>CM075862.1:61130778-61812244 GCA_037975125.1 Latrodectus hesperus
CTTTGGAATTGATTAAATAACTGAAATTACAAAATGTTTATAATTTGTAATGAATCTTCAAATTAGCAAAATAAGAGTTAGATTAATAGGTAAAATCAACGTTACCATTAAAAAACAGAACTTAAATAATCAAATAGAGAATTGAATTTACATATTAGTGCTCAATATATACAGAAATGTTATTAACTAAGAGATATATTAAGTGTTTTGATCAAACATTTTTATCATTTTTACAACAGTAAATTCTTAATAAAATTTAAAATATGAAATGTTTATTTACAATTTGTACTCAGTAGAAACAAATTGCCATGTTTTAATCCTTTAAAGGATTTTTTTTCTCTTATTCTATATTAGTTCCTAATGAGCTTAAATAAAACAGAAAAATTTAAATTTTTAAGAATGTGAAAACATAATAAATAAAAGCTTTTTCTCTGGTGAGAATAAATTTTTAAAATTTGTTTTTAATTCGCTTATTTTAAATTTAATCTCATCCTCAGGCATATAAATTTGTTATTCTCATCTAACTGAAAAGGAAAACAAAAATTAGAATTTATAAATGAGGTACATTTTTATTTCTTAAAATACAATTGAACTTATCAACCAAATTAATTAAAGTATAACACAATAAAAATATTTAAAATTATAAACATAAAAAGCTAACTATTTATAAAACAAATAATTTTTTCAATTTATTTGAAACTAGGTTCAGCCCATCATATGCAATTTTTTATACATAGCACAGCAGAATATGAAACACTTATTACAGAAAAAATTAATTTCCAATCAACCTTTAATAAATAAATGATATTTACTGTGATGAAATGTGTACATCGTTTTTAATAATATTCAAATTAGATCAATAAGGAAGACAGATATTTAATGGAACTAAAAATCAGGTTGTTGTGTGAAACGTAGATGCCATTCAGTTTATTTTTGTCTGCAAAGTCTTCGAAGTCTGTAGAAAAGTGAATTACTACTAAATAACTTTAAAGGAATACAATGAAAAACAGAAGAATATTGTTATTTCTGCTTACAACTAAATCAGAGCATCATTTACTAAATCAAATTAATCAACAAAATTTGAATGGAAATACACATATAATATTCATTCCAGAAACTTTGTTCGTTGTTCTGTTTAAGTAAGCATTTTGTTTTTAATTTCACTGAGAGCATGCTTCTCAACTTCCTTTCAGGGTATACACATACAAGCAAATTGTTTGAATTTCAGAAATTTCAGTTAGTTACTAATTTCATTTTTTACAATGAACTAAATTTTTCTCATGCAAACCAGTTTTAACAATACTGAATTAAAAATAACTTTAGTAGAAGCGAAATCAATGTATGAAGATTTTCATTTGCTACTACAATTTATGATTTTTTCCTGAAAATGAGCATTCTTATATTAATTTACTTGTATAAAGCTATATAAAGCTAAAGCTTAATTACTATATAAAACAAAGCTTAATTACTATTTATAAAGCGTAATTTAAAAAACAATTTATTTTGAAGCTGTTATGATCAGAGATGGTTTTTGTAAGAGTATTAAACATAATAATACAAAATAAGAATATACAAAATATACAGCATTACAAGTGTTATGGAAGTAGGAAATTTTGGTTCCAAATTAAGTGTTCTCAAAATCTTATAGAAAATCACATTCACAGCTTACACACACAGTCACATTCTAAATGTTAAATCACTGAAGATGTAAACAATTCATACTAAATCATTATACATAATCTTAAACATATTTTTTCATTGAAATAAAAGGAATGCTAACCATGTGTGAGTGGATACTTAAAATTCTAAAACCTTTAGTAGACAACAAATTGAAAATTTAAATCTTCCAGGTGATTTTCCAGGAAAGTAAGAATTCCAAATCTAGATATAAGAAATAAACATATCTTCCGATTTAACTACAAAATATTAAAAATTAATTTTCAAGCATACATTTTAATAGCTCTTCATGTGAAATATTAGTCCAGCATACATTAAAATAGTTGAGTGATATATTTTTTCTCACTAAGTAGCAAAATCTTGAATTATGAATGTAAAATTTGATATTCAATAAAAAACACAGATTTTTAATTCAACAGTAAAAAGTATTTTAATTAAACATTAAATCTTAGAATTAAGTCTATCCAAAAAATAAATTTTATAAATTTTAATCAAATCTTTATAATTAATATGTATCTTATTTAAATCAAGAAATAAATAGAAAAAGTCTTTGACAAAATACCAATAAATATAAGTAATTTTGGAGAGAAAAATATTTTGAATTGCAGGACATAGAAATGGTTTTTATTTAAAACTATTTTGTGGTAAAATAAATTTTCTTCCAGCAATCTTCGTCCTAATAGCAATGTTTGCATTTTTTTCAGACTAAAAATAACTGGAAAATATAATGATATAAAAAAATCATTACATTCTGCTATCAAGCACATTTTACAAATATAAGCAATGTGTGTATATTTTAACGATAAAATTAAAATAGCTACAAATGTAATTTTTTAAAGTAAAAATACACTTAAACATGTTGGTTTTCTACGCTTATAACACTGTTCAGTTTTTAAACCTTATTTCTATTATGACTTCTTTGGAATAAAAATAAGCTATTTAAAAATACTAAAATATGAATCGATAAAAGGAAAGCAATTGTTTTTTTAAACTTACTTCGTTAAACACTTCTTAATGTAGCAATTAACGACTGTTGACTGTGAAGCAAACGATAATTTAAAATTATGGAAGCAATAAACAAAAATAATTACAATTGCACTTAATTACCTACTGCACTAATATATGTCCAGGTAACATCCATTAAAAATGTCTTAAGTACATCCACCATGAATGTACAAATTACATCTATCATGGACATATAAATAAAGTCTATTACAGGTCCAAATGTTAATACTCCAAAACTCATCCATCGTGGATGTCAATCTGAAGTTCATATGTAGTCGACAGGTGATCATCCAGTTCACGTCTTACCATGGATGTCTTTATGACGTCCAAAAGGTATCCAGGACGTCTTTTGGACTCTATGGATCTTTAAAAGACGTCTAATAAACATGTGTGGTTGTATGGGATGGTTCATAAAACATTTTTTTAATTACCTGGAATTTTAATTTACGGAGAATTTTTTGAAGAATCAAACTTGCCAACATCTGATGATAATTTTGTAAACAATCTTTGAAATCAGATTGGACTTCTAAAAGCCAGGCCAATCCAAATCCAATGTAAAGAAAAAAATTATCACCCCAAAAGATTTCTACATGTGTTCGCATTTGCTTATACTGGTTGACAGAGAAAAAATATTGGAGCTTGGCAATGAATGAGCTTTTTATGTATTGTGAAGAATACCGAAATATTTTATTCTATCAATTAAAAATAAAAAAAGTTAACATTTTCTTGGATGGACTGAAACCACTTATGCGTTACAACCTAATGAACCTCAACTTCAAATAGTGATAATAAATCTATGGTAGGTAAGCAAACATGTATACAAAGTCAGCAGCTAGAACTCTCTGGTAAACAACGCATTGTAGTAAATAAGTAAAACTTCCTGTTCGTTTCTATGACGTTATTGACTTTTCTTAAAATTATTTTTTTGAACTCTTCCATATTCTTTTAATATTTAACTATGTTCGATTAATGTGCATAATTTTAACTTGTAAGAATTTGTGGGGCTGCCCATGGCATTGGCAACACGAGCTTAAATTATGCAGAGACGCTACTTCTAGATGGCGTTGTTGTAGCACCAGGAATATACATAAAAAGTATATCACTTAAGCTCGTCAGTAATCAAAGTGGAGAGAGCCTTAGTACTTTTTGTATTCAAGTATGTTCCTGTATCGATACCATGTTTTTTAAAGCTTTAATTAAATTTTATAGTTTAAATATTCATAAGGAGTTGCTTTCATTCGTCCATTATCTAAGTGGTGACCAGTGGACTATGAACACGTCTATTTCAAGTTATTTAGATCCGATAATTTTTCATCGAAAAAACTTTCTGGAGTCCTGGGACTTATTCGTAGTGCTTGCTGCATTTTACGTAACAATTATTTTGCTTATTTCTGAACTTTGGGGTGTCTCGAAAGGAGAGTGAAGCTTCCGGCAACGTAGATCCAGCAGCCGGAAAAGTTCCCTGGTTTCGGCCGGTAAGTCCAGAGATTTTGTTTAACCAGACGGGAAGCCAATTTCCGCTATCTGGAATTACCATGAAAATTACGAAATTCAATCAGATTGACTCCACCATGTTGCCACCTTGAATAATTAGTTATTGTCCGAAATTTTATTTTGAAGCCACAAACAGAGAAACCATACATTCCACTCAGAGACAGACATGGTTCGAAATACGTGGACTCTGAAGAACAACGAATGTGAGATCTCATTTCTGAAATGCAGCTCGGGAATCGTTAGCCCTAGCTTCTTTTGTTGGAGATGAGTATCAAGGCTGGAAACAGGATTTCCAATAATTTGCTTTAATCCCTTTTCCTACAGCGTCTTCCAACCAATGTGCTGCATATTCTTGCTATCTCTGAAGACAAAGTGAAAAGTTAGATGAAATGGTGTATAGAATTATAATAGAATTATAGTAGCTGCGTGTAATACGCTATAGATTCAAGTAGTCGAAACAGGAGATAGGAAACTGAAAACCGTTCTCAAGGATATTTTGTCATACCTGTCTCGCTTAGAAACACTCGGACGTTCTAGCTTCCGTGAATATTCCCTTCGCCGTTCAGTCATCAGAGACTCCAGAAACCACGAACACTGTTGGTACCACCAACGTTTCAAGTAACGCGCAAAGAAGTGTTCTAAGCCATGTTCCTTTCAACCAGAAAACTAAAACGCCCGTCACTTGAACCAATGGATGGTGGCCAATCTGAGATTAATCGATTGTACCTAACTCAAGTATCTAACTCTAAATCTACTAATACAAGATAATCTGATTGATACTGGAGTTAATGTCTTAGTGATTCCTCAGTCAGCGACATCGAAATATTGCCGACCGATTTCCTTTTACCTGTTCACGGCTAATAGAACCACCATTGCTACTTTCGTTCAGTGACTGTTATCACTTGATCTTGGCCTACGAAGAGGGATTTGGTAGTCGTTTTTCATTGGCAACTTCTTGCCAATAATCAGAACTGATTTTTTGCCCTGTGGACCGCTGGTTAATATTCTTCAAAGATGCTTGGAAGACACTGTAACAAACTTGCAGCCTCAGGCAGAAATACAGCAAAGTAATAACTTTTCAGTTAAGGCAATTAATGGTGACACAAAGTTTCATCAGCTGCTTGCTGAATTGTTTGCTCTTAGTAAAGTTGTTTCAATTCTAGGACAAGTAAAGTATTGGGTAAAGCACACAATACTAACTAGGAAACCGCCAGTTTTCTCTAAACTAAAGCATTTGTCCTTGGGCAAGCTCAATGCACTAAGCAAGAATTCTAGCATCTTATTGACACAGGAATTTTCAGGTAGTCAAGCAGCTGTTGGGCATTACCACTTCACATGGTGCCTAAAAAGAACGGAGATTCTCGCCCTCAAGGGGATTGAATTAAGGGCCCTTACTTGCCTTGTCGTGTAGGAAGCTTGATGTCGTGACATTTCAAGATAGATATCTAGTTTCCCATATTTAGGACTTCTTGCAGGTGCTGGAGAAAAAGAAAATTTTTTCAACTCTAGATTTGGCAAAAGCCTGTTATCATCTCCCAGCAGACGAGGAGGACATTCCTAAAACAGGTATTACTACGCCATTTGGGCTTTTTGTGTTCCTTTACAGGCTCTTCGGGCAGTCAAATGCTACTGCCAAGATCCTGAGATTCATCCACCCTGTCTCGAGCAGACATGGATTTTTGTGTATCATACTTCAATGATGTTCTGGTTGTTTCAGAGAATGAGAACTAGCATCTGAACCATCTTAAGCAAGTGTTCTAGCAATTTGAAGAGTGTAGTGTGATTTTCAATACCTCTAAGTGTGCTCTTGAAGAACCATTTGTAAAATTTATTGGACATATTGCTTCAGCAGAGGGTATTTCTCCACTACGAGAAAAAGACATAGCTATCTTGAACTTTCTGAATGCAGAAACCATGAAAGAGCTTCGTAGGCTCTCAACAATTTGAAATTTTTATCGAAGATCTATGATGATCTAACAGTCACCAACTGTTCAGAAGAAGTTTCTGCAGCATTTGAAGAGTGTAAAAAGGATCTATCAGAGGCTACATTCCTGGTCTATTCAGCAGCTGATGCATCACTTGCTATGGTTATAGATGCATCAGAGACTGCAGTTGATCCTGCTCTTCATCAGCAGGTCTCTAAAGGATTTCAACCTTTAGCCTTTTATTCAAAGACTCACTCTCCAGTAAAGCATAGATACAGTGCATATGACTGGGAAGCTACTAGCTAGCTACCTACATGACAATTTGAAATTTTCCCAAGTGGGAAGCAGGGATTCTTTACACTCTTTATTTACTTTCCTAGAAATATTCAGCTGGATTTCCAAATGTTAGGCTAAATATGGAATTCAATTCTTATGAGAAAACTTAGTGATTTTCAGTGTAAGTATGACAAAGTTCATAAATAGTCGAAAGGACAACTTGAAAGACTAATTTTCTACCATTTTTCTTTTTCCTATTATACTTTGTCGTATCAAATTCCTTTTAACTTATTTCCACAATCACACATGATTCTTCTGTCATTTAATTTACACTGGTTTGCAAACCTTAAGCAACAGCAGGTTTTTCTACCATAACTCCGCGAGAAATCATCTGAGGGACATGAAATTCAGACATGAGACACATCATTTTGTACTTAAAGGATGCCGAAAGCATAGTTGCACAAAAATGAATACAATCCATACAGTATGGAATCAAAGCAAAAATAGGCTTTATTGAACTCACAGTATCCCTGCACAAGATCATCTGTCCAAGAGGAACAATAACAAACAGATGTTCCTTAGTATGGGATATGTCCTCCCTTACTGCAATGGTTGCTTCGCACCGTCTCCCCATACTCAGCACCAGATTGTCCAGCAATTCTTGCGGTAAGAGTGCCCATTCCTCAATCAGCATCTGTTTCAGTAGCTGCGTGTTCCTAGGGGATGCAATCGTGCCGCAATGCATCTCACCAAAACATCCCACACATGTTCTATGGGATTTAAATCAGAGGAGTACGCTGGCCAATTCATTCGGGTGATGTGTTCACTTTCCAGTAGCTGCTGAACAGCATGAGTCCGATGTGGCAGTGCATTGTCATCCATAAAAATGAAATCTGCTCCAATGGCACCTCGGAACAGACGCACATGGGGAAGGATTATCTCCTGACAATAGCGATCTCCGGTTACAGAACCTCTGTCGAAAACGTAGAGTTTCCGCCTGTTCAGCATAATGCCTTCCCAGACGAGAGCTCCAGGACCTCAATAACTGTCTCTTTCCGTTATGTTACTGGAATAAAACCGTGTCCCAACCTCTCTCCATATTAACTGGCGTTGAGAATCGCTTGTGGCACTGAAACGACTCTCATCTGTGAAGAGGACGCGACTCCATTGATCAGATGTCCAGTTTTTGTGCTCTTTACACCACTCTAAACGGTGCCGAGGATGCCGAACTGTCAACGGAATGCAGCGTTCGGGACGGCGGGTGAATAGGCCACCTTTGTGAAGGCGTCTGGCCACAGTAAACCGGATTATTTGTCGCCCCGTTGCTGTACACAGTTGCTGAGCAATGGTGCTTGCTGACTGGTTTCGGGTTTTTTTCACCTGCAGGACGATATAGCGGTCATCCACTGCAGTTGTTTTCCTGAGGCGGCCACCACCAACCTTTCGAACAGCTGTACCTGTGGTTCTGAAGGCTTTTCAAGTCCGCGAAACGACACTTTTGTTGATTCCGAACTCTTCAGCTACACTGGTCACACTACGCCCCTCCTGCAGTTTTCCAATCACTCTTCCACGTGTGAAGTCGTCCAGGTGATTTCTTCTAGCCATATTTCACGGACACACTCACTTGCACTTGAAACGAAAGTCTTTAATTGCTCCTCCGTCCTTCCTTTTATTGCAGGCTTGAACTGCGTGCGCCAAGTGCACGCGTTTTACCACTGATATTTGCATACGCATGTCCTTTCTTCTGAATTGCGTGTTCATTGCACTGATCGCAAGAACTCCTTTTATGCAACTTCAGGGCTATCTGCTTAAAATTTACATTGTTGCTTAAGTTTTGTACACTAGTGTACTTTCAGTCACACTTTAACTCTCACAATACGAGAAGACATTTTCCTATGAATCGCATGTTCCAAACATTTAGCTGATGTAATTTTGTTAGCATTCTTCGGAAAGTGTACAAAATTTGCAAAACAGCATTTACGAGCACTCATTTCTAGAGAATACAAGAGCATTTTCATTATTTTTCATATCATGCTTACCATTTTCTTCTTTCATTATGCAAGACATCCTTCGAAATTTAAAGCTAGAATCAATCTCTCTCTACAAATTTATTTTTCCTTCGATAACAATAACAATAATGTTAGTTTGAACACTTTATCAAAGGAAATATACCTTAAACAAATTAATTTAAGATGTCATTTACGTATTTTATTAATATGTCATAGGCAATATGATTATTGAGTAAAAAATGGTTTACAAGAATTAATTGCATTATATTCCATAAACTGAAAAAAATTTTCGTTATTAAACAAATATTTAATTTCAAATGTTTTTGTAGATTTTTTTTTAATAAAATGAAATATGTTTCGGAGTTTCTTCAAATATTAATCGATTTCATTTTTTCAATATCAATACAAAGAATTGTTTTTAAATACAAAAAGAAAATGTTCCTATTCATTTATTATACTTATTAAAATTATTATATATTTTAGATCACAGCAAGTGTTGTTCGTATAACTTTTAAAATTTCAGAGAAATAATTTACAAAACTTATAATATTTGCCGTAAAATTTTATTTTAAATCCGTAGATAATCCTTTTAAATTTCTATTTTAAATGACAAAAATAAATTAATAAATGAACAAAAGTTCAAAATTCTGAAAAAGAGTCATTTTAAAACTGTATAAAAGCTATTAAAAATGATCTTAGTCATCCAATTTCTTAAAATGATTTATTTATCAGATGAATATCTTTCGTTTATTGTAATTTACTACTTCCTTATTAGATGTATTAAAGTAATAATGAATGAGAAGCTTTCACTGAAGAGAAAGTCAATACTTTAATATATGTTAATGTGTTTTAGCACAATATGGAATGTATTGATTTCATGTTGCTAAGTAACTTATAACTTCCTCCTATTTATATGTCGTAAAACAAAATTTTTATTGGTATCTCGAAAGCTGAAATTTGTAAATTTTTGTATTGTACAGTTTCTGAGAGAAAAACGTAAAGCATGTGGAATAAAATTAGAAATTCTGCTGATATATTTGAATATCTCAAACTCTGTTTATCTGGAATTGGATAGTTGGAATGCGAGAACAGCATTCCAACTATAAATAAAAATGTGTTCAATTTCGATTTCTTTAATGAACCTTCTTACTTTGGCAAATTGGCTTTTTGGTTGGTTATACACAACATATTTTTTGAAAAACGACATCAAGTTGAGGGGATTTTATTGGTTGTCCCACATATTTCAAATCATTGCCTGGCGTCATTTATGAATTAAAAGTAAGAACATCTTATTCATTTTGGAAAAATTTACAGAAATGCACCGAAAACATGACAACTGTATCAACCAAAAATACAAAATAAATCTTATAATTATTCTTTTGTTAGCTTTTCTATTTTGTTTACATTGGATTCCTTATATTGATAAGCAATGAAAAATATCAAAATGGTTGTCTTCCCTATTTGATGTATTGATACGCAATTCGAAATAAATTCGTTAGAAAATCAGTTATGGCTATACTTTTGTTAACTACTCTTGGTGTAACTTTGTTAATTTTTTCTCTTACGACATTTTTATTTTGGATTTTCAGTATTTATGCTTCAGTGCCATTAATGAAGTTTGAGCAAGACCTGAAATACTCATCAGATACTCACGATATTTGCATTCTCTCGCGTGAGCTCACTGACGAATACTCAGCACTCAACGACAAGCTAAGAAATATCCAATAAGTGTTTTCTCTTCCTTCGTACTAAAAGTGCATCTCTTGCATTTTGTCTGGTTTTTCTATATTTTATATATTTCTGAATGTGGTTGAATTAACTCCAGATTTCGTGCCTTTAATTTTCGAAAGCGTTTTGTTTCTGGCATATAAATTGTGCTGTCTGTATGCAACATTTCAAAGTGCAGGTGAAATTCCTTTAACAATTAAATTAATAAAACAAAGAGGTTATAATCTGCAAATGGATTCTTGCTTTTGCTAAATTATATGGAGATAAATAACATAAAAAGCACCAACAGATATTTTTCGCTATATATATATACATAATCGCTATTATAATATCCCATTAAAATATTAAATTTATTTTATAAATAAAAAATATCATCTTTTTTAGATATATGTAACAATCTCAAAATTATTTCCAAGTGTTTAAGTTTTCGAAGTGTGGCACAGTAGAACTCCAATCCAAATCATTTGGGAGAGGACCCCATTCGGATAATCAAATATTCGGATGAATTAATTATTTTCGAAAAAAAGGCTTTATTTTAATTTAATTATTGCTCTTTGAAGATGGGATAAAAAGTACACATTTTTAAAGAAAAAGATTTTTTAATAATTAAATAAAAATGCAACACTTGTTAGGTATTTTTACAAGGGCTATACACTAATATAATATTTATACACAGTAGATAATCTATATATACTACTATACTATTATACTATATTATATATAGATAATCTATATATATATACTACTATACATCTATATATTATCTACTATACACAGTAGATAATATCTATATCAGTAGTGTAAATGAAAGTCATTGCTTGCTGAAAATTTTAGTCAGAGTAAGCTGTTTCACTCCCTTCATTCCTTTTCAGGCCAAGTCACACATCCGCTTGACAGTGAGAATTTGCATGTGGTCACACTCGGGCTTATAATCTATCGACTTCAAGACAGTTTCAAAGCCAGCAACTGCTTCCCTACCTGTTGATCTAGTGTCTGCTTCCAATATGATATCAAGGTCATCTTCTTAATTAACACTTTAAATAAGTTTACTATCATTTGTAATATGAAATCTAGGTTCTTACTCATTATCTATTCTCCTATATCTTCAGCACAAACTTCTGAACATCCAGGAATTTTCAAAGGAATGTGTTTGAATTCCTCAAGTGACACGTATCTCTCATTCTTATCCGCTCTCTTCTCTTACCTTTTTTTCTTTTTTTCGAAGCAGACTTACAATTTCTCCTTATCAAAAGACAATCCTGTCTGGTCAAATATTACAATAAACTCAACAGTTATGGCCAAGGCAATCTCACGTCAAGTTACCTAAGCAACTGGACTCCGTTCCAAAGATTAAAGAAGCACAGTCCCTTCAGTCTGGTTAACTCACTGCACTTAATCGAGAACAATGTCGAACCACATGCCCTTCACTGCGGTCTGAACCCTGCTGAGGCTCTTTCCAATGTTCACTTCAATTACGAACTTTCCACGGCAGTCATCAAGAGGGAATGCTTACCTGAATTGCTAAAACAACTAGCCTTGGAAACCATTAATAATATACCACCAAATGACATAAAAATCTTTACTGATGGCAGCAAAATAAATCACCGAACTGGCAGTGGAGTTTTCATCGAGACTCCTCGTAACAAACTCTCTCTAGTTATGGGCAAGGCAATCTCACGTCAAGTTACCTAAGCAACTGGACTCCGCGTCAGTTGCTTAGTCAACATAATCCTGACTTCTGTTCAGTTTTTCGTAGCGAACTAATAGCCATTACCATCGGATTGGAATCCATCATGAGCGAAACTAATTATAGTGATGTCTGGAGATTAA
The DNA here is from genome assembly GCA_037975125.1 of Latrodectus hesperus. Classification (NCBI taxonomy): domain Eukaryota; kingdom Metazoa; phylum Arthropoda; class Arachnida; order Araneae; family Theridiidae; genus Latrodectus; species Latrodectus hesperus. The sequence continues at coordinate 61,142,723 of CM075862.1, forward strand.
CTGATAACCATGATTCAATTCAACATCTGCCAAAAAGGACCTGCTTGTGAGACCAAACAAGCCTTTCGATTCTACACAAGCTTAAAATTGTCTCCCTTCGGCATAATATCTATTTTCAATGGATCCCGTCGCTCGTGGATATTGGAGGCAATGAAATAGCAGACACTTTAGCAAAAGAGGGCTCAGGTCATCTTGCTCCTTCTTCTTCCGCGCTCACCTACCTGGAACTCTTTTCCCTGAGAAAAGCCCAGTTTAAAACCGATTGGCAGGAACCTTTGACTCACCACTTCTGCAAGGGTAGGAACCCGAAACTTTCTCTGGTTCTTTCCTGTGATAGGAAATCCAGCACTTGCCTTGCACGTCTCGCCTCTGGCCACCTGAAATGCCTCACTTTTGTAGCGGGTAACAAGACCTTCCCCCTCAGTCCTAAATGCCTTGGAAACCAAGCTTCTCTTGAGCATATCCTGAATTATATGGATATACTATGGGACGAAATCTACATTTCTCCCCGACTTGTCATCGATTTCCTCCCCGTCAACGGATTCCTAGATTTGGTCTGACTCCGTTAGACCCTTGGAGATAAGCAACAACAACAACCTTTTTTTCTTTAGCTTTTTACTTTTTTGCTCATTTTCCTTCTCTTCTTTAATTGGTTTTCACGAAATTCTGAAAGCGATTTGAATAATTGGTGTTCTACTGTGTGATAAAATTTACGCTCTGAAGACAAAATGATCTCTCGTATGCAATTTAAAGCAAATGAAACCAGAACTACTAATATCTAATCTTAGATTTTAATAATAGGAATTGTGGAAAAGAAATTAGTTAAGTTCGTATGAGACAAAGATTTAATTTTTTCTAAGCTTTTCATTACCAAAAAATAATAATAATAAAAAAACTTTATGAACATTTTAGCTAATGGCGCCATCTATTGATAATTATATTTTCTAAATTAAATTGCTAAATTGTGGTAAACACTTTTTTTTATTTTACATATGAGTGTACTAAAATAAAATAAAAGAGACATATCTTCAATGCAAGATTAGTAATTAAAGATTAAATAAAATCAAACACTAGTAAAACAACGATAATTTTTGCATAAAATTTAAAAATAAATTATTTTTCATTGTACTTGAATAAATTCAGTTCTTTTTTCGAAAAATATTATTCGCAATAAAAATTACAATTAAAAATATTTATAATAAAAAAATTAAAGCTTTGCATTATTTCTTTATCATAGGTTTGCCAAAAAAGATATGAATGATTAAAATTACTTTTTCTGTAAAAAGGAAAAATACTTTATTGCTAAAACGTTCATTTTCTTAAAAATTATTATGAATTAAATATTTGAATTAATAATTGCAATTTATTCTATTTATAATAGAAAAAATTATTTTACTCAAAATTAGGATAACATTAGGCAATGCCATACAAATGATGATTTAATTAAATGCAATTTGTGTTTTTTTATACAAAACTGTTTGATTAAAATATGTTTTTTTTATTTATGAATATTATAATTTATTATTAATGGCAAAATATAGTTTTAACTTAGAAGTGATTATTTATATATAATAATTTGCTCCATGATAAAATATCCTAAAATCAAGAAAACGTAAAGTTTTCTTTTTCTTTTTTTTATAATTGAACGTTTATTTATTTTTAGGTAATATTTGATTCCTTTAAACAAATAGAATTTAATTTAATTTAAACTGTATCGAAACTTTTACGTGCATTTAGAAAAAAAGAAAGAAAAAAACTGAGTCTAGATCAGGAAACTGGTATGTACGAATTTCATGGTTACTGCTTGATTTTCTGGGAATTTAAACGAGGGTATCTTTTGTTCAGCAATGCTAATTTTATCCACATATATTGCTTGCCACCGTAAATGCAACACCCTGAAAGAAGCATGCAAATAGCATTAAATTTACAATATGAATTAGCGGAGGTGAGCTATGCAAATGATTAGAATTTCAGCACAGACGCACATCTCGCACGCCTGTGGCACCATTTCAAAGCGCTATTTAAGGCTTAGAGATTTCGACAATTTCAAGTTCGGTGACTGTGTTTTTATTGTGGTTAAAAAAAAGATCAATTATGCTTCGTAGAAAATAGCGGTCATTTTTTTATTAAGTATCCGAGTTCGACTGAGGAAGGATAGTGGCCTACCGAGATTGTAGATTATCTTTCAGGGAAATCGATAGTCGTGTTGGACGAAACCTAACAACTGTAATGTGGATATGTGATCGTTGGATGCAGGAGAGTACGATGGACCAACGCGTGTTCGATCACATCCACCTCAGTGCACTATTTCACGTGATGACAGGCAAATTGTGCGCATGACAGTGACGGATTGCTCAACCACATCATGAAACATAGCACACCACATTCAGTCTGTAACGCATCATCCAGTGTCTGTACGTACCATCATCCAGTGTCTGTACGTGTCAGTGCGTGGTCTGTTCGCAAGAAGTCCATTGCTTCGTCTACCCTTGACGCAGAACCACAGACGGCTCCGCCGACGATGGTGCGATGAAAGAACGATGTGGACGGAAGAATGGAAGGAAATTATATTTACTGACGAGTCACGCTTCTGTCTGCAACACCATGATGGTCAATTTTGAGTCTGGAAATACTGTTGAGAGAGGATACTGAACAGCTGCGTTACGCATTACCACACTGGTCCTGCACTTGCACCGGGTATTATAATATGGGAAGATAATGGATATCACTCTCGCACTCCTCTAGTACGCATTGCCGGTACTTTAAACAGCCAGAACTAAATCTCCAAGATGTTGGAGTCAGTCGTTCTTCACCTTCAGGGCTTGCTCACACAACTATTTCAATAGGATAATTCGATACTACACGAGGCACACATAGTCCAAGGGTTTTTCGTCAATCGCCAGATTTAATTGTTTCCCTAGCCAGCTCACTCTACGGATCTTTTGCCGATGGAAAACATGTGATCCATGGTTGCTTAACGATTGATGGTTACCCCAGTTACCACACCAGATCAAATTAAGCAACAAGTGGAAGCTGCTTGTGGTCTGCTGTAACCCAAGAATACATCCAAAGTTTCTTTGAATCAATACCGAGGTGTGTGGCAGTGGTGATTTCCAACAAAAACGGTTACTCTGACTACTGATTTTGGCAGGAATCACATTTCACAGAGGTCTATAAGTTTAAACATTTGATACTTGGTCAACATTTTATCTACAAAATAAATTTGTTGTAATATCTCTTGTCTTTCTTGGTTTTGTTATTTGGGTGGCTACCAGTGTATTTGGTTGTATAAATCTTTCAATTGTAGAACAAAGCTCCCTTTATTGATTAATGGCAATAAAAAAAGGTTAAAAAAAAAGAATGTAATTTGAGAAGCTATCACAGGCAATTATAAAAGCTGATACTCTATGAGGCATCCAGTTTCATAAGTCACCGAAGTGCCTTTGTGATAGTTACTACCATATTGTTGTGATTGATTCAGTAGTCCGGGTATTCTCTAAAACTGAAATTACTTTTCTAATATGTTCCAAACTAGTTCTTTATAAGAAAGATCTGTTATTTTCACAGGTGATGGAAAGTTATTATCTTTATAAGCATATTTATGAGTGTAATAAATGATCGTGATAATAAATGACAACTGGAGAACTTGATAACACATAGGAAGTATAACCAACTGAAAAATATTATCTATTTGTGAGGAATCAGAGTAATTTGCAACATGACTAAATATGATCAGTTGTTACTGAAGTTCATTCCCCGAATTGTCACATCAAAAGTTGCTTTTGTATGACTCACAATAACAATTGTTGGATCACTTCTTTACTTCCCACACTTCTAGTTGGTGATAATCAGTATTCAGAGAAAAGCGACATTAATTGTTGAAAATATAATATTACAAAAGGTTTATTAAAATATATGAGGAAATTCAATCTGTTAACTTAAAGCATTGATTCGATTTTTTATTTCATGTAAAATATTAAGTATAAAATTTATTATGAATTGCAAAGTTTCCAAATTTTATAATATTTGTAAATAGTAACAAATTTGTCACTTTTTATAAAGTATCTTTAAATAAAGTTTTTCTTAAAATTAAAAAAAACCTTGTGAAAATTGGAACTCTAAAAGCTTTAGGAAATATGTAATTTAAAGTTTTGTCAGATAATATGGTAAATTAACTCATGAAAAGTTTATGAGCAAAAGTGTTTTTAATTCATAACTTAATCATTAATTTTAAACCAAAAATGGAATTCAATATTAAATATGTATTGAAAAAATTTCCAAATAAAAAAAAATGAAACATAATTATAATTAATTATCTAATATTTTGCAGCACAAAATAATTAAAAAAAAATTTCTTTTTTTTCTTTTTCTTAAAAAAATCTGATAAAGAAAATATAGAAATTATCTATCGAAAAAGTGTAAAGATGCACTTCTATTTTTTTGTTTTAAGTTAATTTGGTTCATAATTATTTTTCATCAGCTGAAACAGAAAAATGAGAATATTTTTGTGTTAAAATATTTTCATGGAATTTTTTTAAAGCAACAGTTACTAATGATGAAAAACGTGCTATTATGATCGAATGCAAATGAAACTGCATGTCTTCATATCTTCAAATTATTATTCATAATGAAGATAATTTCTATTTAGTTTAAACAATATCTAATCTGAATATTTGATATTGCAATATAACTCAAGCATTTTTTCAATTGAATAATTTTCAAATTACTTTTTATTTGATTAAGTGAGTTCTAAATATTTTATTTCATATCACATTCACTTAATCAAATAAAAAAATATTTACATTTTCAATAATTCTTTTTCTACAGTTTTAATCCCAAAATATGTTTGATTTTTCCTTCAAACAAATCTTTTTACTTTGGTTTAATTAGTTTTATTGCATTTAATTGATATTTCTGTTTCATTGTTATGGTAATTTTAATAACAATTGGTTATAGAGCCCATAAAGTTAAAATTATCAACAGTTTGAGACAGTAAACAAAATTTAGTTTATTGATGTTATAAATAGATGCGATTACTTTTAAGTATACATAAATTGTTAAACATTTTTTTAAAATTTAATGTTATTTCATTTTTCTCAGAATTCGTAATTAGTTCCATTGATTATTATTCTATAATGCACCACTATATCTTCTTTTTAAAAAAAGTTGATTAAACTAAATGTTTCTTTACTTCGTAATAAAATAACTGTATCGAATAATATGACCAATATACGCGTTGACGATATATTTTATACCTCTCTCTCTCTCTCTCTCTCTCTCTCTCTCTCTCTCTATATATATATATATATATATATATATATATATATATATATATATATATATATATATATATATATATATATATATATATATATATATATATATATATATATATATATATATATATATATATATATATATATATATATATATATATATATATATGCAAAGTTGTAATAGTTTCTTTTTATAATATAGTTTTATGTGCTCATTTAAAATTTTTTATTTTTTTGCTTGTAATTAGTAATATTTGAATATGGAATTGTTCGTTTATTTTATAAATGTATATTACAAATAATAGCATAAATGTATATTATATTTTTTTACTTTAAGCATTTTTTTGTGTAAGATTATTAACTATGGTATAGAAATAATCATAATATCATTATTATAAAATTGGTATTCCAGTACAATTTTTAAGAAATATCTTAACTATATTTTGATCATGTAGGGTATTTCCAACGCACTGTTATGTTCTTATGTAACTTATTATAAACAGTTTTAGAACAGCTACTTTAGATTTCGAAAAATCGATAATTTTATGTTTTCATGCAATCAACGGAATCCCTCACAACATATAATTGCAGGATATTAGTCACTTAAAAGTATCGATCAGGCAAACAAACGCGTGCAACTCCATATTTGTCATTCTCGAGTAATTCTCGATCTTAATAAGAATAAAATTTTTTATTGTTCGTTCACAATTTTTATTTTTATTCCAAACAGGGTAATTTTGCTAGGTCGAAGAATTACTTGGTTAATAATATAATATTGAATGTAAAAAGAATAGATTAAAAAAATTTATCAAATTTCGACTTTAATTATGTAAACACTCAATAAATGAAACTCAGGATTGTTACAAAAGCACATTAATTGTTACCTTTTACTGAACAATTTGCTAAATAAAAAGAAAGCGATAGGTTTTACTTATATGCTTAGAATAAATATTTCATTTCCAGATCATCATATGAATGTTTTTGATGTATCTGTAAGAAAAGTGCATTTTTATATTGCAGCTGAAATGATATTTGTAAAATGTTCAAAGAAAACTGTGCTTTTAAATGTTCTCTCTCTGCTGATTATTAAAATTATAAAGTGATGTACTTTATACGTGAAATTTATATGACAGGTAGAAATGATTGTAAGGATATTTCTAATATTGACAGAGGTTGAATTGCAGCGTATAAGGACTGCAATTTATCATATCGATATATTGCTGATCACGTAGGTTAAAATTACGTATGGTCTACAAAATATGGAATTGTTAGATTCAAGGCTGTCCTGTTGAATTTTAAGTTGAGTTTTAGCAAACTGCTGTCATTAACAGTTGAGGAAAGAGACACGTCATCTTTATTGTCTTAAGGGATAGAGTTAGCCGTATTTGTGTTTTCCAACATCGTAAAAAACACAGATCACCAACGTGTAATTGAAATTGTCTATTCTGGGCCATCACTTGAGTAATGGCATAAAGTGTCAATAAATTAACTTTTCAGTATACTTTTGATTTACTCTAGCGTTGCTTTGAACAGAGCAGTATTTCTGTTTATTTAGGCTACCTTTTATTTTAGCCCTGTGGTTTATTATTTTCTGTAGGATGTTCTGGTTTTCATTAAGTCTTCGTGTTAACGAAAACGCTTGGCTGCTATCTAGACTAGCACGCTTTCCAGATCTCTTATTTTTAAAAAACATACGATCAACTACTGATAGGTTGTCACTACATACCAATCACTACTGTAGATGAACTAAGGCATCAAAATGAAAATGCATCGATACTTATAAATTCCATCCAATCTGTGATAGATGCCATCCAATAACAGTACTTATATCCAGGTATACACCAGGTACTTTTATCACTTTGAAAAAGGGTTATTCTAGATACTGTTTTCTAAGGATTTATATCAATTAATCCTAAGAAAAAATAAAAAATTTTTTTAATTTAATCATTTATTATCTTTTTTATAATATTTTTGTCCAAATCGCATTTTTTTAGTGGAGCAACTTTAACGTTCAGCCATGCAGTAGTCAATTTGGATGAAGAAATTCTTATTGACTAAAATTGTGTTATTAAATAACACATGTCTATTAAAAAATTTATTTTAAAATGAATAAAAGTAAATAAAATTTTCATTATTCTGACAATTAAAATTTAAACTTTGGAATTATTTTCACTAGAATTTACAATATAATGTAAGAAATTTGAAGCAATTTCAAAATTGTGGAAAGCTTGTTATTTTAATTTCATAAGAGAGTAACTAATTAAGTGAACCAGTTTAAATAAGCAGTAAACATTTTAGCACAGTACTTAAAGCAATTTCTTTATTAAATAATTATTAATTTGATATTTAAATATAATTCCTATTCTGAATTAAAAGTTTATTCAAGCATTTTTTTTTTATGTTAAAAGCTCTTGCATGAATGAGATATGGGAAGAATGAAGCTTTGTTATGAACACTAAAAAGCTTTTAAGTGCTTCACTGTAGGATTTTATGAGTAATTACCCCTGAGTTCATTGACCATTTATTTATTCTGAAATATCATTATATATTCAGGTTTTACTATTTTAATACAAAAAATTTCAGAAGGCAATTTTACAATTCTACATTGAGCTTAACATTTTTATAACACTTAGATCCAATGAAATCGATAAAGTTTCGTGACAATTTTAGAATGTCAATTTTACTGTCATTTAAAGTTTTTATCTACCAAACAATTATTTTTTCTAACTTTCACATTCTTTTTTTTCACAAAATTAACATATATTTGCATAAAAATTACATGCAGCAAAAAGCATTTTAGCAATAGTTACATGAAAATTATTTACTCTGAAATACTATATTCTAATAACATATAAATAGAACAATAAGATAGTAAAATGTGATCATACTAACTCGTTTTTATCAATGAATATTGTACTCATGGTAATTCTATAGAAAAAGTTTTAAGTTATGATTTCTGTATAGTAATTTCATGCAATGAAGTAAATCCTGTTAATAATTATTTTGGTTATTTTTTATTAATAATAGAGAAGAGTTTTGGGGAACAAATTTTCAATGCAGTTTTTGCATACTAATTTTTTCTATCGAGTATATTTGTGTAAGCTCTTGGGCATTCTTACTGTTCCTACTTGTCCACTCTGTGGCTGTCTCGGAGAAGTAACGGACGGGGACCATCTGCCCCTTTGTGTGGGTCTTTGCTGCTCAACGGAGGAAGCCAGATATTGGGAGGCAAGATCACTTCTTAGGCAAATGACTTGAGTCTATTTTCTGTAGTTTAGTTTTTGTAACCGTTTGTTCTTAGTATTTTGCATGGCCATTGGAAGTAAAAAAACAATCTGTTAAAAAGCAATACTTTGTTTTTTTTTAAATATCACCAGAGTATGAATGCTTTATTTTTCAAATGATGCGATAAAATATAAAGATTGTTTTTAATTAGTAGAAGAATTGTGCTACAATTGAAGATCCTTTTATAGTAATTTATGAGAGAATAGTATTGTAACCCCGATTCATTTACTACAATGTATAAAAGAAATAAAATTAAAGGTATATGTATTAAAAATATATAAGAGTTCCATTGTGATTAGAGAAATTTCTATTGCAGTTCATACAATAATTGCTTCATAATTGAAAATTCTTCTCAAGTAATAAATAAATGACTTATGATTTAACAAAAGATAAATTGATATAAAATCATATTGCGATTAAAAATACTTTTATTGCAGTTAGCATAAAATATTTGTATTGCAATAGAATCTTTCATTTCAAAATATGAGTCCCATTACAGCTGAAGATTCTTTTCTTTCAATTTATTAAAGATTGCAATAAATAAGGAAAATACTGCAACTGAAGAGTTATATTGTTACATATAAAAGAATTTTATTGCAATTGAAAAGTTCTTAATTCAATATATAACTTGAATTAATTAAATATATGAACTTGCAAATGAAGATTCACACAGTTATTGTAGAATACAAATTATTTATATTTAAACACTTGTAAGTAAAAAGTTTTCGAATTCATCATTGTAAAAGTATCTTGATATCGTTCTTCTGCAACATCATTCTATTGCTTAGAGTGATAAGTGTAAATGAATTTGTGATAATTTAAAGAATTGTTATCATTCCATCATGAGGGCATTTGCATCGATTAAAACAATTTGAAATATATTCTTAGCTCTTTAAGCAGAACACGCTCACTTTTACAAACCTCTAATTTACAAACACTCACTATTTTACAAACTACTAGTGATCTTCTAACATGATCCCATAGAAACAATAATAATTTTAATTTTCTTTTACTAACTAAAGTTTTGAAAAATCTCTTTTTTTTGTGAACACATTCCTATGCATCTTTCTTTTGTGTTTGATTTTTTATTGTTTTTTAATTTTATGATTGATATTTTTTAATTATATGATTGAGATTTAATTTTATGATCGAAGTTTGTGCTGAGAAAACTAAATTCTTCGAATTGAGTATTTATATATTTCTGATATGATTATCCCGTATTTTTTAAGCATTTCCTGTGGGATTTCTCTCGCCTAAGCTATCTTTCAATTTACAGCCCGTGAAACAGAGTATCAGTAACTTCAATTAGGAAAAAGTACATTTTCAAGGAATAACCATGACTTGGAATCACCATATGAAATTGATGTTCCAAATATAATACACTTATCAATCTATGCTAGGAATAATGCTGGCAGAAAACTATATCCATATGTGTCATTTTGATATGCAGTCTTCATTACCACCATAACTGAAGAAAGCCAAAAACGTTTACCTGAGTGAAGATGAGTTAGTCATCCATGAACTGCGACAAAGAAACACACTTTTACAAAAATTTCATTTCAGAATTTCTTTTATGCGAATTCAGATGTAATTTGTATGCTAGAATTATCGGATGATTAAATGATTGAGAAAATAATGAATGTGAATGATGTTGTGTTGTTGTTACTTATGATACTTGGATAAGCCAAGCTCGCCATGCCTTAGCAATGCGAATTTAAGTCAATAGGGAGCATCTTTCGTTTATTCAGAGCACCTCTAAGGTGAAAGTACGTTTTTGCTCTTTGTAAATCCTCCGATAGATGGTACCACTAGAGGATCCACTCCCTCAATTTTGACATTGATCTGAAGGGGGAGGAAATTTTCTCCAGACCATTGCACCCATGGTAATTGCTCAACGATGTGAATGATAAAAAGAACTATCAAATATCAAACAAGAAGAAAATAATATATTGCCATGACTATCAAAAGAACAAACAGATGAATGGCAAACAAGATTGAAGAACGCGTTTTTGAGAAAATCATTAGAGAAATGTTTTGCTACATCAAAAAAAGAAACGATTATTTTTAAAAATGTGTTTTTAAAATTAAAAAAAATTAAGTGTCTTTGTCTGATTTTTCATCAAAAATGAAAGTAAGAGTGGTTTTTAAGAGTTAATTTTATGCATTTATTATTTTATAGCATGTACTAAGTAATTTTTCAAATAGTATTTTATTTCAAAGGTGACAACAGTATGGTGAAAAAAATCTTTTTTAAAAACTCACACTTATTCTTTTTTATTTTACGAATTGTTTCCTTGGTCCCAACGAATTTGCAAAAATGAGCGTCTACTGTAGTAACATTTAACATATTTTTAAATTGAGAAAATTAAAATCAAAGCTATGCACTACTGCAGCTACTGAAGTAGATAGCACTGTATTAAGATTTTATACAAATTACAAATACGGAAAATCTGAAATCAAGTTTAAGTTTAGAGTATTTGGTACTTGGTATGAAATTATTTTAGTTATCCCTTTGTACTATATGCAGCTTATGGAATCAATAATACATTTCATTGGTATGATTAACTTTAAGTGAGATCAAATGATAGGTGAATTTTTGTTTGTTTGTTTTATCATGCTTAAGCTTGTTTGTCGTGAAAGGATGAAACAGCGTAAAGAAAAAGAAAGAGATATGTATCATTCTAAAATCCATCTCCAGCACTTTCATTTAGATTTTGTTTTTTACTATCTTTCAGTCTGCAGCCATATAACATGAGTTAATTTTCAAATTTATGATTAGTTATTGGAGCTTGTACACACTTGGCATCCTGTATTATGGCACTGAATGGATGGGTAAGTACTTTTGATCATGTTGAGAATAATCAAGATTTGTGCTCGATTTTGAAATTTATAACTAATATTTTGATACACACGCTTTTACTTCTTATTTTCCTGGATAAGGAATTTATGCTTTACGTGTGTCGTATACTGCCCGACATTGAAAATGCAATACCAAGAAGAAGTGACTAGAAAATTATGCAAATTTCTGGGTTAACTATCCTTACAGAATTATGCAAATGATGTGAAATGCGTAGCTCACCAGCGCACGTAGGATAAGATACAAGGTGAGAAACCAGCTAAGTGGGCAATTATCCTTGAGTGGAAAACAATCGTTGAAAGTTTGTTCATGTCACAAAAGACACCTAGAATTACAGAGAATGCCAGGCCATCGTCGACAGAGTCAATTCCAGCAAGCATACGAGTTTGCGAGGGGCATAATGATCGAACTTAGAGGGGCAGGTTGGTCCTTAGGGTAAATCACAGCTGACAGACTCCTGGACGCATCCGGCTAGGACGAAGATGGTTGGAACAAGGAAATGTGAAATGTTTGCGGGATGCCGGTGTAGCCAGGATGACATCAGCTCGTGTGCATTGACCTGATCGACGGTAAGGGTGGCGGCCTCTGAAAGCACGTCTAACGAAATTCTGCATCATGTGCAAGACATCCTGGATGGTTCCATATCAAGCAGAACCATTTGCCAGAACCGAGTGGTCTACGCTCATGGCATTCGTTAAGAAGACTGCCATTGACTCCACAGCATAGATTTCAACGTCTAGAATGATGCCGGATAAGAGGGATGTACACAGGATTATCTTCTCAGATGAGTCACGCTTCTGTTTCTTCAGTGATATTCACCGCGTACGAGTGTGGCATCGACTTGGAGACAGGTTAAACTATGTAACAACAGCGTAACACCCTATCGGGCGACAACGTGTCATAATGGTTTGAGGCGCTATAGAGTACAATTCCAGATCACTTCTAATTCCTATCCCCGTCACTATAACAGCCCAACGTTAGAGAGATAATGTGTTGTGGCCTGTGACACTTCTCTACCTTCAGGGGATTCCCAATGCCTTTTATCTGCAGGATAACACCCGGCCGATATCGCTCGCATCAGCCAACATGCTTGGTAAGGCGTACAGCTGCTTCACTCGCCACCATGTTTACCAGAACTCTCACCAATTGAACAAGTTTGGGATATGATTGGATGCCATTTACGGGCATATTATAGATGCCATTTACACAGAGAATGGAGAGCCAATCCTCATGACACCATGCATATTTTGTTTTATTCTGTGCTAACTTAGACCTTGATGAATTTACAGATATCAGAGATCTTCCACAAATGGGAATTTTCATACGTTTTGTTTCAACTTACTTTTTTTTAAAGAAGAATTATTATATTTAATACCGTTTGTTGATATTAAAAATGCATTAGATTCCATTATGAAAACTTTTGATGGACCTCTTTATAAACTTGTAAGCAATTACTTATATAAAATTCTTTATAAACATCAGTTGCAATAAATGGTGGAGCTCCGGCAATGCTGGGTAAAAAACATTGGTCTTACTGGGTTTTTAAGAGATGAATCTAAAATTCCCACTATCATACCGATTCACAGCATAATTCACCGGAAAAATCTGCTTACAAATTACTTAAATTGTTAGTTACAAATTACTTAAATTACTTGTTAGATAATTATCGAGCTACAACGTATTAAATCGATTTGTTTGTTTCGATGATTGCATTTCTAAAAGAAAAGGAAATAACCTATTCAGAATTAGACGATGATGATTGGTTATAAGACAGTATGTTTTTGACTGATACCATGGAACATTTACAAACACTGAATTTACAATTGCAGGTGAGAGATAAAATAATATCTGACTTCTCAAAGTGTATATTTAGTTTCCAAATTCAATTGCAACTTTTCAAAAGGACATTAAGAACAAAACATTTTGTCATTTACTTCGAATTAAAAAAAATTGTTCCGGTATTGAACAAGAAAAACTCAACAAGTATATAAAATAGCTAGCTGATTTTTGACGAAATTCCAAAATAAATTTCAACACTTGAGATATTTTAAATAGACTAGTTATTTTTTTCTGTATCCATTTAAAATTAGCATAATTAAAGTTGAATTTTCCATTTTTCTAATATAATTATGACCCAAAAATTATCTGGAGAATTAGAATTAATAGTGATGAGAGAAGGATCAAGTTCTACAATTAAAGTTAGAAGTCGGCGCGAATATAATTTTGGAAATTTGTACCAGAATCAAAGTAACCTAAATTAAAAATAAGGCTGCTTCGAATTATTTCAATATTGGGAACAACATGCTTATGTTAATCTTTTTATTCTACTTTAAAATTCATGAAATTCAAATACTGATCAGTATTAACAAATCAGTATCTTAAAGAGTTACTGAGAAGTACTGTCAGCAATTATTCACCAAATCTTAAAGGATAATCAAGAGGAAGTAAAATAAATGTGTTTAATTTTTAATATTTAAATTCAAAATACACATATTTTTTACTTTTATTTATACGTTTTATAATGAATATAATTTCTATTAAAAATTTTAATATCTTTTTTGAGTACCTGTTAAATACCTATTTAATTGCGGCTCTCGAAAAATTTCAAATTTTGAAAAATTATTCCAACTATCAAGGAGCTTGGCCACCCCTGATGTAGTCTTTATAATATTAAAACTAAATACGCAGATGACGTTATTATTACCATGAAATTGTAAGTCATACTGTTTTATATGGATTTTTTTTATTGTAAAATTATGATTTTATACATTTTTTTCAGAAAAAATGATGAAATATTACAAATTTATTTTAAATTTACTTAAAATAGTTATTAAGATATAATATTAAGTTGATTTTATAAGAAAAATAATGGTATATAATGCCGCCCAACTTGTCTAGTGGTCAGCCTGCCTGATTGCGGATAAGGAGGTCCTGGGCTGGAATCCCGGTTCGGGCATGGAAGTACTTTCTCTCTCTATCTATCCTATCTTTCTCCTTTCCTTGTATGAATGGGTTGTGTGAATGGTTGCCTACCCTATAAACGTGTACCTATGGCATGTATGTACTAAGGAAGTCGGACTCCACACTTAAATATGGTTCAGTTGGAAAAGTGGATCAGCACATCCTATAATGCCAGCCTAGCTGGCACACAACACCAACAACAACGAAATATAATACGATATATGAAAATATTGGGAAATAATTTTAATTAATATAAACATTAATTTTTAATAGAAAATATAAAAAATTATTTTTTTGATGACAATGACTGAATTTTAATTTAATAATTTATTAGCTATAGAAATAATTATGTGTCTTCAGCGCACCATTTACACGACATGTTCAAATACGAAATATTGCATTATGAAAATTAAATATACTTACACACACAAAAAAATAACGCAATGTGCTTTGGTTGTGTTTTCAAATTAGACAGTCACTCCCATCGGCATTTCAATAGACATGTAGTTACTTTTAAACGTGAGATAGTTCTAATATTAAGTAATTCGAGATAAAAGGAAGGGAAAAAATGATAAAAAAAATAGAAAAGCAATCATAAAGATTGATCATAACCCGGAATTACGCTGTATGCATCGGGAAGGTGGAGGAAATAAATTTAGACAGTTATAAATTAAAAATGAATACAGAAACGTGTGGTTTCCGAAGACTTTTTTAGACAGATAAAAAGTTATTTTTGGAATTTGCTTTCGCTGTCCACTAACTTTGTGAAAGGCTTACATCGATTTTTATTTTGAGGAAGTTTCGTTACAGAAATTTTGATCTGTATAAAAAAAGCACAATGACTGGTTATTAATAACGGGTAGCAATTTCTCAAAAAGCATTATAATTAGAGTGGCTACGATTAATAATTTCCCTAAAGGTCAGGTAACACTGTGGGTACTGCCTTATAGTTTCATCACGATTGAAAAGTATTAGGTTCCTGTGATGCGAAGAACTAATTTGCACGTTAACTTTTTATTCATTTCTGACTTATAACTCGTAAAGGTGTTAAAATAAATTAGGATTAGAAAAGATAGAAGTTCTTACCCTTTGAATATTTCACGCAGACAGTTTTGGTTGTAATAAATTTCAAAAATTAATAATCTGCTGAATGAAATGAATTAATCTTCTTAAATTTTGACTAATATTATTTCCATAATTTTAACCACATTATATTTTTTCTATCATTATTGTTTCCATACACTATACACTAATTATCTTACAAAATAACAACCTGCATTTATTGAAAATTTTACTTATTTCCATTTGCAATTGAATTATGAACAAAATACTTAAATGATACCAATTTCCTTATAGCACATCTTTTATAGCGGATATTAATGTTGCTTAAAAGAACTGGTAAAAAATTCCACATAGCATCTAATGTTACTTTTTTCCTGATGACAATGAAATATTTTTGCAAATCATCAAACTTCGCAGTTTTTATTTTTGTTGAATGCAGTTTTTCAATATATTTTTACTTGAATATAAGCATCGAAACCTTTTCTACATGTTGTTCAGAAAATGTAAATTTCAGCATTATAAATTATTTTTATATACCGGTTAGATTTTTATTTCAACTTAAATAAAATATTTTAAATACTATCAAATTTCTTTATTTGTATTTATCTCAGCTTAAAACCACTGTGATAAATAAAATAAAAAGTTCTCATAGCTATACAGTATTTAAAAGAAAAATTATTTTAAAATATTTTAAATAAATATGTACATTGTTTTAAAAATGTTATGGTTTAAGAATGATATTTGATATATATTAATTTAATGTGAAGGATGAAGAATTATAATAAAAAAGTCCCGTTTTATAAGCATTAAATGCTTATAAGCACATTTTTAAAGAAAATTACAAAAGTTATATCAAGCATAATTAATATGCTTTAAAGCATGGGAAGATTAACATTCTTTAAGTGCTTTTTCTTGTAAATGTAAGCATCAGTAGGAATACCTTTACAATTGTTACAAAATAAGGATAAAACTCCAACTCAGGAAAAATTCTAGCTAAAAAGACTAACTTTATTTTTTATTTGTATATAAATTTTGGGGCCACTCTTTTAAATTATACTTCTGAAAGAATATTTTGATACAAAGATATCTTATTAAAATGTAATTTTAATAAAAGTTATTCATAATACTTTTCAGAAAATAATCACTGAAATAAGAAATAAAAAAACGTTTTGTATTCATACCATTGTTTTACAACTTGAATTCAGTAATAGATATAAAAAAATCTCCATGTACTTCCCATCAGATGGTTAGAAAATAGTTAAATAAAAAGGCATAAAATATTCACGGTTGAAAAGGATAAATTATTCGGTCATGATATAAATAATTATTTCTCCCTAGAGATAACCTATGACGTCATTTGGATGACGCATGAAAATCATTAGCTTTATGGTTTTACGCTCAGTATTCAAATGGCCTTGCTGCTTTTATTTTTCAGACAATCCTTTCTAAGAGATAATTTCAATTTGGAAACAATGCTTTGGGAAAACCTCATCTGGGAGTAGTTTAAACACGCATAAAAAACATACACACTGTGTGAATAATACTATTTATAATACAATATAAATATATTACATTGAAGTTAATGATATTTGAAACTAAAGTTATTATTTGATTATTCATAGCATTTGAGCATGATTTTTTTCACTATTCACTCAAATCTGCCAAGAAAAATTATGAGTTATGATACTTAATATGCTTTAAATATACATATATTTTATCAAGAGTTGGATTTAGTTTGTCAAGTACTTAAAACAGATTTTTTTGAAAACACAATTTTGCAGTTAAATCTAATTATCAAAATCGTTGCACATTTTTTGTTAATGAGACATGTTTATTTATGGAAAGTCATTTTTATAAATATACATTTACTCATTACTAAAAATTTACGTTTTTGTAAAAGTTTTCTTATAAACAATTTATGGAATACTGATAAAAACTCCTGACTTATTATTATTTTGTGTATGGCAAGCACTACAAGTACCAAATGGCTTTCCTTTTGTTTCTAATTACCGATGTTAATGGATACAATAAATATGCAGTCGATTTAAATAAAATTTTTATTGCATATGTGTTGAACTTTTATCCAAGGTTTAATTGAGAATAACTGCATGGAATAGAATGAAAAATTATACTACTAAAAATCTGAAATTAAAAGCTATTTTCTTACGAAATTATGATTGCAGTGAAATTATATCGGATGTAATTAAATTATTCAGCTGCAGAATTTTTTTCGCTTCCAGAATAAAGACTAAAAATTCTTTTGTTCTTTTTAAAATTGTCAACTGTACATAATCTCTGAGTTTGAAGAAAAACTATTTTTCCAATATTTGGTTGTCTGTTAAAATTAATAATGCTCTAACTACCTGATAAAATGTAAGAAATGAATAAAAATCATTATATAAATTCAGACTATGTTATATATATTTTAAAGACTTTTGAAATAGGTACGTAGAATACATCTACCAGCATCTACCAAGAGCTGGGGTGTTTACGGGAGTCTTAATCGAGTCATTCGTAAAAACAAGTCTAAAAAAGTACATTTTCCTTTAATTTTTTTCGAGAAATGATGATGAGTAACTTTTCCTAATTAACCTTGTGAATGTTAAGACATAATCATAATATATAGTCTCGTGTCTCATGACTGTCTGGCAATACTGAATTGTCTCTTGATATGACTAAATAACATAATGTCACTCATTAATGTTTATTAGTTTCCTGTCATGCAAAAATGAACTAAACATTAGAAGCCTGAGTTATAATTAAACACTTTTCCCAAGCTTTTTATCACAGTATTTATATGCAAAATAGATTTTTTTAAATATATTAATAGCAATTAAGAATAAAATTTGATTACGAATTTCCCTTCCAAACAAGGACTTTAAGATCTTGTTTGATTACAATTCACACAAGAAAAAAAAAGATTTTTGAAAAGAAAATACTATTGTGTTTTCTTTATCCTAGTAAAATTATTTTTGCACTCTTTTTTTCTTAAAAATGATTTTGTTGCTATACTATGTTTATTAGGTTTAATGTTTTTAATACGATTTTAATTGATTATTAATGAAAGATTACTATTTATGTATATTAAAAAAAGACATAAACTCAAATTAAAAGAAAAATCAATATAAGACTTAGTAAAAAAATATTATCCTTTCTTCACTTTGTATATGATTAATGTTTATAATTTTCTTTTAAGATTTTATTGACTAGAATAGTTCTATGGCACATTTTTGCTTATATTTAGAATGAACAATTTTGTAAAATCTTATTATTGTTAAAAAGCTTTGTTCTGTTCGTTATTGTTTAACGATTTTCATATTCATGTAAAAATCATAGACTATTTTTTATAGGAGTTATCAAAGAAGTTATCTTAAAATTTGCATCATAGTTTTAAGATTTACACAAAAGCTATTTATTCAGGGACAGGTAAAATGTTGAAATTTTTTAATCATAGAAGGAGAAAGTTTTGAGAAGAATGTACTACTTAAAGAGATTGGTTTTTTTTTTGTGTTACAAAAGTCTGAATTCTTATGGAATGTAATAATCATTATTTCAATAAAAAATGTATGCAACTCTATGTCCAATTATTTAGTAGTTGTTGGTAATATTATACAAATATTATATATACATTTGAATCTTTATTTTTCATGCTTTAAATTTTAGAGACAAGTGTATTTTAGAAACAACAAAGTTTGGAATTTAATTTTAAATAGTTTGACCTAAACTTTGACAGTAAAAATTATAATTAAAATGAAAAATAAAAGCTTAATATTGATGCAATATGGTTCTGTATAAGAAGAAACAGTTTTTAATTCATTTTTAGAAAACATCATTGGGTACTCATTGGTTATATTAACCATATTTTGATGACATTTTAGCGTTTTAGTTCATCAACTTCATTTAACCAAAAAAATACTGTGATTAAATTAAACAACCAATATTTATTCCCAATAAAATGTTACCACACAAATTTGAACGAACAATTATTAATTAATTGCCAAAGTATATTCGAAAGCAACGCATATATTTATAATATCAGTAAATAGTATAATCCATAAAATGTTTTTAAATCATTAATCATTAACTAATTTGACTTTCTGATTAGTATGTGCAGCAAGGAATTTTCAGGCATCTAAAAATTATCCTTTTTACGTTTACAAATTTATTTTTTAAAGTCATTTTTAAATCTATTGAAATAGATTACTTTTGTTCTATAATAATCTTTTTTTTTTCCTAAGACATTCCCTTCACCACAACTAGGCCAGAATCTGCAACTCATTTATCGTTATCGGTGGGCACCTGTGAACCAAGTCATGTAGGCGAGTAGTATTATTCACGTCACTCTTCTACAAATTCGTTTATAGGGTAGGCCACATTCTTTTATCATCTCAGAAGAAAAGACAGAGAGACAAAAAAACATCCATGGCTGAATCGAGATACGAACCGGAGATTAACAGCTCATGAATCAGGAATGCTAACCGCTCAAGCATCGAAAGGCAAAAACAGTTGTTGTTACTATCATGATTTAATATGAATAGCTGGATTGTCCCACCTGTGCATCCGTGGTACCAGGTGAGGTGTCCTGGTGGCTCCTTGACTCGGGGCTGCAGTAGACGCGATCAAATTGCACTAGCACGTTTTCTTAGCGGCCATCTGCTTTAAATGACTTTCGTAGGTGGTAACAAACATTTCGAGACCTGCACTAAGAGTTCTTCGGTGCAGGCCTCTCCTGACCACATTTTATCTTGTTTGGGGCTTACCAAGCAAGACCTGATTCGGAATCTACTTCTGGTGCTTGACTTTTTTTAGAGCTCTTAATACGGAAGATCAAAAAAGTATGTTTTTTTTAAAATTTAAATTCACAAATAGCCTAAAAAGTAACAATTCATGTTTTTCCTTTGTCTACTAACATTTTATCTTGCAACATAATTTAATAAAAACAAAAGTAATTTCTTTTCTAGTTGGTAAAATACAATTACTATCAATGAGTGCCAATTTAAAAGAACATTTTATGTTGCAGATATTTTGTGTTTAAAGTGGTAAAAGGTTTATTATTAAGAATTTAAAATTGTAGCTATCATAATGCAGCTGAATTTGCAAGTTACTTTATCTAGATAATCTAATTCAACAATATCTTTTTCTATTTAGAAAAGTTTACATTTTTCTTTCTGAGATCCATTACTCTCAGATTATAAATTCTAAAAGAATTAAAAGCTTACATATATTTTGTTAAAATTCCTTACTTGCAAGAACAGTATACTTTAGAGTGGTATTGTAAAATCACCTACTAATTTTGATTTTACATTTTTTATCTTAAAAAGTATTCGAATTTAATATTTATTTTTGAATTAAAAGTACAAATAAATTCATGTGTTTCGCATTCATTACAATTAAGATATATATAAAAAATAGCATAGTACATCGTATTCTGTATTGATTACAACAATGCATATTAGTGTGATTCGTATTGCAAAATGTTCTTATTTGCTTTCAGTAAAAATGATTTGTTTCCTCGAAACTGTAAGATTCCTTCTCAAGAAACTATAAACAAATCAATAATTTATATCTTAAGAATGAACTCATATCTGTTATAGTCATGTGTAAATAATCATTTTAAACTCTATTAAATATAATTAGATTTATATCTTACATATAATCACTTTAAAAAATTTTTCCGTTTATTAACTAACTTTTATTTAAATGAAAAATAAATTAATTAAATGACAAATGATTTTCTAAATAAAGTTTAAGAATTTGCGGTAATTACAGAAAATATTTTACGGGAGCCTCCAAGTATAAAAAAATATTAAATGAATAAAAAAAAGTATTTTACTTTGTGTGATATGAATATCAATTAAGTAAATCCTTATGATGAGATAAATTTGTTTCAATGATTTATTGTAAGAATAATACATCTATTTCTTATTTCCAATTTTGAATTTGCACACTTAATCTCGTCTAAGTAGATTAATTTTAAACAACAAATAACATAACATAAAAAAATTATGTGTCTTTTACTCTTTATCAAATTGCATTTAAATGTACAACGCATTAAAAGATAGAACATATTAAAGGTTAAATAATATCATATATTGGTTCAAATGAAATAAAGGGAGGCATGTTAATGACTTCATATAGGATACTAAAATTGATTTTTTAACATTTTATATCATTGTGGTGAGAAGCTTAAAATAAATCACTTAAAAATTATTTTAAAAGTGGATAAAATTTATCTTAAAATTCAATTCTAAGCTCATTATACAGGAAATGAAATAATATGCACTGTAATTAATATACTTTCGAAAATACAATACAAAATTCACACATACTTTACATAAAAAGGGTAGTGAAAACTAATGGGACAGGAAACTATAATTTCTAAGAAACTAATACATGTTCTTTTTGAATTATTTATCGTATAACCCTTTGGATTCTAATGCAGTCATTAAAGGATGCATGCAAAATGCTCCCAATCGACATCAAAAACCGACAGTTAAGAATTGTTACAGTGCTAAACAATCTATCAATAATTAGTGCCTTGTTTATGCACATAAATATATATCGTTTCTTACTAAGTTTTCATGGTCAATGAAATGTTTGTAGTCAAAATCGAGGTGGTCGAAAACAGTTTTCCGCCAGAATAACCTGCCGAAGATAAAAAGCGAATAGGAAGTCCCCCCCCTTTGATATTGATTGGAGGAGGAGAAGGCAAAGTCCTAGTACTGTAGCATAAACAGCTTGGCAACATAGAGTCTCGCCAACGTTGCTAAGGCACGCGCTTAAAAAATAATAAAGCGAGAGGAAAATGGCTCGCAATAAAAAGCCTTCTAATAGCAGCTCTTTCTATTCTCATCACGATTGTCAGGGGAGTTCTTGAACTCCGCCACTAATATTTCCCGAAACACCGGGCCGTTAAGCGTTTTTAAAGGCTAACACGGTTCAAGGTTATAGCTATCATTCCGGATTTGATGCGCACACACCCTTACGAACAGGTTGTTCATGAAAATTTCCTTTTTATTTCTGGAAAACTGTTCCTAGTGAAACGTTGAACTGTTGGCATTTAATAATGCGCCGCCGACTAGGATCACCGCCAGATTACATATAAATAGATTCTACGACAGAACTCTCCAGAACAGCCTATATTACTTTCGAAATCAGGCGAAAGAATTTTCTTGTCCGCTATATGATAAAATTTAGCTTCTTTGAAGTCAATCGAAAATTTTTAGGAGGACTTACATAATCAAATTTATCGAATCTGTGGGAATCTGTTTGATAAGTTCATGTAATTTAGTTTTATCACAGAAAGCATATGAAATTTTTCATTGTATGTATTCAGTATCTTTGAGCATTTGTCAAAGAAATAAGGAGTACATTACTCAAACTCAAGAATCCAGGAATATTTTTTGAGTCAAACATTCTTCAATGTATTTCATTTAAGATAATAGATGGATCTCGTATTCAATTTCTTATTCCTCTCTTATTGAAAATAGCAAGACCATTTCGAATAATTAAAATTATAATTCCTCTTGAAAAATCCTGCTTCCTTATGAATTCTTCCACTTCACTTACGGACATGATGGACAGTGAAACAGAAAGTCTAATTGTGCATTCTAATGGTGACGCAAATCTTGAAGATTTGAGCGAAACTGAACTGGAAACAGATGTAGAAATTGAAAATGGCGACGAAGTGAAGGTGGAATTTAGAAACCCAAAATCCGATTCTTCCTCATTGAAACAAGAACCCAGAGCTAAGACTCGTCTGTTATCTAGGTCACATTCTGTTGATGACATAAGCAATCAAAAAGATACTTTATCCATCAGTGAGTTAGAGCCACCTAGAAGAAATTCAAGCGGCGAATTTCCAGCTCAATCTTACGATATTCATACTCCAACAGCGAAGCCTTCTGTCAGCGTCAGTTTGCAAGACATTGAATTACCAAGATACAAATATAATGTTCAACATCGTAATAGTCTTTCACCTACTTCCAGCATTCAGCCTTCGCCAATATCAATGCAATATGCGACGCAAACAACTTGGAAGAACATCCAGACTGCCCAAGACAAAGAAGATGAGTTTTCTATTCTCCTTCAGACAACAGCTGAGAGAGTTCTTAATAAGCTTAAGACGAGGCAACAGGACTTGGGAAGCAATGTTTCGATTGGACAAAAGTACCAGAGAAGACCATCACATTGCCTTCAGCCACCTGTGCCAAGGAAATTGCAGCCCATCACCAGAGACGGTAGTAAAACACCAAGATCTGAATGTGATTTAAAAAGTGTCTGCAGTGAAAGTGACCTTGGACCTCTGTCAGCAGCTTAATGAATTTGATTAAAATCATTCTTCATAATTTGGTTTCATGATTCGAAAGTATGAATACGCACATTTCTAATTACAGGGTGCTGATATATTTGTAGTGTTTTAGGCCCTTGTCGGTTTATATTAAGGATGTGTTCGGACTGTATTTCAGAATATTTGTCAACACATTCAATATCGGTAAATTGCAGTTTGTTGATCAATTCTATGATGCAAAAACATTCATCTGAGTAATTTACAGCCAATGTTGGCTATCTTGAAGTTGAAAGAGAAATTAGAAGTTGGTGATTTTTAAAAGTGCCGTCGAATATTTACAATATTACCAGAATGGGACTTAATCTCAGCTTGGTAGTGATTTTGATTCCATGGTTCTTATAACTATTTCTGTGTATTATTATGGTGAACATATTGTATCTCTAATATTACAGCACCAAAGATGAAATCATTGAGAATCATGTAAATACTGAATCGTTAAAAATATTATCATATAATTATAACAATATGTATAAAAGCTTTTTATTTTTTTAAATTTATTATTAAATGATTGCTTATATATAAAACGCAGATTTTCCCCCAGGCATAAAAATTAATTTTATTGTAAATAATTATTATGAAATTAATATTGGAATTAAAAAAATATAAAATATTAAGGTTAATCTAAAAAGGAAGTTTTGTATCTCTGTTTTTTAAATTAATCACTAAAAATAATTTTTATTATCTAAATATGTGTTTAGAATAAATATATTAAACATTTACAACTACTCTATATTTATTAACCAAGCATATAGAAAAATCATTTAAATGAAATGTACGTGAAGTAAACAAATAGTGAACTTAAAATTCTGAACAAAATTTTCTATTTTATTTGTTTCTGAAATAAAATGTTTATTCACTTTTAGTTATTAGAAATTTGAAATATATTGTCTGCTCATTCATTTCGGATTCAAAATTTCATTATTGTATTGAATATGAAAGAGGAATTTTTAAATGATTAGACATTCGTTTCTATATTCTTTTTTGAACTCTCTGTATAGAAATTAAGTAAAATGCATGCATTTTATTTGAATTTTTCTTATAATATGATCTTATTCATGAATATTTTTCATCAATAATGCAATATTTGATTACTGACTGTTTTGAAATTAATGTGTGTAAAATAAAGTATTTTTAATTTGAAAATTTTAAGAGTTGATTATAAATTAAAACTATTATAAATTTGCATTTCTAGTTAGTTCATTGAACTTAAGTGTATGTCATATATCAGAGAGTAACTGTGACAAAAATTTACGTAGATTGCATATGTTAATAAATTCTAAGCAAATATTTCATTCATAATAGTTAATTAACATAAAGAATCATTATTGATCTAAATTACAAAAGTTTTAAACTTGCTTGTATAATGTTAAAATGTATTTATAAATTCAGATAAATTTAAAACAATTACAATAAAATAAAAATATTATTTCAATATTTTTTAAGAGAAGCGGGTATCAAAAATTTATTATATGCATAACTATGTGAAAAAATAAATAAAATAACAGCTAGTAAGTTTTACAGTATACCATAAAGGAAAATATAATACATTTTTAGATGATACAATGTAACTGAAAACATACTTTAAAAGTGATAATAATAATTTTTATACCTAATATTTCATTGTAGCTTATTATATAGTAGCTGAATTTATTAAATATTTTCTGATTATCAATATGAAGTAAATTATGTATTTAATAAGAAAAATAATAGTATAATAACTTACTACGAAGAATTAAAATGAAAAATATAACGAGTGCACGAAAAAAATTATTCTTAAATTCAGTTCGTTTATAAATGAAAATTTAAGTCCCATTTATTACAAAATATTTAAAAAGTATATATTTGCAAACATATATATAAATGGCTTCTAAATGGTGAAATAATGATTTTTTAAAATACTTAAATTTGCTTAAATGTCTTACAAATTCCATAAATTGTTCAACATTTTATTGCTTTTAAATAAATTTAGCAAATTTTATTGTTTAAAAAAATTTTTAATGAATTTTTTGAACTTATTTATTGTTTTTAAATGGATTTTGTACTTTAATATTTCCCAGAATTTATTTTAAAATAATAAACTTTTGTGCAATTCATAAGGTTTGTTAAATATTTAATCAAATCTCAGCATTGCTAAAAAAGCGTTATTTGACCTACCATCATCTGTTATTAAAACCACGCTCATCAAAATTGATAGTACTGGGTTCAATATCAGTTTTGTTGAATAACGGGAGATCATTTCTTTTGAGCCATATTCATGTAATCTATTAAAATGAGTGCTTGGGAGTTTTTTTGGTTTTGTTCTTGGGAGTTAAAGGCTTTCTTCTTTGTAGTATGTAAATGTGGTTTACCATCTATGAATCTTGAAACAGCGTCCCGATGGGGCATAAGAAATAAAAATTAGTTTCAATAAAATTTGATTTTTAATTGTTATATCTTCAAAATAAGCTCCCAAATAAGGCAAAACATTTTCATAATCATAAAACAGTTGCAGTAATAAAAAATTCTAAATAAAAATCACTTTGTAGAAATCACCACGATCATCTTGGCAGAATTTCTTTACTTTAAATATTTTGACAGTTTTAGTAAAAGAGTAGTTTGTCACATTGTGCATCATTTAAAACTTTACGTATTTACATTTTAAACAAAATAATTGACTAATTAAAATACATTTGAGATTAATTTTTAAACTTAATTATTAAATTAAATAATACATTCCGAATTACATTCTTGAACTGTTTATTTAAAGAAAAAAAACTAATATGAATAAATCAATTTAAAAGTGATTTTGTATTTATACGATTTATTATTTCAAAGCAAAGTTTTCTGCGAAATACTTCCAGATCTTGAATGATAGTCTTATTTAAGATTTAAAAAGTATTTCATTGGCAGTTTTTAATTGTGCTTTGCATTATGTTCCATAAATAGGAGTTTACTTAAAGTTAACGAAATATGATTTATATGAATAGTAACCGAAGCACTATTGCAGTATTGTTCTTTGCAAATTTCAAAATAAATTGTCAGTTATTTATTTTAATTAAAGTTTACTTATACATTTAAAATTCTCTAATTTTATATGAAACTCATTCATGCCAATAATATTTATTTTTATTTAGTTCTTAGTCAGAAACTATAAAAAGTTATCTTTATAAATTTTTAAAATACTATTCACCACCGAGATTGTGTCAGAGCAAATTCATTTAAAAACGTCAAAATCAAGAAGAATAAGGACGCTGTCAAAAATATATTGTCAAGAAAAAAATTATAATTTCTTTTCAATATTTAAGTAACATATTTTACGTTTAAGTACATCACTTTAATAAACAGAGCCGATTTGTTTTATGGTAAATGATCACATTTTTTAATGCTTATTGATTTAATTATTAAATTCAAGTGCTAATTTATTCAAATGTTTTTTTATCTTTTCTCTATATAAATATTTAAATGATACCTACGTCTACAAATTAATTATTTTTATACAGTTATATGTATTTGTATACATACTTACATATCTAAATATTTTTATCGATTGATATATTTAATTAATCTGCGTAAGTGTAAATATATAAATATAATTAGGTCCTTTTTTAACTGCAGTAGGAAAAGAGTCATGGTAGTCTTATAAGAAAAGACAATGACCGAGAAGTAACTGAGTTTATACCTGGTCCAGTCTAAGACCGTCGTGCTGGGAGAGATTGTACAACTTAAAAAGTTCTGTAAAGTCTAATATCCTTCCGGTGATGGTGGTATGGCGTGGGATGAAGAAGAAATTGTCAACTTAACATAAGTCTCGTCACTTGAGCATAATCGAAAATTACGAAATACTTGACAGTGTCTGGTGACTTTAGTCAGCAGAAATGGACAGCTAGAGGCTGGTCGCAATAATCTAAATTAACCTATTATTTAAAAGTTTATATTTTTTAATCGTATTAATAATATTTATTTATTTTTACTTTACTAAACTTTATGTTTATTAAATACGAGAATATATATATTTGCTTCAATTTTATATAGACAATGATACCTATACAAACAGCATTCAAAATACTACGATTCCTGTACAAATAGAAATTTCGGGAAAAGCTTAATAAATTTTAAGAAGTGCAAAGGGTAAATAAGCATTGAACTACATAAACATAAGATGGAAGCTTACATTAAGGTTTTATTACGTAGAAAATACATAAGTAAATGAATGTATAAAAGAATATAAGAGAAAATAAGAAAACGAAAAAATAATTATTGTTTTATTTTTTATTATCCCGATTTTATTAATTAAAAACGCTTATAATATAATCATCTCTGAATATATTATAAGTATTTTAAACTTTTATGTGGG
The DNA here is from genome assembly GCA_037975125.1 of Latrodectus hesperus. Taxonomy (NCBI): domain Eukaryota; kingdom Metazoa; phylum Arthropoda; class Arachnida; order Araneae; family Theridiidae; genus Latrodectus; species Latrodectus hesperus. The sequence goes on from CM075862.1 coordinate 61,170,847, forward strand.
TTATTAATTTAGTATTTGCTTTATTTTTTAAATTTACAATAGTTTAATTAGAGTACTACTGATTGAAAGTTTTTAAATACGTAATAACAGGGTAGGTATAATTTGTATAATCATATTTCATGACTTATTAACTTAAAAATAAAAGAATTGTTTATATATTAACTGAAAAATTTAAAAAAAAATAATAGTTCTGAAATGAAATTAAAAATAAATATCTAACACAAAATAAATGATTTTATTTTCTTTCGATCTCTTAAAAAGATTGGTAAAATTTAAATTTACACTAAAATATTTTGCAAAAAGATTCTTTAAATTTCATTCCTAAGTCCATGTCATCAATTATTCATGGCATTACAATTTTTCCGTCAAAATGTTTATTCAAAAGTAGATAGGTATAAGATTTTATTCATAAAAGGCAATAAATATTAGCTTAATAGCGGGCTTTGCATCTTAAATGCTATTTAAATAATAATATCTGTTATCGCTAAACACTTCTTTGGTTCAAGATCTTTCTAGAACTTTCTAGATCATGCTTAACAGTAAAGAATAATTAAAATAGGCAGTTTTAATTATTCTTTGTTAACACTTCACTCAATTCACTTTGAAAGGCTGACAAACCAGCATCTTGGTTCTATATAAGGTAATATATATGGCAAGATATATTGATTTTTTTTCAACATATGCTTGCATTTCTCAATCACACTTAAAATAAATCTTTGTGAATATTTATAAAACTTTATACCTGAATATTATATATTAGTCACTTTATCGCAAAAATACAGAGATTTGTGAAACTTTTACAAAATAATTAGCAGATGCATCGTATTATGTGCTGAAACATTTTCTTTAAAAGAGCGTAAAATCATTTTTAATGACCTGTTTGTTCGTTAGCTGTAATATCAGGGGTATTGGTTTTATAAGAATTAATTCTTGATGAATATAAACTCTAAGGGATCATCGCTTACGTTTACAAGGTATGTAGGACCAGATAATAATAATAATAAGCCATGAACACAGAGACATAATCACTTCAAACAAATATTTCTTTAAGGACACAAAAGATATTTTATTTATCCAAGCTGTGGGAAAGTGGGAAGCTCCTAGTTGATCCTCTATCATTTTAATAACTCAGAAAATAAAATTAATAAACACGGTATGCAACCCTCATTTCTTTTTTTATCACCAGAGCTTATAAAAATAGAAACAACAATAGCTCTTATTACTTTGGCCCTTTTTCTCTACCCTTTATGATAGTGACAACAGCTAAAAAAGTTTAATACTTCAATTGTATGTAGAAATCATATTGGGTGACAAAAAAAATAAAAAGAGAATTTTGAAAGACAAAATAATAAAAATTCAGTGCACCCTTATCAAAATTACATCAATGTGCTTATCAAATTTATAAACCAGAGCAAAGGATCTCTGCTTCCCACTTGAAAAAAATCTCAAGTGGATTTCAAAATTCTAAGAAAATCAGGGAATCGGTCAATTGACTTCGAAAAATATAGGTGGCTGTTTCGGTGCTTAGACAGACTGCGAATTTTGTTTTACTTCGATGAGATTATTTTAAATATAAGTGTAATGTTGTGTCTTTGTATGTGGTGTGTTTGTTTAAATGTAATAAATAATTAGCTTAGAATCGCTTCTTATTTCGATACGCCACACCAGCAAAATAAATTTCAAAACATTCCACAAGCCAAATTAAATTACACTAAGGATTCTAAAGGAAAGAAAGGAAAAGAGTTGCTTTTGCCTTGTTGAACCTCTAAATTATATTTAGCCGGCTCCTTTCATGTAATTTCTTAAAAAAAATCCTTTCAGATTGTGAACTCCATTCAAGTTATTACTAATATACCTTAAGTAAATTCTTATGCAGCTCAAATAATTTCTTATACATTTTATAAATACACAATTTAAATTTATAAGTAATTGATTTCAAACTATTGAATTTATAAATTTCTTTTCTGTTCTTCGAAACATAATAAATGGAAACTTCCTTTTTGTTTTCCCAACATATGTAGTATATATGTGTGAATATTTTGTAATAGTCAACAATTATACAAAAACTGACATAAGGCTTAGTAAACATGAAGAGTCATTCTGCAAGGCAATTTACAGGGTCAATACTAAAACACCTTATAACAACCTTATGGCGTTAAATTATCTATTCTAAGGATTAAAGTAGCCATTCGAAGGAATATACATGTAAAGACCAAAGAAACCCACCATTTCTGTCTCTGCAGTTGTTCATCAGTGGTCCCGTCAATGGCTAGTATTAAATCCTTTAGCAATTAATCTGAAGAACACGCTTTGGTGAACTCACATGAATCATCATTTGACACCATGTTGCGGCTAGAATAATTAATCGAAAGCTGCTGTAAGGGACTTGAATTTATGACTCATTTTGGATTTTAGGGGTAGGGGCTTGTCGAAGGTAGCAGAATAATATTCCCATTTGGTAAAGGAAAAAATCTGAGCCCACCACAATAGAAGTACGTGAAAAATTAATAATCTCCGAGTTTTTTCTTGTTGCTTAAAAATAGTTGAAACCAAACTTATTGCCTGCCAACCCAAAATTTTTCAGTCATATTATTAGATCACAATAGGTTATCATGAATCATCATTCTCAAAGAAGACCATGTTCATCAACTTAAGATTATGCATTTGAAAATCCTATGTTGTTAAGCAAGGTTTACAGTAATGGTGGCTTAATAATCTTATCATGTTCTTTATGATAGAAGATACCTGTTTCGATCCAAGCCTTTGTTAATCTTTTATAAGGTCAATGAAAATATACTTTCTACACCAATTTTATTAATTTATAATGCATACTATGAATAAAAAACTGTATTTAATTTATAATTTCTTTTATAGATTTTAGTATTTGCAAATTACATTTTTAAGTATAATATACATACCTCTGAATAGCTCCCAGTGATCTCTATTCAGAGCTATTCAGTCCCTCTGAATAGCTTCTAGTGAGCTCTATTCAGAGTTATTCAGTCCCTCTGAATAGCTCTCAATGAGCTATATTCAGAGTTACTCAGTTCCTCTGAATAGCTCCCAGTGAGCTAATGAATCATACTTCTCACCAAAAAAAGGGTCTTAAAAAATCAAAAATATTTTTAACTAAGCTAAATGTTTTCTTTTTATTTTGATATTTTTGCATGCAAGTTTGTTGGGAGTGAGTGCTTGACATAGCATAACGGACTGTCTAAAAGACAAAATAAAGTATTTTAATGACCTCCTTTTCCTTCAAGGAAGATTTTATCTTTTCTTTCAAGAAAAGCTTTAAAAAGATAATGATCTTATTTATGTAAATGCAGAGGAAACCCAGAGAACTGTGAAGGCCTCATGAGATAGATACGCATATAGAATTTAGACATAGCCAACCAGACTGACTAGCAATAGAAGGTAGTTGTATAAGTCACCTGAACATCCTCTACATTCATTTATTTTGAAAGATATTTGACATAGATAGTAAACCACATTCACGGGTCGCAAAAAATAAAATTTAGAAAGCTCATAGATATTCTCCACGATAGAAGCACAGATGAAAAGAACAATGGTAAAATTCATAACCTAATGATCAACAGTGACTGGAATTAAAACAGGGTCCAACCTGTAACAAGAGTGCCTTTTACCACTAGGCCTCGGCATTGACTATTGGTTAATAATTTTGAAATGTTATCGAGGTAGATAGTTGATTCCTCAACTTAATTGATAGCTTATCAGCTGAAAACCATCATAAGTCCTTACAATATCCACTGTGCATCATTTTTCTTATCGAAAACTTTTTAAAAATAATGATTACGTGATCTATTTATTTACGTGTTGATTGATTATGTAAAATATTTACGTGATCTAGGGAGGAAGCAGGAAAATTTGAAAAGCATAATCTGTGCCACAAATGAACAGAGAGAAAGAAAAAAGGTAAGAATGCTAACTTTATGTACTGTATAAGCCCCAGGAGAGACAGAGAACAAAAACGTTCAAGTAACTTCAATTATATCTAATTAGTCTTCACTTATATAAAAAACACATGCTTTTTCTAATGGGTATTTTTTATTAAAACTTTTAATTGAAAAATGATAACTTAAAATACAGCGATAACTCTGTTCAGTTAAAAATAATTACCATTGCTATTGAATAACAATTTAATTAAAAAGTTAGTTGTCATTTAATGAAAATATAAATTAGGAATATTCGTAAATTTAAGTAAATATTAGTATATGCTGAAGTAAATGTAACATTCAAAAAAGTATATTTCTTCTTCTTTTTCGTTGGTACCACAGCCTGTTGCTGGCCAAGACCTTCTCTCCAAGTTTTCCTCATCTAGCCCTATCCCGTACAAGGTTTTCCATCTATTCATTCCTTAGCTGGCAGCCGAATGCTGCATTCTCAAGAGAGATAAAAGCGTCAACAACAATTTGTTTAATTTAACCGATAATATATATTTCATTAGCAAAGGCAATCCGTTGGGCTGTTCTTTGCAGGATAGTTTCCTTAATGCGGATTTCTTATTCTCAATGGGTCTCTCATTTTTGAGTTGGTACGGAGTGTAATGACACCAAGATACCAGCTACCCAGTGTCAGAAATATAGCTGGACACCTTGCTGCTGGAGATTATATACAGTCTAGTCACATTAATGTTACTACCATGTATTTTCGACTTCGACGTAAAATAACCAATCATAAAAGTCAGGTAGTGACATAGTCAGTTGAGAATATATAAAGGGTGTGTGAGGGCTCCGGAAAACATTGCAGTTGTTGGCGTAATGTAGAAATGAAGTGATTTATTCAACGTCCAAAAGAGCATGATCATTAGTTTTCGAGTCAAGAGTGGAAGCATTTTAGGAATGCCTAAATTGATGAAATGTTCCCGTGCTGTTCACGATGTTAAAAGTATACCATACATGGCTAAATGGGAATGTCCAAAAATAGCGAAAGAGTAAATGTGGTGTACCACTGTCTATAAGTGACAGAGGTAAATGAAGTCTGATGAGATGCGTTCGGGGAATAGATGTACTACCGTTGATGAGCTGACCGCTCAGATGAAACTTGAAATTTCTAATAGTGTTTCCAAAACTACTGTTAAGCGGACGATGCTCCATCTCGCCCTCCTAAGAGGCGCTTGGTTCATGAACTTATGCTGGATTCATGCAGTTATAGTATTCAACAGCAACTAAGGCTAGAATTTGCACGTAAGAACCTCAACTGAGAAGCGACAAGTAGCGTTTTTGAATCACGTTTTATGTTCCATCGGATAGATAGGTATTGGTATATACCACGTGAAACCTCTGAAAGCAAACACCAAGCAACTATTGTCAGAACGCTCCATGTTGGAGGTGGTAGCATTATGGTCAGGAAAATGTTTGTCTGGTATTTCCTGGGTTCGCTCATCAGTGTAGAAATCACGATGGATCAATATACGAGTACGTAACGGCCCTTGCGGACCATGTCCACTCCTATATGCGTATTGCTTTTCTTCAGGATGACGGCATCTATAAAAAGGACGATGTGAAGTGCCATACAACTGGCAGCGTTCATGAGTGGTTTTAAAATTACCAGGATAAGTTTAACGTTCTCCTCTGGCAAGCAAACTCACCTGACTTAAGCGCTTGTCGAGAATCTGTGGGACCATCTCAATCGGGTCGTTTGTGGCATGTATCCTCACCCACGTAATCTAACGCAGCTAGCCGCTGCACTGGAGTTGGCATGGCTCAACATCCCAGTGAACACCTTCAAAAACATAATTGACTCTTTTCCAGTACGTTTCGCAGCAATTCACTCAGCGAAATGTGTTATTCTCGCTTTTAATATGTGGTCACATTAATGTGACTAGACTGTGTACCAGAACACTGGTTGAACACTGGTAGACTGTATACCAAAACACAGAACACAGTTTGGTGTCGAGTGCAGGCCCAATCTCCCTTGGAAAAATATCTAGATTCAAAAATTTTAAAAATAGTTTTCCGAAGGGAAAATGCCTCTAATTGAGAGAAAATCTGATTTATCTTGAATAACTATCTTATGGAGTCATTGATTCTGTACGCAAATTAACATGTTTATGTGTAAATTTTCAACCATAACTATTAAAATTATGTCTTAATGAGCATAAATGTTTGTAATTATTATTTGATTAAAGCAAATATATAATTAATGTAATAGGATTTATGGATATAAATAAGAAAACTGTGGATAAAATGAATTAGAAAGTGATACTAATAATTATTTTAATTGAGTATTTCGATAAAAAAATTTAAAATGAGAACAGGTATACCGACAGCAAATAATATTAATTGAATTGAATTGCTAATAAAACTTGAAAAATCCAGAATAAAGAGATTTAAGCCATTTTTCAATAAAAGCTCTTTTGAATAATTATTTTGTAATCATAATTTAAGAAATTCAATTATATTGTCTTTTAACAGTTAAACAATTAATAGATTATTATAGATTATAAATTCAAGGTCGTAAAATAATATGAAATTAATCAATAATGTACAAGTATGTCGCTACTGTGTTGAGAAAAATCGTGGGAAGAAGTAATAGAAAAACGACAGAAAAGAACGTCAAAAAGTGATTCATTTTTGAAAGGAGAATGCAAAATGTTCGATTAATAATGATATGTTCAGTTGTGTTTCTTAGAGACCAAAAGCACCAACACAAGAGAAAGAAAGAGTTAAAAAATTCGATTTCCGATAAATTTTATGTTCTTTTAACACTTGAACATGTAGCCTTAGTTTTCTTAAAGTAAAAGTTGATTATTTTTCTTATCATGACCTTGACCTTAATATTGATATTCCATACTTAAGAATTTAAGGGTGTATCTACGTAAAATGTCACTCATGTCAAAAAACTTGAAATTGCGCTCAATTTAATTAATAAAACAGAAATTTTCATGTTAAGTACAATAATTATGATAACATATAAATAATCTAGTATGTCAAATGCCAATCTCATAAAAGTGATAATTTATATTTCACAAAGCATTTATTAAAAAAATGGCAAAATTTTATATTACATATAAAATTAATTACAAAACATATTATATTATAAAATAAATATTTTTATTCCTCATGATTTAATGAACATATTAATATTATTAAACTTTATAAACTACAAAACGTTTTCATTCGTAATATTTTAATCAATATAGTATTTCCATTGTTAAATTTTCAATATTAATTTAAAAATTTTATTCATCAAACTTAAATTAAAATGAGTTAATTTCAAAAAAATAATAATAATTTTAATAACTTAGTTTGGAATTGCTATGAGTGAAACTGCTTCTTACCAGTGGCGTCTATAACATTTGCTCTATATGCTATTCATTCCGTCCTGATGTCTTTCTTCATATCTCTCATTGTGTTCAAATAATTGTACTTGTTTGTAAAGTGGATAGCCTGAATAGCAATGCTTAAGCTAAGTTATGCTGATAACATTTAAGCTACTGATACTTTTTAATAATTGTCCTATTTTCCAATCATGAATAACGAATTTTTGAAATTTGTTATTCTAAAATGCACTGCCGATCCAAAATCTTTTTATTTAGAATCAAAAAAAATTTTACAAGGTTTTGCAACAACAAGGAAAGTCACATTTTGTTTTACGCATAACATTTTCAATAACATTTGTATACAGATTGCATAACAATTATAACATTTTTCTTTCTGTTGACAAATGTTTTCTTCCCTATTATTTCTATATTATTTTAATCGAAACCCTATAGATAAAGTTTCGATTAAAATAATATAGAAATAAAATATATACATTATTAACTAAAATTTATTTAGGCAGTTTGGTTGGTTGGCACTCCCAGTTGATTGAGATATATAATGCTATTTTCCTTTTTCAACTGACTGACAGCTTGACTGAGGATGATATTTATACCTGTTCGGAAATCCCTAAAACTTTCCTCCTTGGAGGTTTATAGAACATTCCTATAATGAATTTATGGTAAATCAGCTCCCAATTGGTCCTACGAATTTGAATTTTCGAGAATATTGACCTGTGTTTTATTTCTCAGCTCTGAAAACTGCTATTTTTCACAAAATAGGCTATGTTTAGGCTATAATTTCAAAAATTAAACGATTATAATACACTAAAACAAGTAATTAAACAAAAGTGTATAAGGTACTTATACAAATATTTACTTTATTAACATTTTACGTAACAATATTAAAAATTGAAAAAATTTAACAATAACAACCGTAAAATTTAAAATTTTTAAAAATTTTTTTATTAAACATTAAAACTAAGCAAAATTAACCATTTAATCAACCATTAAAGCTAAAAAGAAATGAAAAGAAAGATTTTTATTTTCATAAAAATAAATATTAAAATATAAATAAAATTTATAATCATCATAAAATGAAAGTATCTTTTACTGTAAGATTACATTATAAGGCTCAGTTAGAAAATTTATTTTCAAATGTATCATTGTGTGATTTACTAACTTTACTTTGTAAATTCGTAAGCAATCAAATCGAATAAAGTTTTCATAAGAAAATAGAGTTTCACTTTGTAAGACTAGTACATCAAAAACATTTTGAGCACTTCTTGGAAAAAATTCAAATGAATGATTCCAATTCCAATTTTTCTCATATTAAAAAGGGGATCAAATGAATACAATTTTATTGATTTGAAATGCATCTATATAAATAAAATCCTTATTTTGTCCACAGAATTTTTGTTTGGAATTAAATTGAGAACTACATTACGCGCGGAATGAAGTAAAAGTTATATCAACATCTTGCTCTCTAACAAACGTAAAATAAAAACTATTTCATGTCAAAATTTGATTACAAGGTTTGTCATTAAATTAAAACATAACTACCAATGATATAAAATCCAATGAATTCGCTTATGTTGCGACATAATTAACATAAGCAATGAAATATTCCGTTTCAGAACACTTCTCGTTTCAAGAAAGAAGCGGGAGGTTTTTTCTCTGATTTAAAATTGTCATATTTATGAGAAAGCACAGAATTGTAAAATATTTCCTATGTTTGGGATATCTACTTTTTTTCTATATCCTCACGGTGTAATCTTTTTCTAAAAAAAATAACGATATTTACTATTTTTTTCACTATACATCAGCCGCCTCAAAAATTAAACTTGCCGTAGAGAACTAACATTCTTCCAACTTAGAAGAAAGTATAAGATATAAAGCCTGGAGACAGCTATCCTTAATCTTCCGGACTACCCTAGGCACACAGCTGTTGCTGCGTTCCGTCTGACAACAATGCACGACTGCCTTAATGCACATCTCTACAATCTCAAGATTGCCAGTAGCCCTGCCTGCCCCCTCTGCTGCGGCCATCAGGCGATGACTGCAGACCACCTCCCGCTATGTCCCGCTTTGAAGAAAAATTGCATCTACTCCTGGTATTGGGAGGCTAGAGAACTTCTTATCGGCCTTAGGCCATAACTCTGTACATATCTTCTGTTTTCTTGTTTATTCTTTATTTTGAATTTTTCTCTGTATCCACTTTCCTGGCGATAGAACTGCATTCGTTTCGCCTGCTGCATTTGAAATAAAAAAAACTATTTTTTTCATTCTTAAAAAGTATTTTTTACCCTCTTCACCAATGTAATCATGTCTTCCCCAATGTCACATGTTGGAAATGCATAAGAACGCGAATGAAAAGTGTTTTGCCTTCAATATTTAATAACTTCGTAACTATATTTAAGTAGTTTATAATTATTCTACACTTTATTCAATTCATTTTTAGAGTATCTATACGTGCGATTTCAGATCGTGATGTAAAAGATCATTTTGAATGGTTGTTCATTAAATTATTCTGCACAGTGTGTGTACTTCTTGTATTAAGTTTATTATTATTTATGCGGAACTTCAAGCTTTTACGTTCAAACTGATTCTTCAATCAAAGTTTATTTATTTATTTCGGATTTTGTTTATTTCGGTAAGCCGTACAAAAAAAGATTTAATAGAAGTTTTGTTATTTTTTCACTGGAAATTTTGAAATTCATTTCCCAAAGAGGATGGAATGCTGAAAACGACGCATGCGTTTGCATCTGGTAAAAATTTAATCAAGAAGACATGCATTAATCCAGGTGTCAATTATAAATTCATTAAATCAAATCTAAAATTTTTTGAAAGGAAAGTGGAGAATCGGGTACTTTTTCATCCTGTCAATTAAATAGAAAAAATTCTGTTTTTGATACTAGTTTCAAAATTTTTTTCACACAACTGCAGTCTTATTGCTTATTTGAGTGAAGCAACAGTTTAAAATATGAATGATGATAAAAAGTTATGATTATTTTCTTCTTAAAATGAGATAATGTAATAGTGAGACTATTCAAAAAGTATTGAAAATATTTCCCAAAAATGCTGATCCAAATAATGATTTAACTGAATGATAATAAACCTAAGACACACATTTTTCTTGCACTTTCAATTAATTTCATTCCCAGGGAAAAAATAACTTCTCTATAAGATAAATTAAATAACGCTTAAATACTTACTAAATACTGACATAAAATTCAAATATTTATTAAAAATAATGTTTTCTGTATTTGTTTTTAAATAAAAATAACAAAATTAAAATTTCACTTAATAATGTATAAAATGTTATTTAATAATACTAAATATGAGCATTCAAAAACAATTTTGCTTTTCTATTCACAACGTTTAGAGACACAATAATACAAAATAAAGAAATAAAAGAAAGATATATATATATTGTAATATGTGATACAAAAAGTAAAATTTCAACTAATTTAATGCGAATAAAAGTCAAAAGCTTTGTATCATAATTTATACATGTCTAAATTTATACTTAATTTTTAATATATGCATTACAAAAACAAAGAAATCCCAACATCTTTTTACTTAATCTACTGACAAGTAACCAACATCACTTTGTGAAATATATTTGTATGTGTAAAGATTTTAAAGTTTTATACGCGTTTCTCTGTGCATAAAATTTCTTGGTTAAAATCGTTAAATGCCACTGTATGCAGCTAGTAATTTAATATAGATTTAACTATATCATGTTATTTATAAAACAAAACCTGCATTTAGTTTCATAACAATCTAAATTAAGATTTTTAAGCAAACTGAATTATGTAGGTACGTAAAACCTTTGCTAATCCTTGTTTCCCTCCCCCCCCCCCAAAATGAATTTTTGGTTCCATTTTCAGTTGATAGTATTTCTTACAAAATATCTTTCCATCTGAATTTGTTGATGTATTCAATTGCAAATCGAAATAAATTTTTATTTTTTATAGAGTAACTTAGAGCTACAACACTCTCTAAACGCAAATATATTCATTTATTTTATTAGTATTCAATAAATTAAATAAGCGTGATTAGTAATAGTTATGGATGAATATGTAATCTATAGAATGCAAATATGATAAACTAACATTTGTCTCAAAAGTTGAAATTACTGAAGTTGTTGATCTGAGGACTTTTTGATCTAAAAATTTCCAAAACATTTTTGAGCTAAAAGAAATATTATTTTTAATTAGCCAGATCATATACAAAAGCTTTCTGTATTTATTAGAGTTATTATTGAGTTTCCGCATTTATTGAGATTAGTATGTAGTTTTATTGAGCATATTATAATAATAATTAATATAATATAATACATTAATTATTATTATAATATGCTCAATAAAACTACATATAACAGATAACAGTATAACAATAACAGACTTATAAATAACAGATTTGCAAATAACAGACTTACTTTAGTGAATGCGTTAAATACTATTGTATTTCGGAAAATAAATTATTTTTTGATTGAAACTAATATATTTGATGTTAATGAATTAGTTCTAGATTTTGCATAAGAAATTTGAATAAGATATTATATGAATTTGCTCATGTCTGATTTTATTTCCTCAATGAGAAAGATAAATGAGCTCTATTATGTTCAAACATTTCAAACAATATAAAAAATCTAAAGCTATAAGAATCCAGAATTAAAGGGTTCAATGGAGGAAGGTATTAATAATAAAAAAAATGTTTCTTATTGAATTTGTAGTGACAAAAAAATAAATGCAGCTACAGATAATATGAGAGCAAATATTACTTAAACAACGTTAAAGTCAGACGACTATTGTGCAAAACTTTCACCAACCGAAACTAAAATACCAGATTGGTAGATTGAACTAAAAGTTCCTATTTTTAGTTCCTATCATTAATTCGGAAAACAAAATTCCGTTTGGGCATTGTGATCATGAAAGTATTAAAAAATCCTTTCATGATAGAAATATAACAAAAGAAAAAAGAAGCGAAACAATTAAAATATCTATTACAAGATGTCTTAACTAACAAAAAAATATTCACATCTTTAATATATATAAAAAAACAAACTTTCAATGATGATCGATGTAAACACAGACATTTTCGCATCACCAATTCTAATTGTTAAATGTTTTAGTGTAGAAACGATGTTGTCGAGGAACTATTTTTAGCAGAAATAATCAAGATATTATTTCTACTGAAAATGGTATTTCAGAAAGGTTTTAAAAAACTGTGATGAATATTCTTGCAAAAATATTTTAGAAAATAATATATTTTGTTTTGGAAATGTGCTACAGTAATCTATATTGAAAGTGAACTACAGTCATAGTTAAGAAAGAACATACCATTAGAGTTTATTATGAGATGTCTTTTTTTTTTCTTTGGTCTATGTATCAGTCATGCAGTAGAAATTTCCTTTGAAAGACAAAATTGAAGAGAAGTATATTATTTATAACAATATGATAATCAAAGTAACGAAATATGTCACTATATTTAGGATATGTATTTTACAAAGTAAATATTTTGAATATTAAGAATCAGTCTGAAAAATTCAGGTTGAGCTTCCTTTAATCTATTATATCAACTGAATATACAAGCATAAACATTAGATTTTTATTGAAGAAGGAGTCATTTACATCAAGCTAACTGAATGAATCTTATTCAAGATTTACTGTAAATTGTGAGTCATTGAATAAATTATATTTAGGAGATTGTGTGTGCTTAGCTCTGTTACAGTCAATATCATTTGATAAAATGAAAAAGAATTTTAAAATGTTGTTCGAACTTTGTTTTTAATATTTTCTTTCCTCAAACAAGTCTATCTGTGAAAATTTTAATCAATTATAGACCCATAACTTTGGTACACACAGATTTGGTACAATAAGACTTCTTAATTTTGTGTGCAAATTTTGATGGGTTTATAAGTGCTTAGGGATTCTAAAATGCCTCGAATTACAAAGTTTTAAGATAGTTGGTTTTCTATTAACATTATGACAAAAATGGCTTTGTCCTTACGTTGGCTTATAGATAAAGATTGATGTTTAGCATGTGTAGACGATAAATCTTTGACTTTTTTTTCTGCCGTGTGTGTTGTAAACAATTTAGTGCAGCAAATATAAGATTTTCGCAAGTTTTGATTCATGCCAATTCACTTAAGTATAAAAATCGTATGAAAAAGTTAGTTAAATTGTTTTTGTTCGAACATAAATGCTAAAATAGAACTGACAGGATCGTTGCTTATATTTTCTTCCTAAATCATTTGATACCTTTAAATACACAAATTTTAAAATCCAATAATTTTACTTAAGCAATAAAATGTAATCATTCATTTTCTTCAATAAATGAACTTGGAAATATTTTTTCCGCTGTATTTGATTATAGAAAAATAGTTAAACATGTGAAACTTTGAGAAAACAAAGTTTAATATATCACGAAATTCGAAATTGCTTCTTATTTTTGAGAAATTAGATTTATAATCATATAGTGTCATCTGGATCTTACTTTATGTTTCAATTAAATTACAATTAGAAAAGTAAACAAACAGTTGGATCTTTATATATCATATTGATCAGAAAGGAATGCAAAATAGTTAATAATTATGAATCTTTTTTTGGGGGCATGAAGAGTCAATAAAAGTTTAGAAATTGTGTTGAATTAACCATTTACTTCAGAAAATGGCTTAAATATTGAAAAATTGTTCCATAGTTCCATGGATGGACTGAATGTCAATTTGCAATTTCATAAAAAGTTAAGTCATCATCTAAATTCTTAAGGATTTTTCGATTTGATTGATATTAGTACATATAGTTTACACTTTATTAACAATGCCATAAAGAAAGGTTCCTCAAATTTATGTTGTGACTTAAATAGTTTTGTACAGTGTGAATGATGTAATTTACCAGTACTAGGGAGAGAAGATTATCACTGTGTTCAAATTTCATAATTAGTAGATTCTGTTGTTGGCCATACATTCAAAAAACATGTAGTTGACACTAGGACTCTCTTGTGAACTAAAATTTGAACAATTTCCATAATTGAAAATTATTTTTTAAATATATTGCCCTACGAAAATATTAGAAGAATGAAGAATATGTGTGTGTAATTATTTCAATGTTTTTTAAAAAAAGCCATTGAATTTATTGTAATTTGTATATTTTTTATTTTTGTAGAATTTTTTCTATTTTTTTTCGTTTGACAAAAAGAAAAGCTCTTTTTAATATACTAATTATATAGTAAGCAAAATGAATTGGAAAATAGTATCATGTATAAGATTTTTAAATCTGATTTAGTTGGTAAAAAAGGAATGTCTATATGCAATGTAAATTGCAAAGTAGCCAACTGGTTACCCCCTTAAAAATTTAGATATTAATTCAGAAAAAAGCATCCTGAAAAATAAAATTTTTATGCATATGAGTCAGAAGTGCTTACATGATAACTTGTAACTTAGAGTAACTTGTTTTAGAGGTATTTGCTCGACTTGCGAATCATTTGCTAAAAGGAACAAAAAATGATGTATTTTATGATAAAATGAAAGAAGGAATTCAAATGTGTATATTTGTGAAGACGTCAAACAAGCAATTGAACATTTTTTGCTGAAAAATGATATTTGCTCTTACTGTAATGAAACTTCTAAATAAAAGGTCATTCAGTAAATTTTAATTATTTTCTTTCCAAATTATTTAAATCATGTCTAATATTATCACATGGAAACGCTTCTCCCAAATGTGGTTTCCTGTCAATAACAATATTATAACTGAAG
The DNA here is from genome assembly GCA_037975125.1 of Latrodectus hesperus. Lineage (NCBI taxonomy): Eukaryota > Metazoa > Arthropoda > Arachnida > Araneae > Theridiidae > Latrodectus > Latrodectus hesperus. Next base: position 61,185,888 of record CM075862.1, read on the forward strand.
GAAGGTGTCATTTATTTGACATTGGTTTTTGTCCATAAAGAATATGTAAAGATTTATATATATGAATGAATTTATTACTAATTTAGTTATGGAATCAATGATATTTTGTAACTTTTTTCATTTAAACGCTCCTAAGGCTCAGATCCGGTGTTTGATCCTCGTACTGGGCAAGGTCGACTCAGCCTCTCATCCCTCGCTCCTTAAACGCTCCTAAGGCTCAGATCCGATGTTTGATCCTCGGACTGGGCAAGGTCGACTCAGCCTCTCATCCCTCGCTCCTTAAACGCTCCTAAGGCTTAGATCCGATGTTTGATCCTCGGACTGGGCAAGGTCGACTCAGCCTCTCATCCCTTCAGTGGATGGATAAACTGAGTACCAAGCATGCTTGGGAACTAAACACTGGGAGTTTCACGTTAGACTGATCACCTAACTGGTACATATGTTTCGCACCCCAGCGCCCTCTGTCATGAAAACATGGGCACTGTAGGCCTTGGCCCACATGGGCAGTCCATGCCACGGAGTTTAGTTTTAGTTCTTCATTTAAAAGTTCTGTTCACATCGAACCAAGCGATACCGTCATGTTTTCCAATTCTACCCATCCAGTTTGTGTGACCTCTGTTTGAGCAAATTAAATTTTGGGCCCCCACAACCTTTTTGTAGAAAATTAAACAGAGAATGGCAAAGGTGAAGAAAACAGGAATTTATACAGATGATCAACAATTATAAATCAAATAATTATAAAAAGATAATTATTTTTACAAAATCATATCCATTCATACTCAGGAGAATTACATATCTACGATAGGATAGAATAGAAAGACGTCTGACTGATTTGATCACATTTTTTTCGAATCAGAAATGTCTAATAAGAAGAGAGGGTAAGAAACATACAGTGATGCATTAATATCCTAAGAAAAAGCACGTTTTCATAAATCGAGAAAAAGTTTCTTTTCTTGTTGCGCCTTAACTGTTGATTATTCGAGAGAAAATCCAATTATGGAAGCAAACAAATTAAGACCTTCCTTTAGAAGATTGTATTTGATAATGTAAAATTACACACACTTGTCCATATTCTTTGATTATAAAATAAACCAAGAAAAATAAGATTACCCTTATTATTATAAAACTTTATAAGCCAAATTATTACTGCATCGATTTTTTATAGATTTGAAAATAGTTACATATGAGAATGTTTATATATCCTCAAATATGATTATTTTTCGATTAGTTTCCAAAAAAAGTTCTTGAATGATTATTATATGAAAAGAGACTATATTAAGTTCAGTTAATTAAAAATATAAACAAACTGAATCTTTCTATGTCTTTTCTCATAAAATGTGCTGACATTACTTTTTATCGTTTTCCAGTTATAAAAAGATTAAACATTGTGAGAGCAAATAGATATGCCATTATTTCCTTGTACATCGTGATTGTTATTATAAATGCATTAAAAAATTTAGGAAAGGTTTTTATTTCAAACTTTTTGTTCAATAATGTAATAAGTAAATAAAGCTTCTAAAATATGGCGTATAAGTGTGGGTTTTGTATATTACAATTAACGAGTACTTTTTCGTAGTTTTCTGAAAAATCAAATGTCTATCTAATTAGAATAACTACAACATAGCTCTCTTACTTTTCAATATTACTTTATGTAATATATTTCGCTAAAATTTTTGAATTGTACTATTTACTATAGAAATTTATAAGTCATGTAAATTTTATTTTTGACAATTCATTATATAATATTGCATTTTTACAAAGAACATCTTAGATTAGATAACAAATTGCTTAAAAAGCATTCTGTAAACATTTATTTATTCTATAAGGTTACATGACTTTGATTATTTTTTCAAACACGTGAACACAAAATTATTTATTATTAATTTACAATAGTATTACGCCTATTTATCTGCCCTCCTTGGTTTCTTGTAACTGCATAACAAACGCAAGCCAACATAACAAAAAAATCTCTTACAGGAAATGGAGCAGCAACGTGTAAGAACAATATAAATCGTAAAAAGATGTTTCTTCGGGGACTGTAAACGGAATCAGGATAGACCTTGCTGACTGCTGATACAAGATCATCCACAACAACTTGAATATTAGGGGATGCGATAGCTAAAAATTTCTCTTGGCTTTTCATAAGATTTCTTTTATACTCTTCGTCATAATCTATCTTTTCATTTTCATCCAATTTGCTGAAGGTGTATTCTATACGCTTTGGAACATCTTGTATTAGACCTGTTCTAAATGAAAAAAGAGATTTTTTTCAATAAAACACTACATATATCTATGGAGAAGAATTGAAACATACAGGGAAATTTTTTAAATAGATAGTACACACTCATAAAAATAACAATTTCCCTTCAACAAGTAGAATTTCATTCTAGAGTATGTACCTTTTATAGGACATGCATAGACTAGAATGAAATGCAAAGGCATTGCAGGGCTTAATAAGTAAATGAAAACATTTACATTAAGTAAATGAAAACGAACAAAAATATTAAATGAAAACATATATGGAGCCCGAATCTTAAAATATATTTTAATATTTTATTTACAAAATTTTCTCAAAATTGTTATTTGTAAAGACTACACAAGCTGAAAAATCATGCAGGAGAATTTATCGAACTTTCTCTATTATTCCAATCATTTTGAGAACCACCCCAACAACAGCAGTAGATTTTAATACTCACTCATCAAATTTACTAAGTTAGAATCATGTCGATGTTAGAATCGATCGATCAATACGATGAGAATCATGTCTGTCTCATTCATCAAACGCTTCTGATTTCCGTAAAAAATACTAAGACATTGATTAATAAGATCCTATGAACCAGCAACTTGCCTTATAGATTGAGTAAAAGAAATGAGTTAGACAATAATGTGTGTGTAACTTTCACCTAAATAGGCTCAGGCTCCATTTTTATATTATTATGTGTGATATTAAAAGGGTTTAAAGAAACCTTCATCAACTCTTATAGTATTGGTTGTAAAAACATTTGTTTTCAGCTCTAATTAATTTGTGGTGATTATGTACATTTATTGCACTTGATTGCATAAAAAAATAACTACAACTTTCGTCTTCAAAATGTGTTTACTTTCAAAAAAGGTTTTCGCCCCTTTTTAAATCTCACTTGTCATCTGTGATGAGAATCATGTCTGTTGTCATTTATATTTGTTACAAAATAAAGATTTCCTTATACTATTGAATTAAAAACATTCAACCTACATCATGAAACACAATAGTGGTGACCATTGCACTTAGAATTATTCAGCTTTCTGAACTTTCATGATGCAGTTACATTTTTCTTAACGAACTTTCGTTTGGTAAAAATTTTAATTTCAACATGTATGACGTTATCTCTGCAGTATAGATTCCGAACTTTATTTCCTCAGATCCTCAATTATGGTTTACACTGATGGAATCAGCATTTGAACTTGCATCGTCAAAACCCATCAGGAAAACGAAACAAAATATAACTATTGGGTTATTTATTTACCACGCGACACAGCGATGCTGATACGCTATGTAATTTTAAATCCGGACAAAACTGATCCATACAAGAACCTAAAAGCGTCCTGTTGGTGATTATAGAGCTCTTAATACTCAAATCAAAAAGGACAATTATACGATTCCAAGTATTGTAGATTTTATTAGTGAACTTTATGGAACCAGAATATTCTCTCATATTGACCTAGTTAAGGTATTCCATTAAATTCTGATTGCTCTCGGGGATTTTCATAAAACTGTCACTTGTACATCTTTCGAACTATTCGAGAGCACTCAAAAACGGTTTGTCTTATACAATGCATCCAGCACATTTCAAAGGTTTATCTATGAAGTTACCAGAGGTTTAAATGGTATATATGCCTTCATCGATGATATTTTAATTGCTTCCAGAAACAAAAAAGATCATTTTGAACATCTTCATGCTCTGTTCTAAAGATTAGATCTTTATGGACTAACAATAAAAATTTCAAAGTGTATATTTGGAGTTTCTACCATAGAATTCTTAGGGTTCAAAGTTTATAAAGAAGGTTCATATCACATCCCTGATCGAGTTAGTGCTATACAAAAACTCCCAAATCCCACTACTCTTACTCAGCTTCGTAAAATTATAGGTTTATTCAATTTTTATCACAGATTTATTCCAAAAGCAGCTCATATTTTGTTTCCATTAACTAAATTTCTTGAAGGCCATACTAATAAAAAGAAGTCTTCACGGCCAACAAAAGATCAGGAAATCTTCTCCAGTGATCCGAGAAAGCTGAAAAGGCATTATTAGACACCAAGAAGGATCTTGCTGAATCTACCCTCATAAAAAATCTAATTCCTGGCGCTCCTTTAAGCCTTTGGACAGAGGCATCTTTGTTTGCTATTGGTAGTTCCTTAAATTAACTTTCTAAAGGAATCTAGAAACCCATAGCTTTCTTTTCTATGAAACTTTCTAAATGTCAAACACATCGCTCAGCTTACGATAGAGAACTTTTAGCTATTTATTCCTTCATCAAAAAGTTTCGCATATGCTGGAAACCATGGAACTTTCGCTCTGCACTCATCAAAAATCCATAATTGATGCTTTTAAGCAAAAGCCTAATTCAGTTCACCAAACAAACTGAGACATAAAACTTCATCGCTCAATTTTTGTACTGATATACAGCACATCAAAGGATCAGAGAACATAGTAGCTGACTTTTTATCTATAATAGAAATTGAAGCTATCTCAAATAAAATTTTGAATTTTCAGGATATATCTCTTTCATAATTAAACGATTCTGTGCTTCAAAAACTTCAAAATTTTCAAAACTCTAATTATAAAATTGAGAAACGATAATTTTCTTTAGAAGAAATAATGCTTGCTTGTAATGCTATAAGATGTTTTTCTATGCCAGATCCTCAATCTGCGTATATTCACGTTGATTTTATTGGACCCCTACCCTCATATGATGGTTATAATCATTGCATGACAGTTATTGACTGATTCACCAAATGGCCAGGAGTTATCCCAACAATCGATATTACAGCCGAAACAACTTGTAAAGCATTGTCATTGGATTGCACGTTTTGGATGTCATATCACAATAACAACTGATCAAGATAAAAGTTTTTAATCACATTTATTTGGCACCTGACAGAAATTTTAGCCACTAACTGCATTTGCTCAACTTCATATCAAATCCTATCCAATGGATTGGTACAGCATTTTCATAGACATCTAAAAAGCTCTATTATAGCCCATAATCAATCTAAGTAGACTGACACACTTCCAAAAGTTTTGTTAGAAATTCGATCTGCAATAAAACTTGATATAATTACAACGTGTGCAGAACTAATGTATGGAATAACCCTCAGATTACCATTTGATATTCTTAATTCCCAGAATGATTTAGCTACACCAACAGAAACATATGTACTTAAAATTAAATCAATCATGCAATCTCTAAGTCCTATTTAAACATCAAGAACATGCGTTCATAAAAATGTTCACTTTCTTTCTATCTTAATTGTTCATTCTTAAAATGTCGAGAAAAACGTATAATTTTATTTCAAAATAAATCCTTGATTTATTACCAGGCAAAAGATTGATTGCACAAAAATATCATAAATTGTTTACCTGGTAATGGATATAATTAGAAATAAGTTTCTCTTTGCTAATGAAAATTTTATTGGATTTACTGTTGCTTAGTGGTAGGATAACAAAATTCAGAATAAAGGGTCCTAGTTTGATCCTAAACGGTATTGAGTAACGCTACTTCTACATGTGTTCCGCTTCCTACACGTGTAATGGCGAGCTCATATAATTTACGTGAATAAAGTCTGGTGTTTACAAGAAGTCCTCTCTGAAGACAAAATGGACGTTCAAAAGATTTACAATGATTTTCAGCTGTTAGGTTGTTTGTGACTCGGTACGAAGTGAGTTCACTGTTTAAAATGTGATCACGGAATTACCTTCATCAATAATCTTTCATAATGTTTCCTAGGAAAAATTTTTTATAAAAAAAATATTTTTGTTGAAATTTATATAATAAGTTTCCAAATTTCCTTGATATGATCAATTATATTTTATTCATTGTTTTGAAAAAATTGCTGAATAATTTTTCTGGAAATATTGTTATGATATTTTGACATGTTGGATTATTTTATAGATGCTTAAAAAATTTTTTTAAATAATAATTAGTTAGAGCGACCATACTTTTTCTCGAAAATTTTTAACTACAAATTACATTTATTAGTTAACTACTTAATTCAAAATTTATATTTATTTAAAAATGTTAAAATAAATTATATGAAGTGTTCTATATATAATAAATAATGACAAATAAAGTAAAATCGATGGAACGTACTTTTAATAAATAATTTTTCAAAGGTCATATTCATTTATTATCCTTTTCATAAAATTTAACAACTCTGATACATTTAATGGAAAAGGATAATACAAATAACTGTTATAATATATTAATGTAATGCTTGAATACACTTGTTATGCTATAGTATGTAATTTATAATAAATGAATTAAAAGTCTTTTACTGTTTAAATTTCATATTTTTCAGCAAATTCTTCATAAATGATTACTTAGTAAAAATTTTCTAAGTTTTAATAAGCATAAGGCTTTTAAATCTAGGTACTTTGCGTCTATTCTGTTTTGGAATTCTATGCTTATATTTATTTATATAAAATTAAAATACATTTAGTTAATTTATTCAATGTATAAATTTGTCGAATACTTTAATGAATATTTGTATCCACTTATTACGTTTGGTTTAACGCAACTATAATATTATCTAAACTAACAGAGATTTTTTTAACAGTAAATTTTAAAAGTCTTTGATATGTTTTAGTTGGTCATGAATATTCTACAAATTTTTTAATAAAAATTTTAAATGATAAAAATGGACACTACATTTATTTAACATAAAAATATTTTTGTTAAACAAATGTAGTGTTTCCATGCTAAATTTATAATACGACATACCAAATTTATTGTATGAAATATCATGGGAAATAGGCTTCCCAGACGTCATGATTAGTTTTACCGATAAAATTTTTACCAGGACAGTCCCGGTAAAAATCAATATTAATTGTATAGATGACCAAAACAGCCTAAAAGGATTAACTCGAAGAATTATTTAGTATAATTGCTTTGTCATTTATCTCTGTATTATGTGAAAACTTCAGAAGAACTAAACAAAAGTCTACAATAATCGGTATGAGAAAGTCTGTAACACATGAAAGAAGAGTTTGATAATTTTTACGAAAGATGCATTACATATTTGTAACTCTGATAAAATATTTTTGGAAAGGCTGAATGGTTATCGTTAGTCAATCTGACACCAATAAGTGCATTGATTGGAAAATGCCACAATTTCTGCTGAAATTATTAACAGTAATCTTCTTGATGTCCCGATATGAAAGTAAACAATAATTAGCTATTTGACGATATTCTTCTTCTTAAAGAGTATTTGAGTCAAACTGGAAACCGTAAAAGCAAGAAGAAATTACCAGAGATATCATTATTTCAAATGAAGAAAAATGGCTCAGGTGTTTGATCATTTAAAAGACATTTAGATAGCAACCTCCAATTTGATTGAGATTGTTGAGTATGCCTTTTACTTACCCAGACATCAGCACCAGGTGAATATTTCTTTTATCAACAACGCATGGACTGATGACAGGGTTTGATGTAGTAATCTGTAGTTAAAAGCTTAATGGCAAGTAAAATTATTAGCAACGAATTAGATTGTGAGGAATTTTGCAACAGCTTAAACCAAAAAGACATTCTGAAAAAGTCCTATCCAGTGAAAAGTACATTTAAACATTGTTCACAAATTTTTATTCCATATTCAAAATATTTATTCTTACTTAATAACTTACAAGTATTCCCAAGTAAGAAATTAAATTTTTAAACTTATATGCTTGTGTCATTTAATATTACCCCTTGTTTGAGTTCTTAAAATATCAGTAAGGAATGTAGCTGTGAATAGCAACGAAGTTAGTGACCTTTTGGTGACCCTTTTAAATATCTCATAAATATAACAAAACATTTTGAGATAAATCACTTTAAAGGTATATATATAATTATAAATGCCTACTTTTAATTTCAGCGATAAATATTCTGTTGTTGTTGTTGTTATTTATGACCCTTGGACAAGCCAAGTTCGTTATGCCGTTGGCTATGCGAATTTAGGTCAGTAGGATGCGTCTTTCGTTTTACCTGAGCACCACGAAGGGGAAAGTACGACTTTACTCTCCGATAGATGGCTCCACCAGAGGATCCATTCCCTCAATTTTGACAATCATCTGAAACGGCAAGAAATTTTCTCCAGACCATTGTACCCATGGTAACTGCTCAATAACCGATCAACAGGTCTTTCGATTCCACAGATTTAACGAGCACGTATATCTCATGTACTCGATAGAAATGTAAGCTTTCATGCATTTTAAACTAATAGTTCAGTATCAGAGTTCATTCTTTATTTATTTATTTTTTGGTTTTTATTTATTTTGGTATTTCGTGTACAAATATATATAAAAATATAAAATATGTTTCTGTTTTTGTTCGATGAAGAGGTTTTACTTTTCAGCTTAAAATTAGATTTGAATTTAAAATCGGTTTTAAGATGCATACACTTTTATGTCTCAAACTGTAGAATTTTATGCTTTTACGTTTAAACAGAAACTTCAGTCAGAAAATTTTTAAACTCTTACATTTTGTTTAACTCGACATGCAGATTACAAAGAATTATCTAATGCTTGTATTGCTTCTGTTCTCATTGCAATTATTATCGTTTGTTATTTTACATAATATGTAGTCCGGATCTCCAAAACTAGGTACATTTTTGTACATCTAGGTACATGAATGTATATTGCAGTTAAATTAGTAAAATTTAAACTTCAATATACATTATTTAAACCATTTGTAAAATGATTTAAACAGAGTGCAGCAAAACGGGTACTTTAAGCTCTTTTTCAACAAATGCATTTGGTTTAATTATATTTAGAAGAGATTATTTGGTCAAACATTGAAAAAAACCTCAAATCAGAGTAAACGAGCGCTGATAAGAAATTTTAAAGGTTGATCGCACACTTATCATTTATCTATTTTGTCATTGATAAACATTTTATAATTCTCAAGTAGGAAGAGATTTATTTATCGAAAAAATATACGTAGAAACGGTTACTTTTTGAATATCTAAATATTGTCTCACATTTCAATTATTGTTTACAAAAAAAGTTTTTTTCTCACACTGTAAATCGTTAATGCAGTGTCTTAAATATAGCGTAGATAATTCAATGGATTATTTCATATTAAAATTTCATTAATAAAAAGTTTATGATAATCTCAACTTAAGAAAGACTTGTGATCAATCGAAATTTCTTGAATTCCCAAAATAATTAATTTTCATCTAAGATAATCACTTAATCCTGCCGCTATTTGGTAAGTCATAACAAATGGCGACACTTGGGAGGAAGTGTTCTTTTAATACGCTTTCAACATTAATTGTAGCACATTGAAAAAAACTTTTTTTTTTGCAATACTTGAAACGTTCACTTAATTTTATTTGCTTAATTCCAACTTCATTTGTTGTGATTAATATGTGGTAAATGAAATGATGAAGGATTTTAATAAAAATATATTACTGTCAGCCTGTAATATTTTGTTTTTGATAATACAAATACACTACACTTTATAGCATAATCTTCTGTGATCTTATTAAATTTAACGACTGTGTTAAATCCTGCTCCATGTGTTTTTCTACATTTTTACAAATCAATGAAGTTGATTCTGATCTCCATATTTTGCTATTCCATTAGTGCATTCATTTTCTCTTTCCAAATAAAATTTTAGAAGGATCAATTTGCTATATCTTTTAGTCCGCAAATGGATATACTTTGATTTACAAAGATTATGCAGATTTCTATGATCTATGGCATGGAGTCCATGGCATCTATGGCATGGATTCTATGATCTATGGAGTAAGTAAAAATGTTTGAACATTTGACGAATCAAAACTAGAGAGGTGGCTGCTTTATAACGATTTTATGTTTTGCAAAAAACATTTTTTGTGTTGATAACATTGCTGCATATATATAATATAATATAATACAATATAATATAATATAATATAATATAATATAATATAATATAATATAATATAATATAATATAATATAATATAATATAATGTAATATAATATAATATAATATAATATAATATAATATAATATAATGTAATGTAATATAATATAATATAATATAATATAATATAATATAATATAATATAATATAATATAATATAATATAATATAATATAATATAATATAATATAATATAATATAATATAATATAATATAATATAATATAATATAATATTCATGTATTTATGAATGATCATAAATCAAGCAATATTATTCAAATATTTTGATAAATTGTTAAAATTATGGTAATTACCAAAACTTTGTTATTAATATTTGGCACATGTGTCGTATAATCCATGATTCAAAATTTTGAATTTTTTTGGCGATGAAGAAATGTTACCAAGATGACGTATCGTGACGTGCGTGATGACGTAAATACTAGGGTTACCAAAATAGAATTTCTGCATAATTCTCATAGTTATTCATACGTATGATGTAATAAAAACGAGGTTGCCAGATACATAAGTACATCCGCCAAAAAATCGCCATTCTCAGAATTTGGCATCCTGGATTATACGGCATTTGTGCTTAATATTTTACCTGTAATAAAGTAATAAAATTTTAAAATAATATAAATTTACCGAAAGAATTCTGGTTCAACAGAAATCACTCGAATTCCCCAATCAACGAGTTCTTGTCTAAGACAATCACTGAATCCTGCAGCAGCATACTTACTGACAACATATGGAGCTACATGAGGTACACTTACTCTCCCTAAAACAAACAACAGTCAAATACATTTTCCTTTACTTATTCAAATATAAATTGAATATATTATGTTGAAAACTTTACTAACTTATAGTATTTAAGTTTCATCTGATCAAAATTATACATATTAGAATATTTAACAATATTAATTTCGAAGTTAAAAAGATGTGTAAAAATTTTAAGTAACTTGTGATGAAATAACAGAATACGTAACTCTTAATTATAAAATAATTTCTTCAGTAAATTCTACCTTTTATTATTATTTCATTTGGTTGTGTGCTATATTATTTTACTCATAAGTTCGATTACGTTAAATGTATATAATTTCAAATAAAATTGTACATTGGATTACAACTGAATATTTTACGTTATATTAATGCTAAGTTACATTGTATATTTTTGTTAAATTTCCGATTTGCGGCTTATAAATAAAGAAGGATATTTCATAGGCTTCAGATATTATCGTAAGTAATGTTGCTTTTCTTTATTACCTGAGTGGAATATAAGAAAAATAAAAAAATTTGAAAATCACAAGTAAGAAAGTCGAATTACTAATATCGATAACAAGGTGAAATATTTTTGATGATACGGCTGTATTAGATTAAAACTTAATTTTTATGTGTCATGGTCATTTCAGGTCATGAGGAAGCAAAATTACATTGGAAAGAGGGGTCAGAAACACGATCGTAATCTGCTAGAGGGCGATAAGCGCTGGCAGAGGCAAGAGCGGGCACTCGGATCATTCAAAGCTCGGACGTGGCAGAGAAAGGATGAATCAGTACAGCAATTCAGAATTGGCAGACATGCATTACGTGTATGGCGCTGTAGATGGCAATGGACGAGCAGCGGTACGCATGTATTGACAACGATTCCCAAACCGACATGAACCCGACCATAAATTGTTCGGACAATTACATCACCAATTGCAGCAGGCAGGATCGTTTGGAATCAGCAGCCGGCCGGCAACATACAACAAGGACACCGAACATCGAGAACACTGTATTAGATACAATTACATGGAATCCGCGTACAAGTATCCGCGTTGTGAAACGCGACCTAGATGTCGATCGCTCCTCCATTATGCGAATACTGCGGGAAGATCACCAACATCCGTACCACATACAACGGGTGCATGTTCTAAGCGATGCGAATTTTTCCCAACACGTGGATTACAGACCCACAATTTCCATCACGGATACTGTTCACCGATGAAGCAACTTTTTCCCGAAATGGTGTCCACAACCAGCACAATATGCATGTGTGGTCGGGTGTAAATTCCCATGTCACACTGCTTCACCGTTAACATCTGGACATGAATTTTTGGTGACATGCTGATTGGTCCATACTTAATGCCTGGACGCCTCGACGGGGTTTCATACGCCATTTTTTGGAAGAAGTGCTGCCCACGTTGTTAGTGGATGTTCCCGCAACGACAGGCCTCAGCATGTGGTTCCAGCATGATGGGGCTCCTGTACATTTCCACCGGAATGTATGGCAGTTCCTATATTTGACGTACTCAAATCGGTGGATTGGCAGAGGCGACTCTGTACTATGGCCACCGCGATCCCTGGATCTAACCCCCTGAGTTTCTACCTCTGGGGATACCTGAAGTCTGTGGTGTACGAGACACTCATTCCATCGGACATGGACCTCATGGCACGTATCGTTGAAGTGGCGGCACGTATCCGAGACTCCAGGCAAATTCGAACTAGTATGCGATTCCATGCGGCGCCGATGTGAAGCATGCATCACAGCTGATGGGGGCAATTTTGAGTACTTACTTTAAGTTGCAGCATTTTTCATTTCCATTTGGTATTGTTTTGTTGTAAAATAATGATTTTTAACACAGTTTGTTATCTTTTCTTTACGTGACGGTCACGATAGAGTTTCCGACCCCCCTTTCCTATGTAATTCTGCTTCCTCAAGACATGACACAACCATGTGTGCCGTTTGGACATGACCTTTTGGGACACCCTGTATATAATCCTTTGAAAAAATACATTTTTTGCTTCTTGTAGAAAATTCAATTTAAATCACAAAGATGAAAAAGAGTAACATTTAAATATGAAATTACGAGATTTTAGAATTTAAATTTTTTTTATTTGTTTACGTTACGCGTAATGTTATAAAGCAACAACTGTTTGGGGCACATAGAACACTAATCAATTTTTTGCGTTGGTAAAATTTAATTTTATTCCTAAGGCTTCATTAAACTCAAACAAAACGTGAACTTCAAGCAGTATAGATAAAATATTTAGTATAGCTGTCATGTAATCTTTTGATGAGATTTCAATTTCGAAATTTTTTTGCAATTTACTTCATCTAATTTTTTTTCAGAGAGTCTCTAATTGGCGTAAAAATTGACAATTCATAGGTTTTTCATTTCAAAAGATGTGTTTTTAGTTATCTTTCATCAAAAAAGTAACACAATCAATTCTGCGAATTAATCATTTTCTGAAAATAAGATAAGTATTCGTGATATGAAGTGAATTTCAGCTTTATGTTTCTATAATTGAGGAAGTGAATTTTAACTTCCTCAATTATGAAGAACATGTTTTGAAAATATAAATAGCAATAATATATATTTTTAAGTTATTTGAAAACACTAAAATATGATGCTAATAATTTAATAATATCATCATTAGTGAATGATCATTTAAAAAAATAATTATTAATTTACTAATACATAAACACTAAAAAATATATTTTCCCCGAATTTTCTATTAGTTAAAAAAATTAATTTCCCATGAGGAAAATTATGAATTAAATATTATTTATATCACTACAAATATTAATATAATCTTTACAAATATATTATATCAATTACATATATCAATATAATCATCAATACATCATATTTGTGTTGAATAATTAAATAGAAAAAAATGTAAAACACATGTTTATTGTTACTGATGATATTGTTATTACACTTCTGTAATATTAAAAAATAAAAAAGAGCTTGCTGCATATTACAGTAAATATTTGCCTCAAATTTCAAAAATAGAAACATAAGGAAAAAAAATCATTGTGATTGAAAAACTTTATTTTAATTCTTGAAAAATATGCAGAATGTTCAAATCTCCATAAGAATTGTAGAATGAGCTATTTAGAAACATTTGACTTTATAAAGTAATTTATTTTAATTGACTAAATTAATTGTTTACATAATTTTACAGAAAGAATTGATATATATATATATATATATATATATATATATATATATATATATATATATATATATATATATATATATATAAATAATTAAAATCTCTTATTACTTCATTATATTAACTACAATACAACACATTTGTAATATCATAATTTCAGCAAATTCTATTTTTTTTCACTGTCAAAAATTGTATTTAAAGCAAATAAGTCCTATTTAATGATAAAATAGAATAACTTTTAAAATATGCATCATAACCTTAGATTTGAAAAGACTTAAATGATTTTTAAAAACAGAAAAATATTTTCATTACCGACTATGCTTGTAATATTAACAACTCTTCCTTTAAATTTTTTTAGGAGAGGTAAAAATGCTTTCGTTACTCTTATGGGACCAAAAACATTTACTTCCATGCAGTTTTTGAATTCTTCTATTTTCGTGAGTTCAGTTGATAAACCCTGATAAATTCCAGCGTTGTTAACAATGGCCCACAACTCTGAAATGAAGAAAAATATTTATAAATTTAATAAATAAATGAAGCATAATATGCAGTGAATTGTTTTTATTTGTATTACGCATGAGTGTATTTTCTAATATCATATAAGCATCTTCAACGTCATATTGTGTATTTTTGCAAAGAAAACACATACCCATGAGCTGATAATCATAACACGTATGTGTTTCCAGTTTTTTGTACTATCATATCGTACTTACGTAGTTTTTGTACTATCATTTTGTACTATCATATAAAAGTAATTCTAGACACACAAAATGAAACATATTTTTCATTAAATTGTTATGACGTTGGTCGACATTCGCCATATTGTTGCCAAATCTCTGAATTCAGTAAACTAGACAAGCGCATGCTAATTCAAGGATATATCGGAGATACGTGCTTAAGAGACACCAACCATCAAAATATGAGCACAATAAATTAACATGAAAGACACTGCTGGCCACCCAAATTGCAACACGAAGAAAGACAAGAGATATCACAAGAAAATTTACTTTGTAGACCGTATGCTGACCAAGTATCAAATTATTAAATTTATAGACTTTTTTGGAGTGCGGTTCCTGCCGAAATCAATAGCCAGAATAGCCGCCATTATTGGAGATAACCGCAGCCACACTTCACGGCATTGATACAAAGAGATTTTGGATGTGTTCTTCGGCTACAGCAGATCCAGCAGCTTTCACGCGTTGCCAAAATGGATCTGATGTAGAAGCTGGGGATGTATTCTGGGTCAATCTTTGAGCAACCATGAACCACATGTTATCTATCGGTGAAAGATCCAGAGAGCGAGCCGGCCAAGGAAGCAATTCAATCTGGTGATTGACGAAGAACCCTTGGACAATATGTGCCACGTGTGGTCGTGCTATATCCTATGGAAATATGGCTGTGTTCAACCCCTGAAGATAAGGATTGACAATTGGCTCCAACACCTCGGAGATGTAGCGCTGGCTGTTTAAAGTACCGACAATGCGTACAAGAGGAGTGCGAGAGTGATAAAATAAATATCGCCCCACACTATAATACCCAGTGCAGGACCATTGTAGCTGTGCATAACGCAGCTGTTCAGCCTTCTCTCTCCACGGTGTCTCCAGATTCGAATGTGAGCATCGTGGTGTTGCAGACAAAAGTGTGACTCGTTAGTAAAGACAATTTCCTTCCATTCTGACGCCCACATCCTTCTTTCATCGCACCATTGACGGCGGAGGCGTATGTGATTCTGCGCCAAGGTTAGATGAAGCAATTGACTTCTTTCGGACAGACCAACTCTTTTGTAAACGGCGTCGACAGGTACTTACAGATACTGGATGATGCATTATAGACTAAATCTGGTATACTATGATTCGTGATGTGGCTGAGCGATCCGTCACTGCCATGCGCACAATTTACCTATCATCACGAGAGTTGGTGCACTGAAGTGGATGCGATTGAACTCGTCGGTCCGCCGTACCCTCTTGCATCCAACGATCACATATCCGCATTACAGTTGTTTGGTTTCGTCGAACACGACTACCGATTTCTCTGAAAGATAATTCGCAATTATCTGCAGGCAACTATCCTTCCTCTTTCGAACTGGGATACTTAATAAAAAAATGACCGCTATTTTCTACGAGGCATAATTGATCTTTTTTTAACCACAATAAAAACACAGTCACCGAACTTGAAATTGTCGAAATCTCCAAACCTTAAATAGCACTTTGAAGTGGCGTAACAGGCAAGCGTGATGGGCGTCTCTGCCCTGAAATTCTAATCATTTGAATATCTCACCTCCACTAATGCATGTTGTAAATTTCATGTTGTTTGCATGATTAATTCAGAATTTAAGGTAGCCAGCAATGTATTTCTTAAAAAATCTGTAATTTTAAAATTTATAAGGAAAATTTTAAAAAGATTTAATGTTAAGAATTTATAACTAAATAATTTGCTAAAATGCTATTATCGACCAAAAATATAATTTTATATATGGATGTGAAACATTTAATCCTTATTGAATATCCCATAAATTTCTCACTTCATAACTTTTTCTCGGACTAGTGAATGTAAGTATTTTTCTCAATCATCATTAGAACAGAAATTCAAAAGAAAATTTCTAAATCATTCATCAAGTATTTTTCAAAGACATTAAAAGTAGAAGGAAATTTCTTTATTGATTAAGAAAACTTAAAAAATATTGCCATAATTTAGTATAAAATCATTTAAGTAACTGATAGAATATCAATACTATAATACCAATTGACTTGAAAAATTATTAACATGTAAATCTTACAAATTTTTTATTCTAAATTTATAAAAGTTATAAAGTTTTCCATTGAATTTCAAAACTACTTTGAGTAAAATACAATATTAAACATTAAAATACGTTTAATTTTATATTTTATTCAAAGGAATTTAAATTAAGTGCAGTCAGTAATTCAATTCAACACTGCCTTTTCTTAATTCAAGAAATAAATACTTCGTTCAAAGAGAATAAAACAAATATTTTAATTTTAATTAGTAGAGGTATTCTTTATCAAAAATATCGCTTATAATGAAAATATGTGTTTTTCTTATAAAAAAATAAGAATATAAATTAAAAATTTTCCTACCATGATGAAAAAGAATTTCCTGCTTGCCTCACCTGAATTTCCAAGATTGGTTTTGACGAATTCTGCTGCTTTCTCAACACTTTCATCCTTTCTAACATCCAGAAAGAGGATTTTTAAACGTTCGGAGCAGTTTTTCTTCAGCTCTTCAGCTCCTTCTCCCGACGGAAAGAGGCAAGTCGCAAATACATTGAAACCTTTGGCATCCAATCTTTTGGCAAGATTATGACCAAATCCACTGTCACATCCTGTATTAAGGTTAAGAAAACAAAAGGCTATAGAAAAATATCACTTAAATAAATCTCCCAATCTTATCTTTAGAACTGAAGAAATATGTTTTATAATTTTAACATAAGTTACATACGTATAAAGTTGTACTATTTTAATAATTTATAGAATTTGTATGTTATACACCTCACTTACTATAAACTGTTAGGTGGTCGGTCGTTGAGCAGTTACCATGGTCAATTGTCTGGAGAAATTTACTCCCTCTTCAGATCGATGCCAAAATTGAGGGAGTAAATCATTTGGTGCTGTCATCTATCGGAGGATTTGAAGAGCAAAAGTAATACTTTCACCTTCATGGTTCTCTGATTAAATGAAAGACGCTCCCAATTGACTTAAATCGCATAGCCAAGGCATAGCGAGCTTGGCTTGTCTAAATGTCATTTAATAACAACAACAATTATAAACTGTGAATTCGTTAAATATCTCTTTTATTGAAAAAATTTTAAATTGAGTTTGAAATAAGAAATTATGCGAATGCAAGTTTTCTTTAATTTACAAATTAATGGAATGCATTCGTGAAAGGAAAATGAAACATATAATATTGCATCTCTAATTTGATATACTATAAATTTAACAAAATTAATTTACATGCATGTATTGTAAACTGAGATTGAAATGCAAAATATCTATTTTTATTATATGCACTTAATAAGTTATTAGATAGAAATAAATGTGATCTAAGTTTAAAAAATAAGTGATCTGCTATAAGAAATCTGGAGAGGAAGATATGTTGATTTTTAACATTTTGAATAGTATTTTTGAATCATATGATCAAGTGAAAAAACTTGGTTTTGCTATCCTTTCCTTATTTGGGTCCACATATTCATGTGAAAAATCATTTTCAAGAATGAATACATGAGTAAATTAAAAAATCGGCTTATGAGGAAAACTTGGAATCTTACCTCAAATTAAAAAATACATTTTGCAAACCTGACTTACCCTTACTTTCCAAGGAAATGCTAGGCGAATGCTCTTATTAGTAGAGTATTTGTTTTTAAGAATACCTTTTTATATTATATTACTAGTGATAATTTTTAATAAATATTATTATCTTTATGTATATAATATACCAAGTTTAATTTACTATTAGTAAAACTTTTTGTTAGTATTTATTGTTGTACAACTTATTTTTAGTAAGACTTATTAAGCAAAGGCACATATTTGAGAACGTAATTTTATCCTAATTAATTCCGCAAATAAAACAAATTATTCTCCAATTAAAACAAAGCTTATGTTAAATATATCTCTTTGAATGAATTTCAATTGTAAATTATGTAGATTTGGCTCTTTTGAATGGCAAGGTTGCCAACCACTGAGATAGACGATTTTGCAATATGCCTACACATATTGCACGAAGTAACGCGAAAGAATAAAAATAATATAAATTATAAATGAAATACAAGCTCGATAACCGAAATACGATTGTGTAACTGAACTTATTTCACATAGATGCTGCTATCGAAGAAAATGTAAAACAGACTAGGCAGCAGACGTTATATGAATAAAACTTTACCTCAAATCCAAGTGCCCAAGAACTTGAGGAAAATCAAACTATGATTAGTGTAGCAGCAATGTTGGTGATCATTGACAATGGGTACAGCTTTTGCAAAAATAACAAATCTAAATACTAGAATATCAATAGAAGAAATCCCATAAGCCAGCACCAGAGGAATTAAAATTTCAATATATCATTTTCCATCATAACCAAAAAGCAGAAAAAGGAGGTTTTGCATTAATGTTATCAGTATGGATTGAGAGATCATGAAAGCTTACTTACAACAAATGCAGTGCAAGATTCATAAAATTTCATTAACACTAGAACAGAATATTTCTTACATAAAAGTACAGCTTTCATCAAATGAGCATATGCCTTAAGATCTGGGAGAAAAAGGTGATACGTATAATTGCCTTTTCAATACCATTGAAAAAACTATGTTGAAATGACAGTCAATGATATCTATTTTTAAGATGACATTCTAATTTCATTCTTGTCCGCTTAAAGTTGCCATAAGTGTATTTTTATTCATGAACAAAAAATATTCATCTTAAAATTACTGCATTTAGGTTTATTAAGAAAATATTTATTCAAATAAGAATTGGTGTGCATGAAAAGCGGACATAAGTCATTTTGGACTAATGTAGAATGTCTCTCGAAAAAGAAGTCTGAAATGTTGGTTTTTAGTGTATCATTATTCGAGTAAGGATTCCTCAATATTTGAGCTTCTAGTAGACTTTGATGTAACAACTAAACATTTCTATATCAATTATATTTTTATCATGAATACATGTTGTAACTCCTGTAATTTCCACTGATATTCTGACATTTGCTGCTGGTGACAAGAATTTCCGCACTAGGAATCTTGTATTCTGCTCTTTTTCTTACTTGAATATTTCTGTTCATCCTGTTCGGAATTAATTTTTAAACAAAGAACAATTGTTTACTTTCTTGGGTGAATAGTTTTACTTATTTATTCAATGCTTAAGCTCTTAAGGATTCTTATGGTATGGGTTGAATTAAATAATAATTTCATACTTGACACTATATTCGAAAACCTATTTTGCATGCTTGTTTAAAAAAGGGCTATGATGGAAAAAGAAAAATAGCTATCCTTGATTTATTATTACTTATTAATGTTATTAAGATTTGCTTTATTCTTCACAGGTGCGGCTTAGATTTATTCTGAAAAATAATCAATTCATTAGTTCCTTATCATGCTTGTTCATTATCGTATTTATCATCATTATTGTTTAGTTTGAAAGACAAACTAGATTTAGATATGTCAAAAGACAGTGTGATTAACAATTTTCAACACTACAATAATGATCATTTTATTTCCGCAAAAGTGAAAATTTTAATAGATTTACTCAAATAAAACTATTTTATATTAATTGTCATCCGCATTTTGACTCACAAAAATTTCTGTAAGAAACTAATTTTTATTCCATTTTTAGCAACATATTCATCTTAAATATCAGCCAATAGAGCCTTGTACATTTTAATTATAAAAATTATTTTACAAAACCTTAATAAGTAAATATAATTAATTAAAGTATGTTACTTTTCACAGAAATAATTTTATGCTTCACTTACTTCAATTGCTATGTTTATTTTTTATGCCATTGTCAATAGTATCTTTCTTGTACATATATCTTTCTTGTAATAGTAACTTTCTTGTACATATATATGACCAGAAAAATATAAATTTTCTGGGTTCTGTTTGAACTAATTAATTATTGGAAACTCTTGAAAAAAATAAAGAATTTTTTAATTAAATTTCTAATTTTGAAGTATTTCCGATCATACTTCAAAACTTTTATTTCTTATATCTGGTGGAGATTTTAAACAGTGGCAAAATTCTCTCTGGTAGGTGTGTCATGTTAATTTATATATTTAAATAAGAATAAAATATCAAAAAGAGAATACTGAAACTAAGCACCTCCATTTCATTGATATCCAAGAAAAATAAGTAGATTATGCATTGTTCGAAAAACAGCTTTTGCAAAGAAAGCATTTTAAAGTTCGAATTTGAAATGATTTGTACTACGAATATTAATTTGAAGTTGTTGTTGTTGCATGTCCCTGAGGTCAGCAGCGCTAGACCAGGTCCATGAGCGCGTACACCTTCAAAAAGTCCAGCACTATAAGTGCATTCTACATCAGATCTCTCCCGGAGAGAACAAGGCATTGAAGAATATGCTCAGGAGATGCCTGTTCATTTAAGCACTTGGAGCAAATTTCGAATTTCTTCATACCCTCGACGAATTTCAAGTTACTAAGATGGCCACTTCTGAAATGGGCAATAGCCGTTTGTTCTTGTCTATTAAGAGCAGTAGCCAGGGAAGCACCTGGTAGCGCGCAGCCGTACCAATGATGCTCAGGAGGGACAATCCTAGTGGTTTTATTCTCGTGTTTAATCTTTGAATGAATATTTTGAAATGTGAGAGGTGCCGACGGCACACAATCCTCAGACACACCAACTTTTGGCCAAAGTGTCCGTAATCTCATTCCCCTCGAGATACACGTGGGAAGGAATCCACTATAGGTGATATGGACATCCGTTTTAACATTTGAAGTATTGAAACCCCAGTCCTGTCTCTCACTTGTTGCCATCTGGCCAAAGGCTGTATCGCATTTTTACTATCAGATAAAATCCAAATCTCAGCTCCATGAGGAAAGTGAATTCAGAGCTTCCTCTAAGGAAAGTCGGCAACAGCTCTCAGAAAGTCTTTAGTGATCATTAATTTGAAGTAAATGTTACAAGTGAACCTATTTTGCAGTAAATGAGCTTAATTTACATCTACTGCACAAGGAGAAATCATACGTTATTGAAAAAACTACTCAATATGTTTTTAAGATAAAAATTATAATTCAAAGTTTTATAATAAACTTCTCTCTCTTTTGCAGAGCGTTAGAATCTTGAAATTAACTCCTTTTTTATTCGATTTTTAGATGATATTTTTCGTGAAACCACCATATGCGAGTTATGTAAATATTTATTATTTGTATATTGCACATTTGGTGGTTTATTGCTTAGAACACATTTATTGTTCACACATTACATTGATAAATACTTTTTAAATAAAATATCCATAATGGTTTTATTTTTCAAAATTTATTATAATTGACATAGTTTTAAAAATATTGATTTTTTTTTTTTTTTTAGTATTTTAGTATGTAATTCATGTGTAAACAATGAGTTATAAACTAAATTTCCAGAGAAGTATAGTATAATACATGTCTCATACTTTCAGCTGGGAATAATTAAAAATATAATTTCTAAATTGTATTTATTATGGGTATTTCTGGTCGGAAATATCTTTCATATTCTGTTAGTTTTTACCTGAGTCACTGGTTTTAAATAAAAAAATATTTTTAAAAAATATATAAAATTTTAACTTTTTAAGCGGCTTCTTAATAAAATTTCAAATTGTCTTTTTGTTTCTATTCTTAAAAAATATTTTTTGTCTGCTAAAAATTTACCTAAAAGGTATAAATGATCAAATATGTGAATAAATAATTAAAATATTATCTATTACAAGTAAAACTGCAAGGCTACTTAACAGTAACAATAATAATAACTAATTATATCATAAATTATTAATAGTTATGTATGCACTATTTGTTTTATATCATAAAACAATATTGCATACATAATTGTCTATGTTAATAATATGAATATTGATTTCCTTAAAAATAATGTTATATTTAATAATTTTCTCACGAATATAGTAATTTTTTGAAATTATCATTAAAATATTTTAATTTAATCATGTTTGATTTCACTTTCTATTTTAAATCAAAATTATATGTGATAATAAGGAATCAAATTTGAATTAATATTATGCAGCTTTTTAAAATTGTTCATATGTTATTTAATAAAGACTGATCAAAAGTGTCTTTACTCATGATCTAAGAACTGAAAACTAAACAATTTTAACTGTGTTCATTTTTTAATTATATATGAGCCTAATTTGTATTGAAACAAACTTGAAAAATAGCTTATAAATTAGGATTAAAAAACGATACAACTTATTTAAATTTTGAAACTTTGATTACAATTATCCATTATTTTATATAAATTTCAATATTAATTTACAGTTAAAATTAATAAATTGACAAGTACTAAATTATGGTAATGAGTATTAATAAATTGTAACAGTATCAAACCTTAAGGTAATTATTAAAACTTACTAATTTCCATTTAAAAATGATTAAAATAACAGTTTAATATCTTTGTAATTTCAATTTTGCAAATGGTATAGTGATTAGTTTTAATTTTATAATGTTTATTTTTTTCAAGAAAGTTACAGCAATAAAAACCATACAATAAAGTGAAAAATATTCTAATATTAGAATATATTTAAAATGAGATAATACGAAATTAAATAATCTTATTTCTCTTATAGACATAAATTCTTATTAGGTAAAATTAAACTTATTTGAAAATTTTAACAATTTACAGTATTTTTACAATCACATAAGATTATTTAACGAAAAAAAATGAGTTTTCGGTGTTCTATTTATTACAGATATTTTTATAAATTGAACATTACCTTAATAATATAAAATATTCCATTTGTTTTTATAAAAATGTTATATGTGAGTATTATGTCTTTAAAAGTTGCTTAGATTTAATGATACTTTTATTTATCTTCTCTTTCTGAAATATACATAAGCATTATGCAGTATTATTGCAAAGGATTTGCATTTTAAAAATTCTTTTCTAATTACCAAATACATTCGAAAGTAGAATGTGGGAAATTTTTTCTAATTTAAGTTTATTTTTAAAAAAAATTCTTAGAGTAATAATACTGCAGAAAAAATTTGCAAAATTTAAAATGAGATTTAAAGAAATTTACATACCTGTTATAAAAACCGCTTTGCCTTTAGATGGTATTTCATCATTTAAGATGTATTTTTTTGTGATGGTGAATGAATACCATGATAATATCAGAAATAATAATGTACTTGCTAAACTATAATAATAGAATGATAAAAATGATGGCAATATAACATTTAGTAATTTGAGAACTAAAGCTGTGCCTGTAAAGTGGGCAACAGCTGTCAGAAAGTCTTTGGTGATCATGAAAACTGATTTATTTAACACAAATAACAAAAGAAACTCAAACGGAAATCCACATTAATCATATACTTTGAATACTTAAAGAATTTATCAAACACTTCTTTATTCATGAAAAAGTTGAAAGTTTCAGTAAGATTTATCACTGAATATCAAGTTCAACGACAGAAAAAGATATGGACGTCATCAAAATTTATCGTTACTCTAATCTCATCGTTTTATGATATAAACAGTAAAAATATATTAAGGAAACTCAAATCTTTTTTCTCCTGTAGTTAATTGGTCGAAAGTAATATTGTCTTTACACAATAGGAATATTTATTAGAGAGATATAACAGAATTGCTTATTTCCTCATATGTTTTACCTGTTGTTTGGATGTTGATGAAAGTGAGTTAGATAAGTAATTCACGTTTATTTTACTGGCTTTTTCGAATTTAGATAATAGCTTATATAATACATAAATACGTGAAATATCCTTTGTAAGCTTCAATTTTATTTTAAAATCCACAAGTGAGAAATACTGTTGTTAAAAATATGATTTCACAGATAGTTTATTAAATTCGGAAACATTATACAGCAAATTACTTGAAATAAATATCTTTTTTCATTATAGAATCCTAGAATATACAAATTTACTCAGTTTTATTAAAAACATTTCAGCCTTTTAAAAAGAGTTCACAATTACTGTACATGAAAATTTTCATAGGACATTGGGTTTTGCTGACAAATACAAATTGTTTTACTATTTTTTTCATCAAATTCTTAAAAAATTATTTACACAGTACCATATACTAACTTTGCTATTTGTTTTACTCCTTTTTTAATTTACTACTTTATATTAATTACTTTTTATTTACTTCTTTTATTTTAGCATTAACAAATAATATATTTTTTGCAGTTTGACAAAAAGAGAAACATTATTACATTCAAATTTTATGATAAAAATATTTCCTGTATTATATTAAGCAATATGTGTGTGTGTGTGTGTGTGTGTGTGTGTGTGTGTGTGTGTGTGTGTGTGTGTGTGTGTGTGTGTGTGTGTGTGTGTGTGTGTGTGTGTGTGTGTGTGTGTGTGTGTGTGTGTGTGTGTGTGTGTGTGTGTGTGTGTGTGTGTGTGTGTGTGTGTGTGTGTGTGTGTGTGTGTGTGTGTGTGTGTGTGTGTGTGTGTGTGTGTGTGTGTGCATGCGTTTGTGTGTGTGTCAACAATATCTGGGGCAGCTTTCATTTGCCCTAGATTTTGTTGAGTTTCAAAAAGTGAATGTTTTTCTTCTTTTCTCTGCATGTCCATCCATAGGTGTGAGTTCTTGGAAATTTTCTTTGTTTTATCCTTTCCTTCAATGACTGCAAGTGGTAAATCCATCAATAAAATATTTTGTCAAATGTCACCAAGCAATGGATATTCAAAAAATTTTACACAACAGCTTTCAACTACTTGCGTGTCCTATATGGTTTATGAAATATGTTATTCAATATAAATTATATCGAATTTCTTTCTTTGTTAAGGGTATAATTTTATTCTATCTACCAAAAATTACGCAAATAAAAAAGATATTTTATCCATATAAATTTTGCCCTTATTATCATTATCTTAAAATTTATGAGAATGTGTTGTAAACTTTGAATATTTATTTGGAGTATTTGAAATAAATGCCACCAATTACTAAAAAAATATTTGAAAAAAAACATTTATTCATTAGATTTGTGAAAATGATGTTTATTTATGGTATCAACTTTATTTAAAAAATATGAAAATGTCAGGTGATTTAGATTTAAATATAGTGTAGTTACCAGAAGTTAATTTTCCATTGATATCGCTCAATATATATTTTAAGTAATGACTATTTTGTTAAAATTTTTATTTTAATGAAATAACCATCTTAATCAAGTTTTTTCTTAACTGGCAAAATGGTATATTTCATACATGATATTAGTAAGCAAATTTTTTATATTCATGCATCCGCACCAGATATATGTTGTTGTGTGCCAGCTAAGCTGGCATTATGTGTGAGGTGCGCTGCTCCACTTTTCCAACTGAACCATATTTTGGTGTGGAGCCTGACTTCCTCAGTACACACAAGCTATAGGTACCCATTTATAGGGTAGGCAACCATTCACAACCCATTCATACAAGGAAAGGACAAAGACAGGATAGATAGAGAGAGAAAGTATATCCATGCCCGAACTGGGATTCGATTCCAGGACCTCCATATCCGCAGTCAGGCACGCTGACCACTAGACAAGTTAGGCGACATTGAATTCATCTTAAAACAGGATTACAAAATCATCCTAATGAAAAGTTATTGGACAATCCATATGAATAAAATAATGATGTTAATATTGAATTTATGCATTATTTATAAAATTTATTTTTGATTTCAAATATTATGAAACTGAACATTTATTATTATATTTTAAACTTTCCTTCACTATAAAATTACATATGGTAGGACCATAAAAATCTAGCTTCTTCCAAACGTACACGACATATGCTTAATACTAACCAATGACAGCTGTGCATGTGGAGAAGAAGGTACTCATATTCATTACGCTACATGAGTCGATACACCCAACTATCCAATTCATACTAAATACATTAATCATTATTACCTCATTAATTTACAGTAAGTGCGCGGATATATGTATTCAATTCTGATTTATCCTTTTAAATTCCCTTTTGTATTTCTATTTATTTTCTTTATTTCTTGTATGCATGCAATTTGGAAAGTATTTTATATGCCTGTCTTACCACATCCTGCCATGTATTTTGTCTGATACCTATTTTGAATTATTCTTACATGTCCACATGTTAACTCTCAATTGCAATCGAATTTGTTTAAAAGTATACTTTACAAACCCTATTTATTGTGTAAAAGTAATTATTTTCCAGTGTCTACATATCATTGCAAGCATAATTGTATTGTTGTGTATTTACTGTGTTCCTCAACGGCGTTGTTTTCTTTTCCCTCCAGCGGGTCCATCAAATCTGGTAAAACCCATTCAGGGTTAGGTACAGGAATCTCTGCTGGTCTTTACTTTACGTTACATATGCTTAATCAAAACAAATAATAGGAAATAAATTTGTATGTCTCATAAGGAACTTTTCACAGTTCGATACACCAATGCAGGATAAATGTGGGAGGAATTTTTCTTTCTGTTATTAATTTTACTATGGTAGGACCATATAAATCTAGCTTCTCCCAACGTACATGACATATGAGTAATCAGGATAAATAATAGGGAATAAATTGGCATGTCTCATAAGGAACTTTTTGCAGTTCGATGCTCCAATGTGGGGAGAAATTTTTCCTTCACTATAAATTTATATATGGTAGGACCATAAATATCTAACTTCTCTCAACGTACACGACATATGCTTAATCAGGACAAATAATAGGAAATAAATAAGTATATGTCTCATAAGGAACTTTTCGCAGATCGATACACCAATGCAGGATAAATGTGGGAGGAAGTTTTCTTTCTGTTATTAATTTTACTATGGTAGGACCATATAAATCTAGCTTCTCCCAACGTACATGACATATGAGTAATCAGGATAAATAATAGGGAATAAATTGGCATGTCTCATAAGGAACTTTTCGTAGTTCGATACTCCAATGCAGGATGAATGTGGGAGAAATTTTTCCTTCACTATAAATTTATATATGGTAGGACCATAAATATCTAACTTCTCTCAACGTACACGACATATGCTTAATCAGGACAAATAATAGGAAATAAATAAGTATATGTCTCATAAGGAACTTTTCGCAGATCGATACACCAATGCAGGATAAATGTGAGAGGAATTTTGCTTTCTGTTATTAATTTTACTTTTGTAGGACCATATAAATCTAGCTTCTCCCAACGTACTTGACATATGAATAATCAGGATAAATATAGGGAATAAATTGGCATGTCTCGTAAGGAACTTTTTGCAGTTCGATACTCCAATGTGGGGAGAAATTTTTCCTTCACTATAAATTTACATATGGTAGGACCATAAAATCTAACTTCTCTCAACGTACACGACATATGCTTAGTCAGGACAAATAATAGGAAATAAATAAGTATATGTCTCATAAGGAACTTTTCGAAGTTCGATACACCAATGCAGGATAAATGTGGGAGGAAATTTTCTTTCTGTTATTAATTTTACTATGGTAGGACCATATAAATCTAGCTTCTCCCAACGTACATGACATATGAGTAATCAGGATAAATAATAGGGAATAAATTGGCATGTCTCATAAGGAACTTTTCGCAGTTCGATACTCCAATGCAGGATAAATGTGGGGAGAAATTTTTCCTTCACTATAAAAATACATATGGTAGGACCATAAAAATTTAACTTCTCTCAACGTACACGACATATGCTTAATCAGGACAAATAATAGGAAATAAATAAGTATATGTCTCATAAGGAACTTTTCGCAGTTCGATACACCAATGAAGGATAAATGTGGGAGGAATTTTTCTTTCTGTTATTAATTTTATTATGGTAGGATCATATAAATCTCTATTGATTACTACATTTATTTGTTTACAACGTATGCATTGAAGAGGAAATTTTATCTAATTTTCTATTTAAAGATAATCAAATAACATTTACTTATTTTTCATCACAAAATTCACTCTAATGATTTTGTTGAAATTGAGCTGCTTATTACTTTGATATTATTTGAGTAAAGAAGTTAATGATGTATCTTCTATTGCTTATTTATTTTTATTGTAAACATTTGATATTTCTAAATAAATACTAGTTACTATTGATTAAGTTATTAATTTTTTCCGATTTTAAGATACGCTTTATTATGATAAGGTGTGTAATTTATATTAACTTAAATATTACAATATTCTTTAAATCATATTAAAATAATCTTGTAAAACTTTTATTTCCAGAATTTTCTACATTTGATTAAAAATGGTAATAATTTATAATGGTTTTAACGTTTACCATATTTTTACTTAAGCAATCTCATTGAATATATTATTAAAATAAAAAAGTATTACTTTACTTTTTTATGTATAAGATATAAGTTAATTTTGAAATTGGAAATAATGAACTAACTCATAGTATGTAATCTTTTATTAAAAATATGTTTTATGCAATTTAATAATTAAATGTTCGTTTGGACAAACTTATGTATTTTGTATTTTACCATACTACTGACATATGATAAAATTTAAAAAAAAAATCGGTAGTTTTTTTTGTACATATATACACGGTAATATTTGAAACAAAGCAGTTTTTAATTTCATAAAATGAAAACAGTGCATAAATTTGATTTTTTATTTGTAGTAAGAATATCAACAAAGAAAAATATTAGTCTTGTATTTCTACTGAAAAAATTACAGATATATATATCAGTCATTCAAAAAATGCGTTAAAAAACACAAACATTATTTTATTTCATGTAATTAAAAGGAAATTTGTAATTTTTCATGTGAATTAAAAATATTTTATGAGATATCAAAATAATTCATGAAAGCAGCCATAATTGGTTCCATACCCATCATAAACCATTTTTTTCAATTTGGACAACTAATTTACAGCCATTATAACAAAAGATAGGTATTTTAAGCTTAGATTAATATTAACAAAAAGGGGCGAATAAACAATTTTTACATCAATTGTTATTGGGTTAAGGTTATTGGCTAATGTTCAAGAGAGAATAATATTTAAATTATCTTAAATGATCATTAATGTTAAATCGCATAAGTATATTTTCTTTGATTTTTGGAACACAAAATAAAATATGTATTATTAATTTCCTAAAATTAACATATTATAAAAACTCAAATTAAGCATAACAATTTGACACTGCATACCAAATAGCTTAACAGCTGGAAATTGTTTAAAGGCATTGGAACAATAGTTGTATCTTTACCTCCTGAAAAGACACTTGATAGATAATAGGAAGTACACAATTCTCGCAAGAAAAGAAATCCGAAAAACTCTAATACACACATCTTATTACAGGTGTTCTCATGTAAATACACAATGCCAAGATACATCTATTATCCGTTGGTGGCAAGAGTGGCTAGGAATGAATTCAATAACTTTCTTTCATGAAAGCAATTCTACTACTAGGCCGAGGTAGCATAAGCATAAGAATAAAAAGCTGTAATTAGTCTTTCTTTTTTGATGGTATTATATCACAAATGCTATATCAAAATTCATTAAAGGTAAAAGATCACTATGGAGCATTATCTCTAAAGGCTTTTTGACTTCAGAACATTTAAATGCATATATTGTCTAAAGCAGTGTTTTTCAATTGGATTTACTCCAAGGACCGGTAAGCTTAATAATTTGACCCATTGGCGTAATTTTTTCCCATCAATAAATCATAAAGACAAAAATAATTTTTAAGGAATTAATTAGAGAATTATAGAGTGCTCCAACCAGTCAACCATGGTGATCCCATTCTAAAAATATTCATCATAATTGTCACTTATGGAGCACATCACAACAGGAGCTTTTAAGAATTTTTCACCAGAAAGACAATATATCATTGAAAGACATATATTAAGAACTTGCTCTATCTATAATTTACATCTTTTCTGATCACTAAAATATTTATCATTTGAAATAATGTTATAAATTATTACAATAGAGATATTCAGCATTCAAGTAATCAGCGATACTCAAGCAGACAGAGAGATGCTAACTGGTGTACTAAAAGAACGGCACGGCAGCTTATGAAAGACGATTAGGTACATTGTTGCCAATTTGTTATATTTTTCACTATCGTTCACACACTCACACATATTATTTCTAAGCTAATAAACTATTGTTTTTGTAATGTAGATATGGTTTTAATATCGGTTGTCGGCCGAGGACATTTTGGATTTTGGACAGATAGCTGAATATTTCGCGGATCGGCGATTGAGAAATGCTGGTCTAAAGCATGTATGGTCTGGTGCGACTTACTAAATCCATTCAGCCATTCAAAATGCCGCCATATCTCCGATGCATTTCTCTTTTGTGATATCACACTAATATTGATCATGCACAGTTATTAAAAATATTTTCTGGTATATTCATATTTTTTCATAAGAATTACGAGGCATTTTAGTTATTCGGTTATTCAGTTATTCGGCTAAAGTTGTGCAAAAGTGGATTTGATCACATTTTTTCAGAAATTTTTATTTCAAATTTCAGTAAATATTCACTGAAGAGACATATTATTTATTCGTAAAAACCACGTTTTCCCGTTACATATTTTCGTTTCGTTTTAATGAATGACTATTCGAAAGAAAATCGAAGTATATATACAAATCAATTTACATATATTTAAAATAATTCCATATCACTACGGGGATGTTTCTTGCCAAAATTATTTGGTTATTAAATAAAGCTAGAAACAGTAGTTATAATTATTGCTATAAAGCTCTTTTGTGCTTTTTTCGATGGTTCTGTTTTAGATTTGAAAAAAGTTATATTTTCCTTGTCTATTACTAAAAAAACGTATAATTATAAATGTAAAATTTCGAAAATGTTTCTATTACAATTTTTTTCATTAATAATTTGTTTTTCAGATTTTGCAGTTGAATTAAAGTTTTAAAAATATGGCATATAGTTGTGAGTGTTTTGCATATTATAATTAAACTTTTTTGTAGTTTTCAAGAAAATTAACTGTCTACACAATTATGATTACACAAATATAAATTTTTTCAATATTAGTCTAAGTAATATATTTCCCTAAAACATTTTAATTGCAATATATTACAAATGTATTTCTAATATAAATTTTATTTTTAACAGGTTTTTAATATTGCATTAATGAAACGAATATTGTAAATTAGATAATAAAAACTATAAAAATAAATATACTCTGAAAAAAGCTTTTAACAAAGCTTAGAGAATTTTATTTAAACACCTGAACACAAATTTAATTAATATTACAATATTACATAAATTAAAATTAATTAAAATAACACAAAATTAATTAATATAATATAAATTTACAATAGCATTATGCCTATTTATCTGCCTTCCTTGGTTTCTTGTAATTACATAACAGACGCAAGCCAACATAACATATAAAATCTCTTGCACGAAATGGAGCTTCAAGGCATAAGAATACTAGAAATCGTATAAAGAAGTTCCTTCGAGGACTGTATACAGAATCGGGATAGACTTTGGTGACTGCTGACACCTGATCATCCACAACAACTTGTATATTAGAGGATGAGAGAGCTAAAAATTTCTCTTGGCTTTTCATGAAGTTTCTTTTGTACTCCTCATCATAATCTGTCTTTTCAGTTTCATCCAATTTGTTGAAGGTATATTCTACTTGCTTTGGAACATTACTTATAAGACCTGTTCTAAAGGATAAAATAGATTTCTTTTGAATGAAAAAACTGTATAAATCTATAGTGAAGGTTAAAAAAATACAAGAAACATTTTATAAATAGATTTCACACACAAAAATAACAATTTCGTACAAACAATGTAGCCCCTAAAATGAAATGAAAAGGCATTGCGGTTCTTAACATAGTAAAATCAAGGGTATGGTGAGAAAGCATATATGAAGCGTAAAACAATTACCAAGGGCGTTCACAAAGTAAGTTGTATTCGGACAATATTAGTGAAAAAACACTTTACTGAGAAGTGCGCTAAAATGCAATAATATATATATATATATATATATATATATATATATATATATATATATATATATATATATATATATATATATATATATATATATATATATATATATATATATATATATATATATATATATATATATATATATATATTATATATATATATATATATATATATATATATATATATATATATATATATATATATATATATATATATATATATATATATATATATATATATATATATATATATATATATATATATATATATATATATATATATATATATATATATATATATATATATATATATATATATATATATATATATATATATATATATATATATATATATATATATACGAGGGTTACTCTGAAATTTTGAGATACGCGCAGATGAGAATTTACAAAATAAAAATAACGGTTTAATTTTGAAGTACAAAGTATTTTAACACAGAAAACGATTTTTTACTGACTTACTTTAACTTGTTTAGCGTGGAATAAATTTTAAGCAGAAGAGAAAATGGAGTTGACGCGAGAACATTTTCGCGCTATGATTTTCTACGATTTGAAAGTAGGATTAAATCAAGAAGAATGGGTTCAACGGTTGTAATTAGCATTTGGTGTTGAATCTCCAGCTAATGCTACTGTATTCAGATGTTTTAGAGAATTTAGAAGAGGTCGAAATTTTCTTCTGGATGAAGAACACACAGGAAGGCCGCCGTCGGCAGTAATCCCGGATAATGTGTCTTCCATACGAAAAATGTTAATGGATGATAATCGCTGTACCTATCAAATGATACAGAAGGAATTTAACATTGGATCCGCAGCCATACACAAAATCATTCATGATGAATTACATATGAAAAAAGTAGTTTGCCGCTGGGTTCCCCATAATCTAACTGAGCATCAAAAAGAGGAGCGTGTCAGAATCAGTAAAGAAACTCTTAATATGCTGAATGATGGCGGCCACCGCATCATTTCTAAAATTGTAACAGGTGGTAAAACGTACATACCGTTTTTTGACGTTCCAACACGTCAAGAAAGCAAAGTAAGGGTCTTTAAAAATGATCCCACGCCGACAATGGTGAAAAAACAACGCGCACTGAAAAAGTGATGTATGTCATTTTCTTCAGAAGTACGGGATTGGTCAAAGCCATCAAGTTGGAAGGACAGAAGACAGTAACAGCAAACTCGTATACCAATAAATGTCTTCCAGAAATTCTACAAGAACTGAATGTTAGGGGACTAATGATTCACCATGACAATGCATCTTCACATACAGCCGGATTAACAGTTGAGTTTCTTCAGCAAAAACAAATTAAAGTGATCGAACATCCACCGTATTCACCTGATCTAGCTATGTGCGACTTTTGGTTATTCTTTAATCTAGAAAAGAGCTTACCTGGACGTCGTTTTCATTCAGAAGAAGAGATTGATGTGGCTATAAATGCATTTTTTTCATCTATTCGAAGAAATGAATGGCTTAAGGCATTTAATCTGTGGAACTACAAAAGTGCATTAATGCTGGGGGAGACTACTTTGAACCCACCTAAAATTTTGTAAGTATAACTTTAAAAACCTAGATGTATCTCAAAAATTTCAGTACTTAAATATAGGACACACATAGAACACGCTATTTCTCTACATAATATCCCAGCCGCTGCAGACATTTGTCGGAACGTAGCAATAATCGCTCGATACCTTAACTATAGACTTGTTCCTTCAGCCAGCTTAGAACGGCTGTCTGAACCTGGTCATCATTGGAAAATTGTCTTTAACCTAAATATACTTTGCCGAATATATGACAGTCGCAGAATGCCATTTTGGGACTGTAAGCTGGATGCTTCCAGATCGCTCATGCAAAATTTCGAATTTTGTGCTGCCCCTTTCTTACCTCCTCTGTCCTTCTCTTCCCCCTTCTTACCACCTCTGTCCTTCTCTTCCCCCTTCTTACCACCTCTGTCCTTCTCTTCCCCCTTCTTACCACCTCTGTCCTTGTAAGCTCGAGAGATAAAGTGTATTTCTTCCCAGGTCTTCTGATTACCAGATATACCAGGACCGGTTTTCGCTGTAGTTGAGCATTTAAGTTTTTCTGTGCACGGTACCACAATCTTTAGTTTTTTGTCTTCTTTTCAGAATCATAACTATACATACAACCAACACTGAAGTCTATTTAAGTATTTATATCAAAATCAATATTTTCTATTATGCTCCATGAGACATAAAGCATAATATTGAAGTAAATAAATAGTTTGAACATTTTTTTGTTATAAACTAATATGCAATGACATTTTATAAAATTTAATTTGCTGTTTCGTTAGCAATTATATCGGAAACTGATCTGTTACTTTATAGATTATCATTTATTTGCAGTTGCAGAATGTAAGCGCATTTTTCTTAGTGAACTTTTGTTTGCAATCCCTTAAATCATGCTTTTAATTTCATTTACTAAATTCGAATATTCATTAGTTGTAACTCTAGCATTCGGCAAAAGAAATGATGTTGAATAAAAGAATGGAATGCAAATATATTATTGGTAGCATGTAATAATTATTTTTTGATATTTCAATGATATAGTACTTTTTATATCACAATCGGCTGTGCCCATATTAACTTAAACGTCTGGGTTAAATCCTGCTCCATGTGCTTTTCAACATTTTTACAAATCAATGAAGTTGATTTCGATCTCATTCATTGCCTCTTTCCAGTTGAAATTTGAGGTAGATAATTTGCCATACCTTTAAGTTCGGAAATGGATATTCTTCCATTTACAAAGAAAAATCAAGCAAATTTCTGACAAATGGCAAACAAAAATCACAACTTATTTTGCAGTAAAAAGCAATACAATTTACTGTAAACACACTCGAAAGCTGCTAAAATAGAAAAAAAGTTTGATGAATTTAGCCAAAAAAAGCAACAAAAGAACTTGCGCCATAACGATTTCAGGTTTTGCCAAAAATTCCATCTTTCATATGTTTTTTTTCACATTACAGCATTATGTTTTATTTCAAAATTGGTTTATATATGTGTGTCTTCTTCTTTCTTCTTTGATAGCGTAACAACCTATTTCAGGTCTTAGCTGCCTCTACAGCAGGCCTTTTCCAGCCCAGTCTGTCCAAAGTGACACTTTGGCAGTTCCTAACTTTCAGTATCTTGAAGTCAATCTCAGCGTCAACGAGCCATCTTGTTGGTGGCCTTTCTTGGGCACGGGATCCTTCAGGGTTCTTAAACGCTTATATTCTAGTGGGGCTATTTTCCCGGCTTCTCCAGACATGGCCAAGCCATCTTTCAATTCAAAATTAGATCTGGTTCACCAGCAACCATGTATATATGTGTGTTACCCTGACAAAAACGATCAATGCTTGTCATAAGAAATAATCAAAATGATTTAAACTATCAAATTTACTCATAATATTTAAGAAAGAGAAAGAATATTGCAATATTATTAAAATATTTTGCTAGTTTGCTAAAAAGATTTTAAAATATATTAGTATACACCAAATTTCCGTGTGATTATGTTTTACTTTTTTAAAAGTTTAACATTTTATTATAATATCAATTTACCGAAATATTTCTGGTTCAATCGAAATCACTCTAATACCCCAGTCAACGAGTTCTTGCCTAAGGCTATCACTGAATCCTGCAGCAGCATACTTACTCACAACATATGGAGCTACATGAGGCATACATACTCTTCCTAAAACGAAAAATAATTAAATACTTTTTCACAACTTAATTAAATATAAATTAACTAATATTATATGTAATGCTTTTTATTTAGCACTTAAGTTTCATCAGCTTGAAATTGAATATTAGATTAGGGAATAAATTCGTAGCGTTTTTACCAAAGACTTTTATTGAAACAAAAAACAATAATTATGGCAACAAGTTAATCAATTATACATTCGTCGTTGCTGTTTACAACCTCTTCCCACCTCTCGACCAATTTGTTGACGCCGTTCCATCAAAAATCACCTGGTCTGGGGTCAAAGACGTTGTTTAGTCAGTTCTTAAAGACCTCTTGGTGCACTGGGAAATGCTCGAAAAGAATGCCACAGTCAACAAGGAGCTCCATATTGCCCAGCTACACCACGTGAATGAGGCTATTCGACTGAAAAGAATTGATAGACATGGTCAAACTATACTCCTTCACGACCCATGTTGCACAAGTCATCAAAACCACACTCCAAGAGTTCGAATGGGCGGTCCTTCAGCATTCGCCATTTTCTCCGGACCTTGCACCTCCGAGTATCATCTTTTCCGCTCCTTGTCAAACCATATTGTTGACCTCTTTGTTATCGAAGGTAACCTTCGATAACTAAGAGGTCCTTAACACCTTGCCAGTGTCGCCCGAATTCAGTTCGGGCAATCACTGCGTGCAGTATTTGTAATGCCAGAACCCAATTGGGGCAGAAGAAAAATTAACGTTTCTATTTTCTGAAGTCCGAACTGAGTTCGTTTCTTTTTAGGATACTTAATACTTAATTTTCCTAATAAATGACACAAGTGGTCCTAGTTTTTTACCAATTCCAACTTTGGTTCTGAAGGTAGTCCATGACTACAACAGCACTATGGAAGGTGATGTTAAAGTCGATCAACATCTTAGAGAATTCCCGGTTGCTAGAAAACGAGGTAAAAAATATTACTAGAAAATATTTTTCCTTATCCTACACCTGACGTTATATAAATAACTATATTTTACATACTTCAGCAGGAGGTGCGAAAAATATTAACTTCAGAAAATCAATTGTTGAACTAAATGAACCAAATGTTCAACTACCAGGACCAGGGCGTCCTAGTGAAAGCTTACTACGCCTCACAGGTTGACACTTTCCAGAAGACATCCCATCATAATTTGCATACTTCAGCAGGAGGTGCGAAAAATATTAACTTCAGAAAATCAATTGTTGAACTAAATGAACCAAATGTTCAACTACCAGGACCAGGGCGTCCTAGTGAAAGCTTACTACGCCTCACAGGTTGACACTTTCCAGAAGACATCCCATCATAATTTGCATACTTCAGCAGGAGGTGCGAAAAATATTAACTTCAGAAAATCAATTGTTGAACTAAATGAACCAAATGTTCAACTACCAGGACCAGGGCGTCCTAGTGAAAGCTTACTACGCCTCACAGGTTGACACTTTCCAGAAGACATCCCATCAATAGGGAAAAAATATACTCCAACCAGGCAATGTTTTATATGCTGTCGTAAAACCGATGAAGAAGGGAAGAGAATAAGGCATTTGTGAGACAAGAGTTTATTGTAAACAGTGCAATATATAGGCTTTTGAACAGTATCTTGTTTTGGGATATACATACTATAAAAGATTTGGAAAATTTATGTATTGAAAATCATATTGTTGTGTTTTTATATTATACTAGTTATATTTAGCTTCAAAATTTTGTTTAATTTGCTCAATATGAATAACAGTTATGTGTAATTAATGTTTTATGTGTATGTAAAAATTATAGCAGTTATTGTATTTAAAACTTTATTTTTGCAATAAAAAAGCATTTTATAACTTTTATAATAATATAAAAAATAAAATTAAACAGTCAAAAAAATTTTCCATTTTTGGTCCATTTTTCTGAAATATATGTCACAGAAGGGGATTAAAAACTGGCTCAACAACTTCTTTGACACCAGACCAGGCGATTTTTGGCGGAACGGCATCAACTAATTGGTCGAGAGGGGGGAAGAGGCTTTAAACAGCGACGGCGAGTATATAATTGATTAACTTATTGTTATAATTATTATATTTTGTTTAAATAAAAGTCGCTACGAACTTATTCCCCAATCTAATATATTACATTATTTAACAAATTTAATTTCAATCTTAAGAAGATGTAAAGTTTGAAACAGCTTGTGATGAAACAACAAAAGTAGATTAAAGTAGAAATAATGGAATGAAATGTGTGTTCAACTAGTGTTTCCGATTCAGTCTTAATTATGAGATAGTTTCCTTCAATAAATTCTACTTTTTATTATTATCTCATTTGGTTGTGTACCATATTATTTTACTAATAAGTAGTAAATAAATTATGGAAAATTAATTTCTATAATACCTATAAAAAATTGTACATTAGCTTTGCATTACAATTGAGTATTTTAAGTTTTATTTATAAATTAAGCTACATTTTGAGTATTTTCAATTAATTGCCTATTTGTGACTGATAACTAAATAAGGGCATTTCTTTTGGTTCAGATATTATCCTAAGAAATGCGCTTTTTTACAACTTGAATTGAAGAATTAGATAAGAAAATGTGAAAATCACGAATAAGAAAGGTGAATTATTGATAAAGATAAGAAACGAAGTACTATTCGCTTGGCTGTATTAGATTATAGCTTAATTTTCATAATCTAAATAAATTATCAAGAAGTTAATTTTGCAGTTTATTCCCATTAAAATAATATTTTGTCCCACAATTAAAGGATTATATACGCTATCTCGTGACTCCACATTATAAAGTACTCTTATTAAAATGTTCGTATTCTTATTAAAATGCAGGATTTTTTTAAACAAGATCAAGTTTTTCTATTTAAATATTATTTAAAGAGAAAAACTTGATCTTGTCTAATCTTGTCTAATCGATCTTGTAAAGAAATCCTGCATTTTCCTCAATTTTTATTCTTAAAAAACAACAAAATTATTATGATTTTTATTCAAATATTATAATTAAATAATTTTCATTAAATTGCAACACAGTTACATAATTATAAAAATTGAATTTTTATGTAAGTAAAACATCAATAAAAATATAATTTTAAATTCCATAAGTTTATTGCAACCTTGTTTCCTTTTTACTACAAAAATCGAAAGTTCAGAAATAATGTAAGTATATAATAAAGCATAGTTTTAATTTAAACTGTGCATTGGTATATTATTGGATATATATTTTTTTAAATATATATTCATTCAAAATAAAACTAGAGCTTTATATAATTGTTTAAACATGTTAAAAAACCGTTCATTCCTGTGACTGAATCAAATATAAAGATGTAAATTTAAGTAAGTTTTGACAAATAAAAAAAAGATCTTTTGAAGAAATTTCCATTTTCTGAAATTTTGAATCGCTTTCGTTTTTATTGGGTAACTAAATAAGATTTTAAATGAATCACTATTTTTTTTATTTTTACATATTATCAACTGCCAAATTTTGCTTGTAGTTTAGTCTAAATATCAACAAATATATAGCATCTAATTGCAATTCTAAACACACAAGCTTTGATCATATATTCCCCGATATAATTTTAAGGTAAAATTCTAATTGTAATCAAGAATTATTATTGAGTAGTAATCAAATACTTTTAAGGAGAATTTATTAAAATTAAAAGTTTCCAATTATCAATATAATGCTATTTAGTGAATGCTTTTATTTAAAAAATATGTACACTTGATTTTCATTAAAACTTGCGATTAAGATACCAATGATGCTGAAATAAAATTATTAGAAATTTGTATTAAATGGTGAGCAATATATGTTTTATTAACTCTTTTAAGGCATTTTGGATTTCTGCAGTAAAAAATCTTAAATTCTTGAGTTAGTCACCCTAATTTACAGGTTATTCAATTTCATGGAATTCTTTTGCACGTTTGCTTCTTTTTAAAAAGGAGAAGAGTGATAATATTTATGAAATATTAAGCTTAAAATATTAAATTTTATAGAATTCCGAAATTATATCCATATAAAAGGCACACAATATGATTATTTACATTTAAAATAGTTAATACTATCTGTTTAGTTTTTAAAAATATACATTTGTGTTTAAAATGGTTATTTTCTAAAAAAAAAAGTTCTATTCAGACGATTTAACAAATTATGGATTTCGAGAGAGCATTTTTCAATTCTTGGTTAATTAGCATAAATGTTATGTTTAAAGAAATTATTTTTGAATATAATATTTGGTGAGATTATGAAAACTTTTACTATTACATTTTGAATAAAAGCAGACAAATATATAAGAATTCGTAGAAATCAAAATTTCAGCCAAAACGCGGAAATATGGATGTGATATTAAATTTCAAAATTGGAAATAGAGCTATTTTCTCAATGCATAAAAATAATAGTTGAAAAAAACACTTTTGCTTTATATTGATAAAACGCCCAAAAATTTTATTTGTAATTTAATAACGTGTCATTGTTTTTTGTTAATTAAATAAATGATTCTGATTAAAACAAAACCTTTATTCTTTATACGTACTATTTTCCTTTCATATTCCTTTTTCTTATTAAATAAAAATTAAAAACAGAAAATTAAATTTCTACATAATGATTTAATTTTATACTATTATTAAATTTTTCTTCACGCTATATAAGAAACGAAAAATTACCATTATATGTAATTAGATAAAATAATGTATTCATTTTTAAAAATTGCTTTATATTGATTCTTGAAATTCATTCGAAATATCGAAACAATAACACATATTTTCCTTTTGATATAAAATTTAATTTAAATCAAAAATTCGACAAAAATTAAAATTTAAACAAGAATTTTCAAATTTGAGTGAAATTTAAATTTAACATGATTTTAAAGTTTAAATTCTGTTTGCTTACGTAAAACGAAATGTTATAAAATACAATTTGTCGGAGAGAAACATAGAATAATAATCAGTTTTTTTCTATTCGAAAAAGTTTATTTTTATGCAAAAGGCTGTTTAAAAAAATTCAAACAAAATGAGAACTTCATATTGCAAATAAAAATTTTAATATAGGTGCTATATGTGTGTGCGTGTAATCTATTGAGGAGATTTCACAATTCTGAAATTTTTTTCCTTATTAAATTTAATTTTTGTTTCTAACTGAGTTTCAAATTTCCATAGAGACATCCGAACAAGTAATAGATTGTCCGTTTCGATAAATATGTAATCTATTGTTTTTCATCAAACAATGAAAATCATTCTAGACGATAATAATTTTCTTTTCCTCAAATCAAGATAAGTATTCATGACGAGATGTGAATTTTAACTTCCTCAATTATAAGGAACATTTTTTTCCTTTAAATATACATTGAATAATTTTAATTTATCTAAAAATGATAAAAAAAATTATATTAGTAATTTACTCTTATCATTATTAGTGAATCATTTCAGTTAATATTTGCTGAGTGCTTACAAAGTAGCAGCATAAAAAGAACAACTTCATTGTAAATCATGATTAATATGCAGAATGTTCAAAGCTTGATAACATTTAAAGAAAAACTACATTTCACTTTATATATATATATATATGTATGTATGTATATAGGTATATATATGTATGTATGTTTATATAGGAATATATATATGTATATATATACATATATATGTATGCATATATATATATATATATATATATATATATATATATATATATATATATATATATATATATATATATATATATATATATATATATATATATATATATGTATGTATATATATATAAGTGAATTGTATGCATATAAGTGAAATATATTTCCCACTTATGACTTAATTTATTACATATTGAGGACGAAAGGTTGGCACTTATAAGTAAAGCAAATAATTAAAAATCCAAAACACATTTAATTATATGATATCCAATTCGGCACACTTGTAATATTTCAGTATCGCACTATATTTTATTATATCATAGTCAAATTGTATTTAAAGCAAATAAGTTCTTTTAATTGATAAAAAAGAATACTTTTAAAATCTGCATCATAACTTTAGATTTAAAAAAGATCTTTTAAATTATTTTTATAAAAAATAGAAAAATATTTTAACTACCGAGTAAGCTTGTCATGTTAATAACTCTTCCTTTGGATTTTTTTAGAAGAGGTAAAAATGCTTTCGTTACTCTTATGGGACCAAAAACATTTACTTCCATGCAGTTTTTGAATTCTTCTATTTTCGTGAATTCAGTTGCAAAACCTCCGAGAATTCCAGCGTTGTTAACAATGGCCCACAGCTCTGAAATGATAGAGAAATATTTATAAATTAAATAAATAAATGAAGCATAATATGCTGCGAATTTTTTATTTGTGAGAGTATATATAACCATTTTCAACATTATATTGCGTTGTTCGACGAAGAAAACACATACCCATGAGCTGATAACCATCTCATGAATTTTTCGTTTCGTGTACTATTCCACATGAGCAATTCTTGACATAAAATGAAGCTTACTTATCTTTAGTTGGTATACACCAAATTGTCTTCAATCCATGAATTCAGAAAACTATATAAGCTTAATTAAAGGAAGAATCAGAGAAACATCTTGCGCTGTTCGACGAAGAAAACACATAACCATGAACTGATAACCATCTTATGATTTTTTCGTTTCGTGTTATATTCCACATAAGGAATTCTTGACATGAAATGAAACTTATTTAGCGTTGTTCGGCATTTACCAAATTGTCTAAAATCTATGAATTCGGAAAACTATATAAGCTTAATGAAAGGAAGTATCGGCGAAACATTATGTGCGAGCAGAGGGAACTCGGAATTGAGTACAACAAATTAAATAGTTATTTTTAAACAATACGTCATTGTAAGATTTATCCGGAAAGTTTTTAAAAAATTCAATATTACGTATCTTTATATCTAAAATTTTTCAAAAAACTACTATTTATTTCATAAAATTATGATAATTTTATATGATGATAGGAAATATTTAATTCTGTTTGAATATACTTTCAATATTTCTCACTTCACCATTTTTTCATGGACTATTTAATGTAAACATTAGCTCTCAACTATGATTACAGAAAAATTCCATAAGTAAATCAGTAAAAAATTGATGAAATATTTATCACAATAAAATTTAAGTTGCTAGAAATCCTTGCATAATTGAATTGCATTTAGTTTATGAAGAAATCTTGAAAAATCGGATCACAGTTCAGTATAACATCGTTTAAATTATTTATGGAATTTCAATACAATACCAGTTAACTTGAAAAATAATTAATAAAAATTTCTCGACTCACATATTTAGATAATCTATTAATGTAGTTTTTTTATGAATTTCAAAAAAAAACTATGAGTAAAATACAAAATTAAATATATTTTACTGGAGTAAGTCACTCAATTCAAAGTTGATTTTAACTAAAGAAGTAATTGAAGATTTGATGAAATTAACTGAATAAGTTAACTTCCTCTTAGGAAAATAAAACACATTATTATTAAATTATCTTGCATAAACATTATTTATCAAAAAAAATCATGGATAATATAATACATATTTTCTTATAAAGACCTCGGTATTATTTGGAGATTTTCCTGTCTTTTGTGAAATAAAATTTCCTGTTTAACTTACCTG
Organism: Latrodectus hesperus; assembly: GCA_037975125.1. Taxonomy (NCBI): domain Eukaryota; kingdom Metazoa; phylum Arthropoda; class Arachnida; order Araneae; family Theridiidae; genus Latrodectus; species Latrodectus hesperus. Next base: position 61,229,832 of record CM075862.1, read on the forward strand.
AATTTCCTATGTTAGCTTTTACGAATTCCGCTGCTTTTTCGACACTCTCATCTTTTGTAACATCAAGATGCAATACTTTCAAGCGTTCGGAGCAGTTTTTCTTCAGCTCTTCAGCTCCTTCTCCCGACGGAAAGAGGCAAGTCGCAAATACATTGAAACCCTTTGCATCCAACCTTTGGGCAAGGCTATGACCAAATCCGCTGTCACATCCTATATTCAGGTTAAGGAAACAAAAGGCTATAGAAAAACATCTCTTAAAAATAAGCTTTCCAACCTTATCTTTAAAATTGAATAAATATCCTCGAATATTAAAATAAATTACAGAATTTAAAGCTGTGAAATCCTACTTATTTCTTTTATTTATAATCTGTGTAAATGCTTAAATATCTCTTATGTAAACTCTACAGTCATAAGCCTCTCTTTAACTGAGAAAATTTTTAAATTATTTCTAAATAGATATAAACACAAATTACATCTGGTGTAAAGGAGGTACATATGATTGCCCTTTCAATATCAAGAAAAAAACTATGCTGAAATTGACGAAGTTCATAATGTCAGTTATAAGTTTTGCAGTCATATTGATCTTCATACCTTCTAAGAAATGCCAATCAATATCTATATTTTAAATAAGATTCTTATTTCATTCTTATCAGTTTCGAGTGTAGATCACCTTGTCTTGTGATCAGCATGTCTGACTCCGGATAGGGAGGTCCTGGGTTCGAATCCCGGTTCGGGCATGGATGTACATTCTCTCTCTATCTATCCTGCCTTTGTCTTTTCTTTGTGTGGATGGGTTGTGAATGGTTGCCTACCCTATAAACGGGTTCCTATGGCATGTGTGCACTAAAGAAGTCGAACTCCAACACCAAAATATGGTTCAGTTGGAAAAGTAGAACAGCGCACCTCAAAATGTTAGTCTAGCTGGCATAAGACAACAACATTAGTTTAGAGTTTCTGCATTTTTATTTATGAACAAATAAATACTATATAAAAGTAAGATTTGTAAGTTATGCAAATAAGAAATTTTGTAAAGGTTTTGTAAAGAAGAAGAAAGAAATTTTGAAGTTTCGCTTAATTTACGAATTAATATGATGCATTTATAAAAAAGAAATCAAAAATATAATATTGCATTTGATTTGACACAGTAAACCGAAATTCAGAATAAGAAGCAAACATTAAATAATTAAAAAGTTTAAAACCGCAGAAGGAACCAAAAAACAATAAAATGTGAGGTAGACCATTGTTCTTATACGTATATATATCGCAGGAAGTATAGTAATGCAGTAATGAATAAAATAGTTAAGTATAAGGGAAATTCAAACTCAATAAATCAGGAAAAAGAATTGTCCACGGTACGATGGTTTCAATGAGTTGGCTTCATATGTGCTGCTGCTATTGAGTAAAGTGTGAAACATACAAGGTAGATGATGTTATAAGGCCAAAACTTTACCTAAAATCCGAGTCTCCAAAAACTGAAAAAATTCGAACTGTAATTAGTATCACACCAATGTTGTTGATTACTTACAATGAGTACAACTTTAGCAGGAGAAAACAGTAGTCATCTAAACGCAATAATAAGAACAGAAAAACCTCATAAAACAAACACAAAGCATTGAAATTCCGATACTACTTTTATCACAACCAGAAAGACCGAAAGTGAGGTTTTTCATCAATGCTTTCAATATACTGTTAATGAATAAAGCCTTCTTCCTGGACATATGTTATGCCAAAGTTAAAAAATCTCATCAACACTGGGATAGAATACTTCTTACATGAAAGATCTTTAATCAAATGACTAATTATGACTTCAATCATATTACTACGATGCAATAACTAAGCATTTTTTTGTTAAATATAGTCTCATCATGAACAGCCATTGGAAATTATGTATTTGCTACGGAGGTGATCAAATTTGCTATTAACGATAAGAATTTCCACAATGGGAGTTTTTTATGATCTGTTTTTTCTTGAATATTTCTGTTCAGTTATATTATATATATATTGGTTAGATTCCCGGCCGATGCACATCTTTTTTCGAAAACAGAGAATGTGAATACCCATTCAAGAAAAAAATAAACCAAATAAAAATAAACTTAAAAATGTCTTCAAATTAAAGTTCCTAAGCAAAAATTAAAGCTCCACTGTTGGATACAAAAACTCCGATCATTGAAGCAAGAAACTCTATCAATTCGTCACTTAATGGTTTGTTTGTCGCTCAACGGCATTTTTGCACACGAGGGCTAATTAGACAGAGACCTACGGTTTAAAGTGGATTCCGAACCACTACTGACATCCATGCCCAAGGTGAAATTCGAACCCACGAACTCTTGAACCGAAGGCAAGAGCGCTAACCATTCGGCTACCAGCTCGGCCGTCACTTAATGAAAACAACAACAGATTCTATAAAAAAATGTCATAACAACACCAAATTTTCGAAGTAAATTGGCTAACTACAAAAAGATACTACAAAACAGTCCAGTTGGTCCAAATGCAGTATACAAACATTAAATAAGCATTCACTATACTACACAGCATAGCCACTAATAAAATCTTCAGTTTAACTAACTTCATAGCCCTCCAAACATCCAATCGATTCCAAGACTTACCAACCTCAATTTTCCAAGACCTTCCAACCATGCGTTCCCAACGAATAATAAGCCAATGACAATACAAATTCCACGAGACTACCTGACATAAAATCAGAAAGATCCTCCATTCACCCAAGCAGAATTAAAATCAACCATAAAAAATGAATAACTCCAAAGCTCCAGTTCCAGATGGACTTGACAACAAAATAATAAAACTAATTTACCTGGTAAACCCTAAATTCCTTCTAGACGTCTGCAACTGCTAACAGTAGGATGCTTCCCAAAAAATTTTAAAATAGGCCAAGTAATTTTTCTTAAAAAGGATAAAGACCCAACATCCCTGTCCTCTTACAGAACAATATGCAATCTAACAGTATTAGGAAAGATCCTAGAGAGACTGATAATAGATAGTCTAAAACACCATCTCTACAAATCAAAATATTTACATCCGTGACAATTCGGCTTCCACTCAAACAGATCCACAGATCATGCATTTCAAGCCATAACTAAAACAATAGCTGTAAATGAACAAAACGATTTTTATACAATACTCATTAACATCAAAAAGCATTCGACTCATTTTACTGCCCAATATCTCAAAAATGAACTACTCTCTACAGAATGCCTAGCAAATATACTCCAAATTCCATTTCAATTTCTAATAGACTGGGAATTTTTGGTTGTCCATGATAGTGGAGTAATAACGAAACAACATACAAAAGGCTACCCACAAGTTTCGATGGGTGACTCAATACTTTGGAATGTCTATTGCTATAAAGTAACTTCCTTCAATTTACTATCTCATACTGAAATAGTTTTCTTCGCCGATGACAACCTATTCCTAATAAATGGGTAAACAAGAAAACAACTACAAAGTAACAAAAACGAAACCCTAGCACTATTCTCTTCTCTTTGCAGCAATTTGGAACTAGAAATATCGTCATCCAAATCAAGCGCTATGTTACTAAGGAAAGGAAAAAAAGATCTTAAATCCAATCTCAAAACAATGCTAAACTTTTTAAATATATCACACACAAGGTCTCTAAACTACCTCAGCATTTAAATAGATACTAAACTTTCATTTTAACAACATATTCGCTGTCTAAAAGCAAAATTCATGCTCGTCTCACAAAGACTATAACATATGATAAGGCGAGATTGCAGACTAAAAGACAATTTACTAAAAATAATTAACCCATCAACAAAGGAAAGAATTATCTTATATGGTTCATCCTTCTGAGCATTACTAATGACAGCAAGGAAAATAAAATAACTTCAAAGTCTTCAGAGCTTCACGTTACAAATAACCATATCATATAGAACAACTTCAACAATAACTTTAATTGTACTTTCAGAAATTCCGCCAATTAGCATTTCATTACAATAAGAAGTTTTAAAAATAACCTTTCTCCAACTTAAGGAACATATCCAAATTGACAATGTGAATTTCGCTCCAGATGCTTTTGAATCTTGGTACCACAAAGGCATCATCCCCACAGAAGCTAGATTGAAAGGAATTCACATTCTCCTATCACCAAAAATAATCAAGTAAATCTGAAAATAATTATTATAGAGGCGGCTCCAAAATAATTATTGATATAAGGGACAGTATTTGTTGTAAGCCATTTGGTGATAGTCGAAATTGGCTCCATTTTTAATTGCCTCATAACAGTTTATGCAATTTGCTTTCCTGGAACTACAAATGCTGATTTTATGATCTTCACATTTTCCATAATAATTGTCTTTACATGGGCATGTTTTGAGTATTATGGTTGAAATCTTGGTATTTTAAGCATCTTCTTACGGTTAAAAATTTATCCATTCTGTATTTAACCAGTCCTAGATGTATAAAATTATTTTTTAAAATTTTATATAGCCAAGTTCCTTGGCATTTCTATTACATAATTCCATTTGTTTACCTCGATAAGTGTTTTAATCTTTTGTGTAACTTTTATTTTTGTTGATATTTTAAATTTGTTTAGGTATTCCTTTACGCTATTAATTATAAAATCTTCTATTATATTTTTGGTATGTTTAAAATAATGATTTTGGGGAGATAGTTTTTTTATCTTCCACTATCAAAATCTGGTTTTCCAGAGTTTCCTTTAATTTAATAGTATTATCCTTGGTCTTACATTTTATTTCGAAATAATTGTTCCTATTATGTATTCCTCTTGGCCTAATGATTTTTCCTATACTTTTGATTTTATCTTGTACAATATTGTCGCGCGTTATCTTTTTACACCATGATAGACATATTTTTTGGAGAACTTGTCTACAAGAAAAAAGCGGTGTTTCTTGCGAGAAGCTTAAGGCGTTCGTAGTACTTAATCTTTCAGTTTTCTTGTTTAGGTCTTCAATTTTTTGGTTTAATTCTGAGAGTAATTTAGTTTGTAAGCTCATCATATCTTCCTTCTGTTGTGTTACTGTATTAATAGAAATGGGCGACGGCAGCCTACTTTGATTAGTCATTAACATTTTGGCTAATATGGACAGCTTAATTTATTTGTTTAATGATTTCTTTCCTTTTAATACTTGGAAGATTAAATTTCTGTTTAGTACGAGAGTTTATAATTTTCCTTAGTTTTGTAAACATCATATTTAGTTATTCCTTTTAAAAAAGTTCATGCATGTTTTTTTACTTTGCTTTTGCTAAGAGTTACTGTCACTTTCATCCATAATTTGTCTAAAGTTTTTGCAGCTATATCATAACAGAACACGGTCCTTTTCCTCAATATTTCAAAAAATAAAGAAATCAGCAACAAACCTTTGCATGTGTAGAATGAAAGGCACGCCCCTCCTTCCATTACATAACAACCTGCAAAATAACGGAACAACAACACTAAAATATAATGCTCAACAACCATTCTACAATTTCCTGGCTTACTGAATCCAAGACACCAGCAGACGAAATAAATTGATAGAAATTGGACTCCTTCTTAGTGCCAAGGAACTCGAAGTTTGCAAAAAAAACGATAACTCTTCCAACTCAAATAACAGAACAGTCAATAGAATCAGATAAAGTCTCTAACTATTAGTGAGTGTGAACAAATAAAATCAGCAACAAAAAAAGACAACATGTCAAATAAATCACAAATAATATTTCATTTGTAAATATAGAAAATCTCCAATTACTAATTTCTAGTATTCATATTTTATATTTTACTCCAGAAAATCTTTATAGTAAGTATTCAAATGCTATTTAAATCTTCATCTTTAATACTCTTTCTTAAATTCTTCCTTAAATATTATGTTTATAAATAAAATATGTAACGAACTGTGATGTGAAGGCCTGCTGCGTCAGGATCTCACAGGCTCTAAGGCCCCAACCATGTAGAAATTTTCTAGATAAAGAAATCTGACTAAGGTTCTCCGGAATGCTCTTATGACTTTCCGTGGGTTGCCACGTCCTTTGCTGTATATGGGAGGTCATAACCCATTAACCGAATGATACAATTTGGGAACCTCCCAAGCCAAATATTACAATATTCCTTTGTAGTAGATGGGAGGTCATAACCCATTAACCAAATGATACAATTTAGAAACCTCCGAAGCCAAATATTACAATATTATATTAGAAACTAATTTTTCGTTAAAGAATTACTGATTATTTTTTGTTTGAATATTTATACTTATTTGTTCAATATCTAAGCCTCTTGGGTATGGTATGCACAAAATCAAATTAAATTTTTTAACATGACAATATATTTGAAAACAGATTTATAATCCTTTTATAAAAGAAACTATGTTGGGTGATAAAAATAGTGACTCTTTATATTTATTGTTATTCATTTTTTATTAAAATGTTTTTTTTTTATTTCTTTAAGAGCAGAGTTTTGGTTTAGTTTAAAGAGAGTAACCAATTCATTAGTTCATTAGCATATTTATTACCACACTCAGTAAATTTAAAAATGGAATTAAATTTAAAATTGTCAGTTGTTACATGTTGACACACAAATTGATATGTCACGCGTGACGTGTGACTAACCAATTTTTCAAATGTACAAAAAATGATCATTTTCTTTCCATGTAAGTGAAATAGAATTTTTGTTAAAATTTTGGTAAGCAAGCACATTTTAAGTTAATTGTCATACGAATTTTTTTGCTCATAAAAATATGTGATTAAACTTTAATTTTTCCAATTTTTTTAACTGTTTGTCGTTATGAGAATGTCAGTTCTTTATTTTTTTAATTTTTAAAATGATAATAACTCAATGTAATTAATTAATGTGTTACATTGTAAAGAAATCATTTAATGTTTTATGCATTTGCATTAGTCTCTAAATTCCATACTTTGCTTTTTTCCATCATTGGATTTAATGCAATTGTAAATAGTTGTTTTTGCATATATAAATAAAGAAAATAATAATTTTCCTAAAAAAATTGAGCATTATATTGTAGCTTCGCTTTGAACTAATTAATTTTCAAAAACTCATAAAAAATTACAAATTTGTTTTCTTCCAGTTAAATTTCTGATTTTGAAGTATTTCCGATCATGCTTCAAAATTTTATTTTCTTGTCAATAGGGAGTGTTATACCAGAGGGCAAAATTACCTCTCTTATTTGTGTGACGTTAATTTTTATATATTAGATTTAGAATTACATAGCAGGAAGAAAACATTGAAACCTTTTGCGTTCGTTTTCACTAATATTCTTAAAAAGAAATACAAGTAAATTAACCATTTCCAGTAATTAACAGTTCTTACAAATGAAGCATTCCAAAACTTTAAATTTGAAATGTTTTGTACAACGAATATTAATTTGAGAAACAAATTTTGTAAATAAACTCTTTCAATAAATGAACTAATTTAGAGTTACTGTATTAATATAAATCTTAAATTATTAAAAAGAATTATTAGGTAAGATAAAAAATAAAATTCAGAATTTTTTAATATATTTCTCACTATTACATATTTTATTTATTGAGTGCGCGACACAACTGTTTTCATTGAAATAAAGATATAATGAGCTGTATAGTGAACAGATTAGTTAAATGCATACTATATATATTTAAATGGTTTAATTTAGTATTCAATTCACTTTTCTAAGACATTGAAAATTGTGATTATTCAATTTTGAGTTTTTAATGAAGCACATTTTTGCAGCGCCTTACAATTGTTGAAGTTAATACATTTTTCATTCGGGTTTTTTTTTTTTTTTAAGATTATATATTTTATGGAAACCATCATTCAAAAATTATACATTTATTATTTATATACATTCAAACTTGTTTTCGTGTGGTGGATTCCAAGCTGGTAGCCAAATGGTTAGTGCTCCTACCTACGGTCCAACAATTCGTGGGTTCGAATCCCATCTAGGGCTTCGATGTTCGTAGAGGTTCGGAATCCCTTTAAGCCGTAAGCCTCGTGAGCAAAAAATGACCATTAAGCTACAAACAACAATTCATGCTGTTGATAGAGGTTGCATAAAAAAAATTACTCAAAACTTCACGAGTACGGCTGCAAAAAATAGCTTTTGCAACACACAATTAATAAGTATTTTTTATGCTGTGAATAGAGTTAAGATAAAAGTCTTATGTAAAAAATAAAACTCAAAATATTACAAAATAACTAAGAATCGCTTTTTTCAAATATTTTAAAAAGATAAATATGGTGAGAGGAAAAAACTACATGGAACAGTACAAAACTAGGGACTCGAAGGAACTGGATACAATTATATAATTTGCACTGGGGTAACACTTTATTTGTAATGCAATTGACTCAGGCAATACTTATATAATACTTAAATATTCAGGCAATACTTGTAATGATGATGAAATACATAAGAAAAATCAAAAAAACTGTAAGTCTGATCAAGGCATTTTATTTTTTTATTGATAATTTCGTCAGTTATATGTTCTAATTTCCTTTAAAAATTTTATATACCTCACAAATACACTGATCAAAACAATTAAAAGTTACTGAGGTTGTGGCTTGATTTCGCCCCTGGAGGATTGCTTAGGGCGCTGATAAATTATTGACAGGCGTAGTAAACTATGATGAACCCTGTTAGCTATACCGGAGGTAGTTTAACTACCGAACACCCATGCCTGACAGATCTCCGTAGGATAGCAGCCAGACTAAATGGGATACCAACCAGAGCTAAATCAGTCCTCTACCTCTATGTGCTCTGGTCTCGTGACTAACAAAGGCTACAACTTTTCCTCATCCATGAAGCTCACGGCTTTAATAGACAGGAACAAACTACTCTCGCCAGCTTTCGAAGTGGTCACCTCAGATCATTAAAATTTTCTGAGGGCACCAAAATTTTCGAGACCTGTACTTACTGTTTCGCGGAACAAGCTACGGCAGAACACATCCTTGAGTGCCTGGGGCTAATCCAAGCATGATTTATACAACGATCCTATGATGATGCTAGATATTTTGGGGGAGTTTAAGTTTATGTTGTTGTTACTTATCTCAAGTTGTCTAGCTAGGCTAGACAACTCCCATAAAACCAAAAATATTCAAAATGTCTAAAAAATGTGATGGGTCCCGTTTAAGTTTATGGACCTGGTCAAGCGCTGTTGTTCATGCAACAACAACAACATGATGTAAAAATGACGTTTGCTAGGCAAAAGAAAGTCGTTTTCTTGATCATTTGAGTACAAAAGGAAAAAAACACAATTTGTGCAAATGAGAAAAAGATAAAAAAACATGTTTCTGTAAAAGAAAATGGTAAGAAAGTCGTTTTTAGCAGAAGCTTTTACCCCAGACACCCAGGAATGTTGAACACCTTTGAAGCATCGAGTCAATGTGGATATTAATGAGGGGTTGAACTATTCTGTCTCACTCTCCAAAAGAACTCTTACCATTTCTTGGTGAGATTATAAAAGTGGTAGGAGTTTAGAAACTCGTCTACCTAGAATGTCCCAAATATTGGGGGTTGATTTCCGTATTTTACACTGGACATTTCATGCATGTTTCCTTTCTCCAAAAGGAAAGCATTCGCCGAATTAGAACGTCGTGGCCTGCCCTTGTCAGCCCTTAACAAGAAGTTGTATCCAATTTCTGCAGCATATATATATAAGGGACTATCATAAATCTGAGTATCTCATTGTAAAACTTTTGAATAAGTATTTGCATAAAATCTAATTTTAATTTTGTTCTTACTAAATGGCAACCGTACTTATAACAGATTTGTATTTTTTAATGACTTTCAACTGTCTCAGAGAATTTAGTTTGCATGGATTTTTAAGAATTATATTTGGAACTTGAAATATTGCTCATATAAGTGAAGTCTTGTCTTCATATCTCATACTTATATCGGTGCCCAGTCAGAGCTCCATTTCGGATGACATGGAGATTGGTGCGCTTATCAATGGAGGTGCCAGCACAGACCATCATGCCAAATATGACACTTTCGTGCATCATGGGTTGTGGTAGCTCCAACAGCTCTGAAGGAAACAATTTAGAAAACTGACATTCCTGATAAAAGCTCAATAGGCTAATGGGCATACTAATTGATCATGAGATTACCTTACCTTCAAAGAGATTGCTAGAAAAAGAAACAAATGAAAATTCTATACTTTTAAGGAATTACAAACACCATCCATCTCAGATTCTGTGATTTTCCTTCTTTAAACCCAATACTTTTGTACATCTAGAATGGACAATTTAATTATAGTTTTTTCAGATGGAACAACTATCCTTCATAGCCCATGTAAATATTTTATTTTGTTTTACATTTTTTTCTTTTTGTTTATTTATTTTTAAAAGGACTTAAGAGCCCCTTGTTGCAGTTCTAAAAAAGAAAAAAAAACAATCAAATAAATTCTCCCGTGACCTCTATCTGAACTGATAAAGCACAAGAAAGTCTATTGCTGACAAAAAAATGGACGGTGAGGAAACTTTACAAATTTCCTTCTAACGAAATTAACGTCAAAAAATTATGTATTTATTATACTTTTTATAACTTCTATACGTTATTCATTTTATTATTTTTTTAATGCAATTTTTTTTAATCTCGAAAATAAAAGAAAGTATTAAATCTCTCTATTATTCTTCACCCTTCCGACTTATAGTTAAAAGTATATTTACTATATTCCAGTTTCAAAGAAGTGTTTATTTATGTAGTAGAGTGCACCGTGCATATTTTATTTACTTTTTTTAAATGCTAGATTTAAATATACTTCTTAACTTATGTATAAATACATATATACATATACGTTATAAATGTATATAACTGTAATTAATCGTTGCTTATATATAATAACTAATAATTATGCATAATCCCCACTAAAAACTCAGTAATTGTGTAAATAATTGAATATTTAATACTTTTACCGGGGTAAATATGCATAATCCCCAACTCGTAATGAGAAATGTGATAAATTACAATTATTGTGTAGAAAAATTATATTTTAATTAGAAAAAATAAATTTTTTCAAGAAATGTTAAACATTAAAATGTGAAGAAACATCATGATGACTTAGAATAAAACACACAATAGTCCTTCAATTTAAAAATTTAAATAACGATGGCTCTTTTGTACATTCACTTCAATACATATTTTAAGACAGATGTATTAGGTAATAGCATAACTTGTATATGTGTTCAAAAACATTGAAAAATAAAAAATTATCAAAATTATGAAAAGTAAAATAAAGCCTAGCTTGTTATTTCACTAAATACTTTATTTTAAACAAAACAGAATTTTGAATTAAATATAAATAAGTGCTTATAGATAATTTTTATGTTTTGTTATTTAAAAAACTTGGAAAAAGAAAACAATTTAGGTAATTAAAAGAAAACAATTTATATATATATATATATATATATATATATATATATATATATATATATATATATATATATATATATATATATATATATATATATATATATATATATATATATATATACATATATATATATATACAGTATGTCCACTAAAGTCCCTTGCCACCCTCTTAACTTCGGAACGGCTTACTATATTTATAAAAGTAATGTCTATGTATAGTAAAGTAGCCATGCGCTACCGAATGAAACAGACTACTGCGCCACCTGGTGGGAAACTGCGGAGTTAGCATTCTTATCTTGAAAACGGAACGAGATAGAGAGAAAAAGTGATATACAAAGTTGTAGAGCATCCTCGATTTAGTACGAAAAGATACCTTGTAGGCATTAATGTGAAGAATACAACGGTTAAAACGCGCATTTGTTGTTTCGTGCTGTGACGTGACAAAACGATCTAAGAAAGAAAAAATACAAATAGTTATAACAATATACTTTATTTAAGATGTTCAAACTTCTCACCGTCATCTGCAATGCAATTTGAATCCTTGCTTGAAGATCACGTTGCACACGTTGAAGCATACAGCGTGACACATTGGAACACGCGACCGTAATGTGTCGTTTAAGGTCCTGCAATTTTTGTGGAGGGGTCGCATACACCTGCTGTTTCAAGTATCCCCACAGGAAAAAGTCCAGTGGAGTCAGATCAGGAGAACGTGGAGGCCACTCTTCGAAACCACCATACCCTATTATTTGGTTGCCAAATTCCTTGACGAGGTACTGCTTCACTGGAGTTGTCTTGTGAGCAGGCGTGCCGTCATGTTGAAACCACAGATTCTTAAGATTAAACAACGACAGGTTCTGGTTCCCCACAAAATCGGGTACTACCTTCTGTAGCAATTGTAAATATCGTGCACCCGTTAACGTGCCATTATAAAATATTGGTCCTATCAGCTTGTTATTATAAATTGCACACCAAACGTTAATAGCATACCGCATTTGATGTCGAACGTCGACGAAACATTTAGGATTTTCCAGCGCCCAGTAATGGATGCTTTGCCTATTGTATGTGCCATTCCGTGAAAAGCATGCCTCATTCGTCCATATTATATCTGCCAATAATGTTGGCTGGACCTGTATCTGATTCATGACGAAGTTGCACCATATATAGCGTCGCTCGGCATCCCCGTCCACTAAAACCTGTTCAGGCGTTGGTCGGTATGGATGAGCACCTGATTCGCTTAGGATTTTCCAAACCTGACTTTTGGAGAGACCACAGTGTTGACTGATCTCTCTTATGCTGCATTTCGGATATGCAAGGGCATATGCTAATACCTCATCCGGTTGAACTTGCCGTCCTACCTTAGCTGGTCTGCCAGATCGAGTTGGACTAGTAATGCAACCTGTCTCCCTTAAAAATTTAGAACAGTTAAGATGGTTTGATAAGAAGAATACGGGCCTGCTGGGAAACGTTGGCTGTACAACCTTGCTGCTGATCGTGTCTTGCACCGACATTCCCCGTACAGTAAAACCATCTCACAATACTCAGCTTTGGAATACTCAGCCATGACCATGAACATCAACATACTACAGCCCCAAGAAGAAGTCTCTTTTATAGCTGTCTCAGGTGAACCGGCGTGACGTTTCTAACGTATTTGCATACTTCATACAAACTGTTGGAATTATTTTTAATACTTCCGTTCTTCCCATTTCGAAATAAAAGCGAAAAATGTAATCACGAAAACTATTTTTTGTTTTTTCAAATATGCACACGTATGATGTGCCACGTAATAGCACGAAATAACAAATGCGCGTTTTAACCGTTATATTATTCATAATAATGCCTACAAGGTATATTTTCGTACTAAATCGAGAATGCTCTACAACTTTGTGAATAACTTTTTTTACCTATCTCGTTCCGTTTTCGAGATATGAACGCTAACTCCACAATTTTCCACCAGGTGGCGCAGTAGGTGGTTTCATTCAGTAGCGGATGGTTACTTTACTATCCCTAGACACCACTTTTATGAATATAAGCAGCAGCCGTTCCGAAGTTAAGAGGGTGGCAAGGGATTTTAGTGGATATACTGTATATATATATATATATATATATATATATATATATATATATATATATATATATATATATATATATATATATATATATATATATATATATAAACATCCATGTCAAAACAAATTGAACCTATATTCTTGAAAAAGTATTTCTTTATATTTACTTGCAAATTTACTTATTATTATTAGTTGATCTGTGCATAGCATACAATAGATTGTTATGCTATACACAGATCAACCTGGGAAATATTACCTAAAATAATTTTCATACTTTTGAATTTTTATATCGGAAAATTAATCTATAATGAACCAAGTTACAAATATGTTTTTAAATAACGAGGGAAAGTCTTATGCAGACATTCAATAAATTATCTTTCGCTATTATTTTAGAACAAATCTTGGTATTTTTTGTCATGAATTGATATTTCTGTCCAAGTATCTAGTAAGTTATTTGGAGTATATTCATTTAAAAATAATGAGTTTTCTAACACAGAAGATAAAAGCTTATACAGGGTGTCCAGAAAAGGACTCCCTGATTTCAAAATTAAATATCTCGAAAACAAAGATAGATAGAGGAATGCAGTAAAAGGTATGTTTATTGTGAAAGCTGTAAGAATTTTACACAGCAATTTGAAATAATAGTTACAAAAGCTGCTAATAGATGGCACTGTACAATATACAGCTCAAATCAGCATACATAAATGAAATAATTGTTTGAAAACATTCTTTGCAAAAAATCACATCACAATGTTTTCAACGCTAACCTCCTATCACGCTTCAATAGTTGGACTTCGGATAACTATTTACACTAAATATTAAGTATGGGGATTACAGCGCCATCTGTTTGCAACTTTTGTAACTATTATTTCAAACTGATGTATTATATTCTTACAGTTTTTACTATAAACATACCGTTTACTGCATTCCTCTATCGATCTTCGTTTTCGAGATATTTAATTTTGAAATCAGGGAGTCCTTTTCTGGACACTCTGTATGTTAAGCGTATAAATAAAATAACATTTAAATGGGAAATGAAGAGTGATATAATTCTCATTGCCAAAGAAACATGTAAATGTATACTCCTGTATAACCATAAAAGATAACTGTAAAACCATAAAAGAAAAAATCTTTTTTTCGGTTTCTGCGCTAATCGTTTCTTAGGTAATTATTGAAATATACTCAATTTTTGAATGATATGAAGTTGTCAACAAGATACAACAGTATAAAACAAATGTTCAACCTAATTTAAAAGCAAACAGGAATTTTAAGCAATTTTCATTAACTTGTAATCAATGACTAACATAATTTTAAAAAATACTAAAAAGATTCTAGAAAAATACCAAAAAGATTTGAATTTAGTTCGACAAATTTAAAATTTGTCGAATTGAATTCAAATCAATTTAAACTTTTTTGGAAATTATATGTCAAATACTGATGATGTATCTCATACTTTAACAAGTTTTGAATCCAACAAAAATATTGCTTCAAGGATTAATTTTATATTATGAAAAATGAAAGGAATGCATTATTTCCACTTTCTCTCTCTCTTGTGCGATTAAATTGACTCATGGTTTTCATTTATGCTCACACACTTAGAAATTAAATTTTTCTTACTAATCTAGTGCGTGAAAACCTTTATCATTTTTCGAATACCATTTCTGATATTAGCAAGGAAAAATTATGTTTTTGTGGTTAAAATTTTTGTTTTGAAACCTATATTAAAGTCGGCGATTTCACTAACAATTAGAACTCAGTTGGTAATCTTCCATTGATATTTCAAATAATTTTCCATTTACAATCAATCTCAAATAAATGTTTTTGCTCAGTTCACTTCAAATATTTAGGATATTTTAGTTACTTTCTTGATAATGAAATTCTTTGATTCAGTGTATTTTATACAAATAAATATATGAAAAAATACATTATAAATGTTAAGGCCTCCGTTCTAGTATAGGTGGCGCTCCCACTCACCCAAGAGAGGGAGTGGCTTACTCAATTTTGTAAGAGAATAACTGTAACCTGCAGTCGATCTTCCTTTATTCCTTTTTAATGTTTTGTTTTGTTAAAATAAATGTTTTTGTTAAATTACAATCCACTTAAATTCTTTAGTTAGTAGGATGGCTCCTACAATAAATAATAAACCAAAAAAGTCTGAAGAATTAATTATAATTTGTAAAAAAGTATTATTATTTTTCTTGCATTTATCAGATCTCTCAAATTTGAAAAACTTTATAATGTAATTTTAAAATATTATGCTTAAGAAATTTTATTACTTGTTTATTAAAGCGAAACATTTTCTTTTAAATAATTTGCTGTACTAAAAAATTATTGCATTGAAAAATGACTGATATTCAATAATTGTATTCTTTAAAAATTGAATATTTTATTTTAAATAAAAAATATTGAGGAAGTGGTACTTCAGTTAAGAGAACAAATTATTCTGTGGTCATTTTGAAGAATGAATTCTCTTATTACTAGGAATTCTCAATTTTATATTACTAATATAATTTAAATAATTCATAGAAATATTTTTTCACTTGACAATATGAATTCTTTAGTGAATTTAAGTGGTTACTCTAATCGACATGCATTTTTCTTTTTTTTATAAATCTATATATTTTACATGAGACCATGCACTAAATATGTCTCCATGAAGAAAAAAAATTTTAAGACATAAATTTGAAATGTAGTAATGCCATTTACAATAAATTTTAAAATTTCATTGAATTTTTTCCAAGTCTTTGAATTTACATTCTGAAAATTCATCGAATTTACATTTCAAGTGAATAAATATGGAAAAACTTCATAAGATGAATAAATATGGAAAAACTGAGTCAATATTACTGAGATACTTATTCAACAAAAAATACGTTTGTTATTTTATTTACATTGTGACACGTATTTCTTAAAAGGCCGTCAATTTGTTGACAATCTCTTATAAATGCAATTAAAGAATTAAGTGCAGATATGTACTTATAAGTGAGTATTCCTTGATAGAATTTAATTCTATCAAAAATAAGGTTGATATGAAATTATTCATTTTCTGAGATGTCTCGTAAATATTCTCTCTAGAAAATTTGTCTTATATGAACTAATGGCAATAATAACTTAATGTCCTGAAAAAAGTAAAATATAAAGCAGAAATATTCATTTTCACATAAGCTGAAAATGTAAAACTATAATCTTTCTTAAAAATTTTAATAAGTTTATTACGCATTCAGTCGTTACTTTTGGTTCTAGTTTAATTTTAAAGGAAATATTTTTTATTTTAAATTTCATTTCACTTAAATTTTAGATCAAAATATAAGAAATTAATTATTTTCTGCGAGTAGTTGTATGCAAATATGTACTTAACCTTGAACTAGAAAAATATTACAATTATATAGTAATTATATAGATTTTTCATTGAATTTACAAGTGTTATCAGATACCTCACAACTTAAAGTTGGACTTACAAAAGTATTTGTATAAAACATTTTTCTTAAAACTTTCAAATACATTTTTAAAAATTCCAGGTGGATATTTTATCGACAAACTTTCAGCAATTCACATATTTGTATAAGTCATTACATCACTCTGTAAAGCTCATGATGATATTCAATAAAATGTTGTTCCCTCGTATTTGTTTTCCTTGTTGAGAAATATAGCAAAAATATTATTAAGAAATTTATTGAAATGTACATAAGTTCATAATTATGAATAAAATATTAGAGTATTAAACTCCAAAATTACTTAATAATGATAAGTTATCAAACTCTAAATATCAGGTAACGAATATAGATTATATACATTATTATAAATGTTAAATACATAAATAGATCTTAATTTGACGCTCAACGGTCCTTTTTTTTACACACGATGCTAATTAAACCTGGACCTACTATTTAAAATGGATTCCGATCCATTACAAACATCCAAGGTGGGATTCAAATCCACGAACTATTGAACCGAAGGCAAGCGCACTAACCATTCGGCTGTCACCTCAGCTGATAGGAGCAGAAACTTTCTTAAAAAAATATTGTGTATGATAATTTGTTTACTAATAGAGTCACGCTTGAAATAATGTATATAATGTTGATCTTTAATCAAGTTTGATTTCAGTTTCTATTTAAAATCAAAATTGTGCGTAATAATTTGAAAACTTATCTGGGATAATATATATATATATATATATATATATATATATATATATATATATATATATATATATATATATATATATATATATATATATATATATATATATATATATATATATATATATATATATATATATATATATATATATATATATATATAATATATATATATATATATATATATATATATATATATATATATATATATATATATATATATATATATATATATATATATAATATATATATATATATATATATATATATATATATATATATATATATATATATATATATATATATATATATATATATATATATATATATATATATATATATATATATATATATATATATATATATATATATATATATATATATATATATATATATTACAGTTCTAAAGTCCATTAACGTTATTCATTTAAAACTGATCAAAATGGATATTATAAGTATTTTATTGGTTTTTTTTAAAAATATCGTGTGTGACTGCTGTATCTTTAAATATTTATTCAGCTTTAATGATATTTTTATTTATCTTCTCCTTCTAAAATCTACATCATGATAATATCACTAATCAGTCTAATATAATTAATCAGTATAGTATAATTAATCAGTGAAATAAAAATTAAGGATTTACATTTTCAAAATGTTTTTGTATGTACCAAATACATACGAAGAAACAATGAGAAAAAATCAATTTTTAATTTTAGTTTTAAAATTCTCATATAAAATTTTACAAAAGTTTTTACAAAATTTAAAACAAGATTCAAAGAAATTTACGTACCTGTTATAAAAACTGCTTTGCCTTCTGGTCGTATTTCATCACTTAAGAAGTATCTTTTTGTGATGGTAAATGAATACCATGATAAAATTAGAAATAATAATGCATTTGCTAAACTGTAATAAAATAATGATAAAAATGATGGCAAGATAAGATTCAGTAATTTGAAAAGTAAAGTTGTGCCTATCAGGTGGCCAACAGCGATTAGAAACTCTTTAGCGAACATGAATATAAGTATGTATATTCGAACTAACTTATTTTAATTAAATAATATTAAAAATCTAACGCAAATTCTCGTTGTATTTATTTTAAATGCTTGAAGAAATTATCGAAGCTTGTTTTATTTATCTAAATTGAACATTTAAGCAATAAATGTCTACAACTTGCATTTAAGCTTCTGGCAGAATAATTTAGTTTAACAGAGAAACACACAAATAAATATGAAAGTCATCAAAACGTCATTTGAACTTCATCGAGACTAATTAATGTCTAGAAACGCAATAAGGTAACTTAAGAGCAAGTTTTTTCTTATTTTTCTTATTTTCTTTCCTGTTGTTAATGGATTGACTTAGTCTAGAAGAAATAGTTAACAGTATTAACTATAACTTCCTCGTAAGATATTTTACCTATTGTCAGGAGGTGATGAAATAGTAAGTATTATATAGTTAAATACATAATTTCCAAGATATTGCATTAAATTTGGCGACATTATATCGCCAAATTTAATGGTCACATTATCCATGACATAGTAATCCTGCTGATTTTATTTCAAGAGAACTGAAGGTAGAAGAGCTGAAAGAAAATGAACTATTGTAGCATGGACCATCTTGGCTTTTACAACCGAAAGATAATTGGCCTTCACGGAAATTCAGTATATTTAATAAGGAAGATTTAGAACTTAGGAAGAACGTGGTCATCAAGGATTGTATAGCAAAAAATTCTGAATAATTAAAGTTGGAAAATTACAGTAATATCCTGAGAGCCATTAGAGTCATTGCATTAGTGAAACGCTTTATTGACAAAGCAAGAAAAAGAACTGATGAAAAAGGAACCCTCACTGCAGATGAATTGCAAGATGCAGATAAAATTTTAATTAAAAAAAACAAAAAAACATCTAGCGGAACAACTTTTTTACAGAAATCTATGCACTTCAAAAAAAAACCTATTGCCAGAAATTCAAACTTATATAGTTTTTTTAGCTCCTTATTTACATGAAGATAATATACCGAGATCAAAGGAAGAATTGAAGAAGGGGAATACACCTATGATGAAAAATATCTAATTGTCTTACCACGAAATTCAAAGTTTACTGAATTGTTGATTAGAGAAAAACATGATAAGGTCCTACATAGCAGAGTCACGGCTACTTTAGTTGAGATCAGAAAAGGGTATTAGATTCCTAAAATGAAGACACAATTGGTGAAGAGAATTCTAAGGAACTGTTTAATTTGTAGAAATATTTGGCAAAACCAGCGAATCAACTAACTGCACAGTTACCAAAGGATAGAATAAATGAAACCCCTCCTTTCACCATTTGTGGAATCGACTTCGCTGGACCAATTTTCGTGAAAAATGACGACAACTTCCATAGGCTATGTAGCTTTGTTCACGTTTGCTGTAACACGTGCCATACATTTAGAATTGGTATCCAGCTTATCAACAGAAAGCCTTTTTTTAGCTTTTAAAAGATTTCATTCAAGACGTGGTGTTCCGAAAATTAAATCCATTCCGACAATGTAAAGACTTTTAAACGTGCTGCCTATGAACTTTAAAAAATATATCGTGTGTGTGTTCTAAAAGATACCAAATTTTAAGATTTAATAGCTGCCCAAAATATTACTTTGAAATTTATTATTGAATGTGCGCCATGGTGGGGAGGTTTCTAAAAAGGCTAGTTAAATCCGTTAAGGATCCACTTAGAAAGACACTCGAAAGAGCTCTGCTTACGTTTGAAGAATTTACGACAGTATTAGCAGAAATTGAAGCTGTTATAAATGAAAGACAATTTCCCTTTGTATCGGATGAATTCGGAGAATTTTTCCCATTAACCCCAAACCATTTTTTGAGATTTGGGAAAGAAAATTTAGAACTACCCATTAGTTCGCTGGAATTAGAAAATAAAGTCTCAACAAAGGATATTTTAACTAAAAGGAAGGTTTATCAAGCTCGAATACTAAAACAATGGATTAAGTGGAAGAATCAATATTTGTTACGTCTAGGAAACACTAACTACTTGAAAGCCCCTGTAGTACATCAAGATTTGAAGATTGGAGACAGTATTATTAGAAGGAACGGAAAAATTAAAATTGTTGTGGGACTTAGCAGTAATTAAAGAATTTATAAAAGGCAGAGATGGACATGTGAGAGCTGCTATTGTCAAACTGTAAAAACGGATAACCTCAGAAGACCCATAAAACTCCTTTACTCATTGGAGCTAAAGAGTGACTCTAACTAAAATTAAATAGGACTCTGTTTATTCATTCTTGAACTCTAACATTTGATTTTGTGCCCAAAGTTTAAAAATTATTCATGCTAATTTGATCTGTATTAATATGCTTTTTTTCCTCTTTATTTAGTAGAATAACATTTGTTTATTTGATTTATTTGCTTTTATAGAAACCCTTTTATGTAATTAACTAGGTTGTTTTCTTATTTAACTCTTCGATAAGTAATTGAACCAAATTTACTTCTATTGTTTGAAATTTGTAAAATTTATTGTTGAAATTTATGTTTTTCTTTGAATTTGATATCAGATGAGAACTTTTAACAGAGTTCCATGGGGAGTGTGAAATAATCCCATCGCAGTGCTGAGAGCGCCATCTGTAAAGAAGAAACAGTTGATGATTTTCATCGAATGTGTAAACACGTATTTTGATTCTGTCGATAGGAATTAATAATTCCTAATGTCTTTTAGGTATAAAATGAAGTATAGAGAAGGCAGTGGTACACAAACAGACATGTTTAATGACAACAGACAATTACAACATAAGTAATTACAATAAAATAATAACATTAAAGAACATTTCCGATGATACGCAAGAGAGTCGACACATCTACTCTCAAGCAAGGCAGAAAGACGTCTGACCAGAATATGCACCGTTTGACCACTAGAGAGCGCACATTTTCTCAAGTCAGGAGGATCTATTCTGTAGAGAGGGTAAAAGCAGAGACAATGATAATCTTATATCCTAATAATGTCAATATGATTAGAATTCGATTAATTGTTAGTTAGTGTTTATCTATAGCTGTTGTGTATCATTTGAGTTTTATTAAAATTTTAAAATAGAAACTAGACCACGATCACTCGATTCTTTTACAGATGTGCTTCTCATTCATCATATCACTGTCAGCAAACTATATTGAACCAGTAAGGGCTCACTCTAACAATCTCAGTCTAATAATTTAATCCGTACCAAAAGTATTGCATACAAAATTCTGCCTATTTATATACAAATGAACTTATTTTGACCTACCACGCATGATCTATATTGTTTTTATATAAATCGAGGCGTATAGTGCCTTGTAATACATTTTCTCTCATGAATTTATAATTTCAAGCTAACTCATTTGTAGATCCTATAATATGAATAATTTGCAATCTTTTCATAACGTATCACAAAATAGAACGAAACGTAAAAATCAATTTTCTTGGCAACGTACATGACTTATGCTTAATCAGGACTAATAATAGGAAATAAATTGGTATATCTCATAAGGAACTTTTCACAGTTCTATGCACCAATGCAGTACAAATGTGGGGAGAATTTTTTCCTTTACTATAAATTTTGATATGGTAGAACCATAAAAATTTCTACTGATTACTCCTTTTATTTGTTAACAATTTATGTATTGATGAGGAAATTTTTTCTAATTTTCTTGTAAAGATAATGAAGTAACATTAACTTATTACTCCTCACAAACTTCATACTAATGACATTGCTGCATTTGAGCTGCTTATTATCTTTCGCAATTAGATACACAAACTCAGAATAAATGTGAGAAGGAAATTTTTCTTCATTATTCGTTATATTTTGATATACATCAAATTTTTCTATTTGACATCAAATTTTTGCAATTTGATGTAATTTTTTCAGCTGAATTCAAAATATTTTTTATGCCATATCTTTAAAAAAAAACTCTTCAAAAGTAACCAAATTGGTTCGAAAATATTTTTTATGCCATATCTTTAAAAAAAATCTCTTTAAAAGTAACCAAATTGGTTCGATACATGTTAACAATCAATCTTTTGCTAGTTGGACAATTTGTTTATACCCAATATAAGAAAATGTAGATCATTTAAGATCTCTTTTGAGAAACAAAAATAGAAAATAAGCAATTGTTATATTAATATTTTATTATGATCTTTAAGCATGATGAAAGTGTGATTAAAAGTTAAATAATGATAAATATGTAAGCATTATTAATTTTATATGTTTGTAGGTTTTTGGAAAATATAATAAAACCTGTATTACTGATTGCACAGTATAAAAAATTTACAAAATGTATATTGCTTGTGAGTGAAACTGATCGAAAATGAATATACATTATTTTAAAGATATTTAATTTTAACTTTATATAATTTATATTTTTTAGTTTTTCTTGTTTTGAAAGGTTTTTCTTAAATTGCATTTTCATACTTAAATTTTCACCTTTAATACCCGAGTCTTCCCAAATTGTATAGTAGTAAAAATGAATAAGGCATAGATACATTGAAAATATACAATAAAATAATTTTCAGAATTGTATGAAAAAAAAATATTTTATGGTAAGGAAATTTTACAGCCAAGTTGTGAAATAAATAGAATTTTTAATGGTTGAGTTGGAAACAAAATTATAATCAAAGTTATTTTTTTTATTGTTATGAGATAATATTCTAATAAAATTGATTTATTTGAATTATATGCTCAGATAAATATTTCATAATTTATTGAAATTAAAATTTTAACATATCCAAATTTCTTTTTAATTGGTAAAGAAGCAATAAGCTAATATGCTTGTCAAATATTCATCAAATTTTTGTAAGCATCCAAAACTAATCAGTTTCATGATGCTCTATACAGATGAATTTCATTATTATTTCTACCATGACAATTCAAACTATTTTTGTGAATTTACTAGCCGCATATAGAAATTTTGAGCCTAAGACAGTTTTGCTGCCTGCGAAGCGTTACAGAATGTTATTTTATTTATTAACTTTCAAATGACAAGTCACCTAAGCCATTTGATATGGTCGCTATGTTTTGAGTGATAGAATCCAAGATCACAGAAAACTAACTCGACAGCTGAATCTTGCGTATCTGTTTTCTACAAATAAATCCGTCAGGAGGATTTTTATGAAATTTTCTCTTTTAAGAGACATGTGAATAATGCCCACAATTTATATAAAATCTACCTGAAAAGCAATAATTTGAAGTTGTGATTTCATAGCCTGGCAACCAATTTCAACTCCTTAAGTTATCGGCTAAGAGCAAAACAAGCGCGATGATCGGATACACAATGTGACTGTGACGTAAATAAAAAGTGTTATCTGACGTCATAGATATTTTAAGCCAATGAGAATTTGCTTGTATTCTGGTTCCATTTCCTATCAACTCCCAAATCTTGTTTACTTATTTTTCATTGCTTACAAATATTTAATTTTTCTGCGCAACACATTTAAGCAATTGCATCACTATCCTCAACAATGTAAGCATGAATAAAGATCAATTTTCTTCAATTAATAGAATATATATATATATATATATATATATATATATATATATATATATATATATATATATATATATATATATATATATATATATATATATTAATAGTAAATTTCAAATTTTTGTAATATCAAATATTTGCAATTAAACAATTAAATTGTTAATAATTTCAACGTAACAGCAATAAGTATTTACAGGAAATATTCAATTATATGAAAATTTGGCTTTGTTTATTAGTCTCAATATAAATTTTATATTTCCTGTTACAATCTTTTGAAAAGTTTCAGCAAACTTATGGGAAATTTCTTTATTTACTTGACTTCTTTTGTATTTATGGAAATAAGAACTGTCTTAAGAGTCCCAAATCTACTGGTTGTCTATATAAATGAAAAAAAATTACTGAACAACTGAAGAGTGCAAAAATTTTTAAATTACAAATAACTATATGTTCTAAAAAATTTAAATTACCTCAATAAAGATTTATAATTCCTCCTCTTCAGTTGAAAATTTGTAATTTACTTCCATTTCAAATTTCTAGCACGAGGAATAAGGCCTAAAATCGAACACTCCAATTAAAGCTGTCGCGCTCAACGTTGCCAAATATTTCAAACCTGCTTGAAATCCAAAATCGTCATGCACTCCACCCATTTTCTGACGTCACTACGACATAAATGACGTCATTCAATCGGATGTGTTTCACTCGCGACGCTTAGATCATCGCATACGACACAATGCGAGTGATTATCGGCGCATTTGCGCTCAGCCATCCATTTCAATATTGTCAATATATAAATACCCTCAGTTACACCACTGAAATTTTTTACAAATGCTACATTTTTGTGTAAGCATAACAATTTGACATCGCCTACTAAGTAGCATAAACAGCAAAAATCTATTAAAATATATTTAATACAAGCTGTGTGCATCAATACCTTTTGAGAGGACTTTCCAGATAGTGAAACACATTCAAATTTTATAGGAAAGGAAATTCGGAAAATAGTAAACCCATCTTAATTCACGTATTTTTACACAAATGCAGAAAGGCAAAGCATCCATTCGCCGTTGTTCAACAGTGCTTAGGACTGAATCCAACCTTTTTTTTAAGAAAAGAGCAATTTTACTATTCAGACATGGAAGCATACACGTATAAGCATAAAAATGCCTAATTTAAAGTCTTCCTCTCTTGGTGGCAATTATATTACATTTGCTACATCAAATCTTATCATAAACAAAATGATACAGCATAACGCTCATTATCTTAATCAGCATTTGGGCTTCATTACATCTGAATATAACTCGGGTCTTAAGTTTTATGTTCAAGTTATTCGGTAGGACATATTGAATCGGTTCCACTATTAGACGAATTTGAGACAGGAATCAGTCTTTAATTCGTTTTATTCTTGTTCAAATTCTCTTTTAAAATGGCACTTCATCTCTGAGGCATTTCTTTTGGGAGTCTATGTCCATAGAATATTGATGGTGCAATTATTTGAAACGTGAGTAACTGTTTATCTCATTTTCAGTCATAAATAATTTCAAGTAACAACTATTTGGCTTAGAGCAGTAAGGAAATTTCTCATTTTCAATTATTCACTATTCAAGGGAAAACTCGATCATGTTTTCAGATCAATTTAAACACACATTCAAAGTAATTCCATATCATTACGTGAATATTTCTTCTCGAATTCTTAGCTTATTAAATAAAGCAAGAAACAAGAGATTGGCTTGATTGAGATTATAAAGCTCTAAAATGAGAAAAAAAATTTTTTTCTTCTTTTCATAGTTTGTTCTAGGTTTAAAAGATTACATTTTTGTATTCTATAAAAGATGCATATAAGTGTATTTGTATATTCTTAAATATAATTGTTTTTAACTTAATATTTCAGTTCTCAAATGCCTTTATAATATGAAAGGAGACGGTAGAATTTTCTGAAAATTATAAAACTGATTTTTTTTCTTATAAGAATGCTGAAAAACTTCAACTCTTTTATTTTTCATTGATAAAAAGGGTAAAAAGTATGACAGCATATTGCATATGCGTGCATGTGTCTGTCTTATGTTAGAGAATAAAAAGCTTAAAAAATACATTTAATTATTTATATGCTTACATACAGCTTTAATTATTTATTCAAACATGTGAATACAAAATTATAAATGTACAATAGTATTATGTCTACGACCTATCACTCATGACTTCCTATGCTTATTGTATATGACGAACAAACAAATCAACTTTACATTAAAAATCTCAAACAGAAAATAGAGCCACAGCATATATAAACAATATGTATCTTAAAGAAATTCCTTCGAAAAATATATATTATATCAAGATCATGCAGGTTGTTGAAACCAGATCATCAACTTGGATATTTGGGAATGAGAAAGCTGAAGTTCTCTTGGATTTTAATGAAAGTTTCTTTAAGTCTTTTTTCTTAGTAAGAGTAATTTTTTTAAACAATGACATTCGATACCAAAATTTTAAAAAAATTAAAAGGAAATAATGTAATTCAAGGGAACTGCACTTGTTCTTATTGGAGGACAGACAATCACAAGTAAATAGAATAGACCAAAAAAAAAATAGTAAGGCAACTCTAATATTTAGGCAGGCTCAAGTAGCCTGAGGATATAGTTGCTCTGGTTGATAAGAGCAGCTTTCTAGAGTTATCCTTTTCAGTGTGTATGGATAGCATTTTTAGATTTTGAAAAAGTTTCTGAAGACATTTTTTTTAAATATTCAATTTTTAAATAAAGTTTATCATGCCACTGTTGACACTTCGTGACATACGAATAAGAAATTAAAATGTTTTGCAAATTTATACATTTGTTTTTATATATATACACAGTTGGACAATTGCTAAGGACGGATAACACAATCATAGCAACCACAAAATGAAAGGAAGCAAAATGTGGAAAATTAGAAAAAGTTAAATATAAATAAAATTAAAATAATTTTATACAGTAAGAAGAAGTATGTGTATATGCAAAATTTTTTCCACGTCTGTTCATCACGTGATTTATTTATTTATTTATTACATTACATAACATATATTCAGACTTGTATGCTTGATTCTTGAGATCCGCTTGTAAGTCTTCGTCGATAATGGGACAAATAGCACAATGACAGATGTACAACCACAGAAGAATAACGAAGAAAACACCCAGGGCCACGGTGGGAATCGAACCCACACTCCTACGCTCTCAAGCGATTAGCGGTGATGCTTTAGACCACTCAGCCACGGAGCGCCCTTCATCACGTGATAGCGTTCTTAAGAGCTTTAAAGGTTTTGACGCGTGTGGACAGTTGTTGCTTCTAGTCTAGTCAAAGTTTTACAAGAAAGATTTGATAGACGAACTTGAAATTTTTGGCATGTCTTCCCGACATCATTTAGATGATTTTTTGCGTGGCCGAATTGTTGGAAAGATCGAAGAAGGTCGGAAAATAACAGATATTGCCAGGGAGTTCGACATCGCTCACAGCGTTGTTTCACGGCTGTGGAAGTCATTTAAAACTACTGGAATGTGTAGTAGACGGCACGGGGGAGATCGTGTTAAAAGTACGACGCCTGCAGAAGACAGATATATCGTCCTATCAGCAAAAAGGAACAGGCTCACCACAGTTCAGCAGGTGGCAAATCAGTTTCTTGCTGCCTCAGGAAAACAGATCTCCCGAAAAACTGTTGCCAGACGTTTGAGGGGAGGAGGACTATACGCCCGCAGACCCGTTGTGTGTGTCCCATTGAGCAGACAGCACCGTACTGCCCGTTTGCAATGGTGTCGTGAGCATCGCATTTGGACTGAACAAGACTGGGCATGCGTACTATTCTCAGATGAGAGTAGGTTCAGTCTATCATCGGATTGTAGACGCCAACTGATCTGGCGTGAGAGTGGTACTGCTTATCATCCAGAAAATATCCAGGAAAGGGACCGATATCCGACATGCAGTGTCATGGTGTGGGCCGGCATCATGATCAATGGCTGCACGCCCCTATATGTGGTTGCGAATGGGACTATGACGGGCCAACGATACATTAATGAAGTTCTACTTACTCATGTTCATCTTTTCCGTGGTGCTGTCGGTGATAAATTTGATTTTATGGACGACAGCGCAACATGTCATCGAAAACTCGCTGTTCAGGATTGTCTAGACCGCGAGGGAATTCCTCGCCTCGTATGGCCATCACGTTCTCCTGATCTAAACCGCATTGAAAATGTTTGAGATGGTTTGGGGAGGCACGTTGCTGGTCGAAACTATCCTCCGACAAACAAGAACACCCTCATCTGTGCACTCCCAGAGAAACGGGATAAATTGCCTCAACAGCTGCTGGATAATGATGTGCAAAGTATGATACGACGAGTGGAATGTTGCATCACACTCTACGGTGGACAAATCCCATACTGATACCTTTCTTCAAGGTGCCTGCTGACTTTTAGATGCATTGTTCCATTTTTCTGTATGCAGCATCAAATGAACAGTGTTTTTTTTTTTTCTTTCAGATGTTTCACAGCTTTTGTACTTTCCATAACAATAAATATTCTTTATTCTAATGTCTGAACAGTGTGGCAACTATATTTTATCCTACTAGGCATCATGTCTTGCTTAATGTTATGCTACATTGCAATTTGTAATCCGTCCTTAGCAATTGTCCAGCAGTGTATATATATATATATATAGGATATGAAGATATGTTCAAAGCCTGACTAAGGCAGAGGCATATGGGGCAGTTGTCAGTCCTCCACATTAGTAAAAAAATTAATAGTTCATTCTGCAAATAAAACTCTGTGGCACAACAGCCCATGTGGGCCAAGGCCTACAACGTCCACCTCTGTTTTCTTGATCAAGAGACCCTGGAGTGCAAAGCATGTGTCCCGATTAGGTGATCAGCCTAACGTGTAATCATTCAGTAAATACTGCTGAAAATAACAAGTGGTACATTGCTGGTTGAGTTATTTTCAAGACATCAGTGACAATCCACTAATGGTATTTCATCAGCCCAGATTCAGGTACAAAGGATCCAGATTTGCTGGTGAAAATGGTCTATGTGTGGATGATTAATAGGTGAATAATTTTATGTCAATAACAGTCAACAGCAATTTGATCAGAAGACTATTAAAAGGAAAGATGTAGTAATAAGGTAATTAGTAGTATCATTAAGCTGTAATTTCAAAAGAAATTTTAATTTTATACTAATATATATAATTTACTTAGTTTGCTTTGAAAACAGTTTAATGAGTGAAATTGGCTCTTTCATATAATTATAAAAATAAACTTGGGAATTTTAATTAAATATTTAAGACACAAAAATATTACACAAGTATTATAGATCAGCCATTTTTCAGAAATTTAATTTAGCAATAAATTGCTTATGATTTATTAGAATATAATAACAAAATTAGTCAATGAAAAAGGAAAATTTGTATCTTTCAATATTATTCATCATCATTAATAACGCTCTAGTATAAGAATTTCTAGTTTCAACAATGTTAAATTTTCTTGGAGAGCAAAATTAATATGTGAGGTAGTAGAAATAACTGAATAATAGCAAAAGAAAAACTTTTATTCAAGATTAAAGTGAAATAGCAATCAAAGAAACTTCATTATTTGCACATTCATTACATAAAACATAAATGACTAGAGGTAGATATTTCAGTTCTATCATATTTCTACAGTAAAAAGCATTATCCTACTTTTTTTCAAATTAAAATATTATAAAATGTATGATATAAGTGTATATAGTAAATCACAAATTACATAAAATAAAATTATCAAAAGTATTTGTGTAAGTAATCACAGTATCATTATAATTATACAAAAATGCCCCAATATAATTTTTCATATAGATTTAAAACAGTATATATAATAGCAAAAATATAAAAAAATATCACAAATTATTCATAATATATAAATCACAAAAAATACAAATGACTAGAAATAAAATATGATGTTCAATTTTACAATCTAAAACATATTTCATTAGATCTTTGAATAAATATTATGTATACAAATGCAGAGTAAATTCTAAAAAGTAAAAATATAGAAATATCACAACTATTAAAAACCATTTATAAATAACTATTATACTACCTACTTTAAACTCTACTCATACATAGATATTTTTGGAACATATAAGAAAAATTTTCCAATTAAATACTAAAAAGTATTAAAATGACTAAAAAATGTCTACATTGTACAAATGTTTAAAAATGGCATGTAATTATACTAACATATAATTGTACAAATAAACTAATAAAGAAAACTTCAGAATACTTATGCAACATCTTTAGGTAAAATAAAATTCACGAAATCGGTAATTCATAGAAAAAATCTCATTTCTTTAACAAAATAAATGTTATCACATAGGTATTATTGTGATATTATCTTACTTACCGATTTTCCTTGAATAAAAATTACAATATAAGATTTACAATACAGTGAAATTCCTTGACAATCAAGATGTCCTAATTTTTGTATTCAATATTTAAAAATTTTGCAAAGCTCTTTTAAATTCTGCTTATTTTCATGTCATAGCATGATAAAAATGTTTAGCAAGTGTGCTTTAAGTGTAAATGTGTCACTTTTTCAAATATACATAAAAACTAGACTAATTTCAGGAATAACTTCAAAATTACTTTAATTTTTGAGTCTCAAAAGTATGTAAAAAATTATTAAGCAGTTATTATGTACTTGCATAAATTTTTGATGAAAAATAAAAACTTTGTATGTCTAAAAAAATTCTTATAACCTGGTTTTTGAGGAATGATTAAGGTTTACAAATTTTATCTATTGAATTAATAAATACAAAATCAATGCTATTGTTAAAATTTAAATTATAATACTTACCCTATTTTAAAGTTGATTTATATTTTAAATAATCCATTTGACTTAATCCATTTATATATATATATATATATATATATATATATATATATATATATATATATATATATATATATATATATATATATATATATATATATATATACACACACAAAGATAATATAATTTTCTATTATAATTTGCTCTTCAAAATTGGTCAGTTAAATATTTACAAAGATACTGATAATTAGTACATCAATTGATTCCATCAAATTTTGCATTCAAACACAATTTTTAATGTATTGAAAGAAAAATAAACAAATTTATTTATATAATTTTAAAAAATTAAAATTTTATTTTAAACATATCATAAAATTTTGTAAGTACAAATAACATTTAAATAAAATAGTCTTGATCAAATTATTAGAAATACAAAATTCCATATATATATATATTCCATATATATATATATATATATATATATATATATATATATATATATATATATATATATATATATATATATATATATATATATATATAAAACCCTACAATAATAAACTGGACTCCAACAGATCTGCAGAACCAAAAGCATGCTAGAATTTATGCAAGGCCAGGGTGTGTCCAGTGAATTACACTTATTATATGGTAGGTGGGAACATCCTTGATGTGAGAATTTGTAAAACAATATGTTGAAACAAAAGAAACTGAATTCTCTGAAAGAAGTGTTGTAGTTGAATTCACATTAGAAGTTTACCCATGTAATTGCTGTAAAATTATAGCACCCACAGTCATTTGTTTAAATAATGTTGCGAAATAACTAGAATTGTGAAAAACAATTACTACACACATGTCATCCCTTTAAGCTGATTCAGAGGAGTTGGAATGCTCTGAAGTGTAAGGAAACACAAATAACTATTTTAAATCATCCTTATGAGTTTTCAACAAATTAAAGGAGCTATGCACTATATTTATCACCACTTAAAGCATTTTCACTGTTGTCATATTGAAATTGCTTGTATCTATAAGCATGCCCTTTTTATATTCAATACTTCCATTTTAAAACTTCATTAAAATTATTTTATAGTTTGTAATTTTTTTATCTTAATCTCATATATCTTATGGATAAAATTTTTAAATAAACTTTCTACTAAGTAGTAGTAAATTGTGGCGAGGTGGGGCCACTGTAAGGAATGAGCAAAGTATGTCGGGAGTGTATTCTTTGCTCATTCCTTACAGGGCCCACCCAAGGTGTGAAGGTTACTCCGTATATACACCTTAAGCCTTTAGGTCAGTCTTCTACCAGCAGTGCTCTATGTCTCTGACCATAGAAGCTGCCCCTTTCCCCACCTAGCTGGTCACGTGGATGAGAAACAACAACAAATAGCCTGTTCGTTGGTTATTTTAATTTATGTAAAACATTGTTTATTAATATTATATGCTTATTAAAGTTCTTTTTATTTTTTTCTCTAAGAGTAATATAACTTTTAAAATTCAAATATCCTCATATTAGGATATTAAGTAATGGTTGAAAAATATTTTAAAAAGATGAAAAGATTTTTAAAAAATCAGATGCCTTTTATGATAAGGGTTTTTAGTAATATTATCCTTACATGAAAAAATTTGTTAAAAATGAAATATACTTAATACATGGGTAATAATAATGTGAGTAGTAGTAATATTACATTTACAAAGAAATATCTTTTAAAAATCTTTGAGGGGAAATAACATCCTTTTAATAATTAAGGATATGTTACAACACAAAAAACAATTATTGCCCCGTCCAATACTAGCAGATTCTCTTGATATTTCAAACATTGCAACTAAACCGGCAAACTAGAAAACTGTTGCATGCAGACATGTTATATTATACACTCTTCCAGTAAGATGGAAAAGTTTGGGTATGACAAATTTTATGCAAACATTTTTTACACAAGTGAATTATTATGTATTATCTTTTATTATTTTTCTGAAGATGTTTTTCATAGTATAGAATAGACTATTACATATTGTTTCTGGCAAATGTACATTGACTCAACAAGAACATTTCAGAAAATTCAGTCCTTCTTGCATTCAGGAAATTGTACAGAACTGCTGCTTCTGAGAGGAAACACACCATATCATATCAAAAACTGTATCAAGAAGAGGTATCATCATGAAATGTATGCAAAGCAATTTCCTGGCCTGCTTAAGATCCTCCTCTAAGCCAATATAATATGTAGAATCTATTATAACAGATCAAGAAACTATGTCCAAAAGAACGGTTTAATTGATATATATTCAGCAAGAATGGATTTAAATTTACATTTATGTGTGTGTGTGGAAAATATGCCCAAAAGGATTACCAGTGTGAATACTGCAGTACATGTGCGACTAAACATAATTAAAGTATGCAATTTCTACTTATACCGTGGAGTCCAATTCATTAATGTAGGGCATTGTGCACACACCTATATATAGTGTGTTTGTTAATTTATTAGTTTCCAAGAATTTCTGACAAAATTTTAAAAACTTATAACAGTTTTACTAAATATAAACCATTAGGTACCAAATTAATAAAATAATTCAATTTTGAATTTATTTGATTATGCATGAATAAAATTCAATATGGATATACATATAGTAATTTCAAGTACTACTAATATATTCATATATTCAACTATTTTATACATAATCTATTATTTTCAAATGAGAGCTTTAAAAAAGTTAATATCAAATCCCAATCATATACGTGTTTTATAAGAAATTTTTAATCTGATAAAATAACTTTAAAAAGATTCAACATGAAATAAACAAATATACTTCAAAGCAATTAAATTTACAAATATTGCTTTCATGTTAGAAAAGCAGTCATTTTTTGTATGATGGAGGAACTAAAATATAAGAAAATGAAAATACTATACAAATATAATATTGAATATGTAATTACCATTTAAATATAAATAAATTCACTGTGGAATTAATTGATTTCACTATCACACATATGGGCAGCTGTATATGATAGTAAAATTAATCAATTCCACAAGCAGCAAGTCAATATAATATATATGTAAATACAACAAAATATCACAGAACAATGAAAAAATAATGATTTGAACAGGGTAAACTTTGTTCAAGCTCTCTCAGTCGATGTAACTCAGCTAATAACACAAAAATAAATAAATAAAATCCACGAAGTTACACAGGATTGTTATCAGCTAAAATAGAAAACAAGATTAAAATATAATAGCAAAAATAACACATTATAATTATAAATGTGATAAACTGTTGCAAATTGAATTTGTAAGCACTT
This sequence comes from Latrodectus hesperus, assembly GCA_037975125.1. Taxonomy (NCBI): domain Eukaryota; kingdom Metazoa; phylum Arthropoda; class Arachnida; order Araneae; family Theridiidae; genus Latrodectus; species Latrodectus hesperus. The sequence goes on from CM075862.1 coordinate 61,263,968, forward strand.
TTCGTTACATTAATATAATTACAAAAATAAGATTTTTTAACTGATTTCTAAAGCAGATTATTAAGCTTTTAATAAAAAAAACAATATTTTTATTCAAGGTATATTATTAATTTCCCAAGAAATTTTTTTACAGATATTCAAATTTTTGAAGATTAAAAAAATTACTACACTTTACGATATTGCAAATATTTAAAGTAAAATGCAATTCTATCCAATAAAATCTTTCACAAATCCTATTCTGTAACTTTAAAGTGTGTGTGAGGGTGTACACAAATTGCACAGGTGATGCATGTCTGAAATTTAAACCTGTTTTAGTTTCCTGGTAATTACATCTGTGCCATAAAGACTGTGCAGATATACTTGCCTAATACAGAAAGGTAACCCAATCCAAGGTGTTAGGCTCTGTACCAATGGATAAATGTCAACAGAATTATGGTGATTCTAACTACCCCTTGAGGAACAAGGCAAAACCTTGTTATACGTTTGCCTTCCACCTGTATAGGGTACAGGTGGTGACCTTGATACTCCACCCAGTTCTATGGTCAACTTATTGTTGCAATAATAACAAAGACAATAAAAAAGGATTGGTTGAACCTTCTGGTGTTAATCAATCAGCTGGCAAAACAGCTCCAAAGTAACAGAATCCTGACACAAAAGAGAGTACCAGCAATTTTGCTGTTGAGGTAAAAGAAGTTGCCATTAGGCAGCACATAGACCAAAGTTTGGGAGCCAGGAATTCTCACAAAAACTCAATAGTATAATTTAATGCTGCTAAAAAAACAAAGAAACAGGTGGATACTGCCCACTAGGTGGGAAGAACCAAAAGACTCAGGTCTGCGGTTTAAACCTCTTTTCCCAGTAATACTGCTACTAAGAAGCCCAGGGAAGACAATCTACCTGGAGCTTTTGCTCTGGCTGTTAAATATTATAAAACAATCATTATGAAAAATAATTATTCATCCATCAAATTTAATAAGGAGGGTGTTAACTCCATACAGCTGGGGATCCTTTGCAAAACACATGAGGTCCTGATAGGAAATCATCTGCCTAAGGTTTGTGGCTTCAGCTTAGTATCTGGAGCACTGATACTCCCATATTATGACCTTAAAACTACTAGATTAAAAAACATGCTAGATTAAAAAAAAGTCTTCCAGTGTAACAAGCATTTATTAGGAAATGAGGAATTCAGAATTTTGGATCCCAATGAGCTCTTTAAACCGAGAAAAATGGCCTTCAAGACAAAAGACACTCATACAAAGGATCCTGCCATTCTTCTGAAACAGCATAATAGACTCAATCCAGAGTAGAAATCTTTTAAATGGTGCACTCTGCAGAAATCTGTAGAAATACATTCCATTAAATGCATTTTTGAGATTGATACTGAAGCTGCAGCAGCTATCAAAAAGGCTAATTATGGTCCCTATATTGGTTTACACAGGGGGATTTTTAAAATCATTTGGGATCCAAACCTTAAGGAGATTCAAACTATGGAAGAGATGGAAGTAGTGCCAGAAGATCAGGCAACTTTTTATCATTTTATTTTTCCTCTCCATCACATTTCCTACTAGAAGTAAATCCTCTCCTACTTCTAGTAAGAAATGTGAATTACATAGATTCTGATACAACCCTGCAGCATAGCTCTCCTATATGTGTGTTTCTCAATATATATATATATATTGTAATACATAGTACTATTTCCAGAGAACATTGTAATAAGTCTATTAGTGTTTCATAACAAGTAAATTCTTTCTATGAGTATTGCCGATCTGAGAGTGAGTTAGAAATGGCTTTTCCAAGTAGATGACTTTTCCAATGGTAGTCACATGAGGAGAAATGCTCTTTCTTAGCTTCTTTGGATGCCACAATGGTAGGTATCTTCAAAGTAGCACAAATCAACTTTCAAGATAGTCGATCCGATTTGGCTATTCTTAGCAAGATGATTGGAGAGGAGGTTAACATTGTATTAATTCTGAAAAGATGGACTAAAGTAGTTCTGTTTTGGGCCTACATGTTCAAGGTTTTGACGTCTTTTATGATAACTAAGGCCAAAAACTTGTATTGCTGTTAGCTTAGAGAATAAACCACTTTCTAATTCTCAATATTAATATGCATATCAACCAGGTAAATTCACTAATATCATGATACATAACCTGCCTTTCATTTTGGAGAACTTCTTTAAGACTAAAGAATTTGCTTTAGTTATTTTCTTAAAATATTGAAGGTGCTTTTGATACAGTATCTATTGAAACCATTCTACAATATCTTGCTAGAAAGGAAATTAATGACACAATCAGTTTTTGGATAAAAAAAAATCTGCTCAATAGCAGATTTGACAGTGCCTCCTTTTTCAGAAGAAAACATGATGATCTAAGCCAAAGCTGACTGTCCAAAGAGAGGTGATCTTTCACCCATCTTGTGGTGTTGTACTGCAGACTTCCTTCTAGAAGTTTTAAACAAGCCGAGCATACTATCATTGGGTTTGCAGATGATCTATTTATTATCATCAGAGGTAAATTTGGTAAAATGGTCTCTGGCATCATGTCCATTGGCCTTAAACAAGTTGAGACTTGATGTAATAATAAAGGCTTTTTTTTATGAATCCTCAAAAAACTGCAAGGATTTTTTTTTCAGAAAGAAAAAGAATCTTAACCTGAGAAAGATAATTATTTCTGTCAAGAATTAACTTGCTTCAAAAAAGTAAAATTTTTAGGAATATTATTTGACTTAAAATTAAATTGGAGCAAGCATTTCAACTTTTGTAAGAGCAAAAAAGTTTTCTGATCATGTGGAAATGCATTTTGAAGAACTTGGAGCCTAAATCCCGAAGTTATTCATTGGATTTACACTATAATCATATGTCCCATCATTACTTTTGTCTCAGTAATCTGTGGTCTAGAATTAGAAATGAAACTCTGCCAAGGCAGATTTAACAAAACTTCTAAGGTTTGTTTAGCTATCTCTGGGTGTATTAAAACAACTCCCACTTTTACACTTGAGATTTGCTTGGTATACATCCTCTTTACATGTGTACTGAAGCAAAAGCTATAACTTGAATAAATTAGCTTAAAAATACTGGGCAGTAAAATGATTACTCCTGATTTTTATCCTAGAGAAACCCCTTAATGTTAACGTAATTAACTAGTCATCCTTTTATAAATATGCCTACTGATTACATGATTATTAAATATAGTGCTTTTGATAACCTTGTACAATCAAAATTTCCCTTATGAGAGAAGATCAGAATAATGTTACCACATCAGTGAAAACAACTTACTGATACACTGATGCATGAAAAATTAATTCTAACACTGGTGCTGGTATTTGCTGTAAGACACACTTCTTTATACATATACATTTTTAAGGGAAAAACCTTATTACTGTTCATTATAATGAATTTACAGTATTTTAAATAAACAACAATACAAAGTAATGCTTTCTGCTAATACCCTAGTATTCTTATATTTTATACACCAGCAAATATGATATTATGTTCTAGATTTTCTGTGATCATATAGTGATAGCATAATGCTATAGGGATAAATCTCAAATCCTATTAGAATTTTGGCAAAATATCTAGATAAATATGATTTAAAATTAACATCACTTATTAACTTTAGTTGTCACAGATCAACCAATGTGATCAATCCAGTTATATGTGGATAAAGGTTTTGCAAGTTGTTTTAGAAATAAGAATACTTCCCATCCATTTAGGGAATCAATCATTTTCTGTCATGAAATATTTATAACTGTGAGATGGGTAAAATGAGGCAATAAAATCTAAATACAAGTGAGCAAATTTAAAATCAGGTATAGCAAAAGTGCCCATGAGAGACTTTGTCTTTGAATTTTATAATGTTGACAATTATGTCAAGACAGAAATAAATGTTTTTGAAAAAATTCACATTGCACCAAAAACAACATTTAGTAATTAAGTTAATTTTTATAGATGAGTATATAGCTAAATAATTAAGATTTTGCATTTTTCAAAAAATTTGGTCAAAAATAAGCACACATGCATTTGCATATATATCACAATATAAAGTAACATCTGCAAAAGAAAAATGTTTTTCGAGTTTAAAATCTGAATTTTGTGAGCTAACAAGTGTTTAAAGCTCAGAATTGTTAAATTGCTTAAGATACATTTCAAGAAAATTTTAAATTTCTTCAAAAATAGCATGAATTTGCATATAAGAAAGAGCATCAGCAACATTGTTCTCATTTCTATCAATATACCTGATATTGTTAGAAAATTAAGATAAAATTTAATACAAAGTTATGAGCATTTCTTGAGATTTTGCTTGAAAATTTCAGTAAGTAATTTTTTATCAGTACAAATAAAAATTCTCTATCTTCCAACATGCCCCATAACTTTTTGATAGAACAATAAATACATCATAGTTCACAATCTTATGCAACTATCATGTTTGGTTGCTACTAAACTTTATAAAGAAAATTGTGAGTGATTCCAAGTACCATTTAAAAGTCAATTTATTGAATTGTCAATGGCAAATAAAGGTGCATCATTCCAAACACTTAAAGGAGCACTAGGAATCAGATATTTTAGACAGGTAATTTTAGCATCAGCTTTTAAGAACCTAAAAACAATTTTTCAGCTACTTCCAACCATTGAAATATTAGTTTTATATATATTTTGTATGTATATATGCTTTTTTAACTATTTTCAACCAGTGGAATCTCCGTTCCCCCCTTTCTGTAAAAAAGATTCATTTAATATGACCTTTGAGAAATTTAGTTAGTGAGGATAACACATTGCTGCTGTTGGAATAACTTTATGAAATTAAAAATATCTGAAAATCTATGCACTCAATTAAGTGAGTGGGATTTGAAAAATTTTTGAATTGCACTAACTGGATTAGGTTGGTTGGGTTTAAGGTCCAAAAACAGACATGCTGCACCTTTAAAAATCAGAGTTAAGCATAAAGATATTGTGGTTTAGGAAACTTTCACCTAAACTTCAAATTTCATTTCCATTTTTTACAACCTTTTTTAGAATCAAATATTAAATATATGTGAAAAATGTTTTAAATAGATTAATTAAAATTGCTTCCTAAATCATACTTTATAAAATATCAACTATTATTATGTTAAATTTTTAAAAAGTTTCAATATTTTAAAATAATAATAGTAGATATTTTTATTTATTGCAAGAAACAGTTGTAGTTTTAACCAATTTACATTATACATTTAATTATTTTACCCTTTTATTTCTGAAATTAAAAATTCTATAGTACAAAAGAAGTTAGTTTGCTTTGAATTGTTTTACTACATCTTTTATGTATTAATTTAATTTGGAGCAAATTTATGGCCCGAAAAACATCATTTGCACTGGGGTTAAAAAAATGTCTATGCACTTAAAAATCATTAATTATACTTTGGGCAGTTCAGCCTGAAATTCTTCACTATTATAATTATTATCATAGCTTTCATTTTTTCCCTATGAGTTTATCTTGAATTTCAGCTAGAATATCCTCAAGGAAGATTACACTGGTGTAAACAGATGCATAATATTCAAATTATTTTTATTTCAAAATTTCTCAAATGGTTTACTTTTTCTTGTTCTCAGTGATAGGGTTCACACAGATTTCTAAGAATCAAATTCCCAGAAGTTTTAAGGAGTTTCCAGGAATCAAATAAAAAATTTCAAGGAGTTATCGATATTCAAGTTGATTTTATTTTAAAAATTGTTCTTAATAAAATACGAATATAATTAAGTATGTGCTATATTTTTTAATTACATTTGTAAATAACAGAAATAAATTGCATAAATTAATAAGAATATTTTTTATTTAAGTTGGAATTATGTTTAACAATCTTCAATTAATTTACAGCTATAACAGAAATTTTTTAATTAAATAGTCAATATTCTTTACATTATTAAATTAGACATTGTATAAATTAATGAGTAATTTAACAGTTTTGAACATCTTCATTAGATTTCTATCTATTAATTTATTGAGTATTGCAAATTGTGTAAAATAATCTCTTTTCAAATAAATATACTTATTCAAAACAAAATAAATACTATTAGATGAAGTTTTCAGGATGATTTTTTCTCAACCATTATTTAATAAAAGCAATTCTAAATTTTCCTCTGTTTGCGTTCAATCACTTTTAAGACTATACAATTTCACATCATATTCTAGACTTTCATATTTCTTTAATTTTTCAATACATTTTTACATTTCTTGATTATTTATGAATACATAATATTGCTATTAAAAAATGCTAACTTTCAGTCTTAAGCCTTTGGCTTTATATTCATTATTTTACACAGTGACACATATTTCATTCTGCAATTAATATTAAATTACCAGTTCTTTCTGCTTCTTCAGCATACTCAATTGTAGATTTTTCAAGTTTATTTATGTCACCTTCCAATGCTTCATTTTGATTTTCAAGTCATTAATTTTTTTCATGAACTGCTTTGTGCTTTTCTTCTGTAACAGCATGCTTTTTTTGTCATTTTAATTCATCTAAATATGATTTATACTTTTTTATGGGATCAATAGTAAAATTAAGTGGGCCTTTGTAATTTATTATATTGTTGACAATGTTTATGTTTCAGACACGATCATCAATGATGCTTCTAGCTACAGTTGAGTGATTATCTAAATTTTCTACAATCATATTTTTGTGTACAGAAAAACTATGTTCAACAGATGCTTGACTATGCAAGAGTAATAAAAGCAAATTAACTACATTAAAAAAAGTAATAATAATTTTGTCTATTTGAGACAAGTTAAAATAAAAAATATCTATTCTATCTTTAATAGGATCAAATTTTCCATCAAACAATCTTGAAATCTTATAGCTGGTTGTAAAGATGTAAACTCTTTCTACAAAATTACAAAACTCTTTTTGTCTGAATCTCATAAAAACCAATCTTTGTATGGCTTTTCCAGAGACCACTAGTCACTGAAAAAGCAATTTTCACCAGGTATATTAAATGATTTATTTCAGCCTTTATTTCACTGATAAACAAATTTATCCTTTTTCCCTTAAATCATATGTAATTTTCACCAAGGAAGATATGGATATTTTATTTCAAAACTTGTAAATTTAAATATTAATATTCAGTGAATTTTATACAATATAAAAGACAGAAACTAGTAGAAAAAGGATGAATTTAAAATCGCCCTCCCTTATTGTTCCACATGAAGATATTATTGGTAATTACTCATCGTTTCATTTCACACATATAAATCCAAATACTACATAAGGCCCTGTTAACCTGGATCATCATGAAACTACTGTGGATGAATTAGATCTTTATTTTAGTCAACAGTTATAAATACCAACTGATATCAATTGTGCTACCATCTAGTGATAACATTAAAAACTAATAATCAATTTTTTTTTGAAAATAAAAATTACCAATAACATGCATTGAAATGTTTCCCAACGTATTGTTTGTTAAAAAACTTGAGGCTCTTACTTATTAAACAAATATGAATAGAAACATTTTCATAAAAATATTTGCTTAAAAGTTTGCTGATAAAAAATTAGTAAAAAGCTCCCATAGATTTAACATTATGCCAATCAAATATCTCTATTTTCTTCCTTAAATCTGTATTCGTGTTAAAATCAGGGTTCTATGTAAGCAAGTTTTGCTGTAAGTTATAACCAATGTGAGACAATACTCTCTAATAACAAAATGTATGAGATACTATGTGTACCAAAAAGATACTCTTTAAAGGGTAAAATTTAAGCAAGGTTTTCACAAAGCATTAATAAACATTACTCTAACAATAAAAGATGCTCTTGTACCATTTTTTCTTTAAATTAAAAATTTAATTTTTAATTACATCCTTTATAATGAAACTTAGCTTGCTTTTTTAGTTAATTCTTTATACTAAGCAATTTCAAAATATTAATAGTTGATCACAACACAAAAAAATTACATACATTATTAATAAGAGATAATGACCTATGAAAGATTAATAATAACAAGAAATTTGAAGTCTATAAATATATTAATGTCTCTATATATGTAAACACATATAAAATATTAAATTTTTCATTAACAATAAAAAAAATTCCAAACTAGGCATATTTCTTATTATATATTTAATGGAAAACAAATTTTAAGAAATGTATATTTCTTTTAAAAGTTTGTATTGTTATTTTCACTTTTTATTTTCTCGTCTGGTTTTATCTAATACTTTAAAGGAGAATTTGTGAATTTCTCTGACTAGCATTAACATATTTTGTATTATAAAGGCATTCTGCATAGATCAATTATATCTAATTACATTAGTTTTCTTTGTGTAAAAAAAACGCTTTTTAGCCTGCATAGTTTTATAAGAAGACTTACAAAAATAGAGTTTCAACAGATTTTAACCAAATGGAAACAATGGTTAAGTTTACAAGTAAAAATCCTTATAAGTAGTTGTTGATTGTCACAAAGAATAGAATAAATAAAAAAGCCATCAAATCTCTGAAATGAGTTTGCTTTATTTTTTAAAAATTCTTATATTTGTTTCTAGAGAAACAAATTAGAAAGTAGTAGTATTATTAATAACAAAATTAATTAATGAATAAAATATTCAACATCTTTTAAAGTAACTCTTGCTATAAGTATGCTTTCCAGATCTGGTTGATGAAAAAAAAAATTGTGCTTAGCCGAATTTGGAATAAAAAAAAAGCTTGAATAAAACTTTTTTCACTGTTAAATTATGCATGTCTGCAAAACATATTTCCTTAATTAAATTTTAGCTAATTTAATTACTTAAAGTTACTTTATCAATTTGATTTTATACCATTTAATAATTTTAAAATAAAAGTAGTTAAGCTAAATCCATCTTTTATTAAATATTCAAAAACTATGTGTATGAAAAAATGCAGTTTGCAAATGTGTTTATTTCAATATTCTCATCATAAAAATTAATTTTTGAACCAAATTAAATTACATTTTTAAGTTAAATTAGAAGAGTTGACACATAAAAATACATATTTATAATTGATAATATAAAAATTCTAGATGAAGATAAGTCTTTCATAAAAAAAATTCTTGATTAAGATTCACTTTAAGATAGCACGTGTTGGAAAAATTAGATAGTATATAACAAATGTTCTCTTAATCTTCTCTAACTCTTCATATTAAAAAAAATTGCCAATAAGAGAATTTTCTCAATTATTAGATAAAATTCCTATGTTAACTCTTTCTCGTTTTTTCCCTCCTCCATTAAATTAAAAATGTTATGTATTCTACACTGCAATGAGGTATAAATAACAAAGACAACATGAACTTAGAAATCTTGGAATATTTATAAGCAATGTCTATTCATTTAATTAGATTAATTTAAAATCTCAGAGCATCAATCTTGTAATTTTTAATTAAGATAAATATTCAGTTTCTAATAAAGAAAATTGATTTGTTAATTCAATTATGGCCAAACACCAAGGCAAAGATAAGTACATTTCCCTAGTTGGATTAAATTATGTAAAGGCTTTCTTTGTAGGAAGAGATAAAGTGTACACATAAACATGTTAAAGATTTTTTTATTATTATTATTCAATTCTTGGAATAATTTAGGCACTTTTTTGGAACTTAGATTTAAATAATAGATATTGCTTATAATCTTAAGACTTTAATAGGCAAAACCTTCACTCTCTTTTGCAGATGAAGGCAGATTAACTGACAAAACTAGCCATATTTTATAGATTAACTTGGTTACATAGGTTAATCTTACATAGGTTAACCGGGCCTTATCACTTTTCTTTCATAACTGATACATTATAAGCACTAAATGCGATAAAATGATCAAATTGAATTTTTAATCATCTGAATTTATTAGAAAAATAAAAAACTAATATCTTCTATTAGATTGGGTTAGATGTTCTATTAAATTCAGAACTGTTAATATATAACTTTGAATTGATTTCTGACTGGGATTAAAAAATATACAACAAAGCACAGCTTTGAATCACTGTGGTTACTCACATGCTGCAAAACATCCAGAAATGGTGGGTTTTTTTAATGTTTTATTTTTAGAAAACATTAACTTAAAAAGAGAACCAGTATGATTGATAATGACCACAAAAATATTATGCTCTACCTTTTTGGTAGATATAATTCTGACAGACAGTGAAATATAATTCTGACCAAATAACTTGTTGCATATCATTCTTAGAATAAACATTTACTTTAAAAATATCTGATGAACTTTTACTTCTAACTCTTTAGTGTCATAACATCTTGGCTCTTTAACATCACAAGAAACAGAAAATATCAGTAAGAGAAATATTAAAAGCACAACCACAGACTATAAAATCAACAAATTTAGTTCCTTTAGAAGACACTTTGGTACATGGAAATTCATGACAGTAATTAACCTTAAAAAAATTATAAGTGCCATTTATTAAGCCAATTACAAGACACTGCTTGAAATTCTATTAAATATTTCAAGCAGTGTTAGTAGATATGTGTTATAAGTAAAATTTTATCATTCACCTAACGGCCCCCTTGAAAAACAACAGCACAACTAAATCAATCTATTGATCTCAGTACTTGACCTGAATAAAATGGAATTCAGTCACATGACGAAAAAAGATTATACCCCTACCATTTGGTATATTCCTTCCTCACTTCACAAAAAGACAAGAACAAGAATGTTAAAGCAAACATGTAAAAATAATATTTAAAAAATAATATAAATAAAATAATTAATATATATATATATATATATATATATATATATATATATATATATATATATATATATATATATATATATATATATATATATGCACAGAGAGAATAAACAAAATAATACAAAATAAAAAAGTTAAATCTAAAGAAAATATTTTTTTTAATATTTTATGCATTACTTTTAATATTTATTTATTTATATTATTATAAGTTTTATATATATATATATATATATATATATATATATATATATGCAGTTAATAATATAAATAAATATTAAAAGTAATATATAAATATTAAAAAATGTATTTCTCTAGATTTAACTTTTTTGTTTTCAGAACTTTATTTCATTATCAATATATATATATATATATATATATATATATATATATATATATATATATATATATATATATATATATATATATATATATATATATATATATATTATAAAATATTTTAATTCAGCTATCAGTAGAAGCATAATTGCATAAAATTTATACACAAAATGCACAGCTCTATAGCAAGATATTTGCCTAAGCATTTATTAATATAAATAATAATACAAGCACAACTGTTTAAAAGCTAAAGCATTCAAATTAAAATCTCATGAATTGCTCAATCAATTAGAAACCCTGAACACAAAGTAGATTCTCATTAAGTAAATTATTTGGATAAAATGCAAACTTTTGATTTTTAAAACATAAACGCTATATTAACAGTATTTGTAAATATGATTCCTACACTTGATATGAGAAATTTAAAATACTATGCAATTAAAAACATTTGCATAACATAAAAATTAAAATTTTCCTTTGATTAATTTACATAAAATATAAAATTTTTCAATAATCAGTATTATACCTTGGTTTTTCTATCCTATAAGGAGAACTAACAATTTTATATTGGTAATAGATGATATCCACAATATTGCAAAATATTTTTATATTTGCTTTGTAAATAAAAATAATTAATCTAAAATTTGAAATTTTTTTTAAAAAATCAGAAATGTTAGAAAATATACCAGAGAAAAATCTAAAAGAAAATACTAGAATTATTCTGAAATTTTTGAGAAAATGTAGATAATAAGTGATAAAAAAAAAACTAGTAGTTGCATTTGAAAAGATTCTCATATATTATATTTATAATGTAAAACTATATTTTGTTTAATAAGTACAATTTTTTGTGTAATATAAATTTTAGGTAGAAAGAAAACAGGAGCTGACATGAGAACATTACTATTGTATGGTTTTAAAGCCATATTAAATCAAAAGTAACATGTCTATAATTAGAATTTAGAAAACAAAAGCTATTGTATTCACTTTGCATTTGCTATTGTATTCACATTATTTGCAGAATTTTAGACATTGCAATTCTCTTCAGGACAAAATACACATAAGAAAGTCTGTTAGATGCAATCCCAGATAATATATCTCACATTTGAAAAATGCTAATTGCTGGTAATCACTGCACTTTTAACAGGATGCAAAATAATCTCAACATTGCATCCACTTGAAAGCATAAAATTATTCATAAATATTAACTATTTATATATGAATTAATAGTTAATATTGAGTTTATCCTAATTTAACTGAGCCCCAAAAAGAGAAGCAAGTCAAAATCAAAGATAAAACTTTAATTTAAAGATGATGGTCATAACATTATGATTAAATCTTAATTGGAGATGTTAAAAACAAAGCAATCTTTTAACACATCAAAAAATGTAGGTCTTTGAAGAAAATTCCAATTCTACAATATTGAAAAAAAACAACATGGCAGGGAAAAAATAATGTATGGGAAACAGGTCTTTTTCTTAAAACTTCAAGTTTGGTCAAAACCATTAAGATTAAAAGATACAGTACATTAATAAATTATTTTAGAAATTTTTCAAGGAGTAAATGTTAAAGAACTTATGCATCATCATAATATAGCTTCTCATTCAGCAAAATTGATAGTTGAATTTCTTTATCAAAAACATATAAAAGTGATAAAACATTCACCTTTTTTTAACTGATGTGACTTTTGGCTATTTTTAATCTAAAATTGAAAAAAAAAGAATATAGACCTGATTTTCTATTTCAAAACTGATATCAATAGAACTATAAATATGTTTTACACTGATTTGAAGAAACGAATGGTTTGATATATTTATACTTGGAAAATTTGTCTACAAAAATGCATTAATGTTGCAGGAGACTATTTTGAACTGACTTACAGGTATTAAATGTATGTCAAAAATTTATATAATTTTTACACTACCACAGTCTGGATTAAAAAACAAAGAATATAAAACTGTTTCCATAATATACTTCCAATCATTGAAGTACTTATTATTAATATAAAAATTTTGAATACAAAAAGTGAATATTTTCAGATTTTTCCTGTTTGTGTTAATTTTTTTAATGTAAAAACGTATATGAAATAATAAATTTAATTGATAACACAAAATTATGAAAATTATTTGTTTGAATTTGTTGAAACGTAAATGAAAAAATCAATAATAAAACTAATTATATATATATATATATATATATATATATATATATATATATATATATATATATATATATATATATATATATATATATATATATATATATGTATTGAAAAACAAGGTAAAATAAACGAATGCAGAATGTATATGAAATAAAACTAAAACTGAAAAAATATACAAGACTAAAACATAAAACTAAAAATTAAAAGCTTAAAAATTAAAAACTAAAACTTAAGAATCCAAACAAAAAAAACCAATTTAATGTCACAGAAAGATATTCACCATCAAGATTTCCATTACATATCTTAACTGGAGAAAATTTGCAATTCTTACTGCTTAATTCCACAGGCATGGTATCCATTGAAATATCTTCTCTATTTGCTAGAAGAAATGAATAAATTATTTAATGATATGAATCTAATATTTAAATTATTTACATTTCTTAAGCATGAAAAAGAGAAACAAAGTCTTAAATTTTAATATGCTGCAAAAGAACTCAATATTTCAATAACATATGAATATATATTTAAAAAAAGGAATTTAATACATAAATAATTAAATTTTAAATTCAATAAAAATCTTACATAGACTTATATCAGTCTTTAAAAACTATATTGATTTGACACTCATAGTTTATTAAAATTCAAAGCATTATCTCAGTGGTATACATATTAAAGTTAATATGACAAATTTTAAACTTTTTATACTGTCAGCAAACAGGCTTAACTTTTAATATAAATCCAAAAGCAAATTTAAAAAATATTAAATTTAATGAATAAAAATTGATTACAAAAGTTATATTTGACCGATAATGAAGAGCCATTTGCTTATCAAATGTTATCAGTAATACAAAATATCATGAATTACATGTGCCAATAGGGCTATACAAATACTGTTGAAAGTTATCAAATTCTTCTTCAATACAAAGTAGGAATTTTCAATCTTACTTCAACACTGACCCCATTTAAAAAAAAATTTTTTTACATCACATAATTTTCTGACTTTTTATCTCCATACAACAGTTAACATAATTATAATAATAATATCACATAAAATATTTAAAAATAACAATTTTACTATAAATAAGAACAAAACTTAAGAAAACATGGCCAATTAATTCACATTTTATTTTCTTAATATTATTCTTTCCAGATTTTGAGCTATTTATTAAATTAATCATCAAATTAACAGATCTAATCATCAGATTAACAGACTAATTTCAAACTTCTGTAGAACCAAAACCATGTCTTTTTGAGAATCCCAAAAAAAACAAAAATTAATAAAATCTTATTTAAAGATTTTATTAAATAAATATTTTTAATTAATAAAATCTCTATAATAATAATAGCTTGAACATAGATTGCAAGCATGTCAAGATATTAACTTCTGTTAAGCAGGAATTAATAAAATCTTAGGCATGTTAAGATATTTTTTCTTTTTTATTTTATTAAATAAGCCAGAAATATATAAATGTTATCAAAATAGGTATATTTAATATATTATGTTTTTTTCAATATTTTTTCCATTATAAAATTTTATTGGCATATTAAGGAATGAGTGCAAGTAAAAAAGTCCAAAACGATCTATACTTTTTTGTATAATTAGTATATTTTGTTTTATTGCTTATACCTATATTTTATCAGATTTTATACTTCATACTTTCAACCTTCTAATCATTATTTCTTACTTTTCAAACATCCTACATTAATTTTTTTCTTATGTTAAATTCTTTAATAACATCTTACATTCTAAACTTATTTTTTTAAATTATTGATATAATTTTGAAGAAATTTGTCTTAAATTATCAGTGATAAGTTATATACAAATATCAAGTCTTGTTTAACAATTTTTTCTTAAATCTAAGAGTCATTTTCGAGTGATAAATTATTTTATTCAAACACTTTATCCCTATATCTGATTTTCGGTAAATTAAAACGAAAATTATGAACAATTTTGAAAATACATATTAATATATTTAAAAAAACATCTTAGAATTTTTAATTAGCCTTTGATTATAATATTTCTTGCCCAATCAAATATTTTTCCTCCACAGTTATATTACACAATTTGTAATGAAATGCTAAATCTTGTTACTCCTAAACAATCAAAATATACTTAACATCTTCATATGCTTAGTTAACCCCTTGCCTGCCGCGGGCGTATATATACGCCGCGCTAAGCCGATGCGTAGACTGCCCCAGGCGTATATATACGGCTTTCCGAAGTACGGTTCTCTGCAATGTTCTTCTATCAGTAAAGCTAGATACATGGCTTTGGCATGTGTCTAGCTTTACTGATAAGAGTTTTACTGATAACAGAATGTCCTTGACATTGTTTACGATGGACTTGCCTATTTCAAAGGGGTGATTTGGTGAGGGGAACATTTCTTGGAACGGGAAAGCTGTTTTTGTTCCATGTGTTGCAGTTATTATTTGTGCTTCTTTTAGAGTAGTTCATAACTTTTTATTCTTTCTCTTTCATCTTCGTTAGAGTGTGATATAAAAGCATTTTATTTTTTGCCCAATATGTCTGATAGTGATGACAATGAACTGGATGACTATTTTCCTTCTTCATCAGGACCAGAAACGTTGGAATATGACATTACATCCGATGAAGAAGATTCCGATTGCGACTATTTGCAAGATGCCCAACGTTGGAAACGATTAGATATAAAAAATTTACCTGTTCCACCTCCACCCTTTCCATTTTCAAGCCAACCAGGAATACAGAAAAATATAACTGATTTTTCAAACCCACTTCTCTTTTTTGAATTATTTTTTGATGAGGAGCTGGTACTGCATATTGTTACTGAAACTAATCGTTTTGCAGACCAATATATCGAGAAACATGCTACTAAAGAGAAATCAAAAACAAAGTTGTGGCATCCAACAGATCCAGGGGAAATATATGTTTTTTTAGCTATAATGATTTTACAAGAAATAACAGTAAAACCAGAAATTGCTCTTTACTGAGAAATACTAAGTTGCTGCACCACGACCCACCAAACGACAATAGTTACAAAGTGACAGCCCTTTGCGACTTACTGCTAGACACTTTCCGGACATAGTACCATCAACGTCTTGGAAGAAAAATGCATCAAGGAAATGCATTGTTTGTTCCAAGAAAAAAATTCGACATGAATCCCGATACCAATGTACTGAATGTGATGTCGGCTTATGTATACAGCCGTGTTTCAAAATATATCACACTTCAGATAAGTTGTAAAATTTTTTTCTCATTATACTCTTACTTTATACTTTCAATTTTGTGTTTTCATTGTTTTTCGTTTTTGTTTTGTGAAAGTAAACATTTAGAATGGAAAGCATGTCTCTCTTCTTTTCCACCGATAACTGCATAACTGCGCGCACCTGCGTGAAAACCGGTGGCACTGGGGAGCGAATCTCGTAGGTTTTCTTTGGCAGGTAAGGGGTTAAGCAATTATTAATCACACTGCCATAGTAACAAAATTTATTTCATGAATTGTTTTTGATATAAAACATAGAAATCGTGTCTTTTTCAGCTTCAGAATAGTTATTGAAATATGTGAACATACAATGTAGTATCATACCTCATTCCTAATGAGAACATGCAGATGCATATCATCTATAAATGACAGATTGTGAGATATGTGAAGGCTGAATGATAGTGTTTGTCTACAAGCCCAGAAATTTAAGAAAAAAATTAAAAAATGTAAGTAAAAAAATTTATAAATCAGTCCCATATAGTTTGTGAGATGAAATTTATGACATCAATTAATTAATTTTTGGTACTTTTTGGTTAAAAGTTTTCCACTTATTTTTGGCATCATACTAGTGAAATTTATTTATGTCTTTTAACTACAAATGAACTACAAAGAATAATTATATTAAAAAATATATTTTTTATACATTTTCAACAAAAAATGTTACACAAACAAAAATGTACAAAAAGCTAATTATATTAAAAAAAGATATAATAATTTAAAAGAATATTAAACAAGAGACATCAAATTAAGAATATTATTTAACATAACAGAAAACATGTCTCCTCTTCTATATATTTGACACCACATGAATTCTATTAGATAAGAATAAAAATGCTAGTGAGCAGTGCCTTTTTTAGTTTACTTTGCCATTTTGCATTTATGTGAAGACATTCACTGAATGGATTGTGTATGACACCCAGAATCCAGAACAACAAAATTATCAGAATGATTTATTGTGAAATGCTTGTATCCGGCAGCTGTCAAATCAGAAGATTTACATCCAATCTAGCAACCAGAAAATATAATAGTTCCATATAAGATATATTCAGCTATTCTTAACATTAAAATTTCTGCAGTAAGATCCAGAACAGCAACAAGAAAACCTCTGGTTTTGTGAAACACTTCCCAAAAATCCATTGTGAGGGGAGACAGAGTCTACATTAATTTTTCTTTTAGTAAAGAAGTTTTACCAATTGCTCTAACTTAATTACATTCACTATAATTCTTGACACCATAAATAAGAAAATCGCACATCAGGGATGAAAAAAAATGAATGACCCAGCAAACAAAGTATGCATCTACATACTTTTAACAACTTAGCATAAATGATTTAATATTTATAATTTAACAGCCTAATGACTATTCAAACTTAAATGTTTTTGAGACTAATACCTCCTTCCTTATGAATAAAAGCCCCCTCTTTCCTTGATAAATCCCAAATTTTAAAATACATTGCTGAAAAAAAAACTTTTAAAATAACAAAACTAGGATTTGATAAAAAAATGGTTCGGTGAGTGAGTTTATAAAAAAAAAACTTGTAATGATCATTGTCATTGAAATAAGCCAAATATAAAACATTACCAGTGGCAAAACTTTAACAGAAAAGTACCTAAATTGTTGTTAAAAATCATTGTATTCTATAACAGCATTTAGTTATATAAAGAGTATAAACGACTTGTTTAATTCTTTTTTACTGTTTTGTTTCGAACTTTTGTATGTGAAGGTGAGATGTAACTATCAAAATTTTAATGTAATATAACTCTACGCAAGAAATTCCTCATTATCTCTAATTATATATTAAAAAGCTCTTTTGATAATATGATAAACATTAAATAAATGGTGAATTACATTTCTCATATCTATTGATTTCTTTATAGTAAAATTCCTAAAGCTCTTTCAAATTTGAAAATGACAAGAAATATATATAAATTTTAAATATTTGCCAATTTTGCATGGTTGTTATTTTTATTCATCATAAGTTTTTCTCACATGTAGTATAAAATAATACAGAAATATTTACCCTAATTATTCAACAAATTATTCGTAGAAATTGAAAGGAAAAAGAAATTTTCTAGGATAAATTTCATAATTGGAATAAAAATTAAAGAGCTAATTTAAAATGACATATTGGTCAATTTTTTGAGGTGCAATAAAATGTTCAAGATTTTTTTTGAATGTGAATTATATTAAATATATGTAAATGCCAGAATTAATGCCTGTAATATATATTTTAAATTATGTAAGTTTTAAGAAAAATCACTGAGACAAAATTTTATGGAGAAGAGTGAATATTTTATGTCCCACTTTTCTATTGAAATAATATCTATATGAATAAAAATTATTGTCTCAGGAAGAAAATAATTTCTATTAAAGTTATTTGTCAAATAGTTTAGCCAATCAGCTCCAATACTCTGAAATTTAATTTTATTAAACATACTTTTATCATACTAAAAGAAATATATCTAATATACAAAATTTTATAGGATAAGAAATTACCGCCATAAGTAGGTATTTCAGGGGAGCATTCAACTCTGCATGAAGTATAAAGAGGACAGTTGGAATAAAAGCAACAAGTAATGAATGTTATGGTGATTGAAGCCCAAATTAAGACCACTGTTACAGCCAGAACTGTTGCAACTCTAAAAATATTTACAATGAAAGAAGATTACAAAGTTGATTTTAAAAATATATATAGAAAATGAAATCAAGCAATTACTAATTTAAATTATATACACAAAGCAAAATCTCAATAATTCAAAACATCAATTACACAATGACAAATAATTTCAAGAAAATATTGCTAAAAATTTAGGAAAAAATAGATTAAATTAAATAATTCATAATAAATAAATTATTTAAACAAGAATGTTTCAAATTTCTCCTTAACTTTTTCTTTCTAATCATAAATGGAGAATATTAAAGTTACAAAAGTAAGCAGATTAAATCACATCATAAATTTATAATATTATTTGGAATCCTGTAACAAATAAAGCTATGGAGTTTATGTTTTATTTTAAAGCTTTTTAGATTTGGATATCATTTCTGGTTGATTTAGTTGTTATAAAGTAACTTTCTACATACAAGACTTAATTAAATGGAGATCTAAAATTAAAAAAAAACTTATATTACAAATTATGTTTATAGTATTTCAGGGCTGTTTTCTTTCTAAAGATTTTATGTCTGAAAAGAGAATCGAATCTACAAATTTCTGAACTAAAGATCAGAAGGCTAACAACTTAACTGACAACTTAGAACAATCACTTTGGCTCACTGGTGATAATTCAACACGATCTAAGACATAAAGGAGAATCTTAATCATTCACATTCATACTAAAGGTCGTATTTAGTTCCTCATCTAACTTTTGAACTGAAAGCTAGATTACTAAATATCCAATTATTAGCTATCTTCAAATGTATATATCTATATTATTTAATATTCTAATCTTATAATCTATATAATATAGATAACCATTAGAAGAAAGTCAATGCTTAAATATTATGTTTATTCATATTATAATATTTTTCTAATCTTTTAAAATGTAATATATATAAAATGTATGTACAAAACTTATTTTTTAGATAATTTTTTTAAAATCTATTAATGTTTGATTATACTTTTATGAAAATAAAATTATTTTATTCAAAAAAATTATAAGTTATTTATCAATTGCATAGGCATAAAATATTGCAAAGAATAAAATGCTATTTGATATTAATCTACAAATAAAAGAAATTTGAAGAAATATACTCTTCAAATCATATTTTATATTATCAATAATGCAATGAGCAGTATAAAAATTAGAAAATATAAATTGAGCAAGTATGAAAAATTATTATTATTTTAATCAATGGTTACTAATTTAATTAACAACAAGATAAATTTTAAATAGTCATCATTAATTCTTAATAATCATATAGAATATCATTCAAAACTGAATTTTTTAATTTCTCATCAACATAATGAATTAAATGTTGCATGTTCATAATAAAATACTTTAAAATTTAACTTCTTTTATAGTGTTTTCTTTCAATAAATTTGTTAATTTCTCTGTTCCTTTTAAGATAAGTTTCCTATTCCAATGATTAAAGAAAGAAAAACTTTAACACTACTTAAACAATTAATACATTTCTTTCAAGTTTGTTAATACTAGTCTATTTTGAAATGGACTGAATTTTCATTCATGAACTCCTTGAGGAAAAAAAGCTGCTTTGTTTAGGTTAACACATTCTAAATTAATTTTATTTTAAATCTGATTAACTGAAGAAAGAATCAGAATTACTTTTTCTTATGGTTTACATGTTTAAAAAAATATTTTTTATTTGTTTTAACATCTGAAGTTTATAAATACATTTTTAGATATAATTAAATCAGCTTAAATTTTTTGAAGGATTGATCCATTAATTTTTTGTATACACAATTTTATTTACAATATCTTTTCTTCAGTTTTTATTTTATTTTATTTTTTTTAACTTCAAGTAATTGACTCAAATATAATGTCAGTGAGGTCAGAAACTTTCTCAGAATAACTGGTTCCCAGAAAATATATTTAACTTTATTTATTGATTTAAAAATATTTTCAACTTATCAATTGTTAAACAGATCTAATATGCACATTTTCAAGACCATTTACACATTATATTTAAAGTTTGACACATAAACCTTAAGATTTCAAGTTTTATTAATTTAAAATGAGTTTAGGGAATCCTTATAATATTGAATGCAACTACTGCAAACCTAAGTCTTTATTTACTTATAAAATTCAATAAATAAAACAGATAAAATTTTTGTTTATTCTTACAGTAATACTCAAGAACTGTTCTCTTGCAGCTCAAAGTGAAATTTAAACTTTACTAAACAACCATGAAAAGCAAATATGTTCACATGCTTCTATACGAAGAAATTAGTCCAGAATATTGATTTGTGTTCAATAAAATATTATACAGAAATTATAATCCACGTACACAAACATGAATTTAAAAATAAATTTAAGCCCTGACATGTTTACATAACCAAAGCTACACCATATTAATTATTTACTTACAACAAAGTAGAAGTTCATGATGAAAATAGGATAATTTAAATGTAATGTTAGAATATGTTGGTATTTAAAAAAATTGAGAACATAAAAAATAATTAATAAATTGTGACTTAATTTAAGCCATAATTTTAAACAAATCATAATTAATATACAGTATTAAAATATATTAACAGGTATAACGAGTTAAAAAGGAAAACCATCTTACTATTACATCTTTTCATGAAAATTTCTCTTTTACACTCAAACAATTATAATTAAATTAGCTACTGACTAAAAATATAATTAAAATCAGAATGTGATCATTTTAAGTGTAAAACATTTTTTTTAAAAAAATAAGCATAAATATACAGTTTCAGTGATTTTAGAATTGACAAGACAAAAACAATATGTTCAAAAATTTTAAATAGAAAATAATCAAATTCAAAAATTCTTACGAATTTTTAGCAATTTTGCTAAATATTAAGCAATTTAAATGTAAATTTCTTTTTATGAAACTAATGAAACTAACTTTTAAAATAACTTTCAAATTAATATATTTATAAAACAATAAATCAGGTGATTTAATTCCATCAAATTTAGGGCTAAAGTGAGTATTACAGTCACTGCTTGCAATGTGATATAAAATTCAGTATTTTTTTGTGTTCCAAATTAATTTAACAAATGGAATTAACAATGTATCATCAAACGTAGTGATGAAGTGTAGAGACAGTGCACCTGCGCAAACCACATGCCCACACTTCAAATTTTTACCATTTTCAATTTCACATTGAATGTAATAGCGCAGAAAACCTTTTTTTTACATTTTTGTAATTAGAGCTCACATAAATATGGTGCATTTAAATAGAATCTTTAAAAAAATACTTGTTATTTTATAAAGGCTTTACTGCATAAATAATTCAAATATATCCTTTTCAGAATTACAATGCTGTCACAGAAGAAAAATGAAGGTAAGAATTTTATTCTAATTATTTTCTGAAAGGCACAGAATTCATAGAATAGCATTTAAGTAATTAAATTTTCAATAATAAATGAAACTACAGAATTGTTCAATATTCCAAATCTTCGAATATTCTTTTCTGTAAAATTTTTTCATTATTCTGCTATTGGATACATTAAATGAAAATTTTAAAAATTTATTCCAGATTAGTTGCTTTTTTTAAATTTAATTAACTATTGCAGAAATTCTTAAATTTGAGGAGTTGCATGAAATGATATTTTTAATAAACCATATTTTTCACATAAATTAAAATATAATTTTCATTGTAAATGTTTAAGGGGATAAAATTGTTAAATGAAATTTGAAAATTTGTACTTTTATATGCAAAGGATTTGCAGAATTCTATCTAAAATAATTGGATTTATCAAAATAATTTTATTAAATACGTAAAAAAATTCCTTTACTTTAATTCCAAAATTCTTCATTTTATTTATTGTAATTTTCATTAAGATATTTTTATTTATTTTCTTATTATTTTTCAACTTTATTTCCTCTTATTTCTTCTAATTTTAACTACTGAAATATTTTTAAATAGAATAATTTAAACAAGTCTTAATGATTACTGTATTCTTATTTAGTGTTAGGCTTAGCAATTTGAAATCAGGAAAACCCTCCATTTCTTACATGGTTCATAATATTTTCAAACAGTTAATTATCATCCATTGTGGGTTGCTAATCAAATTCCAAGATCTACACTGCCGGCATAAAATTATTTGCGAGGCTGCAAACATAATGCTCAATTTTACCTAATTTAGTTTTTTTTTAGTTTATTTATAATCAGATGAAATATAAATAATTTAAGAAAAATAACTAAATTATATGGAATTAGTTATATTTTTAATTGTATATTACTAAATATATATGTATATATATTTAATAATATGAACAATTAGGGATATGCTGTGTGTGTATATATATACCCATAATTGTAAATCACTAAATTTATCATTTAAAAGAAAATTATTAAAAATTATACAAGTAATTTGAAAACAATAAACATAATATCACAGAAGTAAATTACAAAATATTCTACTTATTTTTAAGATTTTAAAATAACAGAACAACAAATTTTGAAGAAATAAAAAAATCACAATGTGTAAAATATTATGAAAATTGCAATTGCTGAATAAACAATTATAATAATAATATAAATTTGAAAACCTTTGTTTAAAATTTAATTTAAAAAGCAATCACAATTTAATTTTCAAATACATTATAAATCTAAAAAGAAAATCCCAATAAGAGGAATTTTGTCCAAGAATATTCAAATTTATGAAAATTAAAGGAAAAGTAAACAATTTTTCAGCTACCTAAAATGTCTTATTCTGATAATGCTTTACTCTTGTGATTATTCAAAGGTAACACTTTAACAAAGTCCAATATGAGTGACAGGGAAAAAAAGTATTAATTAGTTATACTAAATTAATGTTTTAGAATTTGATTTTAATTTTTCATTAAAATGTATACTGTTGATAATATCCAAAACAGTAAATTTACTGCCTTTCGATTAAAATTTTAATTTGATCAACATTACTTAACCAAAAAAAAAAACTCTAAATATTAAATGCAAAGTTCAAAACAAATAATGTTATGGATAGAAAAAATGACACACAATTCTAACACATAAACTGTAATTAATAAATTCTTGCTGCGGTAAATTTATATTTTCGATATGAAAATTTAAATTTGATATTTTCCTAAAATATAAAAATTTGTTATTATATTAACTACTTATAAATAATAAATTGCAAGTAATTATAAACAGCACAGTCTTATTTATGGTAACAAAAATTAATTTTGGTTTAATTTCAACACTTGATTTTAAGCCAGATTTTGACATATCCTTATAACACAAATCACGGAAGATATTTTATAGAGGTATAGTACAAAATTTAAAAATTCTCAATTTGTTTTACAAAATTTGATTTTTGTAAGTTTATGCAAATTCAAAAAACATTACACTTGGTCAATTTGATAAAAATATCTTATTTCAGGTGGAGGGCAGCAACCATTCATGCCAGCTTTACTACAGCATTCTGTGTTTTCATTAGGATTATCTGTGCCAGGGCATGAGTAATTTCTATGGTTCTTGAGATTTAAGCTTATCATTGCAACTTTTTCTGCAGATGCCGACTCATTTATAAAGGTATAAGTAAAATTTGTACACATTGATGCAGCTAAAAGAAAAAATTTAATATGTTAAGATATTTTATTTAAGAATCAAGTAAAAGGTTAGAATAAAGAATTATGATAAGAATAAACACAATATCAAATTAAATGGGTAAAAGAACCAATATTGCATGCATTTCTAATAATAAAATTTTTAACTGATAAAATATCAAGACTGGTTCCAATCAGCAAATATTATTTTGTAAAAAAAATTAATTTGTTTCAAAATCATTAAAAAAATTCATTGAATAATATCATTGCCCTAAGCCAATAATTTTTATAAACCCATACAATTTAATATACTCTAGTAAAAAACAGAAAAATAAAATTCATATACTGTTAACAAGAATGCCAAAGCCACATTACCTTCTTTTATTTCCACGAACTGTTTTGTGTATAAGCAAGAAAAGTATACATATATAATTTGTCTATAAAAACAGTAGCTTGTAGAAGTGGATATTGAACTTAGAATATAATTAAAGCTTGTACACAATAGCGCAGATGAGCCCTGAATTGTATCTTAAGGTTAAAACATTTGGAATACAAACCTATCACCAAAAGCTCTGTAATTTTGAACTTCAGTCACAACTGAGGCAGTACCCTTGTTTATGCCATTTTATAGTTTTTATATGTTACTCATGTTGGATTTATTAGGAGGTAGAGGTATGACACCTTAGGGTTACCATAATTTTGGGGTTCAAATAAAAAAAGGATATAGATAGAAAGTAGCTGCTGTGGGGAAAAGAGCTCTGGAAAAAGAACCTTACTCTCTCATTATTTTGTAGTTTGTTATGCCTTGCTAAATAAATTTGTTATTGAATTGTTAAAGAAGGTTGGTTTGTCTCATTTTTATAGAATAGTAGGAGCACAAACTAAATGCTTTAAATAGATATACATATACAACCCTCATCACTAAACCAGCAGTAGAAATTTGGACATCACAAATTAACGTTAACATGTACCCAGATTATGGAGCTCCAGCAACCAGTGAGGGAGAATGTAATCCTCTCAATCATAACTCAATCTCAAACATAACAGTGAAGTGATACTTCACTTTGCTGATCTCACCGGAAGCAGCATGAAGCTAATAAGACACTAGGGCTCACAGAAGCTTGTATTAAAACAGTTAAGAGTAAATCTGAAGACGCATCTGGGTCATCAATTTAAGAAAATTATTACTTTTTTCTATGATGTCTAGCCATTAAGAATTTTCACCTTTTTGGCACTACAAGAAATGGAACTGGTGGCATCTTATATAGTTGGGGGGTACCCAATAGATGTGCCATCATAACTTCAAAAGTGGAAATTCTCATGATTTAGAAGCTCAGTCCAAGCAAAAAACCTCAACAGTATTGTTTCACATTGAGAAAATTGCAATCATGACTTCCTTTACATGTTCTGGACAACATTAATGAATGACGGATCTTCAACTGAGTTGCATAGAGCTTGCTATATTCAAGAAATCTGTTTCAACCAGACCATTATGGTTGCATAGCATAGTTGGAAAAAATTACAAACTATTGTTCAGCGGTAAAAATGTTGCTTGCTTTGAATTTTTACATTAATTAATAAAAAATTAATAATTAAAGCTTGTCAAAAAAAGAAAAGAAAGAAATAAATAAAAGAAGAAATCAGAAAATTGAAATTCCGATACTTTTATTATCAAACATTAAAATATATAGGATTTAGGTTTTATTGTACACAGGTAACACTTTGACAAAGCCCAATATGAATGACAGGAAAAATATTACTCTAACTAGTTATACTAAATTAATGCTTTAGACTTTGATTTTAATTTGTCATTAAAATATACACTGTTGGTAATATCCAGAAAAGTAAATGTGTCCTTAATATTTTCAATGAGAAATTGAAATTAGGACACCATGAAAAAGTTTATGACCTTTTAAAAAAGAAAAAAAATTCTGTTAATAAGAAAATAAACTGACAAAACAGAATATAATTTTGTATCCGATATTAAGTTATTTGAACCAATTATAAGATAGATAAAATCTTAGAAAAGGAAATTTATAGAAAATATTAATGTATTTCCTCAAAATATCAGCAATTTGGTAGTCAATAAAGATCTTTTATTTATATGCATATAGTTGTTGCAAAAATGATATTTAAAAGATTCCTCCATGTGATTAGAAGAGCATGATTTATTTTGTTATAAATGTGGTATGATTCAAGCAAATAAAATAAAATTTTCTGTTTTAAAACATTTTAAATTTTTTGACAATAAACATCAAGAGAGAAATGTTTAATAGCAGAGCTACAAAATAACTTATAAAATCATTATAGCTAACCATCCATCATCTTAAAGAAATAAGGACATAAAAGAAATAATTTCTTTGGCACAGTTTTACAGGTAATCAGTAAAAACTTAACAAACTAGTGTGATAAATATTGATAGTTATTAAGGTCTGGCTATAATATTTGTTTAAAAATGTTAATGCTCATTAATAATAGAAGCATAAATAATAAATTGTTTATTAATAAAAAACAAAGAAACAAATTTAAAACAATTTTATTAAAATGAAATTGAACAAAAGTAAATACAAATTTTATATGGAACATTAAATTTCTAATAGTTTATTGAATAATATATATTATGCTAATTTTTATTATTATAACATCTATGCAGAATTTGGAAAAAATATATTTCAGGGTGCCAAATATTTTTCAAACATATATTTCAGGTGCCTTTGACAAAAATTTGCAATTTTTTGTTGCTAAATTTTTTTTGTGATTGCTAAAATAACAAAATGGTGCTGAAAACACTAAGCAATAATAGAAAATTTCAGATTTTTTAAATGGAAAAAAGAAATGTTTATCACCATATTTAACATCACCTAACCATGCACCACACTTAGCAAATAACCAAGGAGCACTTTGTGTGAAGTATAGATAACCCCATAATTCATCATAAAAAATTTTGAATGCAAAAGAAGCACAGGAGATACAATTAAAAATATAAGTAAAATAATCACATAGTTATCAATTAATACAATTTTTTTTTTTTTTACCGAATGCTTAAATTGCTAATGGATAAATTAAGATAAAAATGAGAAGAAATGTTAATAAAGCAATAACTTCAAAAACTTTATACAAAAGTTACCAAATTATAATGTATCAGAAATTCTTGATTCTTATCATCTTAAGGCAATTAGACATCTTTGTTGTCAAAAAGTTGTAATATACACAAAAATAAAATCATGACAAAAAATATGACACTAATATCAAATAAAAGTACTAAATTTATTTAATAAAAAATTTGGATATAGATAATTGTTATTTTTATTTATTTACACTTGGCAAGACAATATATAAAAAAAATTATTCAGTTGTTAACATTGTACTTCATCTTGGGTATACTAATTATTGACACCGCATGTTTGAAAATTTGATTCTGAGTCATCAACACATACCGATGACATATAAAATTGAAGCAAACTGTTTAGTTATCCAATTGATAAATTATCAACAAATGGATTAAGACCATCTATTTGTAATATTAGCTAATAGCCCGAGTTTAACTTAATCCCAATACGTTGACGACTTTGACACAATTTATTCATTATAATTGGTTTTTAATCACACACATAAGATATCGAAACATTCACGATATTACTTGACACGGTATTAAATATGGGACTAAATAAATAAGAATGTTAAACAATTAGAATTGACAAAATTATTTGTATTAATATTTAAAATATCATTCCCCTGTATAATACTGCTTTAAAAATCAGTTTAGTTTTTAAAACTAATATTCATTTACTATCAACTAGACTAGCTCAATGCAAATTAAATTTAAAAAATACGAAGTTGATTTTAAAATTATTAAAGATTTAATAAGTAATAATTAGCAATTATAAATTTAATACAACACAAAAGTGTTTCCTAAGCATATTATCAACTGATCAAAAGAGTTAATCAGTAAAAAAAACGAATTTAAAATCAACATATTTCCAAATGCACAAAAATAATCTGATAAAATAAAATAAAGATAATAGAAAACTATAAGAATTGAAACCGTGTGTGATAATTTCTTATTTTAATTTCATATAAATGACTTACCTGATATTTGTATGACAAAACAAATAAAGACAACCATAAAATTAAATAAGTAAATCTTTTTATAGGAAAAAGCACCCATAATAAATCTTTATTCTTCGTGAAATAGAATAGCACTGAAATTTTATAAAAATATTTAGCTGATTCAGATTTGCAGAAAATATATATCTATATTTCTTTATCTTTTATTTATAATTCACCCCACACAAAGATTTTACCAACAAACTATAAATAAACTCTGCCAGATTTTAGGCAATAACTATCTCTCTTATGTAACTACCTGCAATAAAGCTTATATAAATCTCAAAATGACAAGCGTCTCGAGCCAGAGCCCGGAGCCTCGGCTCCCAGAAGATTTTGGCTATGATTCAGTGACTTGGCGATGTAAAGAAAGCGATAAGTTTCTCTGGCTAGGAAGTTTATCTCATTGTTAAACATGGCGGATTTCACAGCTACGCTTTCCATTTTCCTTTAGAAATATGTATCGATTTAGTATTGATATATTTTTATAAATATAATAAATTATTAGTTAATTAATTCATCGGGAATATAATTTCTTTGTATTATAAAAACAATGGATGTGTGTATTGCGTTTACATGATCTTTTCCTCTCTAAAGATTAAACGACTTAGCATTGTTATATTTTCGTAAAAATAAGAAAGAATTTGTTTATTAATTCATTGTGAATATAATGTCTATGCATTATTAGAACTATTAATTATTTACTCATAAATAATTTACTATTGTTTATAAATATGCAAGTTGTTATGTTTATTAAACAGATTATGCATAAGCCCTTTTGACATTATTACAAACAAAGTAGCTGAAAAATATTTTATACGAAGTTTCTACTTAAAGAAATAATTTATTTTTTGAAATTTATTTAGCTTGATATTTTGATTTATCTAAAGGAAGAGAAGAATTGTAATTAATATTATATGATTCATTGACAAAGCTCAAAAAGTAATTAGTCAATCGAGATAGAGTCGCGCAAATCAGCTGTAAGCGTTAGCGAGAGTAACACCCAAATTCGTGGCTGCAACGTAAACTGTAACCGTAACTGATCTGGCGTATTTTGTTGATTGTTTTCGACTGTCAGTCTATATCAATTTTATGAAATTAAAACTGCAACTTTTTTAATTTATTTACAATGAAACTCAGAACGTGTAATTTCCAGACAGATTTTTACTTTCATAATTTTTTTAGAGAATTACAAAACCCATACAATCACAAATATTAATGTGATATACAAATCAAGTCCAGTTTATATCCAGATATCTACAATACATCCATAAGATATCCAAAATTCAAATGTCAATGGAAATCCTTAATTTGTGTGTCTATTAGATGTCGTAAAATAACATTATTTAGACATTAACATTAAGCTTCTGCAGAGATATCTCATGGATAACCAGAACTCTTGTGAACTGGATATCTGTAGTAACTTGTCGTTAAATCGAGCTAAAGAAATTTGTTCCGTTTCTAGCACATGCGCATAACTGCTTAGACGTCTATTTCTCGCTCATGCGCACAAGTGTATAGAAATTTTAACCTAGGCTGACAATAAACGGTGGGAGAAGGCTGCTGAACACTCTGCTACTTAAGAGAAAAGCATTTGCAGTTCATAATATATGATTACATTTTTCAGATATCTTGTAATTTTAGAAATTCCTACTTATTTGTTATTTATTAATAAAAAATTATTATGAAGAAATAAACATTCAAAAATTTTTGCTCATGAATTTTAATTTGAATAATTTAATGATTTTAGATTCCAAAATTCACAAATTCTAGTATTAAATCTTTTAACATTTATGGAGTTAAATAATGTTATTTAATAACTGATTGCCTTTTTATAGCTATACGATTATATTTCGAATAATATGTGTCTTTTTATGTACATTTCTTAAATATTTGGTTTCTATAGTTGGGCAATTATACTTAATATTGAATCATAGTAACTTTTTTTTAAATCTACAGTTGAATTAAAAGTTTTTGCCCTGAATGTGTGTCTTTATACTTGAAAATTATTTCAAACATTTCACCTTTATCTTGAGCCATACAATTAATTGACACTTAACTGTTTTTGTATTAAAATAGAGATTCCAGTTATACTGAAATGCATAGAATTAAGCTGTTATTAGTACTGTCAGTTTTATTAAGAGCAGTCTACATAAATGGAATACATAAAACTTAATAATTCAATTTGCCATTTTAGTGATGAAATTAACTTTGTAAAGTAATCAAGTAGAATTCTTTTCGAAGTATAAATTTATTTATGTTGTTTTTAATTATAATCCCGTATAAGTATGCTTATTTTTAATTAAACATGGTTTAGTTTCACTAAATTTTACTGTAAATATATAGAATTTAAACTTTTAGAAAAAATGTTCTTTTGTAATTTTACCATACGATTTTTTTTTAATCAGATAATGAGAATGTTGATTTAAACATAATAGAAATAGTTTACTCATTTTAGTTTAAAGTTTCGAAATGAAAAAAAAGCTTTGCTTAAGTTATAATTTTTACCTTATCTTTATTCATACCATCATGTGTTACCGTCATGTTTATTTCTTAAATTAAGGATTGATGTAAATAAAATATATGTATTTCTGTTCCTCCATTATTTGTATTAAGCACATTATTTCTCAATATTTTACCTTAAAACATTATAACATTTAGATTGTTGACAAAACTGTTTCATATTTTTTTATAGTTATTGAAATTTTATGCAACTATATCTAACATAAGATGATAATGTTTACTTAAACATTATTAATACAGTTTTAATTGCTAAGCTACTTTATTTAACCATAATATGATTAAGTTTCAGAAAACTGAAACAAGATATGTGAGTTAATGCAATTTTTATTTTAGAAAAAATTAGTTTATCTACTACATAAAAATATAAACAAATAAACGTCTTTTATAATAAAAATTACTATCTATTATGCATAAAATGTTTTTACTTTGTTTGTCTCGTTAATGTTTAATTATAGAAAAATAAAGGAAATTTAATTTGAGTTGATTTTTCTGATTAATTGATGTATTTTTGTAAGCAAACTTAAAATAAA
Source organism: Latrodectus hesperus (assembly GCA_037975125.1). NCBI lineage: Eukaryota > Metazoa > Arthropoda > Arachnida > Araneae > Theridiidae > Latrodectus > Latrodectus hesperus. The sequence goes on from CM075862.1 coordinate 61,295,734, forward strand.
ACCTCTTTTTAATTTATTAAACCTACCACTTTACAATTTTTTGAAAAATATTTACCAGTTAATTATAAAAATTCATTCATATAATTGCAAAGTCTTACTAAATTCTAATAAAAAATTAAGCTGATTAGGTTGAAAAATTTAAATTATAGTATCTCGTCTAATTTTATATTTTAATTGACATTACTATTGACTTATGAAAATTACTATTGACTTATTGGAAAATTTACTTAGAACAGATATAAATCCTGAAAACAAATGTAAATAACAAAATGTCATGATTTTCTTATTGAATGAAATACGCTTAAGAAAATTTAGAAGTTTACAATTTTTTACAAAAAACGATTTGTAGATAAATAACTTATATTTCTTTGCCTCATACTAGAAATTAAAGCATTAACTTTAAAACAAAAACTTGCAATTAATGAAATGTTGCATAAGTAATAAGAATTATTTTTTACAGATCTTTTTATAAATATTTAAGTGAATGCTTATTTATAAATGAAAATAATTTAAATTAGCATTAATTATATTAATTAATATTATGGAGTAATATAAAATATTATTAATTTACTTATTTAGTTTTAATTAATTATTAATTTATTTATTATTAATTTAAATTTAATTCAATTTATTTGTAAAATTTTAAAAATTTTATTATATTTTAATCCGATTGATGGCAATACAAAAAAATTGTAACAAGTATGAAATGTAATAGGTAAAATAATTGTTAATTTAAAAGTAACATTAGTCAGTACGTACTAAGTATTGGAAAAGTAACAAGGTTCCATCCCTACACCCAGCCTCCCTACTGTAAGAAGCTACCCCAATCTTATAATTCATCCGTCTGTATCGATATATCGATGACATTGTTACTTGTACTCGCTCTGTCATTGGCTCTTCTGTACTTGTTACATTCAGTCAAGTACACTGAAACTACACTGATTACTTTGAAAAAGTCACGTATGCACGTACTCGCTGATTACTTTGTAACAAGCACGTATTCACATACTCTCTGATTACTTTGTAACAGACACGTACTCACGTACTCGCTCTGTCTTTGAAACTGGTCCGGGGCAAAAATGATAGAAAATGGTAAAGGAAAGAAAGCCATGCTCCCAGGAAAAAAATTGAGATTTGTTTATTCATTTCGGTTCATGCTTAGGAGCCTCGATAGTTTAGCGAAAAATGTGAAAGAGTTCAGAGAGACGGCCAAATACTTCTCCAAGGACAAGCTAGACCTCGTCACCCGAAAAGGTGTATACCCATACGATTATATGGATTCCTGGAAAAAATGCAAAGAAACCAAGCTGCCCTCACAAAAAGACTTTTACAATAGAATGACTGAGTCCCATATATCACAAGAGGAGTATGAGCACGCCGAAAAAGTATGGAATGCCTTCAACATCAAAAATTTAAGTGAGTGTTCCGATTTATATGTGAAGACTGATGTACTGATCTTGACTGATATTATAGAACATTTTAGAGATGTCTGCATAAAAACCTGCAAACTGGATCCTGCATGGTATTTCAAAACTCCTGGGCTATCGTGGTAGGCTATGCTAAAGTCCACTGGTGTGGAATTAGAACTATTTTTAAATGATTATGATATGGTACTTATGCTAGAAAAGGGCACTAGAGGGGTGTATCGCAATGTTGTAACAGTTATTGAAGAGTTAATAATAAATACATGAAGGACTATGATAAAACTATGGAATGTAGTTTCCTAATGTACCTAGACGCCAACAAACTATATGGTTGGGCAATGAGCCGATTCTTGCTATATGGTGGTTTCAAGTGGGGGAATGCTGATATTGATGTGACCAAAAAGCGGATGACGCCGATAAATGGTTTATTCAAGAGTGTGGCCTACAATATCCTGAGTACCTGCACAATCTCCATTCCGACTTACCATTAACGCCTGAGAACAGAATACCCGATGGCTCGAAAGAGTCCAAACTGCAAACAACCCTGTATGACAAAGAACGCTACGTCGTTCATTATAAGGTTCTAAAACAATATTTATAGCTGGGACAGGTACACAGAGTGCTGGAGTTCAACCAGTCTAATTGGCTATAGAAGTACATTAACCTGAACACTCAGATGAGGAACAAGGCAACCATAATGATTTTGAAAAGGACTTTAACAAACTCATGAATTAACTCAGAGTTTGGAAAGACAATGGAAAACATCAGGAAATGTTTCGATATCAGACTTCTGTGGGATCCCAAGAAAGCGGAAAAACTTATAGCAAAACCGAATTTTAAAGGGAGAACTATATTTGATAAAAATTTAGTTGCTATACATATGAACAAAACTAAAGTATTCTTTGATAAACCCATATATGTTGGGATGAGTCTTAGACGTATTCAAGCATTTTATGTACGACTTTCATTATAATGTGATGAAGACCAAGTATGGGGAGGGCATTAAACTGTTCTATATAGACACGGACAGCTTCATATAAGACGTAAAAACGGAAGACTTTTAGGAAGATATGAAAGGAATGATTGACTATTTTGATACGTCGAATTATCCAGAAAATAAAAAATATGGAATGTTGCGAGTAAATAAAAAGATTTTGGGGAAAATGAAAGATCAAAATGCGGGGAAAATTATGGAAGAATTCGTCGGGTTAAGATCAAAAATGTATGCTTATAAGACTGAAGTTGAGTTAGTGAAAAAGTCGAAAGGAGTAAAGAAGTGCGTCGAGAAAAACAAGATAACCTTCAAAGATTACAAGAATTGCCTATTCATGCGAGAAGAACAGCACAGAACCACGAATCTCATTAGAAGCACAAAACATGAGATTCATTTCATAGGTGTAAATAAGGTTGATCTCTACGGGGAAGATGATAAGCGTCATATATTGGAAGATGGTATTAACACATTAGTCCTCGGACACTACGCTACAAAAATAAAGCTGTGTGAATAAAAATATAATATAATAAAGAAAAACGAAGTGGATTGGAAAGAATTTTCTAAAAAAACACTCTTTCCGAAGTTGTTTTGAGGGGACTGGCAGAACTCGTTAACTGGCGATATGTCTTCCAGTTCTTACCTCTGAGTGAATCATTCATAGAAGAATATGTTACTGAAGAGGATTGGACAATTATCTCTAAATACCAGAAATTGTCGGAACATTTCATGGAAATACATGAAAACGATTTAGACTGGAAAAGCTTATCCAGGTATCAAAAAGTGACAGAGAAGTTTAGGGAAGAACACACCAATTTCATTGATTAGAGAGAAGTATCCCATTATCAAAAACTAAGTGAATCCTTCATTCAAAATTATCATGAGAAACTAGATATGAAGTTTAGTATCTGCTTTTCAAACACTTAGTGAAAATATGATGAGGGAGTGTAAGGATCGACTGAACTGGCGATATATTTCACGATATCAATCTTTTGATGAAGACTTCGCTATGGAGTTAAAGAATAAAGTAGACTGGTGTTACATCTTTAAATATAAACTGCATATTCTGTCTAATCAATTCTTCTCTCTTCATTACAGAAAAATAGTTTGCATATTACTGGCTGAATTATGCAACCAAAAAGCATTTATAAGACTTTTCAATGAACCCTAAAGGGAAAAAATAGAAATATATCTTTTAACAGTTTTCAAACTATTAAAAGGTAAGGGCTTGAAATTCTTCCATTTTGTAATTATAAAACAATATTTTTCTTCAGCTCTCATCAAAACGCGCAATTTTTATTTGAAATTTTTCTTCTAAATTTCCTAAGCTTTCGATGAATACATCTCTTTCAGATAATGAAAGTATCATTGATTGAAGCTTCTGAAATTCGGCTCGAAAGCTATAAATTAATGAGATGCGAGTGCATACTTTAATCAAATGGGTTTTGTTTTTATTCATTTCCATTTGTTTGTTTACATATTTGTGGACTTTAAATACTTAAAATATCTCTATAGTATATACATTTGTGTCCTTTTTAAGAGAGGTTTTGAACCCATTGTTTTATAAACCTCCCATCTGAGGAAAAGGGGATGCTCACCGACAGGGGAAACCTTCCGACTCAGGGTCTTTTCGCTTCTAAGAGCGCGCCATTTTATAAAATTTACATGGATGAAACATAGCCATTACTTTTTTAAAGTGGGTATAGTCTTAATGGGGAGTTTTAAACCATTGTTTTATAGAACTGGTTTGGTTGAAATAAATCCGTTACTTTTTTGAGGTGGGGTACAATTTTATTGGGGGTTTTAAGAGCCATTGTTTTTAAAAGGAGGAGGAAAAATTATGGTGTTTTTTATACCACTGTTCTATAAAAGTGGGTCTGATTGTTATGGAGGTTTGTGACTATTATTTTTTAAAAGTGGGTGGGAAAAATTATGGGTAAAGGATATCATTCTTTTCTGAAGTTGGGGGTCAATTTTTATAGGGATAGCTTATGGTCTAAACGTCACTGCGCCAGCTCTGTCATATGCACACTACTTACCTGCAACTGTCTGAGGATACTCGGACTCGTGCTGACTTTGTTACGGGAAGTACTGAGCATGTGGGAAAAAAAGTACTGATTTACAGGTTGTTATACATTCAAATACTGATTACAAAATACTGGTTACAGGTATTTCTTCCCATTCCTAGTGGGAATATTTATTCCGAAATCTTTCCGCGGATGTGCGACACAAGCGCCTCGAGCCAGAGCCCGGAGCCTCGACTCCCAGAAGATTTTGGCTATGATTCAGTAACTTGGCGATGTAAAGAAAGCGATAAGTTTCTCTGGCTAGGAAGTTTATCTCATTGTTAAACATGGCGGATTTCACAGCTACGCTTTCCGTTTTCCTTTAGAAATATGTATCGATTTAGTATTGATATATTTTTTTAAATATCACAAATTATTAGTTAATTAATTCATTGGGAATATAATTTCTTTGTATTATAAAAACAATGGTTGCGTTTACATGATCTTTTCCTCTCTAGCAAAAAACAATTTAGTCAAATTAATTTTATCATGGGAATACAGAAATAAGAAGGAAACGTGATAATGCAATTCACACTTCTTTGTTACTTTCATATTATCACATCCACCTTATCTGCGAAAAAATAACTGTCTTCAGCACCATAAAAATACAAATAAAGTTATCTATTTCTATTTTAAATATGGTGCTAAGATATAAGCAAACTATTCCGCTTTTCCTTCATATTTCGAAAAAATATTAAAACTTGCAAACATATATAAACAAATCGACTAACACGAACCTCGTTTCAAATTAGACCGGGGAATAAGAAAACATAGGGTTACTAACATTAAGTCTGAACAATAATCACATTTTACACCGCCAAATTATTTCAACTACTCTCTTCAAGTGCGCATGCGTTAGAATTACCATTTTGAGCCGACGTTCCGGACCCGGTCTCGAGACGCTTGTGTGTACGACGGCGTTTCTAGTTGAATTACTGATAGTTGTTTACAAGAGGGAAAACCACGTGTTAGCTGTTTTTCCAAGTTAAGGTACGCAATTATTTTATTACTTCTGAAGAAATTAATTTTGTTTTATTGACTAGCAGTTTTGCTTGCGAATACTGTGACCGAAAATTCGCACGAAAATGTAGTTTTTACGCTCATATTAGGCAATTTCATACAGATTTGAAATTATTTCTGGATTATTATTTTGTGGCTTATGCCCTGAAAATGCGAGGTCTTACGAGGATTTACACAGGAATTATTCTTCACATCGCACAGATATTAATATGCATTTGAAAATCATTCGTTTGATTCAGTTGAAAGTTATGAATCGTGGAAGAAGGAATTTGAAGAGAACACCATCGCTAGTGTAGAAAAGTTTGAAAAAATACCATTGCTTTTCATATTGATGTGCAGTAAATCATACATTCTAAAATTATCAAGTTTATTCAGAGTGTTATTGTTATTCTCATATTTTAGAACATCTTTGTTTTTGTGCTTTTTGATCAACAAATTATTTGTGCTTTTATTCCTTGATTTTTAGTTATGAATTTATATATTTTGAATACTAATTCTATAAATTCCAAGAAATATTAATGATTCTTTACCAGTTACATTGTCATTTGTTCTTCTATTTTTAAAGATTTTTCCAGTCATTTTAAATTTAATGTCTATAAATTGTATTTTCTGATGTTTTCTTCTATGTGAAATTTAAATTGACATTTTGCAAATTTCTAACAATTTTTCTAAAATTTACCTTTATAAAATGCTTAGACTTAAAAAAGAAATTTAAGATAAGTGATAAATTATTCTGTTTTTATTTATAAATTGAACATGCCTAAAAATCAAAATTATTAAAAATTTAATACATTAATTTCTCATTTGCAAAAACATGTTTGATTATTTGTGTAAATTTTTATATAAAATTCTAATAAACATTAAAATTTTATGTTTTAAGAGAGCACATGTTTCTTTTTTGAGTTATTTAAGCTATAAAATATTTATTACTATTTTTCTTTAGGAATATACACTTTGACCATGAGTATTACTGATGTGCCATTTAGTGTATTGTCTGACAAAGTGAGTGACAAGACCCTGAAAGCTATTGATGAAATGGGATTTACATACATGACTGAAATACAGGCTGAAGCAATTCCTCAATTATTGGATGGAAAGTATGAATGAATTATTTTTATTATTCTACATAGCTATGAATAGATATTTCATTAAATTAATTTGTTAAATATATATAATTATTTAAAAGTGCTTTAAAAACTAAAATTCTAACAAATAATTATAATTTTCTTACAAATTGATTTAATTTATATAAAAAGCAGATATTTTTATCCTCAGAATCCTTAATTTAGATTTTTAGTTCTAAAATTGCATTTGTTTTATTAACAATGATAGGCAATGGCAAAATTTACTTCATTTGACAAGTTGGTAGCTAATGGCTAATGCTTTGACCTCTAATTTGCTACTAAATTTGATTATCTTTTGTCATATATATTAGTAATTTGCTTCTTCCATGCTATAAATTGAGCATCAAGCGATAAACTTTTCAAACAGTATTTTTCAGTTGAACAGTTCATCAAAGTTTCATTTTCCACCTTTGATCATATTTTTATATAAAAATCTACTATTTAAGATTTATTTTTAGTTGATTTATCCTAATATGTTAGTAATCATTAAGTGCCAAATCAATTACAACTTTAGAAATTATGATGATTACAAAAAATTTAAATGTAATTTCAATTTTTTCTTTTTATGTAGTTTGTTATATTTTTACAAACTTTGTCCAGCCACAAAAATTGTAAAATGTCTGTACCAAACAGCTGCCTGTTTAATTTCCATGACATTAGAAGCTTTAATTTATGACAAATTGTCATTATTATATATTTAAATCCAAAATTTCTTACATCCTTATTTCATACATCCTTAGAAAACTGAAATTTGTTAGAAAAATGGCATTCATTTCTAATGTTCTGAAACAACATAATTATTGAAAAATTAGGAAGTCTATCATATCAGCGATTTGCAGGCAAATAAAACAAATATATACTTAATCTAGCAAGTGATATCATATAGCTGAAGAAGTTGAATTAAAATAAAATTTTATCCTTACATATACAGAGATATTTATGAGTAGCTTCAAAGTGTTATTAATTTCACATTTTTTGATCACATCATCAAGAACATGTATTAGGTTGTCCAGAAAGTAATTTTGTTTTTCTTGGAAATGAAACACGTATAGCGAATAAATATTGCATTGCAAATTGTCCATTCTAGTCCAATAACTTATATCATCTTCCTGGTAGTAGCAAGATTTCACATTTATAAAGTGGTTGTTTTTGCTAGCACGAAACTGATCCAGGCGAAAAACGAAATTACTTTCCGAACAACCCAATAAGTGCTTACAATTTTTAATTTTAATATTGAATGAAATATTTGTCCATAAATATTTCATTTGAAAGAAAACTGAATTAAAGTTAAATTATTAGAGATTGTTTATTTCCTGAATTAATGTAAGATAAGTATTTTACAGTGACTGGTGATAAAATTTTTAAATTAATATTCAACAAAATAAATTAAAACAGTTTTATAAAATACCTATACAGTAAAATTATTCATTAATATTTAATTTCAAATTAAATTGTTAAATTGAATTTACTAAAACTCTAAATGTCCTTAAAATCTGAAGCAAATATTAATTTTTAATAAAATTTAGCAAAAAGAATAATGCAATTTAAACATGCATCAAATTTATTGAATGGCTCATAAAAATAATATCCTCATATCATATAACAATATCCTAATATCCTAAAATTTCTAATTGGCAATTTTTCAGATTGACAAGATGAGTTCCTTGTATGACTTGGAAAAAATCAGCATTAAAAAAACAAAAGGACAGAAGTTGAAAAAAACAAAAATTACTTTTAATGAAGAAGCACAATATGTAACACACTATACTCGGTTTTATGAGTCCTTTCAAGCAGTGTTTGAGATTCTATATTTTAATTTGCACATTTTTTACTAATTACAACAATCTATTTTTAAATATAATTTTTTATAAAAATATTTTCCCAACCATTAAAATTACTATTAAAATATAACTTTTAAAAACAGCATTTCATGAATATATAGTTGATTTTATCTAATCAACCTTATTATTCAAAAATATTTTTTAATCTTGTATTAATGCATTTAAGATTTTAAATAAAACATTATCATTTAAATGTAATGTATTTGTTAGTAAAGGGAATATAACTAAAATTGTAATTTAGTAATTTCATAAATTTTATGAAAATTGCCATTATTTCAATTAATCTATATGGAAAACTTGTTTCTGAAAGGGATGCTTTGTGTCGTAAATTTCTTAAGTTCAGTTTATAGTATATTTTTATAGATATTTTAAATGAATTTCTTTATATAATTTTCAATGTATTATATAATGTTTTACTACTTAGATAAGAAAAAAATTGTTACATGTATATATATTTTTTTGAAATATAATTAAATTATTTTACTTCCAACTTTGTTTTTATTTATTTTTCAGAGATGCAGTTGTTTCTTCAAAAACAGGCAGTGGTAAAACTCTTGCCTTTCTCATTCCAGCAATAGAACTGTTATATAAACTTAAATTCTCACCTCGAAATGGTACTGGTGTTATAATTATTTCTCCTACTCGAGAATTGTCTCTACAGACACATGGTGTAGTTAAGCAACTTTTAAAATATCATTCACAGACTCATGGGCTCATTATGGGTGGTGTTAATAGACAAGAAGAGGCGCAGAAACTTTGCAAGGGTGCAAATGTACTTGTTGCCACTCCTGGAAGATTAATTGATCACTTGAAGGTATTTAATTAGAACTCTTGTAATCAAAAGAAAATTTATTATTTTAAAATATTTTTATGGACAAATGTTTTTTTCTCTTTTTAACTATTTGATAAACTTAATTTTATTCAGCTCTTTTTAATATCTTGTTTTTTTTTACTTATACATAATTAACTTAGCTATGTATTTTGTGATTTTCAAATTAATAATTTTATTTTAATAGTGCATATTAAATATTTTGTTTTAATTAAGTTTTGGTTTCTAAATATTTGTCCCTGTACTGTATTGTATAAGAGCTGTAATTTTTGAAAATAATCTTTATATTTTATCCATATGCAATCACTAGTCTACTTTTTTCTTAGAAGTTTTATTTTGTTGGATTACTGTAATATATGTGTATAAATGCATTCTTGGAACTAGTAGGTATCCTCCTTTATTGGCCTTCATTGCAACTTTTTTCATTACCAAGTGGCGATAAAAAATGTCTCAACCCATAATGGGCACCCATCAGCGTAAGAAATCGGGGTTTTTCAGGTTTCAAATTACTAGGCTTAACACTACATAAGAAAACAATAATGCCGCCCAACTTGTCTAGTGGTCAGCGTGCCTGACTGCGGATAAGCAGGTCCTGGGTTTGAATCCCGGTTTGAGCATGGATGTACTTTCTGTATCTATCCTGTCTTTGTCCTTTCCTTGTATGAATGAGGTGTGACTAGTTGCTTACCTTATAAACAAGTACCTATGGCATGTGTGTTGAGCAAAGTCGTTATTTCACCTTCCTGGTGCTCTGATCAAAACGAAAGGCGCTCCCAATTGACTTAAATTCGCATATCCAAGGCATAGCGAGCTTGGCTTGTCCAAGTGTCATTAGTAACAACAACACAATAATAACAACCAATGTAAATAAAGTGGGGTGTTCTTCCCCCCTCCCCAACAATTTTAAATTGCTCAGCCTAATGGTACATAATTAAACAGTAATCGTAATAAGAGTTGATTGAAAGTTGTATTTAATAATATTTCAGAATTAAAATTAAAGGAAATAAAGAAGCAAAAATAATTACATTTAATAACATCAAGTTAAAAATAACAAATTTTAGTGATTTAAGACAGTGTTATAAATTATTACTACATAAAAGTAGACAAATCTAGAATAAGTCTAAAAAATAGAATGATTCTATAGTATTGTTTATTATTGGAAATTTAAACACTTAACATATAATTCTAGAAATTCTAAGCCTGCAGAAGATATTTGAAAATAAAAATTCTTACTTTCATTTTTCGTCCAGCGCTCTACATGCACAGGAAAATCCAAAATGAATTCAAACATCAGAGTTTAATTTCTGGCACGATATCCATTGTGAAATAAAAAATGAATGTAAAAAAGGGATTGAAATTCTGGCACTATATCCACAGGGAGAAGCAAAACGAATATAAAAGACAATATTTATATTCTGCGCTACATCCGAAGTGAAATAAAAAATAATTATGAAAAACAGGATTTAAATTGATGCTCTGTGAAACTAAACTTAAAGTGAAACTAAAAATACTTTTACCACTGGAAAAAAGTATTTATATGACGTAAAAATGATGTAAAATGCAAGAAAAACAAAATGTCAATTAAAAAACCTTGGAATTAGCAAAATCTGAATTTGGCAACTTTATAATGAAAACAAAAACATAAATTGGTAACACTACGTTAAAAACAAAGAGCGCTAGATTTGGTGAGAAATCACTTTGAGGGAGACGTCATTTTAACATCGTGTATTCTTTACTAAAATTTGTTTATTGCTGTAGGTATATAGTTCCATAAAATAACAAGTTTTAATATTCATTACAACTTTATTTATCTTTTAAAGTTTAATTTATCATGGAATTTATCTGCTTTCTTTCAATATTCTTAATTAAGTTAATGAATTTGAATTTATCAAAGAGTTCTATTTAATTTACTGTTGAAACATTTCAATATATTTTAAAGTAAAATTCTCTTCTAAATTTAAAATTAAAAAATTTTCTTTTTTATAGAATACGCCTGGATTTATATACAAGAATCTCTTTTGTTTGATCATTGATGAAGCTGATAGATTATTAGACATAGGTTTTGAAGAAGAAATGAAATTTATTATTTATCATCTACCAAGTAAGGTTAATTTAAGTTTTTAATTATTTCTTCATAAATTAAAATTTCAAGAAAAGGTATTTCATTAATAGTTAATCTCTATGAATTTTTTGTATTAACAATCTTCTCAATAAATTTTAAAAGTCAATCTCTAGTATGAAATTTGTAATCACGAGGAAAATTTATTTATAATTAAAAGAGTATGTATAACTGAAATACTTTATATATTGAGTGTCAATTTTAATATTTGTAAAATTAACTCATAATTATAAATATTAATGTAAATCATTAACCTCCATGATTAATCACAAAAAAAAAAAAAAATTTAAAAATGGTTGCTTATAATGTAAAAAATTGGGAATAACAGAAATTAATGCTTGTGAATAAACAGAATTCTTTTAATAAGATTTTGATATTATGGTTTTACAAAAATCATTAAATAAAATTTAATCTGGAAGCTATTTTTTAAATAATTCAAAATAGTTTCAATTGAGGGGAAAGTACTTTTATGATCCACAGATAATTCCCAAACTAATCCACTTATGAGTAACTTATATTTCTGTTTAATTTTAAAATGCATGTTTATATTTAAAGAATTTCTTGAGAAAGAATTACATTTAGTTCCTGTTTTAAACTATAATTTACTTTTCATGACCTTTTGTTTCTTTGAATCATTGATTTTTAAAATTCTGTATTACACTCAAAATTTTGAATAAGAAAATTGAAATTCAACAAGAAAACTGTGAAACGATTTTTCTAATTATTCTGATATATATTCTAGTTATCATTTGATTCAGACAAAACAATAGGTGTGAATTTCATTCCGTGTGTCTAATGTTCTTTTTAATTTTTTATGAAGGAAAATGTGATTGAAAGTATATCTATAGAAAAACATACTATTAAAATGTCATACTCCATGGAAGAAAGAAGTAAAATACCTTCTAATCCTTTTTATTAAAAAAAAAATTGTTATAAAAGCAGAATTGCTCTTTACTACCATCATCCCATTAAGTTTTGCTCATCATATGAGTGATTTTCTTAATATTTCCTGTCACACACACTAATGTAGTGAAATAGGAAAAGGAATTTTTTAATATCATTAATTAAAATTTTTATGCAATGTTTTGTTATAAATTTAGTGAAGAAATAAAAATCATTGATTTTTTCCCTAAGAGTTATATAAATACCATATTAATAAGTGAAAGGAAATGCTTCTTAAAGATCAGTAATTTTTAATAAACAATGTATAATATTTTCTGTAATGCTTTACACTCTAAAATGTTTTATCTACTTCCCTCTCTTACTGCCAACAAAAAATTTCTTTTTTCATTCATTTACCTACTTGGACTTTTTCTTGAATCTTAAAATTTAAATACATTTAACCACTGGTTATTGTTTCAATACCATTATGAATTAATAAGGAGGTTTAATAATTCCTTCTGATATATATATATATATATATATATATATATATATACATATATATATATATATTGATTGGATATTTTTTTTTATACAAGCTCTTCCATTGTTTTTAAACTATATTTTCAATTACATATGTAAAAATATTTCCCTTACTTCATCTTTGTAATTTAAATTTTCAAAAAAAAAAATCAAGAATGCTTTTTTTTCCCCCAAGTACGTTTTTCGGACAGAATTTTTATTTAAAGTTTAAAAAAAGACTTATGCATTTACAAATTTTTAATTAATAGTGTATTTTAGAGATAATTTTAACAATGTATTTTAAGGCTTATAGAATAAGAAATATTTTTGAAAATGAATTCCTTGTTAATTTTAAAATGACTTTTATTTTTATATTTAAAAGATAAACAATAAAAAAAAAATTATGTACAGACAGTTTGCAACAAAAGAATTGAAGTTGAATTATTTTAATTTTTTATTTAAATATTAATTATGGTAGTTGCTTTCAACCAGATATAATAATTCGATGTAACTTTTAGAGTGTGTATTTTTAATTAATTATGTTTATTATCTTAGTATGGTTACATTGATACCTAAAATGTAAAATTGTTTCTTCAAACTGCACAGGATGTGTAAATTCTTTTAATTATTTCCTGGTAACTCTCATTGTATAAATTGACATGTTAACAGTAAATTCAAAAATATATATTAGTATTGTATTTTCAGTTAGGCTTTTGATTATGTTTTGCATATTGTTTCAAATTCTTACTTTAAATCCCACTTACAATTCTCTAAATCTCGTAAAAAGAGAATAAAACATTTAAGTCAACAAATTGGGAAATTGTATAACTTTCATTTTATTTCATTTCATTAAAATTTTATTTTGAAGTAAATTACCTGTATCAGTTCCTTTTTTTAATTAGATATGTCTCTTTCCTCACATCATCCATTGAATGTGTGCAGAAGATCAATTATAATACATATAATGCTAACATTTTTTTTCAATTTCAGAATATAGGCAAAATCTCCTGTTTAGTGCTACTCTCTCAACTAAAACTGAAGGGTTAGTTCATGTTGCTCTTAGAAAAACTGCTTTATATATTGGTTTGGCTAAAGAAATTCAGACTAATGAGCAAGCAACTGTTGAGACATTAAAACAGGTAATATACACAATGATGAACTGATATTTTTTCATTACAAATTTTGCAATTATCTGTTAGCTTTAGCATAAATATACATGTGTGTGCTGAATTTCCTTAAAATTTTCTTTTTAATATATGAATCTTAGTATTTAATCATAATGCTACCTTGACAGAGTGCATAGGGAAAAATCTACATACAACACCTACAATATCAATAAAGAAATTACTGTGTCAAAAATTATATAAAAATGTGAAAATATTAATCTTAAGTTAATGAGTAATTTCAAGCAAAACATGAACTTTCTTGATGGATTATTCAGAGATACTGAGTCATATTCATGTGTCACAAAAGTAAAAACATCGAAAATTCTTCAACATCTACCCCAATAAAATATGTAAATGGAAGAAGCTTGACATCCCATTTTTTAATGTCTGAGATCAAATTCGATACCTTTCACTTTGAAGACTGACTTATTATTAGACCAAAATTAGCCAAAGAGCTTTGTTTTGACAGCACATATTGGATATTCTAAACTCGGCAAAACCATTATAAGCCATATTAATATCTGCCTTATAAATTGTTTTCTGTAAAATGCATGCTTTTCATTGACAATAGGCTGAAATCGCATGCCAAGTGAGGAAAATTGTAAAATTCATAAGTACCTACCTCAACAAATGTACATGTATCCATCTCCCATTATTCAAAAGTTGCTGGAATCGAACCCAGGACCTTATGCCGTGAAAAACATTCTATCACTAGTCCACAATGAGAGCCAAAGAAATCTGTTTCTACGAATATGATGGAATGAAAGAATAATGATGAAAATAGCAGTGACAAATGCAATCTAGTGAACACAACTTATCCAGGTTCATCATCAAGTATTACAGTTGATAAATTTAGAAAAAGAGTTAAAATATTTTATGTTAAGTTTTTCACTACTTTTAAAAAAAGCCAAATCATTTAATCCAGTTTATATCTTTAATTTATTCAAAAATACAAAACATAGTATTTTTTGTTGTATACTCTTTTCCAGAAGAAGAGGAATAATTTATAAGTTGTTATTAAGTGATAAGTTGTTACATTAACTTGGAAAAGTAGCTATAACTGAAGATCAAGAATGTTCTATTTGCCACTTCACTTTTTTTATTAATTAGAAAAATCACTATAATGATTAAATTTATGTTCAACGAATAATAAAATAAATATGAAAGAAACAGAACTATTTAAATTACTATTTTAAAGAATGTGATTCTATTTTAACACTAAATTTCCATTTTAAAGAACTCTTGAAATAATCGCAACAATAAATAATGAATTTTTTTATAAACTTAACTATGGTTCTGTGCAAATAAATCCTATAAACAGAATGAAAGCTTTGAAAAATAAAATTTTGCATCATTTAGCACATAGATTACTAAAATTATTTCTGGATTAAGAAAGGAAGTGTTTAACAAAATTAAATATGATATATAAACAATAATAGACTATAGCATTTAAAGCAGATTTTGATGTTTCTCATAAGAAATAAACTTTAAGTGAATCATGTATAGGTTTTATTGAAGTAACTGATTGGAAATTAGAAAAGGACTAGCAAAAGTAATTGAAAAACTATATTGAAAGGAAGCTTGATTTAAATATTTAAACCATGAAGATCAGCTATACAATAATAACAACATGAAAGGGAAATATAAAGGTGTACAATCTAGAATGATTGCATTAAACCTTTGTGTAGTTTATGTACCATACCTATAATACATATTGAATAGACTAATTTGTGATACCACAGTACATGTTGTAAAAAGTTAAGCAATATTTATAATACAGCAATTTGCAACACTAAACACCTACTAGATTTAATATAAGAAATGCATTCTAACTTTCATTTAATAGTATGCTTCGCAATGTTGCCTAATATTAACACTGTCAATAAATTATTTCTAGTAAAAGGAATTGTTAATTTGTTTTTAATTCAGTCTATAAAATTAAAACTAAAATTTAAGGAAAAATTTTAATGCATTTTTAGACTAAACAAAAGTACAGCATATAATCTAAATAGCTCAGAACATTTTCCTAAAAAAATAAATTTTTAAAAGATTATGTGTTGAAATTGTAAAAATTAAGAGAAACCCATATTGAAGTTTCAATGTTATTGCTTAACACCATAATTGATTTTGTTATTATACATGTAGAAAATAGATTAAAAGTAAATCAAATATTATTTATGATTTCAAATTAATCATCTTTATAAAACCATAAGAAAAATTAAATAGAAAATGTTCTGAAAATTTTATAATAAAGATATAGATAAAAATATAATCCACAAAAAAGACTTGCAATGTGATTAGATTTTCAATATAAACTATGTAAATTATGCTCAAGACATACAATAATAATAATGAAAATAATAATAATGAAGTACTTCTAAATATATTAATTGCCTCAAAACTTTTCTTTATGTTTTCAGTTACTATAGCAAATGCTGAGGTTTTGTTAGCACAATAAATGTAATATAGAATTATCTTCAGTCAAACATCTGTGCAGAATGCTTAAATCCACTTGCTATATCAAACACCAAAACAGAATTTTTCTGAAGTAATGAATGTATCAGGGAAAACAAAATCACAAATCAAATAAACATGCATTAGTTCTATGTGTCTATAACTTTTTTCATAGATTTTAGTCTTTTTACAGAGAAAGAGTGTTCAAAATTTAAAAGGTATTCTGTGGGTATACTGGTTAAAACAATTCCTATTACTGTTATATAAATTTAGTGGTCAATAAAGAGTCTATTGCTCACCCTGTTTTGTTAACCATAATTACATTAAATAATTTTATTAAAGAATGCATTCTATTTTATATTTCCTTTTTATTAAAATGATTTAAAATACTTTAGTTGATATACCAGTGTTTTTTTTTTCTTTTAATTCAATAGAGAATTATAGATACTGCATAATACATAAATTTAAAATGATTTTCTTTTCCTATTAATGATAAAATCAATTTTAACAAAGTATTTTAATATTACAATATTTATTGATATGATATATATATTAATGAATACTTTATTAGGTTTTAATATATATATATATATAAGTATTACTATTGAAATATAGTGTTAGTGAGATATTCTTCATTTTATATAGGTCATGTTCTTTAATAGATTTTTTGTTGCTCTTTGATAATGTAATGAGTTATTCTTAATTATATTATTTTTTAATATGCATGATGATTTCTTACTAATTTATGAATATCATTCCATCATGGAAAATTAATTATTAAATATAAATAGTTCTATATTTGTTTAAAACAAAAAAAATATCAAAGAATAGAATGCAATAAAATGTTAGTTTAGTTGTTATCTATTAAATTCGTAATAATTTTAGTAATATAAGGTGAAAATTTTTCCAAAAATACTATTTTAAATTATTGCAAAGATCTAATTATAATGAATACTACAGAAATTAAAATATTATTTTAAAAGTTCATATGTAATTTATTTTCTTTTTTATTTTGAGAGGAAAATATTGTTTAATTGATTTCATGTGAAAAAAATTCAAGTTTCAATTAATTATTTTCCAAAAACAGTACCTGAAAAAATTCTTTATAAGACTTCATAAATAGTGCATAAAGTATTCTTTTTACTTTTACAGGGCTACATCTTTTGTCCTTCTGAAAAAAGATTCTTAGTTTTATTCACTTTCTTGCGAAAGAAATTTCAGAAGAGAAAGAGTATTGTATTTTTCAGTTCCATAATGTCTGTTAAGTTTCACCATGATCTCTTTAACTATGTGAATTTAGTGTGCAGTTGTATTCATGTAAGTAGATTTTATTGCATCATTAAATATATATTATCTTCTTTGATTGCATTAGAAAAGCTTTGTAAAATAACTATTTTAATGTTTAGTACCTATTTTTAACATTACTTTCAATTTTCTTAAAAGCATATTTAGCAATTCTCTTGATTATAGAATGCAAACACATTACTTATTGAATGTATAGAAATGCATGATTTTACATCATGTCCGAAAAATTACTAGAAACTTTTACAATGTAGATTTCTTTAGAATAATTTAACTAAACCAATAATTTCCAATCTTTATAAGAATATAAAACTATTGTTCATAAATTAAGAACTCTAAATCTATCATGCATTATTTAATTTTATACATTAACATTTTGAAATATTTAAGTAGTATTTTTATTTAACACTTATAAAATTTATAGTTTTAACACAATGTCATTATTGTTAAAATGTTTAACATTCACTAAATTTTGCATAATATGATCATGCAAAACACCCTCAAGTTTAATTTATTGATATTAAATTCTGTTTGACAAAAAAGGATGGAGGAAAAACATTTTAAATTAAAATTTTTATTGTTTATTTATTTAAATTTCAAATAATTTAGTCCTTATTGACTAAACTTATTTCTATATTATTAATTACTATGTATAAGGCTGTTTTTTAATTGCTAATATTTTCTATAATAACTTTTTCAACAAATTTATTGAAATCCGTATGTTTTTTTATATGAAGAAGCACAATGATATTCTATAAAGAATGAATATATCTTATTATAAACTATGTGATACTCTATATATGCTTCAATAATCTATTATATATTAAGTGATATTTAATATATAATGGTAAATATTTACTGGTAGCAAAAATTAAAAGTAAAATTTTTTATTCTAAGTTAAACTACCAACATGGTGTTCATACATATATTATGTATAAATGTCTAGATAATTTTTAAAAGTATGAAAAAAAAAACTTGAGTGTTTTTTTTTTTTTTTTTTTTTTTTTAAGGTTTTATCTCTAACACTTAAAAAAATTACGCATTAACTAAATAAAACTTAAATATTTCATTATTATTTAAGTGTGAGATATTTACACTGTCTAATTCAATTTTTCAGGGCCAACAGAAACAGCACATAAGAACTCGGAATTTTCTACAGTTTTGCAAAGCTAAATCTGGTCTCCTGCTGTGCACTGATGTTGCAGCAAGAGGATTGGATATACCTAAAGTAGATTGGATTGTACAATTTGATCCTCCTGCTGATCCAAAAGCAAGTATAATTTCTGTTTTTAATTTATGCATTTTGTCATACAGTTTATTATTATTTTAAAATGCAGAAACAAAAACTTCATGAAAAAATAATTACTTCAATTTTAATTGTTAAATTATATTAGCTAGCAGAAAATGCAAACATTTTATTTAACTTGGCTCCATTGCTATTTTCCATTTACTTTGTTCTTTTCATCCAAGAAAATATCATCTTATTCTTCTGTGTTCATGACTTAGTTAATTTTATTTTTGTTTACCTTAGTTTATATTAGTGTTAGTAAAATGCATCTTAATGAATGTGATTGCATTTTATTTACATTTAGTGTTATAACAAACCATATCAAGGGATGTTTAATTAACTTTGTTCTGCATTTTATATTTTCAATATATAATTTTTCATATTTTGGCTTTATCTCAATTTTTTTCGTTTAAATTATAGCTTTTTATAAAATTGTTGTAATTGTTTTTATGAATTTATGTGGTCATTTTATGATCATGTAGTTCAGTAGAAAAGTCAAGCAAATGAAAATGTCAAGAACAAAATGTCACACGCAAGATGAGCATATGCAAAATGCATGCAGTCAGCATGTGCAGCTCAAGACTACAATAAAAGAAAGAATAGAGATGTAATTAAAGACATTCTATGCAGATGCAAGTGAATATTTTAATGAAATATGGCTAAAATAAATTATCTGGATGACTTATGAATGATTGGAAAGCTGGAGGAGGGATGTAATGAGACCAGTGTAAAACTGAAGACTTCAGAATGTATGAAAGTGTTGTTTCCATGCTTGAAAAACCTTCCAAATGAATAGGTGCAGCTGCAGGAAAAATAACTG
The DNA here is from genome assembly GCA_037975125.1 of Latrodectus hesperus. NCBI lineage: Eukaryota > Metazoa > Arthropoda > Arachnida > Araneae > Theridiidae > Latrodectus > Latrodectus hesperus. The sequence continues at coordinate 61,315,582 of CM075862.1, forward strand.
CAGTGATTGCAACTGGGTGCAGACCAATATTGTCCTGCAGATGAATAGAGCTCAAAACCAGTCAACAAGCATTATTGCTTAGCAATTGTGTTCAGCAACAAGTGTTATTGTTTACTGTGTCAAGATGCCTTCTCAAAGTTGACTACCAGTGCCACCAATTTTAGGGTAATACAAGGAGCATATTAACTGGACATCTCATCAATAGTCATGTCCTCTATACAAATGAGTGTCATTTCAGTATCATAAGCAATTCTCAATGGGAGTTGATTTGGAGAGAAGTCGAGGACACAATTTCATCGCAACACAGTCAAGGAAAAAGACCTTTACATTGCTCTTGGAGTTGTCATCTTTAGAGACATTATGATAAATGAGCAGATTGATCTTCACATTTTGACTAATTTTGTAACTAGATATAGCTATTGTTTGGTGATCCTTCCTGAGACATCTCTTCCAATGTGCCATTGGAGCAGACTTTGTTTTTATAGATGACAATGCATAGTCACACTGGATTTCTGCCATTCAGTTGCAAGGGGAGATATAACTCAAATGAAATGGCCAGCATACTCCCATGTGTGATTTAGATCACATGAAAGATGTATGAGATGCTTTGGGGAAATGCTGTGCTACATTTTCTGAGTGACACCCAATAATTGAAAGAGATGCTGGTTGAGGAATGACCACTCTTACCTTAAGAATCATTGGGTTATCTGGTGCTGAGTATAGGTAGTGGGAAGTAATCATTACAGTAAGAGGTAGACACATCCCATATTGAGGAACATCTACTTGTTCTTTCTCTTGGGCAGACAATCATGGTTAATGATAATATGAACACAGTAAGGCCTTTATTTGATTCTATACTGTATGTGTTTTTGTCTTCATTTACATACAAAATGCTATCTCTCCTTTCTGAATTTCATGTCTCAGCTGATTTCTTATGAAATTAGGAGAAAAAGAACACCTATTGCTTAAGTTTTGCACACTAGCATGTTAAATAGCTTGATCCTGCAGTATTAAATTCTATCATAAATGTATTGACTGTGTAATTATTTTGGTATTCTAAGATATGTAAAGTTATCTTCTAGACACATTCAAACATGTTCTATAAGATGAAAAACATGAATTGATAAGCCCTTATAAGGCATTTTACAGTTTGTGATCAAATACCGTTTTAATAATTAGCTGAATTTAAACGATTTTATTAGATTTTTAGTATCATTAGCAGCAAAATGTTGTCAATATCTTGTTCCCCAGTTTATCACAAGAATTCAGGAAACATGGACAGTAATAAGGTTGGTTTGGACTACTGACATATTTACCTCTTACGTATGATGGTGATAGTTTTGGGGAGAAAAGATGGAGATATTCCCTAAGATCACATTTTTACAATAAGAATCTATTCCAAAGATACATATGATATAAACCTATATGACTTTAGCTATATTGAGAGGTAAATAGGAGTTACAGAATATTATGACTTGATACCCCACTGGATTTATGTAAAGCTGACAAATATCAGATTATAGTGACATAGTTGGTGATGTCTAATCGTTGCTCACCTGATTCCTCCATATTCTCACACATTTGTGTTTTGGTCTATCCGAAAAGAGTTTAGCGATTTATTGTGCTTTTTTTTAAGTTCAGTTATTAATAAAACCGTTGCTAATGTATTGCTTCAACCAATCCTTTTTCTGAAACTTAACATGAGGATATATATTTTCTAAGTCAAGCAATTTTGGAATCTTTGAGTAAACATTAAAGGCCTTTTTCTTTAAAATCTTATGCATCAGAAATGATAGTCCAGTTTTAACTTTTAAGGAATTGGTTCTTTTAAATGCTTATCATTTACATCATTCACGAAATTGCTAATAACAAATATTTGTGCTTAATCTGCAAACTATAAATGATTCCTTGATAAATATTTTTTTATAAAACTTGAATTTTTGTTAAGGGACTTTATTTTACTTATTTTAAGTCTAATCTTATTTATATTAATATTTACTATAAAATAACATTTATAATTTTAACATTAATAATACCTTGATTTAGGTCTGTCAAATTGAACATCAGATATAATGATAAAATATTGAATTATGTATCGAAACTATTTTAGATTTAAGGTAGAAACCAGTTGTTTGAAAAAAGAATATAATATTTTATGTAGTGTATCAATTGAATTAATAGTTTAAAAAGCAGGTTTTTTTTTTTTTAAATTTAAAAAGATAAAAAGCTTAAATACGATAGTTGAAAATGATTGTAGAACGGCAAACAAATAGTCAAAGAAGAGCTCTTTTTCAAAGTCTCATTTGATGATTTGCAAACAATATTTGGGGGTAAAGATGAAAATTTTGAAGTGACTTGAATAGCAATATTGTAATTAATACAAAAATTCATGTACAGTTTTTATGCATTAAAAATCAACATTACTTAGTTATCATTGTGTAAATTAGTTGAGTGTTCTGGATAAGCATCAAAATGATGTAATTATTAGGAGGATTGAATTCAAAACATTAGTTTCATATTCTATCCTTCTGTATATTGAAGTCACCAAGATGGTAGCTGACTGGTTATAACTCTAGCCTTAGATTTGGCAGTTCTTGGGTAGGATTTACTTGTTGTCCAAGTCATTTTTTGCTCATGAGGTCTAATTAAACTGGGACCTACAGTTTAAAGTAGGTTCTGAACCCATGAACTGAAACAAAGTGGATTATAGACCTTGTCTGATTAGTTCTGTCCAAAAAGTGGCAATTGAGTGATAAACATATGAACCTATATTGAAATGCACCATTTAATTTTATTACCTAATAATACTCTTATAAAAATAATTTCTACTCATGTCTCTAGTAAAATATTATAATGTATGCAAGGAATTCTTGAAAATCCCAAAAAATCTATCTACGAAATGATAATTAATAGTTCAATGTGAAATGTAAATTTGGAAGAAAAAGGTTGCAAAGAAAATACTTTGAAGTATGTGTAAAATTTAATGGGAATATTTCATTATTTTGGAATATGAATTTAATTTGATAGATCAGTCTTTTAATTTGTTTGTTCTTAATTCATAGCAATGTCTAGTTCTAATAAATCTAGTCTTTTTCTATTTATTATATTCATGAATAATTTCATTAATGATTACTTAATATTAATCATTTCAATCCATTTTAGCTTTGCTGTGATGCTACCACGTCTTAATTGTTATGTTTTAATTTCTAGAAAAATAAAAAAGGTAAGGTAAGGGTCACTGAATTTTTCAATTTCAATGAAGTTGTTGCCTTTAGATCTTTGTCAGGAAAACTTAGAGCAAATGAGCAATGAAAATAATAATTATTTTCTTATCTGGGAATCCTGGATAGAAATGAATATTATCTTCACATAAACATTAACTTATTTAACACCTAGCAGAAACAAGAGTATAATTTACTTATTAGCTGCATTTTAAAAACTATTTTTGTCTTGTAGGAGTATATTCATCGAGTTGGAAGAACTGCTAGGGGAACGAATCTGGAAGGAAATGCACTTCTTCTTTTAAGACCTGAGGAGAGAAAATTTATCAATTACCTGAAGAAGGCTAGAGTACCTATGAAAGAATATGATTTTGCATGGGACAAAATACCTGACGTCCAAAAAGAGGTACAAATTTTAAGCTACATCTATTGTTATTTTTACTAACTTCAGTCAAATAATAATAGGCTTTAATTTGTATCATAAATAACAAAGAAATTTTGTTTGTTTCGTTGTTATTTTTAATCTACTAACTAACACATAATAAACTTATAATCTCATTGTTATATAATAAAAGCTTATTCACACTTAAGTCGTTTTCCTGTAACTTATATTTTTAATTATACAAATTATTCAAAAAAAATTTTAAATTTTAGCAGTGTGCTTTAAAATGACATTCTAAGTCTATTACATAAGATTTTATGTATTTTTCACATATTTATTCAATAATTTCATGATTACTTATCCATTGCTGAATCATGATAATATACAAAATCATCCAAATAGTTTTATGTATCTGAAAATGATAAATACCTACCTTCATTGTTATTTTCAATTAATTTACTGCAATTTTTCTAATGAAAATTTTCTGCAGCATACTTTTTTATTATATTTTTTGTAATATTTGACATGTTTTTTTGTTTTTCTAGTTGGAAAACTTGGTTGCCAGAAATTACTACCTCAAAGTTCTAGCCAAAGATGCATTCATTGCTTACATACGTGCTTATAAATCACATCACATGAAAAAAGTATTTGATGAGAAAAATTTGGATCTTCAAGCTGTGGCCAAATCTTTTGGTTACACTTATATACCATGTAAGAATATATAACTGACTTAATAAATATATTTTTAATTATTTTCTTTTAAATACTTAAACATACACTATTTAAGAATAACTACATATAAAGTAATTTTATTAAATATTATATGTAAAAGTCAACTATATTCATGTGTAGTAAAATTCAATGATAACAGTGTCACTTGCCAAGCTGGGCAAAGTGGTATCAAATAATCTAGTATGTTTCACCAATTTTTACCATCGTGGTTTCATGGCTAGTCATTTTTCTCAACAGTAGTTAAATTTTGCAACCCTCTGAAAACTTTTTTCTCTCAGTAAAATATATAACATATTTCATTGAAATATGTAGACAAATTATTTCTTTACAAAATCATGAGTTTTTATTGGAAATAATTGTTTTCGTACATTTATTATAATATACAAATACACATATCATACACGTTTCAGTATTAAATATTCTTAATACTTTCCACTTGAACTAGCTTCAGAAATGTCTTTCCTCCATTTCTTTGATTATTTCGATCTAGATTTTGTTCTATGTCGATGCTTTTTTAATAATCTTTCGTTAGATTCGCCATGTTTTTTCCTAAAAGTATAAATATTAATAAACTTAATGCTATGAAAGACAACACAAAAATCATGTACATTTCGTGAATTTACAATAATTTACATGAAAACATCAATTTAAAATTTTAATTTTGTGAAATATTTAATCTTGTTTACCTACAAAAAATGTAGATTTTAAAACTAAAGTTGATTAAAATACAAAATTACTTAGATTAGAATTGAGTATTTAACATTCTAAATATTTTGTATAACATCTATTTATACATTGAATTTATTTCTAAAAACAAATATACTATAATTTGGGCGTTTAGTGTTTTATTCTGTCGGCAAATTAAAATACCTCATATTTAAAAAGGTATTTTGTAGATATAGGCAAATATTATCTACATGAAGAAGAATTATTGATCAGTCTTTTAATAGAAATTATACTTTTTTTGAAAAACGTTATATATTTCAAATATAATAAAATTTTAAATTTCTTTTATTTATAATAAACTTTAATTTGTGGTTTTGCAATGTCTGGAAAGCATGAGACTTTTTTATCGGAAGAATATGACGATGTGCGATTCTTAAAATGTTAGGTTTAATTTTGTAAGCAAGATGCATTTGAAATGAAATTAAAATAATAAACATATGTAGTTTATATATCAGCAATCAATTATTCACAATTTAAAATATTCCTATTTCTGAATCAAGAAATAGTTTATTGTTCCATGAATTATTGCTTCAAAAAATTAACTATATGATGATTTAATTATTTGTATCTTCACTAATACAATAATAAAAATTTATAAATTCATAAAATAAAACCATACAGAATTAGTGTTTTATATTACTGCTTCTACCTTTTTAAAATTGTAGATAAATTTTTGAGACCAGATTATTTAGGCATATTCAAATTTAAAAGAATAACATCAGTACCTATTCTTAACAGATCAAAAATGTTCTTTAATATAAAATTATAAACATTTATGTTTTTAACAAAACTAAAAAGCAAAAAAGGACTCAGACAGATGAATTAAAATATTTTAAAGCACTGCCAACATCTTTAAATGCTTCATAAATTATATAATTGTGTAAAAATAATATTTTCTAAAGGAAGTTAAAATAATCGTCAGAGTTCATAACAGATGAGAATGTAGATAGGATTCCACAATCTTATCTATTATGACAGGGGTGGCCAACCTGCAGCTCATTGAAGGATTATCTGTGGCTCTTCCCTTTTTATATTATTGTGCACTTATATTTTTAAAAAATATCGTTCCGTATGTGTTTGCCAAAATGTCTTTTAAATTACTGACAACAAATATAGAAGATAACTGCAACATTGTAAAAGATTTCATTTCTGTGCAAATTAAGATTGATATGACTCATCGAAAACTATGCAAACGAACATAAACAATGGAGTGATCAACCGACTTTAGACCGATTTTAAATTTGTAAGCTTTCATTGCAATGAACAATTGACATGGTGCTCTGCAGAAAACAATTTATATCTCTTGCTATGGATATAATTTGTGATCTGGAACTTTTGTTAAGTTAACTATAGTTTGTTTCATAGTTTGTAACAAGAGTTGTTACTGTTTTAATAGCACAAAGCTTGTATTTTCTAAGTTTCTTTTTATTTCCAGTTCTTTTATTTAAAAAATGGACGACAGTGAATGAATATAAAAAAAGAAAATAGAAGTTTTAATAAGGAGTGGGAGGAGAATTTCTTTTTTATTGACAATAATGGAAAAGCATTGCATGTTATTTGTAATTCTACAATCAAAAATAATAAAACTAGCAATTAACATCAACATTATGAGACCAATCATCCTCAGTTTTGTAATAAGTATCCACCAAATTCCAAATTAAGGACAGATAAACTTGCTTCTTTAAAATTAAATTTAAATAAACAGTCAATTTTGATGACCCCAAGCAATCAAGCTGATAATGTGGCTAAAACCATTTTGTTATTGCCTGGAACATTGCTCTTGTAAAACACCCGTATGCAGAGAGAAAGGGTTTATGAAAAATGTACTTAAAGTTTTAGAGTCATAATGCAGCATTGCATGAAGTTGTTTCGCAAATTCCCATCTCAAGACACACAACCAAGCAACACAAAACTGCAATTAATACATCTCTTAAATATAATTTAAAAAATGATTTGAAGAACTGTATTGCATTCAACTTAGTCCTTGACGCATCAACAGATATCACAGATCTTCTGTAATAGGCATTTATCATACGTTTTGTTTCACCTATTAGACTCCATAATGGAAATTTTTAATGTGCCTTTTAATAAACTTGTAAGCATTGCAACTGATGTAGTTTATTGGACAATGCTGAGTAAAAAAATGTTTTATTCGGCTTTTAAGTGGTTCTCAAATTTCACAATTCATCCGATTAACTGCATAATTCACCGAGAACATCTCATTTTAAAATACTTAAAATATACTGATGTTATGAGAACAGTGTTACACATTACATTCACATCAATGCAAAATAAAATCATCATCATTTCAAAAATCTCCTTGAAGAATTAAAAGACGAACTTCCAAATGACATTGATTTCTTTTGCATTGTTAGGTGGTTATCTAGCCTCAACATATTAAATCAATTTGTAGATATGTTTGATCCCATAACTTATTTCTAAAAGAAAAGCAAATAACCTATTTAGAATTAGATGATGACGAGTGGTTATAAGACTTAATACTTTTGACTATGTTAGGGAACATTTGCAAACACTGAATTTACAACTGCAGAAGAAATTTAAAATAATTATTTCAGTATTTGGAGCATTGTAATTATGTGAATCATTTTATTCCACTTTAAATTTTGTGAAATCCAAACACTGACCAGTATTAACCAACAAGCATCTCAAAGAATTACTGAAAAGTGCTGTCACCAATTATTCACCAAATTTTAAAGAATTATCATAAGAAATATAATAAACTATTTAAATTAATATTTAAATTCGATACACATATTTCATACCTTTATTTGTGTTTTCAATAAAAACAATTTCTGTAAAAAATTTTAATACCTTTTTTGCATTGCTTTTGAATATGTATTTAATTACAGCTCACAAAACATTTAAAATTTTGAAAAATGGAATATTAAGGAGCTTGGCCACCCCTGTACTATGAGCAAAGATATAAACTCGACTGAATTGAAAACATAGATATTTTAAAAGCGTAAATTATTAACAATAAATTATTTTTATTTCTCTCTAAAATCTTTATATATATATATATATATATATATATATATATATATATATATATATATATATATATATATATATATATATATATATATATATATATATATATATATATATATATATAAACCAAACCAATTTAATATTTTTGATTTTACAATGAAACAGATAAATGTTTCACCAAGCACTGTAATCCTAATTAGTTCTTCGATTTTTTTACCTCATTTTAAGCATAAGTATTTGTTTACTTGTATTTGCATCATTACAGTAATATATCACAATCACATGTCTCACATTACTTACATTGTACTATACATTTGCGAAGATTATTTTTGCAATTTGACAGGTTTAAAAATAAAGTTTTGAATTATTAAATTCAAGAAAATTAAAAATTATATTTCTGATACCTGTGCAGGCTTTGTGCAAAAGTCATTTTCTACCTAGATTCTCTTATCTAATTTTATTTTCTGGATAATTCGTAATTTCTTAATAGCATATACAGTGAGTGTAAAAAGTATTCGTACAGTACGACAATTGATTTAAAAGAGATCCGTTCATAAAAATTATAAACATAAATTCCATTTTAATTAATAATAAATACATAATAGAACATATTTTCACAAGTTTCATGTGAAATTTACACAAAAATAATTTTATATATGAATAAATATTTACAAAACTATAACAATCCAACATCTTGTGGTGTAAAAAGTATTCGTACACTAAAAGTAAAGCAAATTTTTAGTTATATTTTGTGATTGGCTTAGCCATTAAGATGTAGTTAATTGACGTCATCTTGAAGTTACTCAAAAGGTTCTTCAGTGGAAATTTTAATGTAGTGAGAAACTAGAAATTCTGTAATGGGTCGTAAAAGTAAAGAGACAAGTGTTTCCAAAAGAGAACTGATTTTAAAGCTCCGTAAAATGGTAAATCGAACAACAAAATTTCTGATCTGGTTGGTAGACCCCGTTCAACTGTGCAGTCAATCATAAAAAGTTTTCTCCCACTGGAAAGGTTCAAAACAGTTCTCGTACTGGGTGATCATGTCTATTGACATCATCTGACAGACGGTTTCTGGTACGTTCATTAAAGAAGGATCCCAAAAAATAAGTGCTCCTACATTAACATCAGAACTGAAGAACATGGGAACAGCAGTCTCCGTAAGTACTGTTCGAATTGCATGCAGAAATGAAGGTTTCATGGCCATGTTGTTAGACGGAAACTCTTTGAGTGTGTGAAGAATAGGAAGCTGCGATTGTCTTTCACCAAGCAATACGTTAATAAAAGTCCAGATATCTGGAAAAAGATTATCTTTACAGACGAAAGTAAATACAACATATTTGGATCGGACGGGAGACGAATGGTATGGAGAAAGCGCAATAAAGAAATGTATCCTAAGAATTTAGTGCCAACAGTGAAACACGGGAATGGAAGTCTGCTTGTTTGGGAGTGTATGAGTGCTTTTGGGGTGGGCAAATTAGTCTTTATTAAAGGTGTTATGAATCATCAACTTTATATTGACATTTTAAATAATAATTTAGGATCTAGTGAAGCAAAAATGGGCGGGAATGGTGATTACGTTTTCATGCATGATAATGACCCCAAGCACACAGCCCAAAACACAAGGCTCCGGATGATATATTATACCCCAAAGCTCATGAAACTTCCTCCTCAATCGCCGGATCTCAACCATCGAGAATTTATGCGACGTTTTTGATAAAAATATTGGATATACACATATTTCTAATAAAAATGATTTGGAATCAGCTATTAATCAAGAATGGGACGCCATATCTAGCTCAATAACAGCAAAATTGGTGGCATCGATGCCAAAGAGACTCAAGGCAGTTATTCGAGCTAAAGCATATCCTACAAGGTATTAGTTGAAATATTATGATTGTATTGGCCAATATATATGCATGATGTACGAATACTTTTTACACCACAAGATGTTGGATTGTTTCAGTTTTGTAAATATTTATTCATGTATAATAATTATTTTCGCGTAAATTTCACATGCAACTAGTGAAAATATGTTCTACTATATATTTATAATTAATTAAAATGGAATTTATGATTATAATTTCTATGAACGGATCTCTTTTAAATCAATTATCATAGTGTACGAATACTTTTTAAACTCACTGTATGAACTTTTTTGATATTAGGGGTCAAGCAATCTCTTTTTAATTGATTTCAAAGGTATTTCAGATCCAATATTTGAGCAAATTTGAAATTTCTGCAACTACAGGCTTGTTTTCCTATAATTAAAATAACTAGATTAGATTATATAAATAAATATTAAGTAAAAATTATTTGTGTGTGTGTGTGCAAGACTTTAATAAACTCTATTTTTTTCATCAAATATTATAAAATTCCCAGTTCTCCTTTAGTATTCATTGCATATATATAACTAACAATCTACTTAATCGAAATAACATTAATTTTTTAAATAATTTATAATAATATATGATAATAAACATTACTTTCCGAACATGTGTTACTTTTTCTTTGATTTATAGAAAAATAAATTCAAATTTAACTGTATTAAAATAGTTCAATATACATACATTAAAATATTTAAATGATATAAAAACAACAAAAATTTTCAGAACTTATGAATTAATATTAAGTTATCACACATAGTCATTGCAGTTGAGGGAACATTTTCTTTAATGCTATAAAAATATTTTTTTAATTATTTAAAAAATTTATATTCCAACATATATTCATAACTAACTCACAAGAGAGTTTATTAAATTAAAATTCCTTAATTTGTCATTAAAATGCGAATTGAGTTTATCATTTTATAATTATAGTAAAAAATTGTGGATTTAAATATAAACATTACACCATTTTCATTCGTTTACTTTTTCTTGCAAAAGACTCTTAAAAAGTAACTAAAATAGTCTTACATAATACCTATACGTCATATATGACTTAAACATTTACTGAAATAAAAATATCGTAAAATTATATTAGAAAATATTTTTAAAATACAGTTAAAAATATTTCGTAAAGAATTAGCAAACCCTTACATATGATACTAATTCTTCGAATGTAATTATTTTCTAATTTCGAATTCTAAAATACGAATATAAATTTAGAAAATTCCAATATTTTTTCTTATGCCCGGCTGTTCTTAGGATATACCTGTTCGGCGCTACTAGGGGCGAATGTGACGGCGTCTCTTATGCAGTGGGACACCCACTGGATGTGCCATCTTTGCTCTGAAAGTGAAAGGCCCAAAAACACTCGGAGACAGAAGCACATCCATGCCCAAACCAGATTCGAACCCGGGACCTTCTGCTTCGAAGTTATGGACGCTAATCACTCCACCGCGGTCGGCAAAAATTCCAATACTTGTATACAAAGTTGAATCAAATTTCATATAAAATATTTTTAATTGAGGTGTATTTGAGAAAAATTGAAATTTCACACCTACACGCATTTACATAAATATGTACTCGTGTATGTCTTTAAATATGTACATGTATTTATATAAGTACATTTGCATGTATGTTATATATGTATAATATAAGGATATGAGTAAGCGCACAAGTATGAATGAATATATACAAACATACTTATGGATTCAAACAATTGCTCCATTTTTATCAGAACAGCACCTTTAAAGACAATTCTATTTAGTAAATATCGTCAAACATTACCATAAGTGTAGTGTTAGGATACTCCTCATTCTCTTCACGTGATGGCGCTGTAGTCATTGGGAGAGAGGAGAGGAAAGAGTCCGCTCCGGCGAGGAGAGGGAGATTGTCTTTGATCAGCGAACAAGGAGGTTTAGCTGGCTCTCCTTGGGTGTTTGTTCTGTTGGCCGTGTAGAGCCATAATCAAATTTCTATTAATTATAATTTTAATATACAATACTATCAATTTTTATTTTTAAATTTTAAATAAATGTTTGTATTTGTTCGAGTTGTGCTTTCTTCTACAGAACAGACACTACAATAAGCATCAAGGAATATCTATAGCACTGACTACTATTTTAAACCAAAAATATTGTTAAATATTCGCCAAAAAATGCAACTCTGCAAACAATTCAACAGTATTTCAATGTTATTCTAATTATCAGAGGTTTAATGATTAACTTAATATTAGTATTCAGAGTTGAAAAGTTTGTTATCTGGAATTCTAAGAAATAAAGTTGTTCAAAAACTCTAAATGTGCTTATATCTCAATTTTTCATTGATATGATTAATGTGTATGTTTTACGCATGCTTCTACATTTATTTACTTTTTTTATAAAAATTTATTTGAAAATTTGAGTGTATTGCAAAAGTCCGAATATTTTGAAATGCTTAATACACAGAAAGTATAACAACATTTAAAAAACATTAAATATGCTGTCAATTTCCATGAATATTTTATTTGGTCATTCAATAGTTTAACGTCATGATTACTTTTATGTAGCTTTTCAAAATTAGTCAGAGGTTTAACGATTTTAAAGAAATTTCCAAAAAATTTTACATTACAAGTACAAAAATAATTTTAGAAATTTTAAATAAATTATTTTTAAATGTGACATAAAAGAATCATTTTTTGAAAAACTCTAACATTTGAGAATTCGGTGTAAATATATACATATATAAAAATAAAAATATTTAAACTATATATAATAAAATATTCAATAACTACTAAATTATTGACTTATCATAATGCTTATTGCGAATTCCATTTATATAGCAGACACAATTTTATCCAAACACACAGCAGTGTTTTGCTTATTTTGCTTCTTATCTATTATTTAAAAGTAATTGGAATTTAATAAAGTTCCTATTTTTTAAAGTTAAATAACTACCTAAATGAATACTAACTTTAAAACTCCACAAAAAATAAAGTGGGAGAACTACTAACTTTATTAAAACTATAATACAACTTTTATAAATGCATTTAAATTAATTATAAAATCATTTTAAATTTATAAAATTTTTTCAATAGTGAGAAAATTAAAAGTTTATAATTGCTACAGTGTAACCATTGTTTACTTTTGTTATTGCAAATGAAATTCCAAGATTTTGAACCAATGCCTCCTCATAAAGCGAGACGTATTAGAGGAAATGAAAATAAGAGAAATAATATATACTTATTGTGTTGTGTTGAGAATATAAATGTAAGATTGTCCAAAAGTTATTTTAACCGAGCTGGCAGCCGAATGGTTAGCGCTCTTGCCTTCGGTTCAACAGTTCGTGGGTTCGAATCCCACCTTGGGTATGGATGTTTGTAGTCGTTCGGAATCCACTTTAAACCGTAGGTCCCGGTCTAATTAGCCCTCGTGTGCAAAAAATGACCGTTGAGCGACAAACAAATCAAATCAAAGAGTATTTTATTGGCAAAAAAAAAAAAACATTTTTCAAAAATTTAATGATTTTAAAATGCTTTATTTCTGTCATTGAATTTACCTTCTGTTCTCTTTTTCTTTCATTTTATTATCATCTAAAATTTAATTAAAAATTTGACTTAGTCATTAGTCAAAAATTAATTTGTGAATATAAACTAAAACACAGAAAAAAAATTTCGAATTTCCTTCTACTTCTATATTGTGAAAAGTGATACAAGTAAATGTTAATGACAACATTAATGAAAGGGCAGGGATGATTTTACAATTAGGTTATCCTGAATGACAAATAAAAATTACAATTAGGTCATGATTGCCAGAAAACAATGGTGAAATGCCAAAGCAAAAATTGTAGCCTACAGATGAATATGAATAATTTTTCTGAACGAAAATGTTATAGATGTGAACTTTTTCCAAAAATACTATATTGTGGTTTTGGCTAAATGGGTAAAATACACATGTGTCTGATGATATTTTGACACTCTTTTGATGCAATGTATTTGATTTTAACTCCTGCGACAAATGATGAAGAAATCTCACAAAATAACTAAACGGCAACCATTAACACTCACATTTTGAACTCTTGTTTTGACACTTGTCTAAAGCGCTGCTGAATATATTTAACCCTTGCTGTCCCAAATGCGGCTGTCCCAGCCGCATTTGTCCGCTTTCCCGAAGTATGCTTCTCTGCAATGTGCCTCTACCAGTAACACATACACCCGTGGCTTTAAAATGCAATAGAATGTCCATTGTTTAGCTTGTTTTGTTACAGTAAACAATTAGAATGGAAAACATGCCTCTTCTTTTCTTCCGATACATCGCATAACTGCCCGTGCCTGTGTGAAAACCCGTGGCACTGGAGAACGAGTCAAGTACGTTTTCATCGGCAGTTAAAGGATTGATAACCACCGTGTAACTGCCTCGCGATAGGACTTTTCATAGATATACATCCGTTTTCATGTGCTACAAGGGAAAAAACCCACAAATCTGGCACACCCACCTTGAAAGATTTGCCTTCAACAAGCAGAAGTGCAAAATCCATCTCCCGTTGTTCAGCACTAGCTGGTAGTGAACGCAGCATCTTTCACTCGGAAGAAAGATGACTTATCACTATAGCAGGGCGTGCCTTCCAACACCTACTCCATTTCAAACAATTCAAGTCAAACATTGTAAAAACGTGTTAACAATTGTTGATGGTTAACACGTTTTTACAATGTTTGGTGATAAAGAATAGTAAAGAAGACATTCTGCTTTTCCAGGGAAAAAATATAACACCAGGCCACTCTGTGTGTGTGCAAAATAGCACGAAATGAAAATTATACATAAAAGTATATAAGTGTAATGTTAAAAATTCCAAAATAAAAGTATTCATCACTATCGATAGTCGCATCACATAGACTTCATTTTATTGGAAAGATAACAATTAAGACGTTTCACTAAAAGCATTCATGAAAATTTGGAAACCACTAACTATATGCGAGTAGTAGTACTTTGACTATACTCTTGACATCGATTTGATAACAGAAGGTAAAATATAATACCTATATTTTCATACTCTCTTCTTTTAATTAGCTTCTTAAATAATTATTAGGCTGTATAAATATTCCGAAATATATTGAAATTATAATGAGATTTAAAAACTGGTATATTTTATTTCTTGAAGATGACAAGTAAGTAATTTTAAAACTCTAGGATATTTTATATATGATTTCCAAAACGAAATTGCACTGTCTGTTAAAGCTAAAATCACTCTTCGTGGTTTATAGGTATTTATAATGAATTACTAACTGCAAATTATATTTATTTTCCTAGAATGGTTCCAGAATAAAAAAAACTGTCGAAACGTTTAGCTATATGGATTATGGGGTACTTTCAAATTATTTTAAGCAAATATTACGAATTGACTACATGATCTTACTGGTTAACTAGTTTTAGTAATTTCAATGAAATAGCATTTAAAATAATTCTTAATTTAAAAAAAAGAAAAACATGTAGTCAAGAATGTGTTGCATGATAATGCATTTGTGATATCATAAATAATGCATTTTTGATTAAGACAAAGACTATGAATTTATGGAAATCAAGAATTTTTAAGAGCTCAAAAATATAGACCATATTTAAAAGCTAAATATACAAATTTTCTCATTGTATTAGTTTATGAAAACTCCTATATATGTACTATAGGAATATCCTATAATATGTAAAGACCTCAGCCTACCACTTACATGTTACTTCTCACTGAAATCCCCTCTGAAAACATTTCAATGTTACAACATATATATATTGTTACAAATTTGTAAATAATGATTATATTTGTCTTAAAATATCTCAGACAGATCAGAAATTCTCACATTTTGGGCAAAAATTGCGGTATTTAGACGTGTTGTAGTTTAAAAGCAGATTTCCTAATGATTTGGCGACTTGGCGACAGTTGGCGAGATTCTTGGCGACTTGGCGATGGTTGGCGAGATTTTTGGCGACTTGGCGAGAAATCGATACTTCTGGAAACATCCATCACCTAAGCTCTAGGACCAATATTTTTCGAGATAGCCTAGAAGCTTCCAGAGCCTTGGCGAAATTGGTAGATTTCTCCGCCAAGTCAGGTATAAATACCGCAGCCCGACATGGAATAGTAGTAGAGTTTTGTGAAGACAGTCAGTGAGTGAAGACGATTAGTTGTGACTGCTAGTTGTTCTCTGTCTGAGGTATTTGAGACCTGTGATTGGAAGCTGTTTTTCCTATTGTATCTGATGAATTGTAGCTGTATAATTGTGATTGTTACAGCGGGAATTTCGTTTATCTAGTGAAGTTTTTACGAATAAAAGTCTTGTGTTCATTAAGTGGTCGCTTTATTCAACTCTCAATCAACACGAACCTGTGAAGCTCGGTACAACTGGTGTCAGAATCGGGGTTGAAGAGTTGATGCAGCGTGTCACAAGAAAAATGGACATGGATTTAATGAAAAGTCTTCTCGAAAAATTAGCGGAGCAGATGGCTGAGATGAAAGCTGGACAAGAAGATATGAAAACTGAGATGAAAGCTGGACAAGAAGAGATGAAAGCTAGACAAGAAGAGATGAAAGCTGGACAAGAAGAGATTAAAACCGAGATGATGAAAGAGATAAAATCTGGACAGGAGGAGATGAAAGCTGGACAGGAGGAGCTTAAAAAGGAACTTAAGAAGGACATTGTAAGTGTTAAAGAAGAATTCTCCAACATCATTCAGGAGAAGATGAATGCAATGGAAGATAAGGTAACTTCAGTTGAAACTAAAGTTCTGGAGATAGAAGAAAATGTTGAAGAAGCATTAGACAATATGAATAAGAAGATTGAAAGCTTGGAGAAGCAAATGTCAAACAGACATGAGGAACCCAACGTGGCATTTGTGCCATCCCTAGCCAATATTAAACTCTCAACATTTGATGGGAAATCATCCTGGCAAGTATACAAGACCCAGTTTATGATGGTAGCGGAAGCCAATGGATGGAATCCCCGAGCCCAAGCTTTTCACCTGGCGGCTTCTTTAAGAGGAGACGCGGCTGACATCCTCGAGACGCTTCCGGAGGAACAGAGGCACGATTTCCAAGCCTTATCGAGTGCGCTTGAGCTGCGGTTTGGAGATAAGTGCACCAAAGAATATAGCAGACTACAGTTAAAGTCCCGCTATCAAAAAGCGGGTGAAAGTCTGCAAGAATTGGCTGCCGATATTCAGCGACTTTCCCGTCTAGCATTTTCGGACTGCCCAGCTGAGATACGTCAAGATTTGGCCCTCCATCACTTCATCGATAGTGTGCGGGATCCGGAGATACAGAAAACACTTAGACTCGCCGATGTCAAAGATATCGGATCTGCCCTAGTCTACGCACATAAGATAGAGGCTGCCCAGCAAGCCACGCGTAAAGACCAGCACTACATCAGAGCCGTCTCTGCTACTGATACGAACTATGATCTAAGAAAGCAAATTGAAGATCTGCAGCGAAAATTGCGTAGCTTAGAATTGAGTAAAGGTGGCAGAAACACAAAAATTCAGTGTTGGACTTGCGGTGGAGTCGGACACGTCCGTAGATACTGTCCGAAAACAAAAGATCATGGAATTTCTAAAATGGAAATACGTCAATGCAAAGAAACTGTTCATGGAAATGCTGATGCACTGTTAAGGAAACCGTGTAATGAAAGCTGCCGATATTGTTCTAGAGTAGAGAAGAACTATCAGCTGATAAATCCTTCGGTACGCCAAGTTACTGTTTCACCTCCATCGAAACCAGACCCATGGAGTGATGAAGAACTTAGAGAAGCCCAAAAAGAAGACCCAGATATAAATCCAATTTTAGAATTAAAAGAATCTTCCAGTATGAAACCAAGTTGGCAGGACATCTCTACCTACAGTCCTACTACTAAGCAATATTGGACTCTTTGGGACTCACTCCATATAAGAAATGGTGTCTTATACAGGAAATGGGAGTCCGATGATGGACGTAATTTCAAATGGCAGCTTGTTCTTCCCAAATCAAGAATTTCAGATGTTTTGAAAGAATTGCACAGTAGCTCAACTGGAGGCCACTTCGGAGTAATGAAAACTCTACGGAAAGTTCGAGAACGCTTCTATTGGAGCAAAACGAGACAAGATGTAGAGAAATGGTGCCAATCTTGTGATGACTGTGCGGCACGTAAAGGACCGAAGAAACGTAGCAGAGGAAGGTTGCAGCGGTACAACGTAGGAGCACCTTTTGAGCGAATAGCATTAGACATTTTGGGTCCTTTACCACGATCTTCAAATGGCAACAAATACATACTAGTTGTCATGGACTACTTTACTAAGTGGCCTGAAGCGTTTGCAATCCCCGATCAAGAGGCGACTACAGTAGCCGAGGTTCTAGTGCAGCAATGGGTTTCCAGATTCGGCACACCCTTACAAATTCATTCTGATCAAGGGACAAACTTCACCTCTGTTGTGTTTAAAGGAATGTGTCAAATTCTCGGAATAGACAAGACGCAGACCACGCCACTACACCCACAATCGGATGGCATGGTAGAGAGGTTTAACAGAACCATCTTGAATAACCTTTCACTTATGGTTTCCAGAAATCAGCAAGATTGGGATTTGAAGCTACCGCTGTTTCTGCTTGCATATCGCAGTGCTGTCCATGAGACTACCGGATATACTCCTTCACAGATGCTCTTTGGTCGCGAACTTCGTCTCCCTTGTGATCTTCAGTTTGGTCGTCCACCGGATACATCTTCATCGCCAGAGGAATACCTTCGAGACCTTCAGGCACGTCTTGAAGATGTCCATAACTTCGCTCGAGACCGAATCAACCTGACGACCGAAAGAATGAAGACAAGGTATGACACAAGAGCGACAGGACATGAATTTCAAGAAGGTGACAAAGTTTGGTTGTGGAACCCGATTCGACGTAAAGGACTTTCTCCAAAGTTGCAAGCCAACTGGGAAGGTCCCTACACAGTCCTAAAAAGACTGAACGACGTCGTGGTTCGTATAAGAAAATCATCTGCTTCAAAACCAAAGGTAGTACATTATGATAGATTAGCTCCTTATCGTAATGTAGAGTAAAAATCAGTAGACCATGGTCTGTTTGTAAATAGTATAGATAATTTTAATCTTTTCTATTTTCTTGTATTTTTAGTTGCTTGTGTATGTAATGTGCTCTGTATCCTCTTGAAATGTAAATTCTTTTATATTAAATTTGGCCTCCTATCAGGGGATTGTACTGCCCGGGACGTGCAGTCCTTGAGAGGGGGGCAATGTTACAAATTTGTAAATAATGATTATATTTGTCTTAAAATATCTCAGACAGATCAGAAATTCTCACATTTTGGGCAAAAATTGCGGTATTTAGACGTGTTGTAGTTTAAAAGCAGATTTCCTAATGATTTGGCGACTTGGCGACAGTTGGCGAGATTCTTGGCGACTTGGTGATGGTTGGCGAGATTTTTGGCGACTTGGCGAGAAATCGATACTTCTGGAAACATCCATCACCTAAGCTCTAGGACCAATATTTTTCGAGATAGCCTAGAAGCTTCCAGAGCCTTGGCGAAATTGGTAGATTTCTCCGCCAAGTCAGGTATAAATACCGCAGCCCGACATGGAATAGTAGTAGAGTTTTGTGAAGACAGTCAGTGAGTGAAGACGATTAGTTGTGACTGCTAGTTGTTCTCTGTCTGAGGTATTTGAGACCTGTGATTGGAAGCTGTTTTTCCTATTGTATCTGACGAATTGTAGCTGTATAATTGTGATTGTTACAGCGGGAATTTCGTTTATCTAGTGAAGTTTTTACGAATAAAAGTCTTGTGTTCATTAAGTGGTCGCTTTATTCAACTCTCAATCAACACGAACCTGTGAAGCTCGGTACAATATATATACATGTCGCCTTTAATTAAAATATCATAATGCAAAACAACATAATAAATGTACAAAATAGTAGCTACCCATACAACCATACATCTATTGGACGTCTTTTAAAGATCCATAGAATCCAAAAGACGTCCTGGATACCTTTTGGATGTCATAAAGACGTCCATGGTTAGATGTGAACTGGATGGTCTTCTATCGACGTCGGATTGACATCCACGATAGATGAGTTTTGGATTATTAGCATTTGGATCTGTAATAGATGTAATTTATATGTTCATGATAGATGTAATTTGGACGTCCATGGTGGACGTACATAAGACATTCATAAAGGATGTTATCGTGACATTTATTAAAAGTAGGTAATTAACTGCAATTGTAAATATTTATGTTTATTCCTTCCATAAGTTTAAATTATCGTTTGCCTCACAGTCTACAGTCGTTTATTGCTACGTTAAGAAGTGTTTAACGAAGTAAGTTAAAAAATAATTGCTTTTCTTTTTAAATAACTTATTTTTATTCCAAAGAAGTCATAAAAGAAATAAGGTTTAAAAACTGAGTAGTTTTATCTAAGTGTAGAAAACCATGTTTAAAGTGTATTTTTACTTTAAAAAATTACATTTGTAACTATTTTAAATTAACGTTAAAAAGTAAATATTGCTTTTATTTATAAATTGTGCTTGATAGCAGAATGTAATAATTTTTTTGTCTTTAACTTTTAAAATTATTTTTAGGCTAAAAATGTAAACATTGTGATTAGGGTGAAAATTGCTGGATGAAAATACCACAAAGTAATTTTCTTTAGTAAAAACCATTTTTTTCTCTCCAAAATTGCTAAAATTTATTATTATTTTGTCATACAAAGACTTATGTATTTATATCTTGATTTCAACAAGATAAAAATTAATCAATATTAGGATTTGATTCAAAGATTTAATGTTAAATTAAAATACTTTTTACTGTTGAATTAAAAAATCTGAGTGTTTTTTTTTTTTTTTTTTTTTGTTTTTTTTTTTTTTTTGAATATCAAATTTTAAATCAATAATTCAAGATTTTGCTACTTAGCTAGAAAAAATTATATTACCCAATTATTTTAATGCATGATGGACTAATATTTCAAATGAAGAGCTATTAAAATGTATACTTGAAAATTAATTCTTGTATTTTGTAGTTAAATGGAAGATATGTTTATTTCCCATACCAGATTTAGAATTCTTACTTTTCTGGAGAACTTCTCTTGCTGTCTACTAAAGGTTCTAGAATTTGAAGTAAGCATTTTTTTTTATTTTAAGGAAAAATGATGTTTAAGATTATGTAAAATTATTTAGTATAAAATGTTTACATCTTCAGTGATTAAGCATTTAGAATGTGACTGTGTGATCTGTGAATGTGATTTTCTATAATATTTTCTGTACACTTAATTTGGTAGCAAAATTTCCTACTTCCATAATGCTTGTGATGTTGAACATTTTTTATATTCTTATTTTGTATTATTTTGTTTAATACTCTTACAAAAACTATCTGATCATAATATCTTCAAAATAAATTATTTTTTTAATCACACTTTAAATATCTAAGTAAATTAATATAAGAATGCTCACATTTTCAGGAAAAAAATCATAAATTATAATAGCAAATGAAACTCTTAATACATTGATTTCATTTTCACTAAAGTTATTTTTAAGTCAATATAGTTAAAACCTTTTTGTATGAGAAGAATTTAGTTTATTGTAAAAAATGAAATTAGTAACTAACTGGAATTTCTGAAATTCAAACCATTTGCTTGCATGTGTATGCCCTGAAAGGAAGTTAAGAAGCATGCTCTCAATGAAATTAAAAAGCAAAATGATTACGTAAACAGAACAATGTTTCTGGAATGAATATTATATGTGTACTTCCATTCAAATTCTGTTGATTAATTTGATTTAATAAATTATTCTCTGATTTATATTTAAACAGAAATATCAATATTCTTCTATTTTTAATTGTATTCCTTTAAAGCTATTTTGTTGTAGTTCACTTTTCTACAGACTTCAAAGACTTTACTGGCAAAAATAAACAGAATGGCATCTACGTTTCACACAATAACCTGATTTTTAGTTCTATTAAATATGTCTTCTTTATTAATCTAATTTGAATATTATTAAAAAAGATGTACACATTTGATCACAGTAAACATCATTTATTTATTGAATATTGATTGGAAATTCATTTTTTCTATAGTGTTTCATATTCTGCTCTGCTTTGCATGAAAAATTGCTTATGATGGGCTGAACCTAGTTTCAAATAAATTGAATAAATAATTTGTTTTATAAATAGTTATCTTTTTATATTTAAGATTTAAAATTTTTTTATTGTGTTATGCTTTAATTATTTTGGTTGATAAAGTTGAATTGTATTTTTAAGAGATAAAATGTACATCATTTATAAATTCTAAATTTTGTTTTCCTTTTCAGTTAAATGAGAATTACAAATTTATATACCTGAGGATGAGATTAAATTTAAAATAAGCAAATTAAAAAAAAATTTAATTTTTCTATATTATTTATGCTTATTTGGAACTAATGTAGAGCAAAAGAAAATAAATCCTTTAAAGGATTAAAAACATGGCAATTTGTTTCTACTGAGTGCAAATTGTAAATAAATATATCATGTATTAAATTTTATTAAGCGTTTACTGTTGTAAAAATGTTTAATCAAAATATTTAATGTATTCCTTAGTAAATAACATTTCTGTTTATATTTAGCACTAATATGTAAATTCAATTCTATATTTTATTATTTAAGTTCTGTTCTTTTAATGGTAATGTTAAATTTTACCTATTAATCTAATTCTTGTTTTTCTAATTTGAAGATTCATTACAAATTTTAAACATTTTGTAATTTCAGTTATTTAATCAATTCCAAAGGGTAAAAGATTAAGTAGTATATTTTTTCCAGAAATTAGTCCCTTAGGTTTAGCATATATGTAATGAAAAAGATAAACATTTCTAAAATTGGTATTATGATATTTGACGTGCCATGTATCTAAACTGGACCAAAATGAGGCGTCTACTGGATTAGAGTACATCCACCTGATGTCATATCGACGTCTATTGGAAGAAATTGTGTTGTATTGCGCTTTTACTATATTATAGTTGATTTGATTTTGTATTGTTTAAATAATTATTTTTTATATATATGCTTTATTAAATGTATAGGAATATATATTAGATTTATTTTTCTAAAACTTATGTGAATTTTATGCTGTAAATAATAATTATTATTATGACTACATAATGTATGGATGTTGCCAAAATTAATACAGTAATTTCAAATTTAAATTATAAAATGTTTTTAATTATAAAATATTTTTATTTGTTTTGTTTCAGTGCCACTTTTTAAGCTTGTCTGGGGGAACTTCTTCCAGGAATTTCACCATAAGCATCACTAAAAAAATTGATGGCCAATAAACTTGCACCCGAGTTCAGTTATTTTGGTGCTACAAAGAAATCCTTTAATGAACTGAATATGAAGCAGTTAGTTTTGGGTAAGTGCAATGTTTGAATAAGCATGTCATTGAAAGTTTTCTTTTGTAGAAATGATGAAAAAATACACTTTTCTCATAAAAAATTTTTTTAATGAAATATATTTATGTAAGCGCTAACATATAAATTCAATTCTTTGTTTGATTACTTAAGCACTGTTTTCATTATAAAAGTAATGTTCAATTCTATTTGATAATTTGAAGGTGTTTGTAACATACTTTAAACATTTTGTAATTTTAATTATTTAATCAAACACAAAGGTTACCATATTTACAAAGCTGATATTTCTTAGAAATTGAATTACTAAATATATATTTAAAACATTTACTGAATTAAAATAAAAATATTTCTAACTATGTTTTTATAAAGTTACTTAATGTCTTAAATTAGTGAAGGAAATTTTTGATATTTTTCTGATTAATTTACGCTGTTTTTTAATAATGAGATTTACATCCAATCAGTTTAATGTATTAATCAGATTAATAAGAAATAAATTAAATATTGATGAAAATTGTCTTCAGGATTTTTACTATTTTGTCTGAGGTTATTCATCTGAAAATGTTAATTGTTATTGCTAATTATTTTAAATGTACTTTATTTTCAGATGCTGCATGGTGAACTCCACAGTAATGTTACAAATTTGTAAATAATGATTATATTTGTCTTAAAATATCTCAGACAGATCGGAAATTCTCACCTTTTTGGGCAAAAATTGCGGTATTTAGACGTATTGTAGTTTAAAAGCTGATTTCCTAATAATTTGGCGACTTGGCGACAGTTGGCGAGATTCTTGGCGACTTGGCGAGAAATCGATACTTCTGGAAACATCCATCACCTAAGCTCTAGGACCAATATTTTTCGAGATAGCCTAGAAGCTTCCAGAATCTTGGCGAAATTGGTAGATTTCTCCGCCAAGTCAGGTATAAATACCGCAGCCCGACATGGAAGAGTGAGTTTTTGTGAAGACAGTCAGTGAGTGAAGACGATTAGTTGTGACTGCTAGTTGTTCTCTGTCTGAGGTATTTGAGACCTCTGATTGGAAGCTATTTCTTATTGTATCTGACGAATTGTAGCTGTATAATTGTGATTGTTACAGCGGGAATTTCGTTTATCTAGTGAAGTTTTTTTTTAACGAATAAAAGTCTTGTGTTCATTAAGTGGTCGCTTTATTCAACTCTCAATCAACACGAACCCGTGGAGCTCGGTACAACTGGTGTCAGAATCGGGGTTGAAGAGTTGATGCAGCGTGTCACAAGAAAAATGGATATGGATTTAATGAAAAGTCTTCTCGAAAAATTAGCGGAGCAGATGGCTGAGATGAAAGCTGGACAAGAAGAGATGAAAGCTGGACAAGAAGAGATGAAAGCTAGACAAGAAGAGATGAAAGCTGGACAAGAAGAGATTAAAACCGAGATGATGAAAGAGATGAAAGCTGGACAAGAAGAGATGAAAGCTGGACAAGAAGAGATTAAAACCGAGGTGATGAAAGAGATAAAATCTGGACAGGAGGAGCTTAAAAAGGAACTTAAGAAGGACATTGTAAGTGTTAAAGAAGAATTCTCCAACATCATTCAGGAGAAGATGATTGCAATGGAAGATAAGGTAACTTCAGTTGAAACTAAAGTTCTGGAGATAGAAGAAAACGTTGAAGAAGCATTAGACAATATGAATAAGAAGATTGAAAGCTTGGAGAAGCAAATATCAAACAAACATGAGGAACCGAACGTGACATTTGTGCCTTCCCTAGCCAATATTAAACTCTCAACATTTGATGGGAAATCATCCTGGCAAGTATACAAGACCCAGTTTATGATGGTAGCGGAAGCTAATGGATGGAATCCCCGAGCCCAAGCTTTTCACCTGGCGGCTTCTTTAAGAGGAGACGCGGCTGACATCCTCGAGACGCTTCCGGAGGAGCAGAGGCACGATTTCCAAGCCCTATCGAGTGCGCTTGAGCTGCGGTTTGGAGATAAGTGCACTAAAGAATATAGCAGACTACAGTTAAAGTCCCGCTATCAAAGAGCGGGTGAAAGTCTGCAAGAATTGGCTGCCGATATTCAGCGACTTTCCCATCTAGCATTTTCGGACTGCCCAGCTGAGACACGTGAAGATCTGGCTCTCCATCACTTCATCGATAGTGTGCGGGATCCGGAGATACAGAAAACACTTAGACTCGCCGATGTCAAAGATATCGGATCTGCCCTAGTATACGCACATAAGATAGAGGCTGCCCAGCAGGCCGCGCGTAAAGACCGGCACTCAATCAGAGCCGTCTCTGCTACTGATACGGACTGTAATCTAAGAAAGCAAATTGAAGATCTGCGGCGAAAAGTCCGTAGCTTAGAATTGAGTAAAGGTGGCAGAAACATGAAGATTCAGTGTTGGACTTGCGGTGCAGTCGGACACGTCCATAGAGACTGCCCGAAACGAAAAGATGGTGGAAATGATCTTCCACCACAGCAGGGAAACTAATATGTGGCCATCTCGCGGGGCGGAGATGTCCAGAGAGTCAGAAGCCCCATTTCAAATTGTTTCACATTTCTTCCGTAAGTAGCGGCGACAACGGACTTTTCGTTATGGGACATGTCAACGAAGTTCCCTGCAGAATGATAATCGATACTGGAGCCAACGTAACTATCATTAGGACAGATATGGCTCGCAAACTTGGTGAGAAACTCATCTGGACGCCGCCCTGCATTACCCTCCAAACTGTGACAGGTGATAAGATTAAAGTGCATGGAAAAGTCAATCTAAACATTGCATTTGGTAATGCCGTGTACCATCATATGGCATATGTCGCTGATATAAATGACGAATTTATTCTCGGATTGGATTTCCTCAAAGAAAACCATTTCAAGTTAGATTTTAAAAATAATGAACTACACTCATGTTCTGAAGACATAGCGATTTTTAAGACGAAATATTCAGATATTAAAACAGTCCATCATATAACTGCAAAGAGTGAAATAACATTACCACCAAGAACTGAGACAATAGTTTCCGGAGCTCTTTCAGAAGATAATAATTTTCATTATGGATTGACTGAATATCCAGATTCCGACAATAGCGTTAAAGGAGTACTAGTGGCTTCTTCCCTCGTCGACCTTTCACGAAATGTAATCCCGGTAAGAGTTGCTAATCTAAGCAATAAGGTAAAACTAATAAAAGAAGGAGAAGTGCTGGCGACTTGCACTCCAGTGACCTGTATTAACCGAAATTGTCAAGCCACACTATCTGAGCCTCCTGACACTCTAATTAATGAACTCCTTCAGAGAGCAGAGTTAGATGATAAACAGAGGAATGCTGCAAGAAATTTATTATTAGAATTCGGAGATCTCTTTTCCAAGAAATCAGATGATGTTGGGCGAACCAAATTGACGCAGCACCGAATCAATACAGGAAATCATCCACCCATTAAACAACATCCGAGAAGATTGCCATTCGCTAAGCAGGAAGAGGTGGATAATCTTCTGATGGAAATGCAGCAGAATGACATTATTGAGCCATCAGAGAGTCCTTGGGCTTCGCCTATTGTTTTAGTTCGGAAGAAAGATGGTTCTACCCGATTCTGCGTTGACTATCGTCGGTTAAACAACATCACTAAAAAAGATAGTTACCCTCTTCCTAGGATTGACGATACACTTGATGCTTTATCCGGAAAACAATGGTTTTCGACTTTGGATCTCAAGAGTGGTTATTGGCAAGTAGAGATACATCCTGAGGATCGAGAAAAGACTGCATTCACCACAGGACAAGGACTTTGGCAGTTCAAGGTTATGCCATTTGGGCTTTGCAATGCACCTGCAACGTTTGAGCGCCTGATGGAGACAGTATTACGAGGACTTTCCTACGAAGCCTGTTTGGTATATTTGGACGATATCATTATTGTAGGGCGCACATTCGAAGACCATTTAAGAAACATCCGAAAGGTGCTGGAAAAATTAAAAATGGCCAACCTGAAGCTGAATCCTTGCAAATGTAATTTATTCCGACGTGAAGTAAGCTATCTGGGACACATTATCTCTGCTGAAGGTGTAAGAACAGATCCTGAAAAGATCTCCGCAGTTAAGGACTGGAGTCGTCCAAAAGATGTCCACCAATTAAGAAGTTTTCTTGGACTATGCACATATTACAGGAAATTTGTTAAGGGTTTTTCAAGTATTGCCAGACCTCTTCACAAGTTGACAGAAGTTAAACAGAGATTTCTATGGACAGATGAATGTGAGAAAGCTTTTAAACAACTGAAGGAGGCGTTGACATCTTCGCCCGTTCTTGCATATCCCCAGCCCGAAAAATTATTCATTTTAGATACGGATGCCAGCAACGAAAATATCGGAGCTGTTTTGTCGCAAGAAATTGATGATAAAGAATATGTCATTGCTTATTGGAGTAAATGTCTATCGAAACCAGAGCGGAATTACTGTACAACCAGGAAGGAATTGCTGGCAATCGTTAAAGCCATAGAACATTTCCACCATTATCTCTATGGAAGAAAGTTCTTGCTCCGGACAGATCACGCATCCTTAACCTGGCTTTTAAATTTTAAAAATCCGGAAGGACAGGTAGCCAGATGGATTCAACGACTCCAGGAGTTTGACTTTGAAATACGTCATCGCAAAGGAACTCTTCATGGAAATGCTGATGCACTATCAAGGAAACCGTGCAATGAAAGCTGCCGATATTGTTCGAGAGTAGAGAAGAACTATCAGTTAGTAAATCCTTCGGTACGCCAAGTTACTGTTTCACCTCCACCGAAACCAGACCCATGGAGTGATAA
Source organism: Latrodectus hesperus (assembly GCA_037975125.1). Lineage (NCBI taxonomy): Eukaryota > Metazoa > Arthropoda > Arachnida > Araneae > Theridiidae > Latrodectus > Latrodectus hesperus. The sequence continues at coordinate 61,343,681 of CM075862.1, forward strand.
AGGACTTAGAGAAGCTCAAAAAGAAGACCCAGATATAAATCCAATTTTAGAATTAAAAGAATCTTCCAGTATGAAACCAAGTTGGCAGGATATCTCCACCTACAGTCCTGCTACTAAGCAATATTGGGCTCTTTGGGACTCACTCCATATAAGAAATGGTGTCTTGTACAGGAAATGGGAGTCCGATGATGGACGTAATTTTAAATGGCAGCTTGTTCTTCCAAAATCAAGAATTTCAGATGTTTTGAAAGAATTGCACAGTAGCTCAACTGGAGGCCACTTCGGAGTAATGAAAACTCTACAGAAAGTTCGAGAACGCTTCTATTGGAGCAAAACGAGACAAGATGTAGAGAAATGGTGCCAATCTTGTGATGACTGTGCGGCACGTAAAGGACCGAAGAAACGTAGCCGAGGAAGGTTGCAGCGGTACAACGTAGGAGCACCTTTTGAGAGGATAGCATTGGACATTTTGGGTCCTTTACCACGATCCTCAAATGGCAACAAATACATACTAGTTGTCATGGACTACTTTACTAAGTGGCCTGAAGCGTTTGCAATCCCCGATCAAGAGGCGACTACAGTAGCCGAGGTTCTAGTGCAACAATGGGTTTCCAGATTCGGCACACCCTTACAAATTCATTCTGATCAAGGGACAAATTTCACCTCTGTTGTGTTTAAAGGAATGTGTCAAATTCTCGGAATAGACAAGACGCAGACCACGCCACTACACCCACAATCGGATGGCATGGTAGAGAGGTTTAACAGAACCATCTTGAATAACCTCTCCCTTATGGTTTCCAGAAATCAGCAAGATTGGGATTTGAAGCTACCGCTGTTTCTGCTTGCATATCGCAGTGCTGTCCATGAGACTACCGGATATACTCCTTCACAGATGCTCTTTGGTCGCGAACTTCGTCTCCCTTGTGATCTTCAGTTTGGTCGTCCACCGGATACATCTTCATCGCCAGAGGAATACCTTCGAGACCTTCAGGCACGTCTTGAAGATGTCCATAACTTTGCTCGAGACCGAATCAACCTGACGACCGAAAGAATGAAGACAAGGTATGACACAAGAGCGACGGGACATGAATTTCAAGAAGGTGACAAAGTTTGGTTGTGGAACCCGATTCGACGTAAAGGACTTTCTCCAAAGTTGCAAGCCAACTGGGAAGGTCCCTACACAGTCCTAAAAAGACTGAACGACGTCGTGGTTCGTATAAGAAAATCAGCTGCTTCAAAACCAAAGGTAGTACATTATGATAGATTAGCTCCTTATCGTAATGTAGAGTAAAAATCAGTAGACCATGGTCTGTTTGTAAATAGTATAGATAATTTTAATCTTTTCTATTTTCTTGTATTTTTAGTTGCTTGTGTATGTAATGTGCTCTGTATCCTCTTGAAATGTAAATTCTTTTATATTAAATTTGGCCTCCTATCAGGGGATTGTACTGCCCGGGACGTGCAGTCCTTGAGAGGGGGCAATGTTACAAATTTGTAAATAATGATTATATTTGTCTTAAAATATCTCAGACAGATCGGAAATTCTCACCTTTTTGGGCAAAAATTGCGGTATTTAGACGTATTGTAGTTTAAAAGCTGATTTCCTAATAATTTGGCGACTTGGCGACAGTTGGCGAGATTCTTGGCGACTTGGCGAGAAATCGATACTTCTGGAAACATCCATCACCTAAGCTCTAGGACCAATATTTTTCGAGATAGCCTAGAAGCTTCCAGAATCTTGGCGAAATTGGTAGATTTCTCCGCCAAGTCAGGTATAAATACCGCAGCCCGACATGTAAGAGTGAGATTTTGTGAAGACAGTCAGTGAGTGAAGACGATTAGTTGTGACTGCTAGTTGTTCTCTGTCTGAGGTATTTGAGACCTCTGATTGGAAGCTATTTCTTATTGTATCTGACGAATTGTAGCTGTATAATTGTGATTGTTACAGCGGGAATTTCGTTTATCTAGTGAAGTTTTTTTTTTAACGAATAAAAGTCTTGTGTTCATTAAGTGGTCGCTTTATTCAACTCTCAATCAACACGAACCCGTGGAGCTCGGTACAGTATTCAAAAACAACAGATGGTGAAATTATAATTATTAATATTTATGTATAATGTAAATAATCAGAATAAAAATTGTGTGCATTAAAAATAAAATCTATTAGTTTGTTATATTTTTCTTTAATTAATTAAGATTTACACTCTCTTGCTGGAATGTTTTCTTAAACAAATTTTAACATTTACAAAGGAAAATAATTCAGCTTTTAAACAATGAAATAAGTAATTTTCAGAATTTTTGTCATAATAATTTGGAATATTCAATTGAGTGGAAAACTTTAATTAAATAAAAGTTTATCTTTTATCTTTTACAAAAAAAGACATTGTTGAAATAATATCTAATTAGTTAAAATATATGGCTGAGAAATAATTCTTATAAGTTTCTCTTACTACAAAATTAATCAAAAAAATAAAGTATGAACAATAATTTTGCTGACATTAAAATAAAAAATATTACACTCCACAAATAAAAATATCCTTGACTGTATTATTACTCTCTAGTTATAATAGTAATTCATTAATTTATGCATTAACTGGAAACTTCTTAGAAGTAATTTTTAACTTTTCCAAAGAAAAAAGAATCGTTTTATTTTAAACAATAAGAAACTAAATTTTCAAAAGATTAACCATACAATAATGAGCATAAAAATAATACTAATTTATCAATTGTGAGAATTTTATTACATTAACTAAACTTGAACAGTAAATCTGTCAGAAATCTAGGATATTTGACTGAAAATTAAGAAAAATGTGATGCTAAAGCAATTTCATAAGTAACAAGCTAATTAAAAATAATTTTCTCTTTGTCTAGTGGACAAAAATATATGAGCCACTAAGATAGATGAGGGATTATTTCAAAATCTACACACATCTAGAATACATCCATAAAACTACCTAGTATAGAGCAGTGCGTATGAATACATCCAAATTTCGTCCATGAGCCATCCACTGGCAACGTCTCGTAGACGTATAGTGGACGTAAAATAAGTGGATATTTGACGTGCCATGGATCTAAACTGGACCAAAAAGAGATGTCTACTGGATTAGAGTACATCCCGTTGAGGATGTCATATCTACGTCTACTGGACGAAATTGTGTTGTTTGGGTACCGAACAAAGCTTCTTATATACATTATACATGCATAAACACAGAATGAATTGTAACCCAAACTGTATTTTCTGCATATCAGTAAATTTATTCATATTTAGAATGGTTTAAATTTAAACTATGTGAATAGAAATTCATATATAGAAATGTAATAGAGATAAACTCCTTAACAGCCTTTAAGTATTTACATCAATCACTTCAGCATTAAAATGTAATTCCAAAAATTTCTACAGTGTTACTTGTAGACAATGTTACGGAATGTAATATTACTTTTATAATTCAAAATCACCTGTATTACATCACTGTCGTATCAGTTTCCTTCTGCCCCCTGTGTTTACGTTTACGCCAGCGATATTCCTTGTACCCAGCTTAAAGGAACTATACTAGAATGATGGAAGCCACTGGAGAGAAAAACGAAACCGCTACAAGGGGAATCCTAATTTTGCGATCGGCAGCTCACAAACACTGTCATCGCAACCTTGTGTAAAATAAGGGAGGATACGGATTTCCTTCTCTTCTGAAAAGTTTATGTTCTTTCAAGTATTTCCATCTGGGAGAGTTATTAGGCGGCGAATCAAGCTAAAAATTTCAAAGATTTACTGAAATGTTCTTTTTTATATTACGGAACTGTTCTTTTTTGTCCTTGTTTTTGACATTTTAGTTGCCATATAACTCTGCCATTGCAAATAAAAAAACTGTTCAAATTAATGCTTTGCAACATAGATTGGTAGGTTTGTTTTGTGGCTCAAGGTCCAGAATAGGACAAACATTGCCTAGTGGTATGATTTAATGTCAATAATGGACCAGTGATGGGCGTCAAGTTTACCCTAATATACAGAATGCCAAGATAAGCCCAATAAAGGGCTGATAATGGGCGCCACGTTTCCCCCAATATTGGGCATGCCAAGATTTGTCCTACTATAGGGAGCAAGGTTTCTCCAACGTAGGAAATGCGAAAGATAAGTCAATATTGGACTGATAGGGATTAATAAGTTTTTCCCGCTATGCCATGATAAGCCACTATTGATCCTATAAAGGTAGCCAAGTTTTTGCCAAAATATATTATGGCTACGTATTTTTTCTAAGCTGTTCGATTGCGTTTTTATTTATTAAGAATTTACTTACTTATTGAGATTAAATTTTCTTAATTCCAATGCATTTTGAGCATTCGATTCTTAAAGTTTAATCATTTCCGTTTTATTATTTTTTTTATCAGAAACCTTTAATTCCTTTCTTTATCAAGGATATTTTCAAAAAGTTGCCCTGTTTATAAGAAAGGATATAAGAAAAATAAATAATATAGAAAGAATACTAGTTACTAGTAATATAGAAAGACAGAAATATTACTTTAAATATATTTAATGAAACAAATTGTGTTGCGTTAACCTTAAATAAGGAAAAATTGAGCCCAAATGCAATGGACACTAAACTGTTTATTCAATATTTCTACATGGTGAGAAACTATGAATGTAAAACATCCTTTCAGCAGTCACCATTATTTGCATAATTTAGTAGCACCAATTAAAAGGGTAAATGAGAAAAAAATTATTTTTAAATGAATTTAATATTTGGTTGACAAAATGGATTGAACTGAGTACTTTAAATGCAGAAGACAAAAAAATCTTGGTATTCCTGCCAAAGATGGTACGTTGTCAAAAGTAACATTTTGTGCTTTCAATTTACAATGCAAACTGTAATTGAAATTGTTCACTATGCATTTGAAACGCTTGGTCTTTCTTACACCCTTACATGTTTTACTTAGAAAATTTAAAACTGATAATTTACAAGCTCTTTTTTGTCAATACCTCCAAATGAGTGGTGGGAATTATAATGTATCTTGTATGCAGATTTTTAAATCTGAAAAAAAATTAAAAGTGATTTCACCTGATAATTTTATATTTCCAAAGAGATGGTAAGTTTCAGTTAAATGATTTAAATTTTGTATCCCAAGATTTAGAAAATTGTGAAATACCTGAGCAATTATATGATGCTTTAAATACTTCAGATGCTAATATCACAGAAGAAGTAATGCCAGTTTTTATTTATATTGCAGGCTATGTTGCTTATAAAATATCTCTCAAATTAACTTATGTTATTATAAAATTACTTAATGTCTTAAATTAGTGAAGGAAATTTTCGATATTTTTCTGATTAATTTACGCTGTTTTTTACTAATGAGATTTACATCCAATCAGTTTTATGTATCAATCAGATTTATAAGAAATAAATTAAATATTGATAAAAATTGTCTTCAAGATTTTTACTATTATTTTGTCTGAGGTTATTCATCTGAAAATGTTAATCGTTATTGTTAATTATTTTAAATGTACTTTATTTTCAGATGCTGTGTTGTGAACTTCACAGTATTTAAAGACAACTGATGGAAAATGAACTGGTTACGTCATGCAAAAGCAAGATTTATCAATGAGAGAATCAAACATTTCAGTTAATTAATATTTCTGTATAATGTAAATAATTAGAATAAAAATTGTGTGCATTAAAAGCAATGATTTTCTGTTGTATCAGTTTGTTAAAAAGAAATATGGTGTAAGAATCATTTTTAGAAAATAAAAGAAAATTGCTTCGCATATATTTTTCGTGTTATTTAAATTTTATTCATAATTTACGTAATTAAAAATAAAAAAAAACAACAACATCAATAACATCTTTTTTTTCGTATCATATTTCACCCAACTATTTTTTTCCCCTTAAATAATTATTTTTCAAAAAGCTTTTATAAGATGATTTTTTTAAACATATATATATATGAAAATTAAATAAAATTTCTCGTTTTCTTTTAAATTGCTTTTTATAAATTTCAAAAGTTGGCATCATTTAGACATTTTAATAAATATGTTTATATATAAAGAAAAGCAAGAATTTTACTTTTTTTAAAATATAATTTAACTAATTTATTTATTTTAAATTTTAACTAATTGTTTTTTTAATAAATATTAATTATATTTTTCTTTAAAAATTTTAATTTTCTTTCTTTACATTTATTTTTTTTTCCTTTCTATAAATATTTTTTTTTCATTTTAATAGAAAATGTTTCAGTGAAAAACTTTTCATTTTGATAAAGTTAATTTTTTCTTTCAATTTAATAATTAATTTTCTCCGAATTAAAACAACTTTCATCAATATATACGTGTATATATAGATAGATAGATTTAACAAATAATATTTTAAAATACAAATATATAATATAATTAATATAAATAAAGTAATACAAATTGACTCATTCAAATTACAAAAATAATTCTCTTTATTCAATACTAAAATGTAAGCCAAGCATTTCTTCGAGCATACAAGTTTTGTTTCATAACATTTTTACCATTACCAATATGATTTTCAACAATGTCTTCATTCTTATACAATTTGCTATTGATATCCAAATGCATGGGGAATTTTATGTCTCTTAAGACATTTAAAAAAGTGTTATATCCCTTAACAGTTTTTTTCTTATTCCTCAAGAATTCATTAATTAGAATAACAATATTTGTGTGAGGAATAATTTCACCTTTATATATCATTTCACCTTTTGAATTCCACTTAAGCGTAGTTTGTTCCTTAAGAAAATTGAGGATATCTTTGGCAAGGCTTTTGTATCTAACAGGAACAATATTTAAAGTATTTTTTTCCACTTCGTCTTCTTGTTTCACAGTAGATGGATCATTTTCCACAACAGTAGCTGGCTCTTCAGAAATATTATTAACCTTATTAGTAGAAAAATTCGTATACTTTTGCAGTTTCTGTAAATAAAGGATTGCTTTTTCACTATCTGTTAAGTCTTTACTCTGTAAAATACTCCTCATTTGCTGATCCATTTCAGTCAAATGTTCTGTTACTTGAACACGATCTTCAGGGATGAGAACGAATTTCTTGCTATACTCCATGAATCAACGAACTTATGACGGAAATCGCAGCAGGTAATAAAATGGAGAGAAAACCACTACCTTTTTGAATAAGTACTTTTCTTTTCTTATACAAGGGGATTTTTTTATTGGAAAGTTTTCTTAAACTTTGCTTGTGTGATGAAAGTCGACTTTTTTGGGTTTTTGTTAGAAACACATTTCCATGTAAGACATTCAATATACATTCACAAAGTAATTTAATAATACTTTTGGGACACTTTTGAAGAATAAGTTTAGGATTTTTACTTTTGGAGATATCTTTCAAGAGCTGCAGTGCTTGTTCTGTACATATTGACATCTTGTTACTAAATGATAAGCATCTTAAATTTTTCTATATTTATAGAGATTTGAGAAATTCTCCGAATGCAGTAGCTTTAACTAGAGCGCAATGACGAAAGCTGGAACCGTGTACAGAGCAGGAGGTACAGGAGGTATGAATCAATTTCTCTATTTTCGGACAGTTGAAATCTTCTAAATTAATACAATGTCGACCTGATAAGAATTCTAAAAATCTTTGTTTCTCAATTCCTTTTATATAAATTGTGGGAAACACTTCAAATAGAAGATTCAAAATACTTCTAAACTTTTCGTAAGGTAATTGTCCTTCCTTCCAATCCATATGATGAATATTTCGTGATACCCATAAAAATTGATTTTTTTGTGTTGATGGTAAGTTTTCGAAAGGAATCGGTGGTTGAAAAGTCCATGAGCCTCTAAAATGCGGTCCATCGATAGCGTAAAAAGCTAATTCTTTTACGATGAAATGTCTGGAAGGGAGCTGATAACCTTCAAAATCAATAATTGCTGACGATGTCATCCTTTCGTTTCGGGTGATCAGTTAAGAGTAAAGTCATCGAGGCTGATACACGTAATAAATATCTCCTGGGAACATACCAGTACGCATGCGTAATGATTCATCTGTATCACTCTTGAGATCTAATAACAAGTATTGAAAGGGTTTTGAAGTAGCATCTTCGAAGCTTTCTAGAAAGAACTTAACTTTAGATGGATACAGTTGCCGTCCTAAATGCATAACTTGAGATCTATCCCTTGGATTTTTAAATAATATTAAATAATGAGAATTCAATGAAATTTCTCTCATCTCTTTTCCTTTGTGAAAGATATTTTGAACAATAAATATCACACTCACATTTCTATGATGTGAACCTTTAGTAAATAAATTTGTTAATTTTGAATTATTACCAAGCTCACTCATTAAGTCATCTATAACAATCAAAGAATCATAATAATTACTTAAATTAGAAGGAATACCTTCATGAAATGTGATATCATGCATTTCTGAATAAAGGCTTTGATATGCACCATAGCACCATATTATAATTTTTGGAAAGGGGTGGATCATTTTAAATTGGATCAGCTTTTTTACGAAATGAGTTTTTCCACAGCCTGTAGGACCAGCAACCATCATGGTAAAAGGATGTTTCAGCTTCAAGGTATCCATGTCGAATGATAAGTTGCAAAAAAAAAAAAAATCACAGCTATTTATAATACTTCTGAAATAATGATTATAAAAGTGGTAAAATAACTAAATAAAATATAATAAAAAGATGGGTTCCTTATACAAAATATTTTCTAAAAAAATAATAAAAAATATAATTTGTAATTAATACTTCCTTAGATTAATGCATACAATTTATATATGAATATACTAATAATAAAATACATATACATTCGGTGAAATTTTTTTATTTTTCTATACCAACAGATTACATATTAAATGATACATTTTGATATTATATATCAATTATTTGTTTAAATTGCATATTAGTCCTTTAAAGAGTAATGTCCGAAAGGAAGGGTATCGATCTTATTTTCCAAGATATACCTTTTTTGATCATAAGGGGATAATGCCAATTTATTTAAGGTGACTGTGTACACCTCATGACGTTTAGAGCGTATCATATTCATGCTTGTCACAAGTTCTTTGTGGTCGAACAAACATTTCTGATAGTCCTCAAATTGTATTTTATTTTCTATGGCAGTCTTTTTTATACCTTTCAGCTTTTTGGTTTCTGTGCCATTAACTTTGAAAGCATACATTTTGGACCTAAGTCCGATGAATTCTGTCATGATATCTCCTTTTATTTCATCTTTCATTTTTCCAAGCACCTTCTTATTAACTAATGGAATGCCGTAGATGTTATTAAGGGAATAGTCAGAAGTATCATATAAGTCGATGCTTTGCTTCATATCTTCGTATACATCCTTAGTGTAAATGTTATAAATGAAGCTATCAGTATCAGTATATAAAAGTTTAAGCTTCTCACCATATTTTGGTAACATTTTTGAATAATGGAAGTCATACATTAGTGTTTTAGAGACATCAAGAATAACCATTCCTATAATTATTGGTTTATTGAATGTCAAAACTGTTCGCCGCATGTGTATAGCAATCAGGTCTTCAGAAAATATTGTGCGATCTTTAAAATTACTTCTAGCTATCCATTTTTCTGCATTCTCAGCATTACAACATAACTTAATATCCACTCTGTTTCGAATGTTTTCCATGGTTTTCCCAAACACAGCATTATTCATAAGTTTATAGAAATTTTTCTCAAACTCATTAGTTGCTGATGTTCTAAGTTGAGTATTTAATTCAATATAAATTTTTAACCATGGAGATTGAGTGAACTGAAGAATTCTGTGTACCTTAGTAAGAGAGAGACCATAACTAATGTATTGTTGTAAATTTCGGTAATGTAAAACATACCGCTCCTTTTTAAATAAAGTAGTCATCAGTCTTTTTTCCTTGCAGCCAGGAGGAACTATAGTTTCTGGGCCAAGTGGCAAGTCTGAATGTAAATCATGGAGTAATTCAGGATATTCTAATGTAACTTCCAAAATATATCCAACTGCACTATCACTCGGAGTGTTCAGAACATCTGTGGAAGGGTCCAACCATTTAAAATCCCCTACAGGCAAATATTGTGACATTGCCCAACCATACAAATTATTTGCATCTAGATACAAAAGATAATTATTTGGTTGAGTTTCGTCATAATTTTCGATGTAAGGATTATTGGCTCGGGCATATCGGTGACAACACTGGGACACACCTCCACGAATACCGTTTTCAACAAATAAGAGCATTTCGTAATCACTGAGCAACTCTAATTGAATTTCAGTTTTCTTTAGCATTGCATCCCATGAAAGTCCTGGTGCCGTGAAATACCACGCAGGATCCAAACCATATGTCTTCAAGCAAACATTTCGAAAGTTTTCGAATATATCTGCCAAAAGCAAGACATCAGTTTTCACATACAGATCTGCATATTCCCCAAGATTCTTGATGTTAAATACATCCCAAACATGTTGGGCATGTAAGTAATCTTCTAAAGTAATGTCGGATTCACTTAAGCGATTGTAGAAGGCTTCTTGTGGAGGCAAACGATCTTCCAAAAATTTATCTGTATGATTGATATAATCATACGGGTATACTCCCTTGCGAACCAAAAGCGGTACCTGATCAGCTGAGAAATGTTGATTAATAATATTGAATTGATCAATGGTTAAATTCTTTGCTAATTTATCTAAACTGCTGGCCATAAATCGGAAAGAATCTAGGAATCTAAGGCTTAGATGTTTGCTTACTTGCTTGGAAAAAGAAATATATTTTTCTTCATTTTCTGGAATCACATCAATGTTTTTGTCATCTCCACCCAGTTCTTTGATGAAAAGATGACTGTCGTAGCCGGACAAGTTGTGGAATATCACAGGAATGAAATTCGGATTCTTAGCCTTCAAATTACACGCATTACAAGAAGCTCCTCTGAACCACGATGTTTGGTGGTCGTGGTCCTTGACCTATAAAATATCAATATTTTAATCAGCATACTTAATTAATAATAAAAGATATTGTAAAAACTATTTTTTACCACGAAATGTATTTTTCAGACTATAATATAATGTTTAAAAAATAAAATCGAAATATATATAATTACCTTATAATTTTCTGCTGTAAACACTTGCTTGCACATGTAGCAATGTGTCGCCTGTTGAAAATCTATCCGCTGTTCCTCAGTTAAGGGCATCATAGGTTTTTTATTTCTGTAGACGAGCTCGATTTCTGTAGCTTCAATTTTCATTCTCTCCATAAAAACTTTAGCTGCATTCGGCCCTCGATAGGTAAAAGGTTTCTTGTATACTTTTGTGGTAGATGTAATATAGTAGCAAAAGCTTATGGGTTCATGCTTTTGATATGCCTCAGTATAGGATGTTGAAGGGTTTGGTTGACAAGAATCTATAGATTGAGTTAAGCACTCAAAATCAGCATAGATGACAAAGGGTACAGGATGAGAATGCTGAACATTTTTAAATGTTAACCACTGATTGCTAGGCATCACTACCCTTACAGCTTCATATTGTTGACAACTCAGTTGATGGCGTTCGAGAACGGACTTGGTCTGGAAGAACTGCAGGCAGCGTCGACAAATTAAGTGATGTTTTTGATGATTGTTGTATTGCTTGGAAATCAGACGAGATAAATCTTTAATCCAAGCATAATGAGAAGAGGAATCTGATTTTAAGTAAATCAAATCGATGTGTCTCACGTTTTCATTTTCTGTAATCACCAAGGGGTATATTTCATGTTTATCCGACAAGCCATACACATTAATGGATATACCATTTATTTTTGCAAATTTTCCTACATCACTAAGTTTCACGGGAAATTCAATATTTTCGAAATTTAGAGTATGAATGTATGGTTCATAATGATGAATACGACTGGCACGTTGATGATAATCTTGTATGGGGTAAAGAGCTGAAAGCACAGCCCACATAAAGCAGCGGTTGTCTTTATTCTCTACGTTGATTATAGCCTTTTTATGCTTTATAGAAGGAGGAAGGTCAATGTAAGAAGAGCCTCTTAAAGGATTGTATTTATTTAGTCGCATTTCCAAAGCTATAATTTCCTCTAGGGACCAACCAGATTCTTTTGCAATAAACTCATCTTCTTCAGCTAACAATTTATCTATTGTCTCCTGGTAAAATTGTTGGAGATCTGTAGATAGAAGTATTGGCTTATTTTTAGTCTTAAAGCATTTTTCTTCATTGACAATACCATTATTTGTTACCTTTTGGTAACGACATATTAGTCTGCAGTTCACTTTTAGTTCATTTTTTGCGAGAGAAATTGTTATATGAGATATGAATTCATTTTCTTTAGACGTAAGGAATTCTTTTAAATCAATTTGATGATCTACATTAAGAAGGCGAATGTTGGTAACTCGATTTTTTAAAGCTGATCGATGAACCTTAGCTGAATTAGGAACAAACTGCATATCTAAACGACGGTTCTTCGACGATGTAGCTAGATCAATAGCTTTACGTTTGTTCTGCATATGCAATTTCTGGTGGTGTTGAAGATCTGCATTGCGGAGAAACGTTTTCGAACAGTGAGGGCAAGGATAACGATGTCCTCTGTGTTGAGTACGCTGGTGTCTTAACATATTATGCCGAAGAGTAAACTTCTTGCCACACTCCGGACAAGCGATTCCACAATTGGATATTTGATGACTCGTATCAGCAAAACTAATGGTTCATATTTTATCAATATTTTTTAATTTTATTGTTATAAAATGTAATTATATGGAATTTTAAAATGTGCTGGTAACAATTGTTGACTAAACAGTGCTATTTTGAATGCATAAAGTTAAAGAATCAATTTCGATATAAAATTTGAATTCAAAATATTTTATATCTTTGCAAAATATGTATTAAATTTATGCAATTATTTTTATATTGATATTTAATAGTTGCTTAAATATCAATATAAAAATAATTTTTGTATATATAGAAATAATAATAATTTATATATATTTTAATATAATTTAAATATAAATAATATAATTTATATAAATATAAATAAAAATATATAATATAAACATCATGTTTAAATTTTTCAATGCAACATCTGATAGATTTAGATAAATTTTTATTTTTACTATTTATGCCTTTTTATGCAATTATTGGCCAGTATTTTATTGCATGAAAAAATTTAAAATAATTTAGCCACTATATTAAGGTTGGCAATATTATCAACTTTGAAACAGTTGTTTTGTGAAGACTGCTTAATAGTGCTCAGTTAATAAAAGTTAGCATAATTTTTTCTTATTTAAATTTTTTAAATAATAGCAGGTACTTGGGTGATTAACCCTTCGCCACACAACAAAGGCCGGAAACTGCTACTCCTTTGTCATTAGTTACGTTTTAATTTAGAAGTGTTTTATATATTTTAGATTTTTATCAAGTGACTTCATTGTGTATTTTTTATGAAGTGCTCTTGGTAAAATTTTAATTGCAAAACATAATTAATTTTTACTTATGTTAATGTTTCTTTATTTTTTTATCTTGATTTAATTAGTGCTGAGAGATTAGAAAAGTGGGATATTTAATTGGCATGGAAAGCACATCTTAGCAGTTACTATGTTAATGTTTTCAAAATGATTAAATTAAAACAATATGTCTCAACAAACATTGCTTTCTGATATTTGTTTACCTTATTGACTCCGATGATACATTCTTGCTACTGTTAAAATATAAGTTTTTGTTACTTTTATGTTCAAAGTTTATTTTATACTAAATGCATTAAACTTTGCATATTTTAATATTCAATATTTCTTTATTGCAGTAGTTTTTATTATTTCTGGATAATGGATTAAATTAAAAAAAAATAATTTTAAACTAAAATAGTTTTGTAAGCAAATCTATTACCACTATTAGATCTTAAATATTGTAATGATTTTTATTGATTAATTGGCTTCATTTAAAGAAAAATATATAAATTAATCAATTGCATAGTTAAAACGTATTAAAAGGATTTTAAATCAGTTTTTATAAATTATTTTTTATAAAAAATTGGTTAAAATTTTTAATTAGGAATTAAAAAATGTGAATTTAGCTGCTCTTTTATTAAGAAATAAATCATGGAAGTGCTGTAAATACTTATAATAATGTAAATAAATTATTCCAATAAAGAATTTATTTCACGTAATACAAATTTATTCCTTTTTTAAAAAGATCTTTAAATTCTCCTTAGCGGCATGTCTGTTAATTATTGAATATAAAAAGTATACTTTTTGGCAATCTAAAAATTTCCCAATAAATTATTTTAAAGTTGTCATACATCTATACATTATATATACATAATCTTCAAATTTTCAAAATCATTTTACTGCTTAGTATTTTTAAATTTTTGTGCAGTTAAAGTTTTTACTTTAAAAACTAATATTTTCAATATTCAGTTTTAGTTCTAATAAGGAACAGAAGTTAATTGAAATAAATTTGACAAAATATGTATATACATGCATGTGTTGTAAACTGAGATTAAAATACGAAATATCTATTTTTATTATCTGCGCTAAATAAAAATTGAGAAGTCTCTTGAAAGTCAGTAATTCTGTCAGAAAATTAATACATATTTTTATAAGAAGAAGAATTAACTCTAAACTCTTGACTCCATATATTTTGCTTTTACTTTAACGGCTGAACAAAATAGTAAAAAATTATTTTTAGGAAGATTTCGTTGACAAAAATCCCTAAATAATTCATAAAGAATTTAATTTTGATGTTTGTATTATTTCAGTTGCTTTAAAAAATTTAAAAGTTTGGTAAAGAAAATTATACGATTTTATTTTTAATAATTTGAAAAGTAACATTGAATGCATTTATGATTTTTTAAAAAAGTTTTTAAAATTAAATCATATTGTGTTTACACTTTTGATATTAGAGGAGTTATATATTTCAAATCATTAGAAATGTTTTTCTTTTGAAATTAAGTATTTAGTCATTAAAGCAATATATGAACCCACAAATACACTTGCAACTGCTATGTAATATTTCAAAATATTTTTTAGTTTATAATTTCTAAAAATTATGGGGAAAATACATTAATTATGAAAATTTCTTTAGAAATGCATTTCAGCTTTTAATAATTCTGGTACATTTATATTTATTAAGAAATAACTAAAATATTAAGATATCTAAAGCATATCCAATAAGATTCGATCTGGATATCTCTTGGATATCGTATTTTATTTATATAGATATCTCATAGATATCAGAACATCCCATAGATATCAAGGAAACATCCAAGGGATATCCAAAATATCGAAGAGATATCCAAATATCCACATCAGATGTCACAATATCCAAATAACCACAGGACTCCCATTTGCTGCGACCCTTTGGAGAACTGGTGGATATAACGTAGATATTCAGATATCGTATGGATATCTAAAAGACAAAATCATATCCAGATAAATAAATATATGAGAGATCTCTAGGATATCGTATGAAGTTTCGTACTTGTTTGGAAAACTCATTATCCAACAAATCTGGTGTATATTTCACTTCAGGAAAATTTAAAATTCAATATTTTAAAATTTTCTCAAATTCTTTGAATTATATCATTGCTTTGAATATAGTGTAACTATATTTTAAAAAGAAATATACATTTGTAATTATTTTTTATAATAACTATAAGTCTGAATAAAATAAAAGTAAACTATCAACACAATTAAAAAAGTAGTATTAAAATATTTTTCATATAAATTTTATGGAAAACAAAAAAATATAATAATGTATACTTGAATTTCTCTAAATATGGAGAATACTTAATCCAAAGCTGGTATCTCACCGATAAACAAAAAAATAGAAGCCATCGTAGCACAAGACATTTATTAACAACACAAATAGAAAGACATCCAAAACAGAAGTGCGAGTTAAATACATAAGCTAAAGAGAAAACTAAAGCTTCTATTTGACAGCAGCGGCGGCTGACGATACACTGCGCATGCGTGGGAGGAGGCGAAAACTTCTGCTATTGCCATTTACCGCAACATTCACCCACTTTTTGAGTGTGTCCTGGTCCTGGGCTTAACACTCAAAACATAAAATGTTTATAAATACTAATATAAATGAAATACAAATATACATAAAAATATTACTTTCACATATATCATAATGAATTTCCACTAAATAAAAGTAATGATACAGAAAATAAGGAAGTGAAATTGAACAACTGAACAAGAAAATAGGTCTTTAAAATTTATTAATCATTCAATGTCACATAATACAGTGATTAGTTCTTCTGAGAGTGTGACCCAATATTTTTCTTAATATTCGTTTGACAGTTTGAATCAGACGCTTCTACCATCCGCCCCACCAGGCTACGGAAGGAGGATTAAAGTACCAATGTATCTTTTGTTCAGCAGCTTTGAAACGGAGACATAAAACGTAAGTATCATCTTCTATAGAGGAACTACATGTTCCCCATTTTCATTATCGAACCACAAAAACCGTAAAATATCCCCATCTTTTTTCTTATAGCGATTTGCAAGAAAGCTTTCCCAATATCTGATGTAATGCCAATTTAATTCTTACGAAACCGGTTTAAAATTGAAGGAATCAGTTCTATTACATTTGGCCCTGAGGACAAACAATGTTTTAACGACGGAGAACCGGGTGGGTGACTACTCGCGTTAAATACCAATCTAACACTCGTAGTGCTGCTCTCTTTTATTTTACAGCTCGATAAGGTAAATAACGAACTCCTTTTACTTTTTCACTAAAAACCTTTTCAATAATGTCATGATTCAACTAATCCTTAAAAACTGTACAATATTCTTCAAACTTTCCTGAAGTCATTAATTTTCTTTTTGTGCTTAAAATACATTTATCAGCACTCATCTTATTATCAGATAAGAGAATTTTCAATTACCCGAGGCAACGCAACCTCATATCTACCCTCATGATTCATAGAAAATGCATCATTACAATTTTCTGATAAATGAGATGACTTATCACAAAAAATGCATGCATTGTTTTTAAACTTAGTTCTATAGTTATAATTATTATTACTATTCATACTTAATAATTCACATGCAGTAGGAACAAATTTAGATGCATTAGACATATTCTTTTTAACATTTATTTTTTGAGAACAGAAATAATCACGTGTCATTTTAATTCTAAATTCTGCATCAACTTCAGTTTTAATAAAATCAATAAATCCTAATCATTTTTACCTGAATCACTAGTGGTCACGCTTCTCTGTGTCTCTCTCAAATTTTATTAAATCGGTTGGAAGAGCAGATTCTACCAATGGATATAATATGTGAGCAAATTTATCTTTTGTGATCCCTAAAGACTCAAGCGCGCGTAGTTGCGTTTGCAACTTATCGTACAGTGTTATTAAATTAACACTTGATTAGTCAGTTATGAATACCTTTAATAACTCACGAACGTAAACTTGTATGAGAATGTTTTCTTTTCCAAATCGTTCTTGTAGATTGTCCACAGATATCTCGTAATTGGCTTCGGTGGTTGGAAACTCCACTATTTGTCTTGGAATAGAATCAGGTTTTATTGATTGAATCAAGTAAGGGAATTTGTCTCTGGTATCAATTCTGTAATCTTTAAGTATCTTACTATATCTATTCCAGAAGTTCAGCCAGATCTTCGAATCACTATCAAATTGTATGAGTTCTATTTCAGGCAATTTCTGTTTCGTAGATGACATCTCAGGAGCAGCGACCGTTAACGTGGCACTGTTCATCTCTGACGAAGCAGTGATTCCTCTGTAGTCATTTAGTTTCTTTGTAAATTTGCTTACCTTAACATTATATTCAGAAAATTTATCATAATATTCTTGTGCCGTTTCGTATTCCTTTTCGAACTCCGCTTCTTTACAACCCTTCTTTTGAAAAAGTTCAATGTAGTTCTTATCAATCGAAAGTAATGTCTCGTATTTTTCTGTGAGTTACTCGAAACAGATTTCTACTTCTTCATTATCCTTCTGCATTGATTTTAATAAAACTTCAAATTTATTAAAAATTTTCGTAAAAGCAGAACGTAATGTTTTTCTTTCTTGCTTGATGTTGTCGAAATCCATTCTTAATAATGGAAATCAAAACAAAAGCACTTAATTATCGGTGAGTTGAGTTAAATTATGCTTAAAAATAACATGCATTTCACTTGGGATGCCAGAAATGTGGAGAATACTTAAGCCAAAGATGGTATCTCACCGATAAAGAAATTAATAGAAGCCATCGTAGCACAAGACATTTACTAACAACACATATAGAAAGACATCCAAAACAGAAGTGCGAGTTAAATACATAAGCCACAGATTTATAAGACGTTCATCTTGCTGAAAATAACGGCATGCAAAAATTTTAATTGCCACTAGGTGGCGTGACCAATGCACGATACCACTATCGAGTGGGAAATGCATTGATGTCTATGGGAATAAAAATCTTTAAAAATTAATTAAATGAAACTGAAAATAATGTGAAATAGTTGAATTTACATGATAAATATATTGAATATTAATCTACCATTGATTATAGTAAAACAAATGATAATGGAAATACAAAATCTGACATTTATTGTTAGGTGTTATGCAGAATGGAATCAATTTTACTTCAGTTTTTGTGGATAGAGAAACATTTATTTTAGAAAATTTATTGTATCTATTTCCAATATTATTTTAATAGTTATATTTACTTATTAATGTTTTCCCTTGATTATTTATTTTTATTTTCTCTGATTTTAACCATTTAATAGATAGTTTATAAAGCTGAAAGATATATTGATAGATGCATTATTTTAATGCATTTTACCATTAATTGTAATTTTAGAAATTGAATTTCAATTTATTTTAGAATAATTAATTAAAATTCAATACATTTTAATAGGAAATCAAATTCTATTCAATTATTTTTAAATATAAATATAATTATATTTAAATTAATCTTATTTGAATCAAATATAAGTTTTACATTTCTATTTAATTATTCTATTGATTTTTATAGAAAATAAATTTATTAAATTTTTTTGTTATTCTAATTTTAAATTCTTTTATTTCTAGTTAAAGGTTTTAATATATTTTGCATTTTATTGTAATTCATTTTTTACACAATTGAAAATTAAATATTCCTCAAATTCCTTATACCAATAACTGTTACGTAATTAAATAATTATATAAATATAACATTTCTTAAAATTACAGGTAAGAACTACTTACATTTAGTTACAAATCATCAACTACAATAAGCTTTCTTATTTTTCATTATTTTTCTTGAATGATATAATAAAAATCTAAATTTATATTTCTTTAAAAAGAAAGCAATAACATAAAGTGCAAATTAAACTAAATCTTTGCTTCATTTAATGTGAATTACAAACCAAATATCCTACTTCACTGAGTCACTTTTTTAAAAATAATAGAAACTCATGAAAAATAGAGTATTTAGTTAAATGGATGTTCAATGCATCAAAAAATGTCAGTCAAGTTATGAATATTTGTGTCATGGAAATTTCTCTCACGTTGTATTGTGTATCTACTTCTGCTTGACAACGATGTTGGGTTTTGCTAAAAGAAAATAATAACTTTATTAAATATCAAAAAATACATAGTAATGCACAAAACTGAGTAATAGCATAAAAAGAAATAATTTGAAAATTTAGTGAATTTAATCTAAAGTAAAATTAGCAAGATCAAATTCAATGCAAATACAAAAAGAATACAGGTATATGTTAAATTTGTTACTCAAGATCAAATTAAAAATGATATAAATATGGTAGAAATAAAAATTATAGTAAACATTTCCTTAAATAAATCATGCAAATATTTGAAATTGTTTTAAATTTTTAGCACTTATAAGCACATAGAAATACAACTACTTCAAATTACAATAGTTATCAAATTATAAAATAAAATATTCGATATTTTTAATGCATATGTTTCATCTAACATCCCTGTAAAGTTGTGAAAATTTATTGATTATTAAGAATACATGGAAAATAATTACATACTTATTAGTACACATATTTAATAATTTCCAAATACAAATATTATAAATGTTAATTTTACAAGAACAACTAAATGTTTATCCAGGAAAATGCCAGAAAAAAAACACACACACAAATACAATTCCACATCTGCATGCACACATATTTTTAAATTATAATATAACATAGGCACAAAAAGCCTGGATTAAGGTGTCATAAAGGTAGAGCTATAAAAGTAATGACAATGGAAAAAAAGTTGACACTGTACACAGACAACCTATGTTACCCAGAATTACTTCTGGTCCTCATTGTTCTGAGGCTAAGTGGACCCCAAGTCATCTAAGATAAAGTAATAATTTTCATTAAAAATAAAAAATTGGAAGCTAGTGCTCTACCACTGAGCTTCCAGCGACTCACCTATACAAAAAAAATTATGAAAACTTTGATAATTTTCAATATATTTTTGTTTTATTAACTTTAGCTGCATCAATTTTATTTGCTCTGTCACATATAAAATGCATCCTGGTAATCAAAAAAAAAAAATTATGATTGAAGCACTTAAAGGATGTTGATGATTTAAGCAGCCTACTAGTGGTAATTTCTTAGTTTCTGAAGTATTATGAAGATATTGTCTCTTCTTCAACAGAAGAAAACTGTTGGAAGCATGTCTAGGGCCAATTTTAGGTTGTGTTGGAAGCAATTTTTACAACGACCAGTTTTCTTGATGTAAAAATTGCTAGGAACATAACCTGACAGTTTTTCTTTTATAAATATAAAATAAGTAATTTCAATACATAACATTGTTTATTTGTATTTAATAAATGAGAAAATTATTTTACTTACATATTCCCAGCATCAGCACAAATAATATACTTCTCCACATTTTTAATCAAATTACATATACTTTCCATTCCTGTTAGTCTGCAACTGTTCCCAATTGTAGTTAAAATTCCTTTTAAGAAAACCTAATAAAATTGAAAGCTTCTCAGTAAATCAAATAAGTAACCGTGCAAAGATTTTTCATTCATTACAATCCACCTTTCTAAACAACAATCAATAGTCCAGAACAAAAGAACCACTGAATCCCTTGTAATCGAGTTTGACCATTGAGCAGACGTAAAGAGATACTGGAGTAACTGTGTTTTCAAATATTCAAAATTAAATCCAGGTGTTGGTTATGAGGATTCCAGTATATCATGGTCTGTTTCAGGTAATGATTCTATAATATTTTCTGTAATGGAATTTAAAAAGACTATTTTAATTTTTAAATAAATAATTAGAAACAAATTCTAAAAAAAATGCTTCAATCTAAGATCATAAATTCTAACAAAATTTTTACATATATTTCATATCACCATTCTAGAGTTTATTATAAATTATAAATAAAAGCAAATGACATTCTTTGATCAAATGTACATAGCAAACTTTCAACTAAAAGCAGCAAATCTTTAAATAGTAACAATTTTTATGAATGCAAATTACAAATTTGCTAAGATGAAATAGTTAATTTGAATGAGATTAATTTTTAAAAAAATAACCTACTGAAATTATCAACTGAGTTTCATTTTGTAAATTTCAATACACTTTGAATAATAATCTATAAAATATTTATAGAACTGAATGAGTTTGACTCAGTTACTTAAGTGATTTACTTAATTTTAGTTTTTGTATTGATACTAAGTACAATTTAATTCAATAAATAAAGAAGGCAATTTAAAATAAATAAACAAGACAGTAGAAAAATATGAGGATAAAGTTAGATTGATATATAAATATTTGATGAATTACTTACAATGATTTTTAAATTTTTTCACAATACAATATCCAGAAATAAAAAAGAAAAACACAATCAACAACCTGAAATGGTTGTATTTTAATTAATCAGTAATTATTTGATTCCAAAAAAGAACTAAACTAGATAATTTATTATATTTTGATAACAAAATTCAATCGCCGATTGCATGCCAGATCGCAAAAAATAATACAAATGCATACATTTTATTCATTTTACAACATAAACTAACTTATCAAGATAAAAATTATTCATTGAAAATAAAAGTATATGAAGTTGTATTTTGCATGTTGTATTTTCTGACAATACCTTTGGTGCACTAAAAAGGCTAGGTAGTTTTTTCCCATTCCTCTTTCTTTGATTAATATCCGATTTATAGCCGCTTTTACAACCAGGACAAAAGCATGATTTTGGCATTTTAATATAATAAAAATATTTAGAAATTACAAAAACATAAGTATCAACTGTAAAATGCTACACAACACAATGTTAGTATATTCAATCACATGCACTTGAGATGCTTTTTACGCCGCCTGGTGTCAAAAATGTTCAGGAAAGTCTTCCAAGATGGCGTGTCATTTTTTTGGAAGCAGCCAATAGGGGAGTTGTTGGTCTGTTATATTGGTCGTTGACATAAGCTAAAGGCTTGTTTACACGTTCCGAGTTTCTCGTCCGAACTTCCTCGGAACCCTTTTGCCATCGCGAAATCAGAGTGTGTAAACACGTTTTCAGATGTTGAGCTCCGATCTCGGAAAGAGTAAAACATGTTCTACTTTTCCATCCGAGATTTTCGTCCACAGCTAATCAGCTTTATGGAAGAGTGACGTCATCGAAGAACACGAATTTTTCAACCCGAAGAATTTTCTTCGTCAAACAGTTGTTTTCTTTGTGGGACATTGACAAAAGGAATTGAGCAAAAGAGCAAATCGAAATTCTAATTAAAGAATAAAAAGGGTAACCATATTTTATGGAATGTAAATTCTGTTGATTATCACAAGAATTTCAGAAACAAAGGATGTGTAGAGCTGTCTGCTGTATTAAATATATCATCAGACAAAATTATAAAAAATTATTTAAGAAGCCTATTCTTATGTGAACAAAAATATTTTCTTCCATTAAAAATAATAAGATTAAAATTATTGTAATTAATCTGCCTTTTCTGATGAGATGACTTTAATTAACACTGTGTTCTACTCCTATAAATTTTAAGGAATTCAAAATGATATAAATAACTTGAATCTTAAAGCTTTTAAACAGGTTAATGAAAATAAAAATGAATGTAGTGAATCACATTATTCCAATGATTTGATAAAAAAAAATATTTGGCTTTAAAATAGCTTTTATCAAAGCATTAACAAGAACTCTCTAGAAAAAGTTAGGATTTGAAAACCAATGAAAATCTTTTGTTTGCAAATTATTGTCATTTCTATGATTTTTCTGTTTCTTTCTTAAACTAATTAATCATGTTTGTTAGAATAATTAAATATTAAAAAGTCGACAAGTCTAATAAAAATTTTCCCTTATTCTAATCAAATTTTTTTTATAAGCAGCAATTGTTCCAAGCAGATATAATTGAAAAAGCTAAATACATTAAGAACAACTTATAAGCTTTATCAATTTTGTTAACAGAATATAATTATTTAATTAAGTTTTATATCTTTGTAAAAATTGACAAGTGTTTTTGTGACAAATTATTAATCCTTTTCATATAAGCAAATTAATTTTCTAATAGCTGAAAATAGTTTCTAAAATCTCTTATAAAACCAGTCTTATTCTTGTGTTATAACAGTAGCTTCCTCACTGTTATAACACAAGTAATTTCTTTAAAATGTTAAAAATCTAGATTTTGTATAATCAGCTAGGTATTTAAATTAACAGCAAAATCAAAATTCTTAATGTATTCTTCCTATAATTGCATGAGTTAATTTCTTACATTATATAATTTTCCACAATATTGAAAACTTATCAATATAAATGTTTTCATTATAAGTGGGCAAATTATAATATATTGTGTATTTTTATTTAAGAATTTACAGTATTCTTTTGATTATATTTTGTATAAAAATACAACTGTGAAGGAATTGAAACATTTTATAAATGTACTCTGAAAATGTTATAAATATTAATATTCTACTTTAAGTTTTAGTTTCAAGATTTTTAATGTTCTCTGCTGTTTATTAAAGTAGATGTAAAAGAAAGGAAAAATTATGTATAGATATTTCTTTATATATATATATATATATATATATATATATATATATATATATATATATATATATATATATATATATATATATATATATATACATTTCATGAGACTAAGCCTATTTCATTAAGTTTTTAAATTAATGTCTGATTTTATTAAAGTGTTTCATGTGTAATTAAAAAATAACATTTATATAGATACATTTTTTTCTTAATTTATTTTTCATATTCTGCTGAAATTGCAGACATACTGATTTCTGTATTTCAGTTTTATTCAAAAATAAATGCAGTTTAGTGGAATGATGAGCTCTCATTGTAAAAGTGTTAACAGTTTTCATTGCAAAAAATGATTAATATAGACACATGATGGCAAAAATGTTTAATATAGATTTTAGCCATAATTCAATAAAAACATGTTTCTAAATGAAACCTAATCTTTTTAAAATACCTTATAATTTACATTAGAATTTTTAGTACCCATATTTGCTTAAATATGTTTAAAATGTCACTCAATAAGAAAGATCTCTTTTTGAATTTTTTTGCTTTGATCTACAATACTATAAGTTAAAATATCAACAAATTCCTATCACAAAAATTGTTTTGACAATCTATTGTGCTGATTTGACAGCCAAGGTTCAGTCCACACTGATCTATTATTACTTTTATTTTTTCTTTTCGATAATAATAAAGCAGCAGCCACTACCGTCATTTTTGTTACGAATTTTAATTCCTCATTCATATTAAAAATAGAGATTAAATAAATTGAACAGCAACAAAGGAAACGAAATAAAATAGCAACAAATGAAAACTAAAAGCTACAATAAACGTTAAAACATCGAATCAGAGAAGTCGGAACGTGTAAACACCACTCTCGGATCGATCGGACGAGAAACTCGTTTCTCGGTCTTGATGACGTCATATGGCAAATTCGGACGAGAAACTCGGAACGTGCAAACAGGCCTTAAAGAAAAAACTTTAAGCTTTTAAGTGACAGGGTTTGTTTGTCGCTCAACGGTCATTTTTTGCACACGAGGGCTAATTAGACCGGGACTTACGGTTTAAAGTGGATTCCGAACCACTACAAACATCCATGCCCAAGGTGGGATTCGAACCCACGAACTGTTGAACCGAAGGCAAGAGCGCTAACCATTCGGCTGCCAGCTCGGCTTTTAAGTGACAGCAGCGACGGCTGACGATACACTGCGCATGCGTGGGAGGAGGCGAAAACTTCTGCTATTGCCATCTACCGCAACACTAAATATCTAAAATAATAAGTAATTTTCATTAAATTTCTTTATATATATATATATATATATATATATCCAAGTAGCAAAATAGCTAGGCCCAATATTGGCAATCTTGCCAATAGAAGCCAAGTTTGGCCCTATCATCGGGACCCAAAGTAGGAAATGCCAAGATACTGTATATCAAGTTAAATCCAATAAGGCTCTACTTATATTTATAAGCTGTTTTATTGCTCTTTTGTTAATTAGAATGTATTTTCTAATTGTGATTAATGTTCCTGAATTCTAATCATTTTGAAACTTCGATTCTTGAAGTTTAATCGCGACCATTTTATTAATTTATCAAGAAGTTTTCAAAAAATAACTGCTGGTAAGTTTAATTTTTTTATATTTATAACATATTTTGGTTATCATGAAAATTTTTAATCTATTTGCACTTAAAATTACAATTAAAATATTTCATTCTTAGCTTTATTAAATTTTTTTTCCAATTGTTTTGTATATTATTAACCATAAAACTACCCTAAAGTCCAAATCCGATGCTATTATTATACAAAAAGTAACATTGATAAATTAAATTAGTTGTATAAGTATTTATCGACATTTCTTTATTGACATGTATATTTCTAATAAATGTATTTATAGAATATTATTCGAAAAGAACTAGTGTTTCGATTTATTTGACTTTATAGTGTGCAGGTTAACTGGTTTTTAAATAATGGCAGCGCACACCATATATTGAAACTGAACTGAATTTTATTGCTAATTAAAGAAATGCTAAAACGTCGCAAATACAAAAAATCTCTGAGAGAGAAGCGATTTCTGAACTAGTCTGTTCACATCATCGGGGAAAACGTGAATATGCTCCGTTGCTCACCGTGTGCAGAAGAAGGTGTCGTCGGAGAAGATTGGTGTTGCCAATGTTCAGGTAGAAAGTTTTTCTAGCTGCTGCTGCCAACTTCCGAGCAGAAGTGTTTCACCACAACTTCATAGCACATTGGAAATGCTCCTGGAATTTAGTTTTTTTTATTTTCTAACATGTATTATGTGTATAATATAACTCTACTGCATTTTATATAATATCATATAAAATTAATAATTTCCATTTGATTAATTCATATAAATCTGTTAAGGTATTTATATTTAGTTGGGTTAAAAGTTATTTTTTACGCTTACACTATATCCCGATTTGAAAAAGCTGCTAATTTGTGAGTTTGTTAGTCTAACATTTGTATTAACGTTTGGTTACCATGAAAATTTCCATTTTTAAAATTTTTTCTATTTTAAGAACCTTACTCAAATGCTTTAAATCTTATTGTGTTTCAATTTATTTGGCTTCACAGCACTAGTCCTTGGAATTTATTTTTTCTATTATCTTCATTACAATTATGTATACAATATAATTGTAATGAAGTAAGTGAATACAATGTAATTAAATATAATACAATTGAATATAGTGATCCTTCGTTTTTCACAGTTAATGGGGATCAGAACCTTTCCCGAAAGCTGAAAAAAATGCGATGTAGGATTTGCTCCTAGGAATATTCATGTATGCGGTTACACGAATATTTTAAATATGTAAATGATATTTATACTTTACACATTTAAGACAAAAATTACAACAGTATGCGTATTTACTTAAACGTGTCAGTGCTAATTAATAAGGTTAATTACAAAACCTTATACAGTAATAAACATTAATAAACACTGCTTTCTGACAGAGGCGAAGAGTCTTGTGTTGGTGGCAGAAGAGGAGCTCTCACTTGACGCGTAGAAGCCTTAGGCTCACTCGGAGAGACTCTTCTGATGGAGGCGCTGATGGTAGAG
Source organism: Latrodectus hesperus (assembly GCA_037975125.1). Taxonomy (NCBI): domain Eukaryota; kingdom Metazoa; phylum Arthropoda; class Arachnida; order Araneae; family Theridiidae; genus Latrodectus; species Latrodectus hesperus. Next base: position 61,370,643 of record CM075862.1, read on the forward strand.
CCAGGGACCTTAGAGCGAAACATGGTGATGGGTAGTTGTTACCTTTGTTTTTTCTTTTCCTTCAAAATTTTTCTGTACAAGAACATAACCTCGTCAACGCGATTGCTGATAGCTCGAATTATTTTGTCGTCAATGTCTTGTGCAAATTGTTGCATCACTCTTGCCATGTTGCAGATTATCCAGGATAAGGCCACGCTTTTTAGTTTCTTCTTCATCTTCCTCTTTGTTCTCTTCCTCATTTGCAGACTTTGTCTTCTCAAGGAGATCTTCATCGGTCAGTGGGACCGAGAAGCAATCGATAAGGGCGCAGATGTCTTCTTTTGTCGACAATTCATTCATTCCTTATGATGTGAGACAGCCTTACTATAATTTCATTGATTGATATCGCACCAGAAATTAATCACCCATCTTTATGAAAGCCCGTGGTATGTACTCTGAGTCAACATCTCTCTTTATTTGACATGCAGATAACCTTCTCTCTCGTTCATCAACATGAAAAACGCTCCTTTCCGCAATGTGGTTGCCGACATGGTTACATTTTTTAATTTTTGTTTTTTGACGAATATTTTGGAAAAACCCACGAAGCACTGAAACCGCAAAACATGAAGCGCGAAGTAGCGTGGGAACACTGAACTATGGTTTTAACATCTTAATACTAATAGCTTCCATTCGACATACGTCTTCAGTAAAGTTATGCTTTTCATTTGAAATTTATTGAAATAGTTAAAAATAGCTTCCTTTTAATTTAGTCATTCAAAATAAAATCCTTTGTTATCATTATGAGCTACACATGATGTGGACAAACCTATAAGCCAAGAAAGCAACCTTAGCAACATAAAATATGTAGATAATTTATTGTTTCAGTTATATGAATTAAACACAAGAGAATCAATGTTTTCTATAATATTAAATAAAGTATACTTAAATGCAGAATATGTTCTTCTGTGCATTTTATCTAAATTAATTTAAATATATACTTAAATATAAAAAAATACGATTTTGAATATCAATTTTTTTAATAATTTTTTAAAAACAGTTTTTAAAAAATTGTACTAATTTTTAAAAACTGTTTTCAATGCTATCAATGACAAGCATTTCAGTCAAACTCATTTTTTAAAACGTTGGTAAAGTAAAATAGTGATTTAATTTAAATGGTTATTGGAAAAAAATTGGCAGTTATCAATGAAATAAGCGGCTTTATTATCATCTATCATTTCTTAGGCAGTATGCAAATTCGTAGATGATCCTATGAGACTTATCTCGCGAGAATTGCAATCAGATCAAATGACGTCATTGATGTCTTAGTTACGTCAGAAAAGGGGTGGAGCGCGAGACGATCATAGAATTTCAAGCAGGTTCGAAATCAAACAATTCTGATTAAAATTTAAGTTGTCTTTATAAAGATTTCATTCTTTGTCAAATTCCTGAGAGTTTTTCCGAAGTCGTGTTGGAAAGGTAAACTGTAACCGTACTTAGTATATTTTGGCGACGTTTCTTATTTAATACAAACCTAAAGAGGTTGTCTGAAAAGGGGTGTGGTGAATGGCGTTACCTAGTAGGGCGGTTGTAATAATGTAAGCAAATGAGGAAAACGCTTACAGAAATTTTATGAATCGAAAAGCAAATGAATGCAATAATGTTTAAAATCGCTTTCTATAATGATACATGTATTCAATTTTTTTCTCTTTAATAAAAGAAATTAAATATTTTTGAATCATAAATTGTTAATCACAGAATAATTGTAAAATTTATCTTTCTTTTAAATTGCATAAAATGTGTATGGAATAAATTCTGTAAACAAAATAGGTCATTTATCTAATTATTTCTAAAATTAAATTTCTAATCTTATTTTACAATTCAATTTACTTTATCTAAAACCATGTTAATAATAAATTTTTATTTTATCAATTTAATTTGTCATTTATTTGTAGCTTCAGAATTTAAATTGAGTATTTAATTTCAAATCCTTTAAAAGTGTGGAATTAACTATGTAATAAAATGAAACTAATAATTGGAATAAATGTTTAAAGATTTGTACTCATCCAAAGAATAGAAAATTATTTTTTTGATAATCACCATTTATTGATTAGAAGTGAGCAAAATTATTTCTTTATTACTCCATCTATTACACAAAAATGAAAATATATTATTAATACTCATTCTAGAAAACAGTAGTTTTATGTATCTGTTTTTAATCGTATCTTTTACGCATAAGTTTACACAAAAATAAGGCAGATTTTGAAGTTCAAATTTGATCAAATATTTAAAAATTGTTAATGTCCTTGGACTGGAAAAAAATTATTGTCAGATCTGATAGTCATAGTTAATAATTAAATTTTTCTTGCTTATGGTATTTATATCTTTATAGAGTATTATAAGATTAATGTAATTTTCTTAAATCTAAAAATTAAAATTTCCTTTTGAATAAGCAATGTTTTTGCCTTATTTTAAATTTTTCTTTCAAAAGAAAAATACTCATTTTAGGAAATATATATTCAAAGAGAAATTCTCAATGATATAAATTATTCAAAAGTTGCTTGTTATAAAAGTATTTACCTTCAGCTAGTAACCAAATATAATTTTTCCATTATTTTCAAAGAGTGTATAAAATATGAGCCAAATCACAAATACTGAATAAAATAAAATTATTTTTCTTTCAGTAGATATATCGTTTAAAATTTAAAAGACATTCAATTTTTCCTAAAATTATAGCTGATTATTTAACTAACTTAAAAATTAATTTTCAAGATTCATTAATGTTGTAATTTTCAATAGTTATCCTAGAACAGAATTTAAATAGTTATACAATTAAATGAATTTCAATAGCCTAAATAAAAATTGCGATTTATGAATACATTGTAATTATTTTGCAAAAATTTAATAGTTTCAAAAATTTAATTTCAAAAATTTATAGTAAAAGAAAAGAGTATATCACGTTTGCACATTATCTGATAAAGAAGTAATGCTTCTTTATCAGAAAAACTGTAAATGTAATATACCTACAATTAAACTATATATATATATATATATATATATATAATATATATATATATATATATATATATATATATATATATATATATATATATATATATATATATATATATATATATATATATATATATATATATATATATATATATATATATATATATATATATATATATATATATATATATATATATATATATAAATATATATATATATATATATATATATATATATATATATATATATATATATATATATATATATATATATATATATATATATATATATATATATATATATATATATATATATATATATATATATATATATATATATATATATATATATATATATATATATATATATATATATATATATATATATATATATATATATATATATATATATATATATATATATATATATATATATATATATATATATATATATATATATATATATATATATATATATATATATATATATATATATATATATATATATATATATATATATATATATATATATATATATATATATATATATATATATATATATATATATATATATATATATATATATATATATATATATATATATATATATATATATATATATATATATATATATATATATATATATATATATATATATATATATATATATATATATATATATATATATATATATATATATATATATATAACAAATGTTACTTAAAAATATCATCCCCGAAATGTACTGGCCAAATTGCTTTTTCTTAATAAGAAACAAAGCGTCCTTAGTTAAAATATTACCTCTAGTAATTTACAAAATACCTCAAAAAATAATAAAAACTGTACAAAAAATATGCAAATGATTATGGTAAAGGAGGAAAGTTAATGAAAAGAAACTTTATTTTTTATACTTTTTGCAGTTATAAATTTAAACATTTGAAATGTCTTCTATTTTAGTTTAAAGTTATTTAGTCAAGTTATATAGCCGAAGTTAAGTTATATGTCTATAAAAAATTATAATATTGATTAATCAAATAAATCTTTTCTATTCCAAATAAAGAATATAATATCTAATTAATATTGTTTCGGCTGATAAATATGTCATCAGCACTTCTCTCTGGATGTGATTATTTACTATTTAAAAAAATCAAAATGAAAAATTTTTTAAATATTTTAATTTTCTGAAATATTATTTAACATTCTATTAATTGTTTATAAGAGATTAGATCCTTTTATTTAACAAACAATATTTTATTAAAATTTTATATTTTCTTTTGTAAATGTAAAATGTTAACTTTTAATTGTATTTTAACAACAATAGCATGATGAGATATAGCTCTCAAAAGAAAGGGGAAATTTCATAAAATTGAAATATCATTAATGAAAAATTCTTAAAATTAAATTACAAATAAAAGAATTGCGTTAGATGTCCTTAAAATTTGCATCCTTACTAATCAATAAGAAACACACACCCCTTAGCTCTTGTCAGGAATACAAAAGCCTCTAATTATTGATGGGACGTATTTCCTGCTTTACACCAGATCATCTCATAATAATTTCATTGTTACGACTTACAGCGGGGAAGTCCATCAATCGTTGTCAGCTGAAGAAATCAACATGTGTTAGTGGTTTGCTTTGTGAATGTCCGGCTAGAAAATTTCTACAAGTCCCTGTTATAATTTTTTGCAACACTAAATATGAATTTTCTTTATTTAGAAAATATTATCCGGAAATTTATTACTAAGCATTTTTTGTATATATATATATATATATATATATATATATATATATATATATATATATATATATATATATATATATATATATATATATATATATATATATATAATTTTCTTCTGATATAAAAAAATAAAAAATATTAGTATGGATCAAATGATTTTAATCATTGCTCTAAAGTAGTTAAATGCATCATATCTTTTAAACAAAAAAATCAGAAAAACCTTTAAATATCTGTAGTAACTAGTTAATTCATTGTTTAATTGATAATTAGCTTTTATCCTTGCTACATTAATATTATATTTCTAAAATCATCAAATAATTTTCAAAATCATTAAAAGAAGTGGTTTGAATGCTTTAATGATTACAAACTGAAGAATTTTAACAAAATTGTATATTTTTAATAATTAGAAAAAAATAATAAACTAACTTAATTGCCTAACAATAGCTTTTAGGGGAAATAGTAAGCTACTGACTTCAGTTTAAATATTGGGAAAAAATGTTGATTGTAAGTTTTTCATGTTCCGAATGATTTCTGTTTCTATAATTTTGTAAAAAATATCGTTCCTTACTGGAATCTATGTTGTTATTATATTTATTTTAGTATTTCTTGAATTGTTATTCTTAAATATTAAAATAAATATATCTCACGCATGAAAATTGTTTTTAGAAGGAGAATAAAAGCAAAAATAAAAATGGGGAAATATTAACGCTACTATTTAGAATAATAATTTAGTTATTAAATATTTTATATAAAACTGTTAATATCACACATTTTTTCACATATATTCAAATTTATTCTACATTAAATATTTTTCCCTTCACCGAACTATATCTACCTTGATATGCAAAAGATCAGAAGTAGTAAATTTCGAGAAGGATTTTGCTTTAATGTTAACCTATTAAAAACAAGTATCTTAATTTATTATCTTACCGCAACTATAAAATTTATTTCTTATATTAAGAGATATTTTATTCAAACTCAAATTTTTTAGCTTAATATCAGAATTTACTCATTGAAATTTTATTTCTAAAACACACGAAAGGATTGATCATACCATAGTGTTTATTTGTAATATTCTATTTCAGGAATGTAAAGTATAACCTTTAGTATTGCTGTTATTTATTGAAGTGCTTGAAAATAAAAAAGTAATATTTAAAATATAGTTCTTAAATCATTAAATGAAAATATTTCTTTTACTGATAAAGGAAATTTAATATTTTCCGGAATTTGTAAGAAGCATAAACTTTTAATCAATGATTATATTTAGGAGATATTAGTTTAAAATATCCTAAAACTTACATAAACATTTATTAAAATAATTTTGAACCTCACAGTTAAGAAATTAAATAATTTATCTTGTTCTCTGCTGTTTTCCTTATACAAAATAACGTTTATTACTACAAAATACAAACACAAAAAAAAAAAAAATATCGAATTTCGTTTTCTGTCTAGCTCGTATTCTTTACATTTACTTATTTAAAACCTATTTTTAATTATTACAATTTATAACAAAAACCTGTTTTAGCTTAAGAGAAATCATTCTGGAGGAATATAATGAAATCGGGCATAATTATTGTAAAAAATAATGTTCGATTTATGCCGATTCTGCACTGTAAAAAATTAAAAAGGTCTTAATGTATAAATTATTGAATCAAAAAGAAAATATGCCATTGCGTAAAACAATATGAAAAAACAAAAACAAACTCTTTTGAATAAAAAAAATATTTTAAAATCGTAAGAATGTCCTATTAAAAATTAAAAATAAGTAGACATTCATCATTGGTAAAGTAAACGACTGAGAAAATTTCGCATAATCATGAGATAAGAATGTTAAAACTCTTGTCTAGTATGAATACCTGTATTGATTTGTTTGTCCTTAAACGATCTTTTTTACACGAGGTTTAATTGGATCGGGAACAACAATTAAAAGTCTAATTCCCAATAAGAATTTTATTCAATAGAAAACTTAAATTCTGAGTGTATCAGTTTTTGAAAAATAAAAAATATTACAAATTTACATGTTTTGGCTGAGAATATTTATGATTTTATTATAAAAAATATATAAGTATATAATTCAAAGCTCCAAAGGAATTAAATCTTAAACTCCATTGAAGCTTTTAACTTGCATAATCTAGTATGGTGAAGATGTTATTAAAATTATGAGTGTACAGACAATTTTTACTATTTCAACGTCAATTGTTAGCTGTGAACGTTCGTTCAGTAAATTAAAATTAATTCTGACATATACGATCAAACATGGGACAGAATAATTGGAGTGACTTAGCATTTTTAAGCGGCGAATTTGATAAACTTGAAGTGATCAACACTGATGAAGTAATTAATCAAATTCATCATTAATGGCAAATGAAATGTATGCATAACTAATTAATTTATCCTAACTCACTATTATTTATAAATACATTTAATCTATATATTATTATTTTTTATTCGATTTTTGTTGTTTCAAATTAAAAAGCATAACCTAAATCTTCAGAACTATTTACAACTTGAATTATTTTAAAGAAAGTGCTTTTATTATTTACATTATAATATCTTTATGAGTTTATATTATATTACTATTTATTGTGGGAGAGCACCAAAACAGATATCCTTCAAATTCCCATGAACTGGGTAAAACGTAAACAGCATCTGTGTCTGGATAAATCATTTTATAATTGCTTACTTTATTGACAGGAGATATTCTGGTTCATGGAAAAGTGTTATCTCCCCTAGTTTGTTGATCGATTTTAAATTATTACCAGATGTGGGAAAAGCAGATTAACTTCCTGTGGTATTTGTACTCAAAATTTCTCAAGGGAGGCTGGTTGCCACTTTGGTTGCCAATTTTTCTTTTTTATGTTTATTCAATCTCATGCAAAGAACTCTCGTTGGGAGCACTTTAACCTAAGCAAAATATTTTCTTAATCTTTTGTGTTTAAATAACCTTATGTTTTGAAATCATTATGTTAATCTCAACTAAAGTTAGGTGTAGAAAAATTTCTTAGGAACAGAAGGTACATGGCCATTTAGGCTAGGAACCTAACAAACACTAGATCCACTTCTTCTTGCCACTTTGGATGACCGAGCTCCAGTGCTCCAGGCGCTCACCACCAATTTATTTGCTTTGACTGCCAATGGGGTGTAATTATTAGTCACAGGGAAAGATTTTAATGAGGATATAACAATTATTTCCATTTACCTATCATTTGGTTAATCGTCGAGCCATGTATTTTCATCTGGTATGGCCAAGCCGCGTGACATCACACTCATTCATATTCTTTATAAATAAAAATAAATAGGGACTATTTACAAGGTCAGATATCTTGCATGCATATTCTTGAATAATCCATACATTTAGTAGAGTTTATTTGCGGAAAATATTTCTAGATTATTTTAATTATAAAGTATACACAAACAGTAAATATTATTTCATAAATTGATATAAGTAAAAATTTCTTTTTTTCCATACACTTGTTCCCACATTTTCTAGATTAGATTAGTAATATAAATACTTATACACACATTTTTAACAATATTTACAGTAATGGTCAGTACTGCTCTGCACATACATTTAGATGCAAGTAGTAATGAATGTGAATTAATTTAAAAAGATTTGCAAGAAAGAGTGATAATGCCTTAATTCTGACTCAGTTTGCTGAGTTTTCAGATCAAAATTTCTCAAGAAAGTGTGGGAAAATCTCTTGTCAAAATTAATTCTTTATGCACAAGAATAAACCTACAAATTGCACGGATGTTAGTAATAAGAGTTGAAGACAAATACCCATAATTATTGATAATAGTTTTTTATAAATTGATTTTTAGTTGTTACAACCCTTTAGTTTCTTTTGCATATTTGTAACTACTTACATAATCTTATGAACTTGCAAAACAAACTGTATAAATGAAATAATTAAAAATCAGTTAAATAAATATATACTTATGTGTCGAGATTTATGTGATCTGGGCAAAAAACTTGGAGATTAAATTATAAGCTCAGCAAATGTTACAAAATACGTGGTTTTATTGCATTAACAAGAGTTAATATCTTATATTTGAATGATTTGGAGTTTGAATAATGAGAAATGCTGAATATGCTATTGCAAAAAATTAGTGATTAGTAACTTCAACATACAAATATACACAATAAATATATTTAATTCACAGGTTTAATTCAAAAAAATTTATTCCTTCATTACACACATTTAATTTTGGTAAGTAGGAGAATACATATGTAAATTATAGTATTTAATGATACTTATGTAATATGTTATATACTTTCAGATAAAAGATATAAAGTATAAATATGCTAATTTTTATTCATGTAATTTATGATTATCAGATATAATATGGCAAAAACAATTTTAAATTTAATTGCTGAAAAAATAGGGAAAATCATTAATAAGTACTTAAACTACCATGCAAGCTTCAATTTAAATTATCTAATTTCTCTTTTCATTGCTTTTAAAAGCACATGATGAGTTTTGATTGAATAATTTTATTTATAGAAGATAAGTAATACTATTGGTTATGTTACATTTAACTTTTTCATTTAAAGGTCCAAGTACTAATATTGAAATGTCATAACCACTGGTACCAAATGCATTAATAAAATCATTGTTTCAAAAACATGAGTTAAACCAACAAGAAAAGTATTTATTTAAGTTCTTTACATCATGTACGCTTGGATGTAAGATATGATAGATTGTTGTCTATGTTTTTGTTGTATCATATTTATAGTTACTTATTGTGTTACGTTATTTACAAATATAAAAATCAAAAACTCTTTTATTTTTAGTTATTTTTACTAACAATAAATGTTTTTGTTTTTTATATTTGTAAATGCACGTCTATTAATGCCGATGAAATACTTTTAATATTTGAAGTGCAAAATTGCAAAGAATTATTTTTTGAATCATTTTCCATTATATAATAAGACAATCGCTTTATAAAATTATCAGAAAAATCCTAATATAATTATGAACGAAATACCTTAGAACAAGAAAAACGCTGCTAAATATACTACGTTCACTCACATGTCATAATGATGTTTATTTCTCCACCTTATATTTTACCCAATCACATTTTCCCCGGGCAAAGATAGCTCCGCCTACAGCTCATCGTAGCTGGGTTACCATGCTGTGACTGTAATCGCTTAGATTTGGCGAAGAAGGCGATAAAATGTGTCATTTGGCGGAGGCAACACGAGTAACCGTATATCCCCAAATTCCTTTGTGGAAAATACTACTTTTTCCACAAAGGAATTTGACAAACATTTTTCATTCCTTTGTGGGAAATAATCAGCTTATTAAACGTAGAATTGAAAAACTAAAAGTATACAACGAATTTTTTTTATTAAAATAGAGAAAATTAAAAAGAATTGCTATCAATTTGCTATGTAGATATACATAATATAATGCACATAATCTACGTTTGGAATTTGTCACATGACAAGTACCAAGAGCAGAAGCACCGCCTTATGTATGTATATATACACACACACACAAAGTAAACAAGAATTGTTGATAAATATTATTCTTATATCTTTGATCAACATAATTTTATAAAATAAACTTTCAAAAATTCAATAGGAAGGTTAATTTTTAGTAAAATAATAAACTTTATTTATTTTATAATTATTAATAAATAGTTTAATAAAAGATATTTAATATTCAAAAATTATTTTAATGAATTTTGTAAATATTTATCCTGAATTAATATTCATCATAAAAAGAAATTGATAAGTTAATCGTAAAACATTATTTCCATGGGAGAAAAAAACAAGAGAAAAAGTAAATTTCCTTTACCCCCGCAACTTGCCAGATATTTCTGGCCTTTTTGGATGAAAAATATACGATTAGTTCTAACCGCAGAAAATCATGCGTGCCGGGTAAGTAGCCAGTAGACGAGACCACGCCCACTCTGTCTTCCAAAAAAAGCATCTTTTTCATATTAGGGAGACTGTATCGGCAAGCATTTTTTTCATTTAAATTGCACACACCGAAATAAAAATAATTTAAATCACTTATTATTTCTAAAAGGTTATTTATAATGATAATTGTTTTTTTCATATTTTTGTTTATTATTATGTATTTTAATAAAGAACTTTTAAGCGCACTATTCACCATATTGACTTTGAGATAAGCATTTGAATATTATGTGTGTGAACTAAATTAAATACTATCATATTACTATATTTAGAATCATAAAAAATGTTAATTTTCCTTTTCTTAATAGATATTTATAGGCAAAGTTTACTACCCATGTGACTTTATCTGAGCATGCAATATCTTGCTATTTATTTCTATATAATATTTCCCTTTGTAAGAAAAATATACTATTGTATATAAATTGGATTATATCAATGGAGAAAAAAGTTTCCATTATCAATAACTTTTAAGTGAATTCCGCTGAATAATGCAAAGTAAAAAAGAATTATTATATAAACTATAGGTAACCTAGATAAATAAAATATTTAATTTTATATAAAATTGAATTTCAAGAAATTTTGATTTTAATTTATTATATTTAGGAAGAATTATAAAAGATAAAAATGCTTACTCAAGAAGTATGAGATTTTAATTTTGTTTATATTAAACTCATTGCTCTTATGTAAAGAATTGGAATTTATTCATTAGAAAAAAATAATTTAAAATATTTTAAAACTTATAAAATTAATTTAAAATTATTTTTTCTCAGTTAAGTTTTTAATGCAATATGAAGTTTCTTTTTTGATGATTTTTCAGTAATCCTTCATTAAAATATTTTCTTTTATACTATTTCTATTTAAACATTGAAAATTAAATAACCATATTTTATTTTACATATTTTTTAAATTCCTGGAAGTTATGAAAGACCACAATTAGTAAAAAATAAGTATTTTTTTCTAAGAAATATTAAAAACATGTGATATTCAACAAATTACTAAGGTTTTAAAAGATTAATGTTTAGCTTTGCTTACTTATTTGGTATTTTAATTTTCTTTTTAGTATGCATACATGAAAACATTTGTAAAGCTAAAGAACATAATTTTTAATATTACACACAATGTGAAGAAGTGGAAAAAACAGTAAACTTTTAGAATGAAATATATAAAAATTTTCTTCAAACATTTCTACAATATAGTTATTTGGCAATAACATTATTAGTATCATTATACAGGAACATTTTTTATGTTATTGCAGATAAGTATAGTTGCGATATTTGGCAATAAAGTTGTTTTTAATTCCATTTCAATTAATAAACACCCTATTTATAGAAAATAATTTTTTAGAAATTATCAAATCAACAATTTTTAATGTTGTCTTAAACTATCATATTATGATTTATGGTTTAAAATTTATGAGATTTATTTTTCTTTCATGTGTTTGAATCCTGGAATGGCATGCTAATCCAGCGCTCTTATCCCTCTAATCTTTCACCAATACCCCTTCCCTCTTCCACACATTTGATTTCCTTCTAGTTTCTAATTTATTTCTCAACATAACACAATTATTATATTTCCTCCAATAAAATTAAAGTTTCAAACAAAATAAAATTGAAAATTTCTGGAAAACTTTCTTCGTTTTGGCAATTATTTTGCGCGTTTCTCCTAGAAACAACCAGAGCATGATAAACCTCCTTGCTTCCCCTTCGTGATGACATTGCAAATACATATGTTTAAAATATTACTATCTTTTCAAATGTCAAGCAAAGATGAATCTGTGATGTTACAGGCAGCCATGAATTTCGTATGATCTAATTATACTTTTGAAAGGAAAGATCACTGGGAGTTAATATATAAAAGTTTTAACTAATCAAGTTCATTCTATGACCAAACATTGTTTCTTGCAGGCAATAAAATTTTCTAGGATAATTTTCCTATTCACACAGTATCTTATCTAATCATAGTTTGGAACACAAGGATGAAGTGAAACATCTATTTTGGCCTGCATTGTCCCCTATCTCAACATAAAGAAACAGTTATGAACTATTTTATAGCGTTAAATGCGAATCAATATCTCCGACTGGCATCTCTCTAGGAACTTTCACATATCCATGAAAAATGGTAAATATTCTTCTAAACAGCATTTAGTATGACTTGATTTCCAAGTGAATATAGCTTAGTAACATGCCAAAGGCAGTTCCTCACCATATTAGAAGATGATTTCTCATAATTCTATGTTGGTTCCTTATTTGATAACAAGCTACATATCCATCACCTACGCAATTTTCATCTTCTCATCACTTTGAAGCACCACAAAATAGGATTTTGATAAAGAATACTATATTTACTATGAGTTTCAAAATATTATAACACTTAACATGAAATATAAGATTTCTTTAATACACACTTTAATATTTAATATGAGAAATCCTACAAAAATTTATTAATATATAACTATAGATTAATGTAGCAGATGTCATTATACTATAATAGCAATATTAAAGAATACTGAACTGTAATACATAGCAAACAACTGTTAAAAGTATTCTTCAATTTTTAAATTTGTTTAACAAACTTCGAATTTAGGTATTTTAATAATTCAAATGCAAAAGAATTTTTTCAAACTTTAATAAGCTTTGGCACAACGGTATTAATAGTTTTGCTAATATTATTTAATATAATAAGGAAGATAACTTTATAAAAATTATAGTTATTAAAAGCGTTTTTTCATGTTTTCTTTAAATATTAATACATATATATCAAATATAATAAAGTGATAGCATCCAAAAATGGTTTTTTTATTTATTAATGTATAATAACATAACATAATATAAGAACAGAATATATTTTTTCTGATTTTATGTTAACAATACTGATTTAATTTTTTTTATCTAGTGCATTTCTTCATATCTTCACAAAAATGAGTAAAACTTTACATCACTGAAATGCATTTAACAAATAAGTACAACAATGAGTTTAGTAGAGATTTTAAGCAAATGCTTTACTTTTTAATCAAAAATTGACACAAAAATGTAAATACACAATAATGATATACATAATAAATAATAATAATGATCACATTAAGTAGTGTAGCCACTTTAGAAAATTATAAAATAATGAAGTTGATAACATTTACCTCTTTTTAATCAGAAACAAGTTTTAAATTCTAAAAAAATTTTTTTTGAAATATTTTGAAATAAAACAAAATTTTTTGAAATGTTTGCAATATTTAAAATTTATTTAAAACTAATAGAAATAGTTTTTAATTATTGTAAGTTTATAATGGAAATTATTTGCATAGTTAAAATATTTGTGATACATGAAACAATGCAGTAAAATTATTGTCCTTTAATAAATAAATATATATATATATATATATATATATATATATATATATATATATATATATATATATATATTAATTAGTGACATTAAGTAATACAAAACTTATAAGTGTGAATACTGTAGTACAAGATATAAAATATACTTAAGTACTCAAATGAAAAATGAAAGACAATTCAGGTAAGAAATGTGTGTAGTGATTGTATATCCTTTAAGAAATATTTAATTTATATATAATAATATAGATAATATAAAACCACACAAATTTGCATCCAGAGAAGCACATTTCAAAGCTACTAAAAGATTCATTTTAATATTTAGGGGAGTTTGCATGTTTTAACATGAATGCACACAATATAGTTACTTCAATTCATATAAAATTTCCTATGGAAACCAATGTTCTTAACTGTTAAAACAATATCCTAATTAATGAAAACAAAAACATTTATATTGATTTCTATTTTTTTATTTAGAATCAAAAATGTTCACATGTTCATGTTATTTAGAATCATAAATGTTTTAAGTATTTTAGTTAGAAACAAAATTTCAAACTAAATAAATCTTTCAGTAAGTTACACAGTACATATTTCTTCAGAAATAAATAATTTAACTTTTATAATTTAATGAAGAATACTGAAAATTACAAAGTTTTAATAGAGAAAAAGAAATTTTTACACATTTAAAATAATGAAGCGAATTCTAAATTTACATTGTTTAGAGAAGTTTTTAATATCTCACATAATATTTACACATTCTCAAATGAAAACAAAATTCTTTAACTTTACTGCATTGATACATGCTTTTTTGGCAACAAGAATAGGAACTAAAATTAATGGAAGACTTAATTTTCTTTTTGTTATAGACACTAAAATGACTAATAAATTTTAATACAGGAACTATTTGTTAACTAATAGTTAAGGTTTATTTTAAAATACATTTAGAGCATTTTACTCATTCTCACTAATATAACTGATCACAGTAATACACAAAAACAAACATGCAAAATTTAACCGATTTAATTAAAAAAATCTATGGGAGGATTTTTCTTGAAAACAGTAATAGAATTATCAGGACAATTAAATTGTATAGATCAAATGACTAGATTATGGAGTTAAATAATTTTTACATTTCTATTCTTACAGTATTCACTGCAAAAAATTTTAATACATATACTAAGAATGAGAAACTTTTTAATGTAAGGAGGCTGTATTAAAAAATAGATTAATTATGAAGAACTGTTCTTTTCCTCCAAAATTTAGTTGATAATTAACTTGAATTTGAAAACTTAATTTGAATTTTAATTAAAATTAATACCATTAATACAAACTATACAAAAATAAGGAAAAGAGTACAATGAAAATATTTTATAAAATTTAGAGTTAGTCAAAAAGCTGCATTAAGAACATGCAAATCTTCATGAAACTTTATAACTACACACTCCCTTCCCAGTCCATATATTTATGTATATACAAACAAGCAATGACAAACATTTCATAAATTAGGAAAAATTAAATTTTCATCTCATCATTTGTTAAAATTGTTCATTCTCAACATTTGTTAAAATCTAGAGCTTGAAAGTTAAAAATCCTAACCTGTTATGTTTAAAAATGAGATCAAGGACAAAAATGAGCATATTCAATCAAGTTGCACATATATCTTTAAAATGAAAATACTATATATTTTTTAACAAGAAAGCAATTTAGAAAAGAATTATTTATTATTTTTTAAGAATTCTTGCCTTTTGAATTTTCAAGCATTAATTACTAATTTTAAATAAGAAATAAAGTTTCAAAACTAAAATATTCATACCAGCAATACTCTAAAAAATAGCACCAATTGTTTTACGATTAATATATATTCTACTAAACTATATCTAAATTAAAAAAATGTTAAAAATAAACAAAATAAAATATAGGAAACTATTTCATTCAGTCTTTCAAATGTATAAATAAAAATTGAGCAGTTTAATAAAGTACAGTAAATAAAATTAAATTTCATATTGTTGAAATGTTTTTTGGATTATAAAATATTTTCAGTTTACTATGATGAAACAAATCATGATATAATAAATATCTATAATTTATTTAGAATCTTCTAAATATGAATTTACACTAAAGTGCATAAAGAAAATTAGGGTTACATAGAAGTTGAAAAGAAATCACCAAAGCAATTTTTTTTTATTATGTAAGTTTTTAGGTTAATAGAAATGCAACAGATTGTCCTTTCTTCTTGTTATTTAGATGGCATGTATATATGTAAAATAACAGATATGGAAGCATATAAATTTGGCATTCATATTTGGAATGAATAATTTGTGTATGAATATACACAGATAAATTCAGAGAGCTATAAAAAGGAGCTCCATAAGGAATTTACAAACTTCTGCAAAAAAAAAAAAACAGCTTGAAAATTTAAATTTTTATAATTCAATATAGTAGTTCTCATAATAAGTTTTCTACAATGTTTTTAAAAATATCATATTATCAAATCTATATTGAGTGCAGTATACAAAGAGAATAAATTGGAAAACTTCCCTTCTTTAAATAAACATTTTCATATAAAGATATTTAAAACATATCGTTACTTCAAAATTTTAAAATTAACTCTCTAGATGTTATATTCACCATTTCTATTACATTAGATGCTTTTGAAAAAATTTTATTATTTATATAAGAATAAAATTTTTTTTTGTATTATTTAAACAAAATTGTTCATTAAACTTTTTCCTTTACTATTTAATCAAATACTTTTTGTTAATTTCCCTTTCAATGAATATATACATATATCAAAACCAAAGTAAAAATATTCTACATGCTATTTGAAAATTGCATAACTACTAAAGAGTTAAACACTAAAAAGTTAAAAAAAGCACCAATATTTTGTAGGAATTATATATATTGTTCAAATCATAGTTTAAAAAATCTTAAAGAATCAAATACGCATGAGTAAATGTGCTTATATTAATACTTAAAGATTAATTTAGATTTTATAAAAATATTTGGTACATTTTAGTATATAAATAAAATTTTAACAGGAGTAATCTTTTTTTTACTGCAGTATTAAAAAAATTGATGATCTGAATTCATAAAATTTTAAAGCTAAACTAAGAAATAAAAAAAATCTTACATTTTTTGATATTCAAAGTAATTTTTCGATATTTTAGTTAATAAATTTTTATTTAATCAGAATTATGAATTTTATCTCATAAGGTGCTTTTCAATTGAATGCAACCAACCATTTTATTAAATATGGAGCTTTAATTAAATTAAATTAAAGCTTAATAAAATTTACTTTAAAAATACTGTTTCTGCTAAAGACAAAAATCTATTAACCTAAAACTTAGCATTTTAACTAGTGCATTTTTTGATGATTTTGGAATCGGAGATTTTATACAAGATGTAGTTATATACATAATGGATATAAATCAAAGTGCAACATTTACAAAATGAATAAAATGTTACATGGCGGACAGCAAGAAAATTATATTTTTTATACCATTTTCAACAGATGTACTTAAAATGTGCAACTGCATAGTTGTTAAAAAGCAAATGATATTCGTACCATAAAAATGTCTCTCATCACAAAGCCCTTTTGCGTCTGTCACAAGATGAAGAATGAAGTAAAGGATCACAACAACAATGAGTTTTCAATGCCTTTTGTTGATAAGAATCTTTAAAGTATTTAACAGTACTTGAAAGGCGTTCTCTCTTTGTTTCTTCTTCAGAATCTGAAGAACTTGCTTCATAATCTGGAATAGCTTCTTTAGCATAAAAATCAAATTGTTTGGAAAGAGGTGCAATAAAATACACTTTATCTTTAGTATATAGCTCCATTATTGGGTGAGCACACAATCGATATGCCTAAATTAGATAAATAAAATATGCATAAAAATTAACTGTAATTTAGAAAGTAATAAGTAAGAAAGAAATATAAAGTACACAATTAATCACTGTATGAATATATATATATATGTATATTATACACAATTATTAAAAAAAGAAATGAGTAAAAAAATAGTACAAAATAAGAAAACTCTTAATAAAAAAAATATAAAAAAAGATGTAAATAACTTTAGGATTAACCATAATGATTCAAAATACAATTTAGATGTAGATTAAAATTAAGATAAAATGTATGGATACAAGCTATAATGTTTAAGAATTATAAGTGTACAAGAAAATTATGCATGATTGGTCCTTTGTTACTTCTGAACAGTCAATTTTAGGTAATTATGGCAAAATTACCAGCTATAATTAATTAGTTAAAACAAAATTTGTAAATATTCTAAGCAATATATATTTATCAAATGCTAAGGTTTTCAAATAAATTGCAATTAAAAGCTGAATGGCATTAATGAGTGTTGTGAGATGAATTAAGTAATCTACCTGAAGATGTGATGAGGAGAAAAAATCTAATAGGAGAAATTTCCAACTCAACCCTTGTAATAATAAATTTCAGTTTTCAGCAAATTTAGTCAATGAAAAGACTACTTATTAAACAAAATAGATTCAACAATGTTAATTATTAGTTCTTTATTAAATTAGTAAGTTTTTAAGAAATTATCTTGATTGAAACAAAATAAATCCTCTTAACATCCATATGAAAAATTATAATTTAAATTTACATTTAAAATAAATTTATTTGCTCTTTTGTTCACATTTTCATTAACTCATCAAAGCAGAGTTAAAAATCACTTTTTTCATATTATATTAAAATTTGCATTACCTCATATAATAAGCCTTATTAATATTCTATTTTGAAATAAAGAAAATAGAAAAAAATTAACGATGCCATTAATAAAAAGCTTTTCAATTGAAGATTTAGTACAGCTAAAATAATAAACTTATATTCTAGAAATTTAAAGAAAAGTATAAAGTAAGTAATATGATGGAAAAACTGAGAAATTTTTTTTACTTTATAAAAGCTTCCTTCTTTCCTTTTTTTTTTTTTCAAGAATCTTGCTTCATATTGTTACTTGCAAATTCATATTAAATATTGCAAATCATTATTTTTTTTAATTCTTTACATTTACAACATAGGAGTTTGAGTTGTTGAACTTACCTTATGTATCAGATACTGAAATTAATGTCAAAGTGTATAAAATGCTTACAATTTTTACTCTTACAAAAATTTTAACAAGATATTCATTACATATTTATTTTAAAAACAATCATACAATGCATTTTTTCTTAATTTTCATAAAAACGGTTTTTTTATATGAAATATTAGAGATAGAAAAATATTTAAACATTAATCTATTTATGATTAAAATATTTTATAATTCAAATTAAAAAAATGAAAATTTATATATTGAGATAAATTTATTTTCTGATAACAAGTTTAAAATTTAATAGAAAGCTATTAAAACTGTTGATTTATTGCACACTACACATTCTTTAATTTAAAGTTTTGAATCAAAATGATGATTGAGAATTAACTGAATGGATTCAATGAGATATTATTGATATTATAAAAAAAATCAGAAATATTAGCCATGTTTAAATAAGTTATGAAATTACATTTTTGAAGTTAAATTCAATCAAAAAATGTAGCTGGCATACACAATTTATTAAAAAAGTTATGAATGGCCTAAATATCATTATATAAATGCACTACATCTATAGTTACTCATGTGATAATCTGATCATTTTTTAATGTGCTGGCATAAGTTTTGTATATGTTTAAAGTAACTAAAATAATTCAGTAGCAATGTTAATTTAGATATAGAAGTAGTCCCTGTTGCATTATTAAAAATTTAAACAAATGCAACTTATTTTAGTATTTACTTTCTAAGAAAGCTATGATTTGATTTATTTGAAATATATATGATTTGATTTATTTAAAATATATTGACAATACAAATAATTTGCTCAGATGACAATTTCCCAAGTGAATTGGAAGTAACATTTAGTTCATTATTAAATATTTACAAATATTCTAGGAGAAGACTTATTTTGAACAAAAAAGCAAAACTAATTCTTTTCAAATATTATGCTTAAAAATTCATTGAGGCATAAAAAAATTTGTAATTAAATAAATTTTATTTATGCATTAAAAATTTTCTAGTTCTCTTACATACAAAAGGGATTAAAAATGATTTTTTAAAATATAAACAAAGTTGACTTTTTAATATTTAAAGCCAACATTTTCTTAAAATTTGTTTTTGCTATTTTCTGTCAATTCAAAATGAAAATATATGGGAATAAAATATTATCTCTACTTTTACTTTAACATTGTTAGGCCAAACCATTTTGCGTATAAAATGCTTAATTGGATGACTGAGGTCAGATTAATAAAGTTAATGTTTGTTTTATTAATTATTTGTACATAATAATTATTTATTGTTAATTTGAACATGTTGTTTCTAAAATATTTTTTAAAATATACTAATTCATATCATTTAATTTTTTTAAGGAAGTTAAATTAGTAATAAAACTCATAAAAAATATTCACTTTGGTTTTATAAATAAGTAAAATTTAGAACCTTCAAGATTTGATCAAAAGAATAGTAATAATGTAAAAAGAATTATTTAATTTACCTTATATTTATTTGTGGTTTAGTATGTTTGTTACTTTATAAAAACTTTTTGCATAGGAAGGCAATTTGACTGGGATGTACCATTTAAAATATCTAATTATGGAGTGACATGATTAAACTCAATTGACAATTATAAAGTCATACATAATGTTAAATGTAGATATATAGTAAGCAAGTGAAAGAAACAAATTAGTAGAATCAGATTAAAATTGTTAACATTTTTCTTTAAATCCATTTAAAGATAAATTTGAGGAGAGATTTTAAAATGAAATGGATTTTTAAAAACAAGTCCTAAAGAAAAAAAAAAAAAAAAAAAGGGAAAGAAATTTGATATTAAAAATTGTCTTTAAAAAATTATGTCATATAAAATCTTTCAATATAATTTCATAAAGAAAATTACAGGAAAACCAATTTATGAATTTTGTTTTCATTTTATTTAAATTCTTCTTATCATTTTAATACCTGATTTGCTGATCCTTGATTTTTTTATAATATATATATTACTTAATTACAGTGTCATCCTGTTCTTTAATAAAATTTCATTATAATTTTATAATAGGAGGAAAAACAATGAAAAATAAATTGATTACAATATTTACTAAAATATTTTATGTTTTGTAAATTCAGTAAAAACCTTAAAATATTGGCGCAATCTGGGATAAGTTCTATACACAGCCACAGCTAAGCAATATTGATTTCTGAAGGGAAATGAAGCAACAACTGCAAAATCTATAGCTGGAAACACAGCAACTTTATAACCACTTTGAATAATTTTGCTGCATAAACTTTCATCAGTATCATCTGCAACTATTACTCCTACTGATGATCCTACTTGACTTCTAGTTTGCTGCAAAAAAGAATGATTTTTTTCTTTAGAAATTTTGAGAAGTAATACATTCATAAGGAAAATAAATAACTGCACTAAAAAGAAAAAAAAGGTTAAATAATTAATAGTTATAATAGTTTTTACTTACAGTTAACATTCTTTCCTTTCTAAATTAAGAAAAAACTTAAAACTGTTTACACGTAAATCTTAAAATATTATAATTTTTGTACAACATAAAATTTAAAATTATTCTGACACATAATTTCAAATTTATTAATAGGGAAAAAAATAATAAACTATGCTAGTAATCATTTTAACCTATAAATAGGATATAAATGCATATTAAACAATGAGACTGCTCTTTTTATTTTTAATTTTTTTTAAACTTAAGTTTAAATGAATTCAATGATTCAATTCTTAAAAAAATCATAACAGAATCAAAAATTTTTGGGTAAAAAGCAAATTTTAGAATCATTTATAGCTTTATAACAAACACTGAAAAACTAACATATTTATAACATTTCATATTTAACACAAAATGTTATTAATTTTACTTCTTTATCATTTTATAATGAAGCAATAACTGAATACAAAACAAATTCTAATTTGATTAAAATAAATTAACAGATATATTGCAAAAACCTCTTTGAATAAGAAGTTTTAGGAATATCATTCATTATATTGCTATTCATTTATATCTTTTCACATTGCTTTTTATTTATATTAAACTCAATCCTAAACAAACACAGAAGTTCGTATGATATCCAAGAGATTCTCTCATACATTTATCAGACACTGCTTAGTCTTTTACAAATTCACATGATATTCAGTTGTCTATGGTATATTCACCAGTTATCAAAAGGATCATAGCAAATGGATATCCAGTGTATATATGAGTATCGTGACATCTGATGGATATCTCTCTTAGATATCTTCCACACATTTAAAAGATATCTATGGGATTTTCTGATATCCATGAGATATCCAAATCAAATCTATTGGATATGCTTTAGACATCTAAATATATTTTAGTTATTTTTCAATAATTATAAACATACCAGAATTATTAAAAGCTGAAAAGCATTTCTAATGAAATTTTTATCATTAAAGTATTTTCCCCATAATTTTTGGAAGTTATTTACAAAGGCATTTTGAAATATTACACAGGAATTGTGGAGCGATATTTTTGTAGGTTACAAAAACTCATTTATTGCTTTATTGTTAAATATTAAATTTCAAAAAAAAAAAATTCTTTAAAAATTTTTTATATTAAAAGTTTAAGCACAATAGCTTTATGAAATATAAGGTTATGAATGCATTTTATTATTCTAAGTTATGTAAAATTTTATTTTTAATTGAATTTTAAAACTTGTAAAGCAGAACTGAAATAAAACAAATATCAAAATTCAATTCAATCATAAAATTTTCTGTCTTCTTAAAAATTAAAAAAAGTTAAATTATTTTGTTAAAAAATTTTTTTTATTGTGCCAGCCTTTATGTAAAAACAAAATACTTGTATATCAACAGTTCAGTAGTGATTATCTTTATTTATGTTTTCAAATTTTTAATTAAATTACTGATTTTGTGGTGATTTTTTAGATTTACAATTGTATATGGTGATTGAGGATCTATGTAGTGCAAGTAATAAAAATACATATATTGTATTTTAATCTCAGTTCATGATACATAAATGTATGTATTTTGTTAAATTTATTTCTAAGTTTCTATGAACTTCTGTTCCTTACCACTAAAACTAAATATTGAAAATATTAGTTTTTAGAGTAAAAATTTTAATAACAAATTTTTAAAAATATTAAGCAGCAAAACACTATACAAAATTTTGAAGACTTTATTGAAATGTATTATATAATTACAGCACTTCTATGTTTTATGTTCTCAATAAAAGCTGAATTCAAATGTTTTTTAAAATTTTTAATTAAAAAGTTTACAATAAAATTGAGTATAATTTTTATGAAAAATATTTTATAAAAACTAATTTAAAATGCTTTTAATGTATTTTAACCATGTAATTGATTAATTTTTTATATAAAGCCAATTTATCAATGAGGAACATTGCAATATTTTAAAATCTAATAATGGCTGTAAGATTTTCTTACAAGAGTATTCTAGTTTAAAATTATTTCTTGTTTGAATTATAATGTGAAAATTATAAAATGTTTATAAAAGTATTAACATAATTTAATAATAAAACTATATGATAAATAGATAAGAAACTTAATATAGCTATGTTTAATTACTTTACAAATGCAAAAATTATTTTATAAGAGATATTCTTATAATTATTTTAAAAGTGATTTCTATAAGCTCAAAATAATCTTTTTCCTTTATCATTTTACCAGTGAGAATTTTAATAATTAAATATCCTTTCTAATTATTTATAATTGACTAATATAATATGTAAAATGTAATAAGAAATGTTACATTTAGTATTTAAATTTAGTATAATTGTGTAAGCACTGATTTAAACTGGAAAACATTACATACAATATTTTTTTCAATAACTTGAAATAAACAAACTTAGGAATTGAGAATTTTTCTACTTTATTTTTTTCAATATTCAAATAAAAACAAGTAAAAAAGATTTCTTAAGATTTATTATTTGGAGAACAAAATAATTGCAAAAAATTCTATTGAATAATTAATTTATTTTCTAGTACCAATATATAATTGCTGTAGGATAGTCATGAACTTCAAATAATTCCTAATATAATTTAATACAATCATAAATTGGTAAGAGTATAATTGAACACAAATGTTTATTAAAATTTTAGTATTTGTCAGGTAATTTCAGCAAATTTCTCAGAACTTCCAGAACTAATACTCTTACATTTACATTGTTCCTTGTTAAAATTTTTTATTTCTTTTAATATTTTATCTTGATTTCTGTATGCCTAATGATATATATTTGAAAATTAATTTATATATTTAAAATAATTATGCAACTCTACTGGTTAAAACTCTACATTTTAATAAATTTCGATTATAACTATGATTTTTTTCATACTTAAATTTAGTTGATATAACTAAAATTTTGATTATAGTTTCGTTTTTTACTTTTACTTCTTAATTATATCAATATCTAGTTTTATTTTTATTATAATTCAAAATCAATCAGTTTATTTAGAAGATATTATCCTTTTTTAAAATAGATGTTCATTAAATAGTTAATCAGCTTCCATCAGTCGCCAATGAAATCTCACCAAAGGAATTATGTGTCATTTACACGAAAGATATTTATTCTCAGAAAAACACTTAAAAATTCAATATAACTAGCTTCCTAATTTTTCGCTGGAATGAATACTTACGAAGAAGTTTTCATGATAAATTGAAAACGAATCTAGTTCTGGCGCTAAAGTTTGAATTTCTGAGAGTAACTCACGCGATTTTGAATAATTTTGAGTAAATTTATACAAAACAATGATATCTTTTGTAAAAGGTGGTCTAGTAGTTTTCACTTCCACTTTGTGAAATACTCCATGGTAATATAAGGAGCATATTATTATTGAAAAAAAGCAAGCGAAAAAAACCAAAATGCAGTTATAATATTCAACAAAATATTCATATGTAAAAAATGCAGAAATTTCATTAATTAACATTGCGCTTATGATAAAAAAAAGTACACAAGCGCTTATTAAATTAAAAAACTAAAACTGTAAGCATTTCTTTTTCAAGTAAAAGTTCCGGTGTTGCCAAATTAAATCATCATGCTTGTAAAAATGTATGAGAATAAATTTTAATTAACAATAAGGTCTTATGCTTTGTTTATTCAAAATATTTGCATATAAATCTAATAATAATAGAAATAGCTGTTAGTAAAGTGGAAATTCCTTGTTTTTTTATTGAATTAAATCTAGGGGTTACTTTAAAGTAATTAATAATCTCAAGAAATAATAAAAAGGCCTTTAGCAAATTACAGTGTTACAAAATGGCATCAGAATATGAATATTTATTTACTTTCAGTTTTGACATGAAAGTCGCGTAAATTTTCTGAAGTAATATGTATCTCTACTCACCAAATTGAAAAATATATCTACGAATTTTTTTTTATAATTCCAATTTCTGTGTAAATTGAAATTTAATTCATATAAAATTTTGTTTATACACCAGTGTTGCCGTTAAAAAATATGTTCTTTTTTATATCAAATTACTGCTTAGCTTTTATTTAAGATAAATTTACCTCATTTTACCCTACCTTTTTTAATTTTTATGTTTAATAAATACTAAAAAGATGAGAGTTTTGATTAGGATTTTATTCACAATTCCCGCTTCAATTTTGTCTCGTAAATTTGGCAGTAAGTATTACTAAGACCATTCTAATATATTTGGCGTTGTTTTTCAAATAATCTTTTTTTATGAAATTATTTTTTAAGGCTTTATATTTTAATTATAGTTGCAGGTTTGCGCCATCTACTATTGTTTTTGTTTGTGATATTTCTTTTCTATGTTACAACAACTTTTTATTCGATAAACAGTGGTAAGTTAAAATTTGAAATATTTACTGTATATCTGAGTTATATTGCTATAGTGATCTGAACTAATACGTTTCCTTAGAAAATTCCCATTCTAAACCATAAGCATGATATAATTTAATTTTGATGTATGGTAATTCTAATGTAAGGAAGTATTTACATAGTTGTCTTCACTGTATTGAGGTATTTCTGGAATTTTGTTCTGTTATTATTTATTATTGATGAATTAAATTAAAGTATTTTATATGTTGTGGTATGCTATTTTAAAAGTCATAGGCTCTACTTTTTAGTGCAATCATCACTGTCAAAAAGTAGTTAAACATCTTAAAGTGCATTTTTACTGTAAAGTTTTTAGTCATAGAGTAATAGCATTATTTTTTTAACAACACTGTTTGGAATAAACTGAAGTTTCTACTTTGTTCTGAGAATAATATACTTTAGGGTGTTTCTTATAAAAAATGCCAAGCTTGTTCTCATACATTATTTGAAGGAACAATATGGCCCTCAAATCACAATAGACCAACCAGGGTAAAATTTACCGTACAGTCACCCTTGGCAAAATTTTCAAAAAGTCGCCAAGCCTGTATGACGTCATACGTATGACGAGCGATTGCGTGACGAAACCCAATCAGGAAAAACGGTGGGAGGAAAGTGGCTGAAATAGTGACAAATATTTCATACATTGTTGGTATCTATCACTATACTAAATTTGCAAACTTAACAAAACTTAGGTATCTCAACTCATTTTACAAAATTAAAAAAAAAAAAAAACGCAAATTTATAGATTTCAAACATCAACTATAAAATAATAAAGTTGATATGATAAATTATCTATAAAGTTTTTGATTAAATTTTATATTAATGAATATAAATCGGTAAATATTCATAAGAAATTCATTTCATGAGGACCATTTAATTTATTATTAATTATGTAAATAATAAACAGTAAAAATACTTCTCTCCAGCTCCTATCTTGTCATCGAAGCCGCTACTGCCTGCTCCAGGTCAGATGTTTTGGCGGGTAGACCCGTATAATGGAATTGATGAATGCAAGGAATTTATTACACTTTTCATATTGTTTTGTTTCCTCCACACATATTCTGCAAGATAATAGCTGAAAAAAGCAACACACAGCAGACAACCTGTTGAAATAAAATCTCAGCAACAATATTTTGTTTATTGCCAATTTTGTTTATCTTACTCTACTCAACAGAAATTTATTTATGAAGAAAGGTTAGAAACGATATCTGAAAATTCGTAGATGATAGCATGAGCTTGTCTCACGAGGCAAGCTGAGCATCTCACGAGAATCGCATCAGACAAAAATAAGGCAGTCCGAATGTTCGCCAAAAAAAAAATAAATAAATAATGCCCCAAGGGTGACCGTACAGTAAAACTGAACCACTAACCAGAAATAAACCAACTTTGCCAACAATATGCCGTCAATTTGGCGGTAAAGCGAAGGCCATCCCTTTGTATTTTTCTGAAAGAAATTATCTGGTGGAAAAATTTAACTAAAAAATTTAGAAGTAATCATTTTTCGTTGAAGCTGTGTTGAAAGATACAATGCATTAAATTTTAATTTTCATAAAGCATTTTGCATATACAATACTGGCCATAAAAATTGCTACACCAGAAAAGCAGCACACCACACACGGGAAATTTGCATGACAGGTAGAACTTGCTGTGATATGCAAATGATTAGATTTTCAGCGCATTCATACAAAGCAGGCGACAGTAGCGACATCTACAATGTGTATAAAACCAGAGATTTGACAGCAGTTTTCTCATACTCTATTTCCAATTCAACATTGTTTTTGGCAAAGAAAGTTGTTGTAATGCCTCGTGTAAGAAGAAGAAATGCCTATCAGCACATGTCTGACTTTGATCGAGGAAGGATTATAGTCTACTGGGATTGCGGTTTATCGTACCGCAATATTGCTGCTCACGTCGGTCGAGACCCCATGACTGTCAGCAGAATATCGAATCGATGGCTTCAGGACAATCATACGGAATGTCATCATGCAGGATCTCAGTGACCCCCATCACTAACAGCAGAGAATACAGACATCTTATTCGCATGGTCACAAGGGATCGTACAGTCACGTCACGATCCCTGAGTCGAGAAATAGAGTCATTTGCAAGGCAACAAGTTTCTGCTTGAACAATTCGATGACGTTTGCAGCTGCATGGATTGTCTGCACTGCGACTATGGCTTTGGCTACCATTGATGCTGCATCACAGACAGAAGCACCTTCAATGGTGTGATCAGCGTCGAACTTGGATGCGGAAATGGCATGGCGTCATCTTTACAGAAGAATCTCGGTTCTGTATACAGGACCATGATGGCCGCATCCGTGTTTGGAGGCATCGTGGAGAACACACATTGCCAGCTTGCATTGGACATCGCCATACTGGCCCATCTGCTGGAGTGATGGTATGGGGTGCCATTGGATACACGTCTTGATCACTTCTTGTTCGCATTACCGGCACTTTGAACAGCAACCGTTACATTTCCGATGTGTTAAGGCCCGTTGCTCTGCCCTATCTGTGAGGCCTCCCTAATGCTTTGTTTCAACAGGATAATGCACGACCGCATGTTGCCCGTACTGTTCTGAACTTCCTTGATACAGAACAGGTTCGACTGTTACCCTGGCCAGCACGTTCTCCTGATCTGTTACCAATTGAGAACGTGTGGTCAATGATTGCCGAGCGATTGGCACGCCATCACTCACCATCCACTACTGTCGATGAACTGTGGCATAGTGTTGAAGCTGCATGGACTGAGATCCCCGTACATGCCATAAAATCTCTGTTTGACTCCATGCCTAGGCGGATAAATGCTGTTATTGCAGCCAGAGGTGGCTGCTCTGGGTACTGATTTCTCAAGATCTATTCTTCCTTATTTCCTGTAAATCAAATCACTTGTTCTTTCCACAATAATGTATATGTCCAATAAATATCATACTGTTATTTGCATTCCTTCTTGGTGTAGCAATTTTAATGGCCAGTAGTGTATATTTTTATAAAAATATTGTGAATTATAGAAAGTCAAAAATTTTTTAAATTTTAGATATTTGTCATACTAGTATGTGTGATTTAAAATTATTTCAGTTTAATTTCTTTCATATCACTGTTGTAATGTATGAAAAATGAGTAGTGAAATGAATGAAAAAATGAATTTTACATAACAAATTTTAAAAAATTCATTTCAAACTAATATATGAAAGTTCTTTAAAAAAATCTCAGAGTAGAAATATTAAATTATCCATATCAAGAGCTTAAATTGTTATCAAATAAAAACAAATTATTAATTTAAGGCTTCAAGGCTACTAGTATAAAACATTTTTTGCACTTATGCATAGTCACATTATGTCATAAAATACAAGTTATATCATATAAATGCAAGTAAACATTCTGACATGGTAAGCGAGTTTGATGCATTTTATCACCTGTACAGGAGCATAGGATTTAGCCCATTTCTTTTTAAAACAGTTTTGTGATGATAAACAGTATTGGTTTTGAAAATAAATACATTTTTGATAACAAATTGACAATTTTAATATACATGATAATTTTCATATCAATTTAATTTTTTTATCACTTAAGTGTCTGTCTTTGCTCCAGACAAATGTGTTCTTCTTCTTCTTCTTCTTCTTAGAATTGGGTTTGTATGTCATTGGGCACCTCTGCTTTTATCAGCATTTTGTACCATTAACTCCAAACCCAATGTTTCCTAGTTCCAGTTGCTCGGGTCACCCACTTTATTAATAAAGTCCGATAACCCTTTAATGGAGTCTAGGTGTAACTCTCTAGGTATGGATGATGCCTAAAGAGGTTAATCTAGGGAGGGCAAGAGCCTCGCATTCATAAATGATATGCTCTGCCGTTTCCTCTTGCGTATGACATTTCCAGCAGATAGGGTCTTGCTGAAACAGTCCCATCTGGTCAGAGAGTCAGTCATACAAGGGATAGCTTCCTGACTTTCACCAGAAGATGGCTTGGAGGTCATTTCTACCTCAAGTGAAGGATTCATTACTGCCCCTTTACAAGACAGCCTCTGAGTTCACTTGTCTTTTTCAGCAAGGTCAACTTCAGAGGCATCACCTGCAGATGCAGAAAGGATTGTTATTTCTTGTGTCTTTTCAGCCACAAGATAACAATTTATAAGCTCAGGTAATATAAGTCCACCCAGCATTGCCTGAGATACTGGGCAAGGCAAATTACTCTAGAAGTTTGCCAGGCAACTAGAGGCTCCGTTAAGACACCAATACCGCGGTGCCAATTAGCCCTAGGCACGGATCGCATAACACCAGGGTTTACGGGAGCTGGTTCGCGGCCTCTGATTCTATATTCAAGGCTATCCTGTCATTCCTACAGGACGTTCGGTGATCCACCGCCTACCGACGCGCCTGGTAGCTGCTCAGGCCCCAGGAGACAAATGTGTTAATGTTAGTTGATTGAAAAAAATCGATGTAGAGCTAATATGCAGAAATTAGCTGTTAGTCAATGGCACTAAATCATTTTTTTAAAATAATATATTGTTAATTTATATGAAACTTTAAAGTAATCTCTTCAATATTTCTATTTTATAAATATGTATTTTTTATGTTTTATAATTTATCAAAATTTGATTATTCTTGTTTTTTAGGACTTTCATTTCCAAATATTTTGTTGAAACTGCCAAGATGTTCATTTAAATTGCCATTTTTTCACTAAATATTTAAAAAAAAACTTAAGTTGATTTAAAAATCTTATATTTTTATTATTATTTTTGAATTTTAAACTTACTGTCGAGAGTATTTAGTAATAATTAGTAATAATCCCAGCAAGCTGTAAGTGCAAATGTGAATATGTTATAATAATGTTTATATATATATATAATGTTATAAAAATAACAAAAAACAAATGTTAATGTAGAAGTTCAAAAAAGTGATGTTGGGACTATATAGTGCTTGTGCTTCAAAAGATCCCATTTGAATCTGAACAGAGTCTGGCAGTGAATGCAGAAACACATGGCCATGCATTAACTTGATGGAACAGTATGTTGTGGCCAGAATTCAATTTGACATTTGAATGTGATTGCAACATCAACACAGACTAGCATCTTGTGTACACTTTATTTTTGATGTTTTTACCTTTTTCCAGACATTCTTTGTGGATAATATCATGGTAATCCCACCAGATAAAATTTTTTTGTTAGTCAAATTATACTTTGCAGATTTAAAGATAGCATCACTGATCACTGACCTACTCCCTTTATGGCTTGTTTTAAAATAAATCCACTTTTCATCATAAATGATGATGTAATCTAGAATTTTGTCCTTGTGTTTATATTCAAGCAGATCCCACTAGTCTTTATTCTATCACAAGCAATATATTATGCTTAAGTCTATTGTTTAAAAAGTCTTTTTAAAATATTTAATTTACATTGAAAACACAAGTTTACATATTTATACACCAAAGCAAATTACATATTTATTAAACAAACATTTCAGTTCCCAATCCCTTGATTAATATCAGGTATTTAATACCTTTTCTTATTTATTAATATTGAATTAATAAATCATAATTAATTAGAATTTATTTTAAGAATTTTTAAGAAAGCCTTGTTGATAATTAAATGTAGTTACTTATTTATATAAATCATAACAGTATATAATATAATGTGAGAGTGCTGTATAATTATTCTAAGTTATAATTTGTGGTAAATAAAAATACAGATAAAATTGTATATAAAATTGTATTTAATATGTTACAATAGTTAAAAAATATTGGCAACATAATTATGATTTAAAAAATTTTTTATGTCAGGTAATGTTCATGCAGTAAAATTTATGTAAGATTAATTGGGCACAAATTTTCCTTATTACAAAATATATATATCTTATCAATCTTGTTATGTTTTTATCATAACAAGATTGATAAGTTATTTTCAAAATCCACTTTACTTATAAATTATTGGAGAAACTAATATGAGTTATGAGAAATATCTATCTGGTATAAAATATATGCACTGCAAATTATCAACCATGATTATTAAAATATTTTATTTTGTATTGGCAACTTTTATAATTTATTGTTAACAAATCTATTTAAAAATTGCTTTTTCTACTCCAAAAAATTTTCATTTAATATGAATTGCAGTTATATATTTATGCTTATTTGTTTAAAACAAATTATTTATTGTGACTAACAAAAGGTAAATCTTCAAAATTTATTAAAACTTGTATTGCTGCAAAGTAATAAAGATCATTTGAAGAAACTTTAAATAGACCAGAGGAATAAAGATTGATCATGATATGATGAAATTTCATTTGTTTTACTGAATAATGTTTAATATTCAACAAAATTATTTTCTCTGAAGAAAAAATGCAATGTTGAAAAATGATCGTCAAACAAAATTTTGAATGTAAGTAATTTATAAAAAAAAGGTGTTAGATATCGTATATTGTTAAGGGATTTTCGTTGAAATCATTTTAATGAAATGTTGCCATCCTTAAACATGTAGTTATATAGTTGAAATGATTATAAAAATATTTCCAAAGATTTTTTTGTAATCATTGGTAATAAAAATGCATAGAAAATATTTTTCCTGGATGCTAATTTTGAAAACAAATTAAGTAATTAGAAGGATCTATAGTAGAAATCTCAAATGATTTGTTCAAGTAGGAAAATTTTATGATATATGACTATTGGTTTGACTTTAAAGTTAGTAATATTTGAAATTTTTATGAAAATGGATTTATAAATTCTTAGGATAAGCAATGCTACCTCAAGAAAAAAATAGATTCATTTTTATAAACATATGTTCGCAATATTATTGTGCACGTATTATATCTTGATTATAACTTGATGAACAGATTTTAAAATAAGTATTAGAGTTTGCATATGATGTACTATATTCTGAGGTCTGCAATATTTCTTTGGAATTAGTGTTACAAGAATTCAAATAGCTCATTTCCAATTTATTTGAAGACATTAATTCAAGAAATAATACTAAAACATATCAAAATTTTTTTTATTCATTTATAAAATTTACCACTAAATGATAAAAGATCACTTTTCTATTTTTTCTTGTTACATTTTAAAAACTACCAACCATTTCAACAGAAGAATCAAATTTTAAAAATGTTGCTAAAAAGTTTACTGTAAATAATTATTGTAAGTTTATTGTAAAAGATTGATTTTTTTTTAAACATTTTCATATTTGCAGATAAATTTTATGTTTAAGAAATTCTGTTATTTCTTATATTCTTTCAATATAAGTAAAACATTTTTTCTGTAATATATATTTTTATTTATAAAATATGTGAAACAAATGTATTAAATAGTGTTATAGTTCTTTATTTTAATATAATTCTTAAGTTTAATGCATTTTTTAGAATTGAGTTTTATTTGCTAATTTAATTCAATTTTGTGGCTCTTTTTTATGGGTTTTTTTATCTTGCTTGTTTATGCAAATTTATGTAATCATTGTAAATGTATGTATTAAATCATCACTATAAACTATGGAAAATTACATTTAATAACTGAACTGACAACTGCTAAATTACCATTTAAGGAATTTATATTTTAGACTATTTACATTAATTATATACTTATTGGATTTTCTCTCATATATATATATATATATATATATATATATATATATATATATATATATATAAATAATATATATATATATATATATATATATACACTTATAATCAAGATTATGCGTCTTTAATTCCTTAACTGTTGAAAATTATTTACTTTATTCTGGAAATCTGGTGATTTAGCCTTAATTTTGCCTAAATCTTAATTGTAATTTATTTCCAATCATTTTAATTCTTTTAGATGTAGCCTTAATGTAACTAAATTTTTTTCTTTATAAATCTATTTTATTTTTTTAATAAAGATATTTATTATATTTTTTAAAGTTATTTATGTACCTAGATTTATAAAAAGAAAAATTATTTTATTATATTCTTTATGCATGGTTTTTTCTTTTAGAGAATTTTATTTGTAATTTTTATTTTATTTCAGAAAAATTGTCTTCTATAGAATTGTTTAATGAAACAGGTAAGTGTAGAAATTTACAAATTATTCTTTATTTTTTACACATTTAAGCATTAATATTTCAAACTTTTAATGCTCTTGCTAATAGTTGAACTTCATTACAGAGTTATTTATTGCAGTCTTATTTATATGTTGGTACTATTATATTAGTAAGGCCTTTCATATGTATAAGCATAGTTATTGACAAATGTAAATGTTATTGCTAAATGATGCATTCAAAGTAACAAAGTTTGTTGTATTCAATTCTTTGATATTTTAAGAAGTTAAATTGAGGAACTATGTGAAGAAATTATTTTTTAAATCTTAATTATATTTCCAGTTTTTTTCCCTTCATCATGGTCAAAGTATTTTACAACTCCAGTTTGTCATTGAATTATATTTGTGGATTATTTTACATTTATATTAAATATGAAGGTTAATTCAATTGAGTCCACAGTTTAAAATGGATTCAAAATTATTAAAAACTTTCATACCCTATGTTAAATATGATAATTAAGCTGAAAATGGAAGTGGTAACTATTTAAAACCAGTTTAATATTGTCATCATTGAATTCATATATAGTCTTAATTGATTTATAAAAACAAAATCTCTTTTTAATGAACAACTGTCATTGCAAAACTTTCATTGTCATTATAAATTATTTTTTCCTCGTTAAAGGTTAAAATGGAATTTTTAATTAAAAAAATGTGAATAATAAAAAAGCGTTACAATAGAAAATCCTACAGTAAATAAATTAAACAGTTTTCAATAAACAGTTGTCATAGTAACGAAAAAATTAAAATTTGTGTCTTTCTGTTAGTTAGTTTGAATATTTAGTAAGTTTTTATGTGATGTATGAGGCGCTTTATTAATAGAATTGTACAGACATGTTTCATAAATATTTTAATATATGATTTAGTGCATAAATATATATATTTTTATACAACAGTTGCTCCTAAATTTTTGTTCATAATTGAAGTTAGATAAACATTGTATTAATCAGGAATTTATTATGTTTAGTAGTTACACACAAATTTATCCAAATTCAAAGCTTTAAAAAAGCAACTATTATTTTTTATTTTACTTTTAAATTCCTAAAATTATATTTGTAAATTGAATTTTTAACAAGAAGTGTACTTTTAATATTTTATATTTTACTTTTTATAATATTTTTAGTTAACTACATGGAAACTCCTGTTTCAGTCAACACAGAAACAACTAATGTGGAGCTTAGGAAACAACATGCTATTCATATTTATGAGCGACCACACCTATTAAATGAGTAAAAAGTTTATTTTTATAATTTGCATTCACATTGTCACATGCACAGTGTCACTATTAAGAATTAAATATTTAAATTTTTTAATTAATGCTTTTTGAAGTAATTGTAAATTTAATGTATAAATTTATGTGTGTGTGTGATGAATACTGCTTAATATAAATTTTGCTTGAAAATACTTGACATTATAAACTTAAACACATACTTGACACTGTAAACTTGAATACTGAATATTGCTTGATCTAGTCAATTTGAATCTGTACTATATGGCGTAGAAATTGCATTATCACAAAATTCTCATAATTTAATAAATTAATAATTGTAAATTGATAATATAGTATACAATTGCAATCTAGATTTCAGATTAAAAGAACAACACTGTCACTAAAACTATCACAAAGGAAATTATAGTTTTGACTGTTGTGTGGCTTCTAAAAATAGCAGGATTTAATGTATCCTATACTGATAGCATGCAATGTTTTTGTGGTGCAGAAATGTTTTTTACTGTAATGGATTTAAATGGATTTTTAGGACTGCTAAACATGACCTACCATTTAATATCCCAGGTAATCTCTTAAATGTTTGATTAAAATAATATTTCATATAATAAAATAATATATATAATAAAATAACATATATAAAATAATATATAATAATAGGGATCACGCTGATCATGCAAAATATTGCTAACTTTGCAACTGATTGATTATCTCTATGCCCTTGAGTTCAACAATTCATGAGTTTGAATTCACCTCATGTTTTCATGTTTGTTATGGATCAGAATCCATTTAAAATGTAGCTGCCATTCTGATTTGTTTTTATGTGGAAAAATTGACTGTTGTGTGTAAAATCAAGCCATGCAGAGATCTCTGTTAATCTCAGTTATTTTTTTCCCCTTGTTAAATGTGACTGAGATTTTTGTTTTATTTAAAAATGATTTCTAAAATTTGTTTAATGTAAATAGACTTGATTGTTTGATACTGATTGCTGAGCTGCCGTTATCATCATAAATTTCATCATTTTTTTAATGATGTTGTTAGCTTGATGCTTAGTAATATAATGACGAATAATATTATGACTATGGATGATCTTGTAATTCTTTTTCACCACAGTATAAATTTTTTATCTTATTGAAAACATTGGAAAGTGACATTAATAATTTAATTTTTGTGGCAAGAGCTCTCAGTTAATTTTTTGTGTATCTTACAATGTAGTCAACAAAACTTTGACTTCAGCCATATTTTAAGTAATTCTGAATGCTGACACAAAATCTGTCAATTGTGTTATAAGTGATTCATTTATCATTTTTCTACCACAATTTTAGTTTATAATGATTAGTTTTTGTATAAGGAATATGATGAAATATAGTTGTTGATAAGTGATTACTATTGACTTGCAATAAAGTGATATAGAATCAAATTATTAAGCCTTGTAATTAAATCAAAGTGCTTTTAGGCATCTTTTGATAATCCTTTTTGCGAATGGCAACACATTACTCTCCAATCACGTGCTGTGCACATACCGCGTGAGCTGACATTATATGTTGATATTCTTTTTCTCTTCAGTAGACCTTGTAACCTTTGTCCAAATAGTTCGTAGTGTTCAGTGTGCTTCATTAAATGTTTGTTTCGTTTCACATTCTGAGTTTTATTCAGTATAATTAATTAATTTGCCAAAATACGACATCGAGTAGATGTCAGCCCTGCTTCAACTTTTTTGAGTGGTTTCGTTACAGAGTGTAACGTTACATAAATTCTGGCGCCCAACATGGGGTTTTTCAGCAGCTAGTTGATTAGTTTGAGTCTGAAAATGGATGTGATGTAACTAAAAAGACAAGGAAAATCCTTTCGTACCTCATTTACTGCCTGTGCGAATAAAATTGAGACTGAACTTTGCCAAGAGAGCCTGGATGTCAATCAATTTTCGGTTTTGAAATCGCAAATTAGCGATAAATTTACACGCTTTGAAGTATGCCAAAGAAATATTACGGTCCTTACTCTGAAAGAAGAAGATTCCGAAACAGAACACCAGAAGGATTTCCTGACTGCCGAGGAATATAGAGATAAGTTCTCTGAACTATGCTCGCGAATTGATCGGCTATCTTTGAAAGAATCGAAAGCAATAGAATGCTCTGAGAAGAGAAAGTTCAAACTGCCCAAAATAGAGCTAAAGAAGTTCAACAGTGATGTTAAGGACTATTTGACATTTCGGAGTCAGTTTAGTAAAATCCACGATGATGCAAGTATCCCTAATGAGGATAAATTTCAGTACCTGCTGCAAGCTGTAGTACCAAAATCGAAAGCAGCTTGTGTGGTGGAGAGTTTCCGTGCAATGGCGGATAATTATTCTAAGGCGATATTCCAGCTTAAGGAGAGATTCGGACGTGAGGATCTTTTAATGCAAGTTTATGTTAGAGACCTGCTCACCATGGTTATGAAAAATGCGGTCATCAGGCATTCCAAGACAGATCTTCCAACATTATACGACAAGTTAGAAGCAAAGATACGGACCCTAGAGAGTCTAGAGCGAACGCAGGAAAAGTACGGTGATTTTCTAAGTCCTTTAGTGGACTCTTGTTTGGTGGAAGAGATACTGCTAGCATGAGAAAGAAGCAGAAACATGAGACCAGTGCCTGATGCTGAGAATCGTTCACTAGAGAATTTAATGAATTTTCTTTAGCAAGAAATAAAAGGAGAAGAGATGGTCGAGTTAGCTTGAACTGGTTTCGCTTCTTCTTTCTAACTTTAAGAAGAATGATACAGTGCACAAATTAGATAATTACTCGACAGCAACGTCATTGGTAAGCACTTACACTAGAGGCAACACAGGTAAGCGAATTTCACTTTGTGTTTTTTGTAATGGGAAACATCATTCCAGGGACTGTTTGGAAGCGAGAAAAATGTCCTTAGATGAAAAGAAAAAATGTTTGCTGGAACATAGAGCCTGCTTTTCATGTTTCTCTGCCACACACTTTTCAAAATTCTGTAAAGTAAAAAATTATTGTTTATATTGTGCCAAGCCGCACCATTATTTATTATGTGACCATTCTAAAGAAAGTAGTAGATCAGACTTCTTCAATCAAATTTTGGTTAGATTGAATTCATTACCTTTGTACTGCAAATTCAATATGCACCTTTGTTGTTTCTCTTTTGAAAGAGGCAATATTATATACTCAATATTGGTAAATTGCATATATAATATTGCCTCTTTCTAGCTAATTCATTATCCAATGGCTGTGTTAAGCATAATGTTTACTTAATGACTTTAATTGTAAAAATACTTGCAAATGACAGAGTGGAACGTGTTGAACATTACTAGATAGCGGATCTCAGTATTCCTGCATCTCAAAGCATGCAATCAAAAAAATTAGGTATTAAATCAACTAACAAAGTAAAAATGCAGCATATGTTATTTGGCTGAAGAGGAACACCAAGTCAGATACATGATGTTTACGAATTGTTTATTAGTTTGTTGGATGACTCATTCACTCTAAGTGTTGAAGCACTTTCCAAAGAGAGAATTTGTGGCAATGTGCCAAAAATCAACTGTTCTGCTGTTTTGAACGAGTTAAATGAAAAGGGGATTATTCTATCAGACAGTGAAGCACCTGATTACAAGATAGATTTGCTTTTGGGAGTTGATGTTGTAGGGTTTTTGTTTATGGATAAACCTTTCAGACTGGATTTGGGCTTGTTTTTGTTAGAGACGCGGTTAGGATTCATTCTGATTGGAAAACAGGAAATGCTTAGTAAACCTGATGCAATATCTGATACTGTTTTGAATGTTTCTTCTTTATATGTTTCGAATTCATCTATTACTGAGTTGTCGGATCTGGAAAGTATTGGGATTCTTGACCCAGTTCAGAGGTTAAACAAAAATAATGAGCATTTAAAGGTGATACAGGAGTTTGAAAAGAGTATGAAGATTCTGCTAGATGGCAGATACGAACTTTGTTTGCTTTTTAAAGCAAATACAGTTGAGTTACCTTCCAATAAAGATTTGACATGGAAACGACATACACAAATGTGTGAATGCGCACAGCAGAATGGGCTTATAGAAGATTATAAAGCAGTATTTAAGGAATGGGAGGAATTACAAATAATAAAAAAATCGAGTGTGAAAACGAAACCTCTCATTTTTTGCCACACCGACCAGTTGTGAAAACTGATAGTAGCACCACAAAAATATGTCCAGTTTTCAACGCTTTGGCTCGGGAAACTAGAAAGAGCTCATTAAATGATTTATTGCACAAAGGTCCAAATTTAATCGAACAGATACCAGATATAATTGACAGGTTTAGAAGTCATCCTGTTGGAATTTCTGGAGATATTGAAAAGGCTTTTCTCCAGTTGGGGATAGCCCCTGAGCACAGAGAATTTTTGAGGTTCTTTTATCCCACAGGGAAGGAGCAAATTGTGTATCGACATTTTTGAGTGGTCTTTGGTGTAACATCGAGCCTGTTTATGTTAGCTGCGGCACTTTCACACTTGCTTGAACATGTGCCAGATGAAGATTCTGAGATAGCGGATAAATTGAAACTTTTGTTTTATGTTGACAACTGCGTCGCGGGAGTGAATGATGTTAGACAGCAAGAAGAATTTATTTTGAAGGCTAGGGCAATTTTGTCTAGGAGTTGTTTTAATTTACGAAATTAGAGAGTAAAGCTGAATGTCAGTACCTATCTAACAATATGGGGACGACGGAAGTTTTAGGAATGTTATGGGATCTTGACAGGGATGTTTTTTAAAATGCAATATTTGTGTGGGAGATCAAAAATCTGATTGTAATGTAACAAAAAGATTTATTTTAGCCGCTGTACAGAAAATTTTGACCCACTCAGTATTTTATGTTCTGCAACTCTGCTTCCTAAGATACTGTTGCAGAATACTTGGAAATTGAAATTATCATGGGATTCACCTCTGCCAGATGATGTTGTGAAACCCTTTCTTAAATGGTGGAGTGAAGTGGGTAGACTGTGGCAGACATAGAAATCTCACATTATTTTGAAATTAATGATACCACTCAGATGTACGTGTTTGTTGATGCTTGTAAAGAGGCCTATGCAACTTGCGTATTTCTGAGAACAGACACTTCCCAAGGTGTAAAGGTTGTGCTTATCAGAGCAAAATCTGGTGTGGCCCCTTTAAAGCAAATTATTATCCCCAGGTTAGAGCTTATGGCATGCTGTATAGATGCCAGGTTAGCACATTCAGTGCAGCAAGCACTTAACATTACAGAAATGGAAACTATTTTTTGGAGCGATTCTATGATTGCTTTATATTGGTTGAGACATAAAGGGGGATGATCAGTTTTTGTTTCGAATAGAATTAAAGAAATAAGAACACTTTTACCTGATAGCGAATGGCGACATATGCCAGGGAAAATTAATTCTGCTGATTTAATCTCTCGAGGGTGTTCACCTAGTTATTTGGTTGAGTCACACTGGTGGATGGGGCCTTCATGGTTAGTTGAGTCTCCAGACTCGTGGCCCGTCTCTGAATTAAATAGTTGCGAAACTTCCGAAATCACTTCAGAAAGGAAAAGAGTTAGAGTATGTAATCTAAATTTGACAGAGGAAAAGGTACCATGGTACGCTGAGAAATTTTCTAAATTTCATTCGATCATAAGATTAGTGGCTTGGGTTCTACGATTTGTTAACAATGCAAGAAGTAGTGTTATTCAGAGAAAAGTGGGGGAATTAAGCCTAGAGGAGATATAGAGTGCTGAGATCCTACTAATTCATTCTGTACAAACTCAAAGTTTTCCAGATGAAAAGTCAATACCAAACTTGTGTGTGTTTAAAGATGACAACAATATCTTCTGTGTAAAAACTCGAATTACTGAGCATATTGATGCTCCCCACTTTCTATCGCCAATCCTACTGCCTAACAATTGTATCTTTACGCAAAGACTTATAGAACATTTTCACGCTGAGAATTATCATGCTGGTACACAGTTACTTCTCAGCATAATTCGTGAAAAATATTGGATTCTAGGTGGAAGGAAAACTATCAGAAAAATATGGAATGCTTGTGTTAGATGCCTGCGATTTAAAAGTAAATTTACAATGACTGATCCAGTTTCCCTACTTGCTGATGGAGTAGAAGATGCCGCCGTATTTGAAGTGGTAGGGATAGATTTGGCTGGTCCCTTGTACATAAAACGTGGTAGTAAAGTATGTATTGTCCTCTATACTTGTGCCCTATTCCGTGCTGTCCATCTTGAATTGGTGTCTTCACTCTCTTCTGACGTCTTTTTGTCTTTTTATCGTTTTGTGGCTAGAAGAGGAAGACCTCGAGTAATATATTCAGACAACAGCACAAATTTTAGAGGAGCATATAATGAATTAGCTGCCATCAATTGGAATGAAGTTTCCCGATATGCAGAAATACAACACATAGCGTGGAAATTTATACCCACCACAGCTGCCTGATGGGGTAGTTTCTGGGATAGGCTTGTGAGAACAGTGAAGGAGCTTCTTCGAAGATCTTTGGGAAAAGCAATATTCACGCATTAAGAGTTCTTCTTCTTCTTCTTCTTCGAGTTGGGTTTGTAAGTCATTGAGCACCTCTGCTTTTATCAGCATTTTGTACTGTTAACTCCAAACCCAATGTTTCTTAGTTCCATTTGCTCGGATCACCCACTTTATTAATAAAGTCTGATAACCCTTTAATGGAATCTAGGTGTAACTCTCTAGTATGGATGATGCCTAAAAAGGTTAATCTAGGGAGGGCAAGAGCCTCGCATTCATAAATGATATGCTTGGCCGTTTCCTCTTGCATATGACATTTCCTGCAGATAGGATCTTGCTGAAACAGTCCCATTTTATGAAGATGTTTTCTGAAATAGTAGTGCCCAGTTATGAAGCCTACGATTAAACGTATCTTCTGCCTAGAGCATCTAAGAATTTCATAGGAAATCCTCGCTGATGACCTACAGATCATACCTTTAGCGTGGGTTTGACCAGGAGATTTGAGCCAAGCTTCATACATCTTCCGTTTTTCCCATCTGCGAACATTGGTTTTTGCGGTCTTCAAATTGATCCCACAAAAAGGTTCTGGACCAATGGGAACAAAAGACGATCCTTGTTTAGCAAGCTCATCAGCCTTTTCATTGCCTTCGATACCTTTATGCCCTGGCACCCATACAAGGATCACCCTGTTTCTAGTTGCCAGTTCTGTAAGAAGGATTCTACACTCCAGAATCATTTTAGATTTGATTTCGAAGGAATTAAGCGCTTTTAAAGCGGCTTGACTGTCACTGAAAATGAGAATCTGCTTATCGTAGTAGCCCTTCTTCATATTCAGTCGCAGACAGTGGATAATGGCCAAAACTTCTGCCTGGAAGACCGAAGCGTATCGCCCAAGGCTTACAGACAAGCTGATTCTTGGTGACACGCCACAAACTCCCAGACCTGAGAGGCTGTTCTTCAGTGATCCATCTGTGTACCAGATTAGATCTCCTGTTTTAGTTCCAAACATGTTGTTATCCCATTCCTCTCTAGTTGGAAAAACTACATCAAATGTCTTGTCAAACATGTATGTTTTCTTCCATGATGTCAGATGGCATCAGAAAAATAGGGTCTTGAAATTTCCTGGTGATGCCCTTGTGCCCTTTGGCAACAGGCTGGTCATACCAGTGGTTTTGCAGCTTCATTCTATATGCATTCAATTTTGCAACGCTGCATATGAAGATGTCCAAGGGAGTCAGATCCAACACAACCTCCAATGCTCTGGTTGGCGTGGTGGAGATTGCTCCTGTGATGCAGAGACAGGCTAGTCTTTGTAGACTCCTCAATCTGTCAATCACAGTCTTCTGTTCCACCTTATGCCACCAGATCACACAGGCATATGTGAAAATGGGCCTGACAAAAGCTGTGTACATCCATAACATCAGTTTTGGATGTAAACCCCAGTTCTTACCAAGCATTCGCCTGCAAATCACAATGCTTTTCTTTGCTCGGTTGATCCTATCATCAATGTGCTTATTCCAGGTGAGTCTCTGGTCTAAATAGATGCCCAGATACTTCACCTCTGAAGCCACATTGATTTCAACATCAAAAAGTCTTCGTATGAAAAAACCTTTCCGTTTCTTTTTGCGTGTAAAAGGTACGAGGTAGGTTTTCTGAGGATTAACCATCAGGTCCCTATCCATGCACCATTAACCTACATAACTTAGAGCATCCTGCATGAGATGACAAGTTATGTCAAAATCTTTACCAAGGATAAGG
This sequence comes from Latrodectus hesperus, assembly GCA_037975125.1. Classification (NCBI taxonomy): domain Eukaryota; kingdom Metazoa; phylum Arthropoda; class Arachnida; order Araneae; family Theridiidae; genus Latrodectus; species Latrodectus hesperus. The sequence goes on from CM075862.1 coordinate 61,414,040, forward strand.
ATGACAATGTCATCAGCATATCCCTGCGTATAATAACCCTTATCATTTAGATGTTTTATAAGGCTATTTACAACTAGGTTCCAAAGTAATGGTGACAGAACACCTCCTTGAGGACAACCTCTAGTAGTCTTTTTTTCAAATGATTCACCGAAGATGTTCATTTGTATATATCTATCCGAAATTAAGGCCTCAATCCAAGTACACAGGGTTTGATTAATCCCTGCCCCTCTAAGTGCATTGAGGATGGATGGATGGGAAGTATTATCAAAAGCACCCTGGATGTCGAGGAAAGTTGCCAAGGCAATATCCTTTTGATCCAGAGTGGCTTCAATCTTGGAAACTAGCTGATGTAGAGCAGTCTCTGTAGATTTACCAGGTTGATAGGCAAATTGAAGAGCATGCAAGGGACTATTTCTACCCAAGTAATCTCTAATATGCCGATCAATGATTTTCTCCATAATTTTAAGAAAGAATGAAGAAAGACTGATTGGTCTGTATGACTTGGCCTGGTCATAAGTGTCCTTGCCAGGTTTTGGAATGAAGACTATCCTAGTCTTTTGCCATGTCTTTGGTATATATCCCAGGGCCAAACTAGTTCTATACATTCTAGTTAGCATTGGTATGACAACCTTTTCTGCCTTCTGGATCATGATGGGCATAACTCCATCAGGCCCAGGGCATTTTAGAGGTTTAAAGGCGAAAATTGCCCATTTAACAATGTTGTAGTTTATGATATTTTTAGCAATGGTCCATTGATTGCTATTGACTCTTTGCAAAGAGCCAATGCAATGTTCCCCTTCGTTGCTATAAATATCTCTAGCTCCCAGGAAGTGAGTCCTGGTCATAATTTCCATAACCCCTTTTCCGGAAGCAGCAAAATTACCCTCCTCGTCTTTTAGGGTACCAACCAAAATAGGTTCATCCCTTTTAAGGAGTTTCTGGAGTCTAGCTCCTTCAGAAATAGAATCTATCTCGTCACAGAACTTTCTCCAGGAGTTCATCTTGCTTTTTCTAACAAGTTTGTTATAATTAGTGAGGGCCCTTTTATAGTTCTCCCATTCACCATTTTTCTTAGCTTTGTTAAAAAGTTTTCTAACATTTGCTCTTTCGGCAGCTAGAGAGTCATTCCACCAAGGGCATTGGAGTTTAGCTCTTCTAGTGCGAATGGGGCAATTGTTATGATAAGAATCTAGAATACTTCTCTGTAGGAGATCTGCTGTAACTTCTAGATCGTAGTTGTCTCTAATAGGTCTGTTACCGAGCTCAATCAACCCAGTCAGTTCTTCTTGGAATTTCTTCCAGTCCGTCCTAACCAGGTCTCTGAATATGCGATCCAGACACACATTAGAGTGAATTTCAAAATGGATGTTTTGATGATCTGAACCAGAAGGTCGATCATCTACTTTCCAGTATTTGATATTTTTACTAATCAGCGTTGTCGCTATAGTAATGTCAATTACTTCTGATCGATTGGAAGTAATAAAAGTTGGTTTGTTGCCAACATTTAGAATATCTAACCCGTAGTTTAGAATAAATTCCAAAAGGTACTCACCTCTTTTATTTGTGTCCGTACTTCCCCAGACAACATGATGAGCATTACAGTCTAGTCCTAGGACTACCTGTAAGTTGTTATTACTGCAAAAGTTCATGAGCTTGTGCAGAGAATGGTCAGGTGGAGCCTTCTCTTCATAGGGCAGGTATCCAGAGCCAAAAACAATTTCCCTGTTCCTACCCTCTATGTTGAGTCTGACTTTCACAGCTGTCAGGTCCCTAAGAATAAATTCAGAGAGGGGAAGAACCTCAATGTTTTTATGTAAGAGTATACAAGTTCTAGCGTTACCATTAGTACAATAGATAAGCTTACCTTTAGTTCCTTTGAGACCACTGATTCTTCCCTAACCAACCAGGGTTCTTGAATCAGGGCCAGGTGTATATCCCCAGCAAGAAACTTCTTACTGAGGTTAGTAGTACCACTTCTACTGTGGTGTAGGTTGGCTTGAACTACCTTCACCCCCATCAGCAGGAGCAGGTTTATCAAGTACTTTAGCCTGCATGGTGAAGGCCAATATAAAACCTATATCCCCTTACACGAAGAGTGGCAGCATCTAATTCAGGCACACTAAGAACGATGGTCCGCCCAGATGGGTCGTTCTTAATGTTAAGAATGTTCCACTCCAATGGAGTGACCCCACCGTTCTGAGCCTCTATTTTTCTCAGGAGCTCTTTAGGTTCCAGTTCATTACAGATTTTTGGCAGTTTTGCAATTATCTTAGTAGTTCTGACAAGTTTCCTTGCCTCACCCACCAAGAGTTTATGTTCTTGCCAAGGGCTTATATCATTGACATTTTGTTCCAGCCACTTTGAGCTCTCCAGATCTGCACAATTGATAATAAGAGCCCCGTTTTCAAGTTTACAGGATAGGAAGGTTGGGGCAAAGCCCTCCTCATTCCTTCCTATTTTCCTGGTTATCAAGAGTTCCAGGTCATAGGCCTGTTTCTCTGTTAACCGTTTTCCGGATGACCTTCTAAGAGCACGGCCATCTTGATCGCCGTGAGAGCCGCCCTGTAAGTAAATCCCTCAGGTCCTTCTCTCTTGGCAGCCTTTCCAACCTTGCCCTGGTTCATCCGATTGGCAGGACGCTTCTCGCCTTTGGTTGCCTTGGGTTTTTCAACCCAAGTCCCCTCAGCGATTTTGCGCTCCTTCACCAGCCTCTTTTTCTGTGCACCAGATATTCTCTTTTTAAGCTTGATTCTGGTCAGAGAGTCAGTCATGCTAGAGATAGCTTCCTGACTCTCACCAGAAGAAGATGGTTTGGAGGTCATTTCTACCTCCTGTGAAGGTTTCATTGCTACCCCTTCATTAGATTGTCTCTGAGTTACCTTGTCTTTTTCAGAAAGGTCTGCCTCAGAAGTTTCTCCTGCAAAAGCAGAAATGTTTGTTATTTTCAATGTCTTTTCAGCCATATAATAACAGTAAATAATCTCAGGTAATATGACAGTCCACCCAGCATTGCCTGAGATACTGGGCAAGGCAAATTACTCTAGCGCATTAAGAGTTAATGACAATCTTATGAGAGTGCGAAAAAGTTGCTAACTCCCGTCCATTGACATATCTATCCAAAGACATGCAAGATCTCATGCCTATTACTCCCGCAATGTATCTAATTGAGAGATCAATTGTCGACGATAAAGATTTAAATGTGCGAGATGCCAACCACTACCGCAAGCGATTAATATTTCAATCCAAAGTGATTGTAGCACTGAGAAAGAGATTTAGGAACTAATATTTGGATCTGTTGATTCAACGACAAAGACAAAATCCTCTGTCATATAACATTCATCCCGGTGATATTGTCTTGATTGGGGACAATGTGAGAAAACGCCCTCAGTGGCCTATAGCCGGGGTGTTAGAGCTAATTCCGAGTAAGGATGGACAAGTAAGAACTATCAAATTAAAAACTCAGTCTTCTACAATAGTGCATCCAATTCAGTGTGTGTTTCCTCTTGAAGTCACAGTGAAGATGACTAAGAGAGCTAGCTTGCCACTGCAGAGTATTCAACAGACTGAATCTGTGAAATCGCAGAGTCCGTCTTCAGAGGTCACACAACCTCAAGTTACCAGGTGCGGTCATACCATAAAGAGACCTAAAAACTGAACCTAGTGACTGTAACTGATGTTTTTGAGTAGCTATTCAGCTCCTCAAAAAGGGGGAGGATGTTGCGAATGGCAGCACCTCACCCACCAATCATGTGCCGTGCGCATCCCGTGCAAGCTGAGGTTATATGTTGATATTCTTTTTCTCTTCAGTAGGCCTTGTAACCTTTGTCCATGTAGTTCGTAGTGTTCAGTGTGCTTCATTAAATGTTAGTTTTGTTTTACATTCTAATTAATTAATTAATCTGTCAAAATACGACATCAGGTAGATGTCAGCCCTGCTTCAATTTTTTTCAGTTGTTTCGTTACTGAGCGTAACGTTACAGTCCTTTTGGAAACAGAAATTTATTTTGGCTTATTCCTTTATTGTTAGATTTGTTGGTAAAACTATGAGCTAGTAAAGGTTTGGTATGATTTCCATTTTATGTGCCAATCACTGTACACTTATCTCAACACCCTTAATTATGTCATTTCACACAATAAACAGTTTTTAATTGTGAACTATATTTAGAATGAAATTAAACATTGCAGTCTTTCAGGCTTCAAATATCAAAATTTTATAAATACTCATTACAGAAGTATTACAAAAGTTATAACTAGACACCAATTTCACAAAGATTACATAAAAAAAACTAAATATCAGTCTAGAGAGGGAGACAGCTGGGTAATAAAACTAAATCAGTAATGTAACTATATACATTTTTAAGGAAACTCTAGTTTTAATTACTCACCATGAACTTCTACCCAGTCTTAAGAAAAATCTATACAATTTCTGAAATACAGAAACTAAACAGCAATTTTTACAGGGCTGATAACTCGTGCATCTGACTCCTCGCTTCACTTTAAACTAATTATACTTGGTTGAGGTTGATATTTTTACCTCTTTAGTAGTTCCTAGAACATTTCTATAATGAGTCTATGGTAAGTCTGTTCCTGTTGACTCAAGATTTTGAAAGTGTTGACTCATGCTGTGTCGCCTAGTCATCAAAATATCCCTAAGCTGCCTTACATTTTACAAACTTATTTCTCACCTTTCAAATTAGCCGTTTTCATTGAATAAGCATTTTTGGACAATTTTACATTTTAAATGATAATAGCTCCTAAAAACAAATAATTAAGTAGAAATATAAAACATTTATGCAATTATTTATTCTGTTTAAATTTTTTGTAACAATAATTATTAATGAATTTACTTAAGAATTTTGAATAATTTCTTTACCTTTAACAAATCAATTGTTTCATACTATAAATTAATACTTTGTCCACTGGCACACACACACTCATACATATATATACATCTTTGAAGCTTAAATAACAATATATTTATAATGTAGTCATTTACTATATATTTTATAATAATGATTTTTCATTTTCTTTTGTTATATCTAGTATATATTGATTACTTTATAAGAAAAAATGTAAATATGAATTTTTTTTACTTATGCTAATGTTCAGTCTTATAATCAATTTGTAGTTAAAACTAATTTCTATTTTCACTATAATAAATAATGAAAAATATATTTAATGAATACTTTAATACTTTATATTTAAGGTATAATAAAGTAAACAAAATGCATATTTAAATTTTACTGTATGAACTAGTATATTGATAACCATAGAAATAGTTATTCTGTTGGTTATTAGTTAAAAAATACATAGAGAGTCTATATTTCTATTTTAAAGTTAGCATACATCTTTACATTTCTATATTGAGAATATATGCCTGTATTCTTTTAATGAATTTGAAAACATTCTTTCAAATTCTGTAGCTTTTATTTTATAGCAATATAACATACGAAAGTACTATGCTAAATTACAGCAAAGTTCAATAATATGAATTAAAAACCACTTCTGTAATGCACATCTTATTACATAGCAATCTAATAATGAATGTTGTATAAGAGTTATAATGTTGACTGAATAATTCAACTTCAAATAGTTAGATTCTTCACTCTAAAAATTATTTTTAGATAAATATATTTTATTAAATATTTTTTAAAATAAAATATAATAAAATTCTGTTATAACTATTGGCACTCTCATTAAAGTTATTGATAACATTCTAAAAATTATTCAAAATCATTCTTGCTGCAATTTGTGAGTATATTGTGGAGTAGATATAGTGGAGTGTGTACTTAAAAACAAAAGATTGTTTATTAAGAGTGATTCATTACATAATTTGACCACAATATTCTAGGGCTCAATAAACACCTTTCTTCAAGATTTATAGAGGAGTGTAATGTTATAGGTGATAATAAATGCAGCCCTGCTTGAACAGAAACTCCTAAACAACTATAAAGGGATTTTCAAACTAGGATAACTTTAAACTCAGTAATTGGATATATTAACTTTAATTATTTGTTGACTTAGATTTGTTAATTTTGAAAATAGTAAAAATCTAATAAACATTGTTGAAATTGAAAAAAGTTTCAGTAATGCTATATTTGATTTAAATTCAAGATATTTAATTTTTGAGTTTATAAATAAAAATAGTTTTATGAAAATATAATTCTACAGTAGTCAATATTAATTTGAAAATTCATTCTATGTAGTAAAATCGTCAAAATTACATAAGCTTTTATAGTCATTGAAATATTAAATAAATTCATTTTTAGGATGTTATTTTGTCAGTATAAAATAATTCAGATATGTATTTTATTATACATACTTATACTATCTTCAATATTTTATAATGATAAATATTATATTATGGTGAATATAGTAAAATAATTATGTATTAATACAATATAATATTAATTTGTCATGAAAATGTTTTTTACTGGAAAAATATTTTTGTGACTGATAAATTAAATTGTAAAAGAAATAAAAGCAATTACAGTTCAGTATTAAACTAAATGTTCATATTTTTTATGTCTTAGTATTCTTTAAATATTGCATAATTATTTGGTACCAGATTGATATATTGGTTAGAAGTTTAACTAGAAACACAAGTGGTAAACTTAATTGTTATAACTTAATGAAAATAACTGATTATATTTCTATATGAAATATTATTGAGCAAATATCTTATGGGACAATTAATTGTAATAAATTAACAATTGTGTAATAAAGCAATTGTACTTTTTACTATAGTAAAAAATTCCTTTGTGTACTCCTATAGATAAGTGCCATTTTACAATTTCTTATTTTTATGCCATAATTTTGCAATGCAAATTATTATAACCTTATTATTGTTTTATATATAAAAGACAAACAAAATAACAGCATTTTTATAGCATCAGAATAATTTAACATTAATTTATGTTTAGTAATTTTACTTAGATTGTAATATGTATGTAAAGTAAATTATTTTTATCTAATATTATAGAACTGTTTCTGTGTTGCATTCAATTCAAGTCGGAGAATTTATACCAAACTGTGGGTTACCAAAAGTTTGCAATAATAATGAGTTTGTAGTACATCTGTATACTGGAAAGGATCATTCAGATGAACCTCGACTTTGCATTGATGGAAAATAGTAAATAAATTATTCATACTTATTTCTTGAATAGCAATGCAATTTATTTTAAATATATTTGAAATTTATTTGAAATTAATGTACAATAGTAAATTTTTATTAACACTTATTTTTCAATTATCAATGTGATTAAATAATCAATAATATTATACAAATTATCTATTATTGTGATTAATTAATGTATTATAAATAATGTATTTATTATGAATAATTTTATTTGTAATATTTTATAGGTTTTTAAATGAAACTGTAATTATTGGAGGTTAGAATATTTCAAAACAAGACATTTATTACGACATTAAACATGATTAAAACAGTTACAAAAGAAAATATGTAATAATAATGAACTGGATGATTTGACTTATATTCTTCACAACTCTCTTCTCTTCTATATCTCTATTGTCTTATTAGATGTTGAATATTTTGTAAATTTATTCTGTTGGGCTGTAATGCCATCTCTTGTCAGTAGAGTTAATATAGATCTGTTACATAATAATAATATTGTATTTGATTATTTTCTTGCATTTATTATTTTTATCAGTCAAGGTAGGCTTATACAATTTTTATTTATTCAAATTAATGTAGTGAAATTTTGATTAATTATTATTAATATATATATATATATATATATATATATATATATATATATATAAATTTGCATTAGAAACATACTTATTTTTGTCACATTTATTTTTAATGAAGTTAAAATAATTAGGGTTTGAAATATTTAAAATGTTTAGTAGTCTTTTTTATTTTATAAAATTTCACGGAAAATTGTAGAATGTTACAATGTTTTTGAATGTGTGTGTAAAGCTTAATACAAACATGCAGTTTCGAGAAGTAAAATCAGTGTTTTTTAAAAATATTTATGCTTGATAAGTTTCTCACTTTATGAAATTCACAATTTGAATTATTTTATTTTACTATATGATATGGAAATGAAAGATAGAGTTTTTTTCTTATATATAATTAATCGAGCATGATTCTTTTCAATAGAAATATGTTGGAAATGCTTTTAAAAACTAGAATTATGACAACAATTTTTGTTTATAGAAATTTATGTATACATTAAATTGGAAAGTGATGAATCAGGTTTTTTATAAACATTTTTGTTTTTTAAATTTTAATATTTTCATCTGCATATTTGAAGCTAATTTTACCTTAAGCATTTTTACATGTTATAGTGTTTTATCAAAGGATATAAATGATGGAGGACGAGGTATGAATGTTGCTGTTGTAGATAATATGACAAGAACGATTACCCGTGTTGGTCATTTTGATACATATGAAAAAGGTTTGTGACATTTTATTTAATCTTTTAGAGCTAGAAAAATAAATCCTATTTAATTTACATAATCTATGTTTATTTATGAGAATATGTATTTATTCATTATTGCTCTTTAAAGTATTTTGGTCTTTAGTATTTATAACACATTTGTAGGCTAATTAAAAAATGTTCCAGTAATAAGAAAGGTTTTGTAAAATAGCAAAATTTCAGCAGTTCTCTTGTTCAAGTACCATATTTAATTTTTCCAATTTTCAAGATCACACATCTATGTAAGCTTAAAAAGAGCCATTTCAAATGTAAAATGCTGATACATTAATAATCAATGTAACTATCAGAAATTTGAATGTAATCATGCAAATACATATGCATAATGTTGTTGTACAATACCTGATGTCAGTTTTTAAGATGGGATTTGTTGGCAGGTGCATTTAATTGGTAAATAGCAGAACACTCAAAGCTGTTGTGAATGATGCTGGATTTGCTGTCTATAAGATGTTCCTGGTTGCGTTTTCAGAGAAAATCTTCTGATCTAGTTACCCAAGATAACATACCGCCATTTTTAAAGAACAACCGTTAATCTATTGGACATTACCAGTATGTTTACTGTTCATGAATAGCATTGTAACAAGCTGAATGATCCAAATGACATACAAATTTGCAATTATGTTCTGTGGGATAACCATAAGAGAGAGAGAGCTCTTCTGTCATATAAAAGTATTCCCCAGGCATAATTCTAAAAGTAGGTCCAATATGTCTAGCCTGCAGAAGTTTAATTATTGCCACTCAATCTCATTCTATCCCACACATTGCTGTTATTAGCATAAAAGTAAAATCAGCTTTCACCAGAAAAAAACAAAGCATTTTCCAATGAGCTTGGCATAATAGTATGACTAATTAAAAGTCAGTGGATGGTTCATTCCAGTGGACCTCTTTCTGGCTGTCTTTTGAAGTGAGTAATTTGTGACAGTTTGCTGTTTTACTGTAATGACAATTACAAATACAGTAGGATGCATCATAACCATATGCTAAACATGGTCTTTTTTCTCAATAGTGCCATTGAGCTACTTAGAATTTGGACTTTTTGAGATAGTATCCTCTCTTGACTATTACTACCAATAATAGTGCACAGTAAATGCATTTTGTGCCAAGTTTTCCTGCAGTATTGTTTTCTGTCCACTTTCTTGTAACTCTTACATGACTGTTTAAACTTAGTAAATTGTTAATAAGGTATTTTTCATCTTGAATATATTCTTGATTGATATCAGCTTATTAATTATGTTAAGTCTCAGCTATATGATACTCATGAATTTTACAGTGGTTATTTAAAGCAAACCTAACTTGCATATTCAATGTGGTTCATGTTATACCTTTAAGTGACTAATGCAAGATTTGCAGTAATATCTTTTAGATGTATAAATGTATATACCAAATTTCATTATGTAGCATTAGATTTTCTGTATGCATATATTTAATGTAACTGTTTTCTTATACAACTATTAAATATTATTTCTTTGTTCAGTTTTACCACTTTAACTTTATAATATAGAAATCATGTGAAATCAGTATCTGTACTCTCTTGTTACTTATTTTGTGGTCATGTTTATTTTGTTAGTTTCTCTATGATCACTTTATCTTTACAAAGGAAAATTAGATAAGACTTATGGTTTAAAATAAATTCCAAGTTTTAGTAATAGTGAAGATACATAATGCAGCTATATTGTGCATGTGTTATTTTGAAGAAAAATTGTGAACACAAATTCGATAAAAGCTTAAGTAAAAAATAATCTTTTATTTTTGACAAGATGTCTCACTTTTGTAATAAGAGTTTAAATTCCAAAATTTCACTTTAAATTATGAAGCAAAATTCTATTACTATAATTATTTGAAGCAAACAAATGACTCGTTTAAAATGTATTTAAATATGCATATTTCATTGAGACCACAATTCTTTCTGAGTCAGAGTAAAAAATTCACTTATTTCTGGAAACTTAAAATATTCTTGTTGATAATGCTAACTACAGCTCTTGTTTATAAATTAAAAATTGAAATAAGCTGTTGATATATTGTTAATTGTAGCTAGTAATGTTTGCTTTTTATTGCTGTTGCAAGTAATTTTTCAAAAATCAAGTTTTTTTCACTGTTTACATTAGCGTTATTAATCTGTATTTTTCACTTATTTAAGAAATTCAAACCATAGTTTTTATTAAATTCAGTGATAAATTTTTTGTTGCAGAGAAAGGTAAGAAGCATATTTTCTGTTTTTAACTAAGAACTTATTCTAAACTTTCTTGCATTAGAAGTGAGATATCATTGATAAAAGATACATAATTTAAAGTTTATTCCAGCAAAAAGAGAAAAATTCTCATTTTCTTTGAGCAATTAAAATACTTTATGTAGAATAATGTATTGCTAATATTAACTTCATGCTTTTAATAATTTTTTTATAAAAAAAAAAATACTAGAGCTTGTTTGTATTCTTTACTGTTTTAGGAATGTAGTTCTATGCCTTATAATTTTTAAGATTGTAAGATATAGGATCTAGAGAGAAACTATAATGTCATCAATGAAATATATTAATAAAATATCTGTATGTGGAATAAAGCACATCATGGCTTAATATAGTTGGACTGATTCAGAAGGATTGTGAGTTTAATCTTAACTGTTGTTAAAAAACAGGAAATGGTTGTTGCAATTTTGCATGACATTTGTTGAGATGGGTGTTTATGGATTTTCCAGGTTTATTCCCTTGCAATACATGAACATGACCCAATCAGCAAAATCCTCTTGTAAAGCAATAATATACAAAGAAAGTTAAAAAAGAGCTAAGCCAAAGGGTAAAGTGAGGTTTTTTTTAAACCTTACTTTAGCGTTTGGCTTAGCTCTTCACACAGTTTCAAAAAGCTAAAAACATTTAAAGTATTTTGATGTAATTTAAATCTTGACTAATTGTAAAGTTATTAGTGAGAAATTTGGTGCTAAATAAAATTGCCTGAAATAAAAGTAGGAATATAAAAAGTATATTAAAATTTGTAGGATAGATTCTGAAAGGGGTCCCAATCAAGTCTTACTTATAGTAAAATTTAAAATGGAATTATGTTTATAAATTCATCATTGAAACTTGTGTTCAAGTTTGGAATATGAGAGAGTTATGAATATATATATCCTCCTTTTTTTTTTGAATTCTAATAGGAAGACCTATTAGTTTTGACTAAAGCAAAATTTAACAATGTTATGCTGTACACACATATTTCTGAAGATTAAGTAACACTGTAGTTAAAAAAAAAAAAAAACCTAATTGGTATGAACTTAATTTAGTCTTATACTATCACATGAAAATCACTGTTTTCAGTGGGTTTTTTCAATTAAAAATAATTTTTCCATGTATATATATATGTATGTATGTTTCTTTATGTTGGAAATTCTTATGAAAATGTTTTAAAATCATTAATCTTTACTAAATAAAAAATTTTAATTATTGTCCTATATTGTCAATACATGATTTTAAAAAATTATTAACATTATTTATTATCTTTTAGATTCTATTATTTTTGAAACATTACTTTTGACATTGAGGCCTGGTGATATTGTGATTTTATTAACTTTTGATGAACCATCTAGAAAGTAAGTATCAATGTGTCCAAATATACAGTTATTGTTGTTAAAATCATGACAAAAGTGCCTGTAATTCATTTTTATGTTTTATTTATACATTTATTTTTAAAAGTTTTCATTTGGGTGATATATGATGCAAAGTTATTTAATATTTTATAACTTAAATAGTTATTTTTATAATAGCTATCACTGTGGGCTTTCTTTTTATCAAAAGAAATTATCATAAGTGTTAGAGGATTAAATTTGTGACTATGAATATTAGTGATATAGACAATTAAAACTTTAGTACTTGAAAACAAGTCATAAGTAATGAATGTAAATAAATAATTTTAGAAAGTACTTTTAAGATATATTAATATAAAATATGAATAGTTTTCATGCTACAATAAATTATACAATTGTTCTTATAAATTAAGTAATTATAATATTTAGCTCATCAATTCTTAGGCTTTAATGTGCTTGTATCCTTCTTTGTTAGTTTTATATCATAATTTGAAAAAGAAAAAAAATTGCATGTAACTAGAGCAATAACATAATATGAATTAACAAGCTACAACATCAACATTGCTTATTGTTATAATTATAATTGAATATTCTTGTTCTCTTTTTATTAATTCCTTTGTTCTATTGGCAATGAAAGTGATTAATTTTGAAAGCCATTTTTTAAGTTTTGTCTTTGGAAAGAATTAATAGATTGTAAGATAATTTTTAGTTCAAAATGATAAAATTTATTTCCAAATTGAAGCTGTTTGAAATTGAAAATATTTAAACAATTTATTACTTAAAAATTAAAGTATTTCTTATTTTAATTAATTCATTTGATAAATTTAATGCAAAAAAATTGTATAAACCTTTCATTTTTTTTTGCTAAATTTGTTTTAATACTTTTTAAAACATGTAGTTTTTTTATAATTACTAATTTGATTGAATTAATTTTTATACAAGCATTATAAAATCTAATGGAGCATGGGTTAAATAATTTATTCTTTAGTATTTTTTCTGAAAAGATCAATTTTTCTGTTTTACTTGAAAAAGCTATAAAAATATCATGTGATTTTCATTGAAATATAAATACTACATTGTTTCTTAATTTAATCTTTAAGAGCATTTTCTAGCTTAATGTTTTTAATTTACAGTATAATAGGAAAATGATTGTTGTATGAATAAAAGTGCTTTTAAGAATTGGGAAAATTATTTGAAACCAATTTTGCTTTCTTCTTTAATTATCTATCATAATTTATAAAATAATATAAAAGCTATTGCATTAAAATTAATAAATTCCTAAGAGTTGTATGTGTAATTTCTTTCTCTTGTAAATCAGTTGTTTTTAATTTGCATATGTTTATTTGTTGCTTATTCCTGTATTAAAGTTTAAAAACAGAACTATATCATCCTTTATTTTACTATACTTAATCTACTGCAGATTTCTGTAAAAAAACTTATTTTTAATGAATTACATTTGAATTTGTAACTAGTTAAAAACCATGTTTTGCTAAATTTATAAAAATTTGCAATTTTTTTAATTCTGAAAAAAAAATATATATATTACCCAATATTGTGCATTTCATGTTTCTTTCCTTATATTTACTTTTTAAATATAATTATGTACTGCATCTAGTTACATCAAAAGTAAAAGTGCATAAATATATTAACATGGTACATATTCACTAAACTTTTAAATTCTTTTTTGTTGAACACAATAAAATTTTAGTGTTAATATTTTATAATAATTGGGAGATATATGTGTTTAGAATAGTGTTAGTATGTTGTTGATAGGTTTGTTTAGTGTTTGTAATTGTAATTTGTTGTATTTTATTAAGGTATTTCACTTAATTTATCTACATTATCATAATTACTGGAAACACCACTTCACCATTTACATGTTTAAAAGTTACATTTTTATAAGTGCTGCATAATTACAAAACTATTAGTAATATCATAAGACAATTGTATTTGGGATTGCAAAATGGGTAGGAAGTGCCAAAAAGTGGGTAAAAATATCATCAATAATAATAGCATTTAAAAATTCTTAATTATATCTACAGATGAACAAAATATCAGCTAGATAAAGTAACGAAATAATAATAAAAGTAAGTAGCAAGAAAAGGACATTTTTTTATTTAATCTATAATTTAGCTCAAAAATTACTAAACTTTTGTTAAGAATCAGGTTTTAAAGACTTCAGATGATGTATAGTTTATAGTCATTTTAACGGACAAAATTTAAATTTTATACAATAAAATTTTTAATTTAATGTCTTGTTGTTGGGATATTTAATTTAGTATCTTGTTGTTGGGATATTTTTTTATAATACGTTACAATAATTCATTCATTCATTGGAATTGCCTTTAATGAGTAAATATTAGCAAATTTAGGAATCCAATTCTCTCCAATAATTTTTTTTTCATTTTTATTGTATGCATTTTTTTGTGATATACCTTGTATCATAAAATATGAGATTAAGATTTTGTGATTGTGTTGTTCACATCCTTTTTGAGAAACCAATGGTGATTTAATTTAGTGGGTCATTTAAATTAATGCAGTGCTTATGCGCAATTTTAACTATTCTAAATAAATTTTCTTAAGTGACGTGCTGACACCTTGCTACCTTTCTTCCCAAAATTATGATATTATTTTAGTTTAATGTGTTAAATAATTTATGTCATTATTGTTATATATGTATAGAGAAATATTTTATTTTTGTATTTTATCACATTGTTAACATTTAAAATATTAAAACTATCTCTCACGCTTTTAAAATGCTGAAGAGCATTATAAGAAAATCATTTTACACCTTCCAAGTTAATATTTACCTCTTCATCAAATGGATCTCAAATTTCACTTCAGACAAAATTTCTGAAAAGTGCTGCTTATATGTTAGTGCTATTAAATATTTCATATATGTCAGAACACTGTGTTTTTAATATCTTTTCTATCTTTTATTTCTCTTATACTTGATTTTTTTAAACTTCTAACTAATTCAGTATAGTAGTTCAAAATTCAGAAAATGTACTATACACTTAAATGGTAAAAATATCTAATAAATCATGACTGATGGAGAGTAAGTTAAAAGTTGCGACTTGAATTTGCTAATGAATTATGTAAAACGAACTTGTAATTCCTTATAATTTAAGGAACTTATTTTCCTTATAATAAAGAACTTGTAGTTCTTTATAATAAAAGTAAACACTGCAATTCATTTGAATAAAAATATTAAAATAATTTGATCATATTAATAAATATTTGTAACTGAATTTAAAAATTTCATTTTTATAACTCATTACAGCACACAGGAAGCAATATAAAATTCTGAATTATTTTATTATATGTTAATCGTACATTCATAAAAATGTGAATCTCTGACCAATATTATAGCAATGATTGTAGCTCATCATCATGTGAAAAAACATGGTTATATTATTTATTATCAAATAAATTGCTAAAATTTAGTCTCCAATCACAAAATTAATGTTACTACTACTTATAAATTTTCCTTTTTCAGATTATCACGTATTGCGAAATTATTGTTATTTGATCTTGGTAGTGCATTGATTCAAAATTTAGGTTATAGAGGGAGTTGGTATCTAGTAACACAAAAAGGCATTTCTGGATTTTCTCCATTTGAAGATGTGAGTGATAGTATTTTTTAATGCACTACTTTATATTTTCTAATTGACGGCATTTTAAATTAATCTTTATTTTATGTAGCTTCATTTGGTTGAAAGCAATGGTTGGCCAAGACATCATGATGTTAGATTCTGTGTACCCTTTGAAAGTATGTATCATACCTTTTTCTTTATGAGTCTTAAAATCTGCCTAATATTTGTAGTAAATTATTGATTTGCTTTAAAACCTTTTATAGTAATGACTTTTTATGTTTTTGACTTTAAATTGCAGTCTTTGATAATAATGTCAGTCCTTGATAATTCAACAAATTGGCATTTTTAATAATTTCATGTTGTTATTTTGATGTCAAATGTTTTATTATATAAGCTTTTTAGAACTAATGTAATTGAGTTTTATTTAAATGCATTTGTCTTATGTTGTTGTATTATTTTTTCTAAAATATTCTGTAAATACAAAAAATATGTAATTTGAAATCATTTACTAAACTAAATTTTCTTAATGACAATTATATATTTATTGAAAATTTAAAAACTATAAACATTTT
Source organism: Latrodectus hesperus (assembly GCA_037975125.1). Lineage (NCBI taxonomy): Eukaryota > Metazoa > Arthropoda > Arachnida > Araneae > Theridiidae > Latrodectus > Latrodectus hesperus. Next base: position 61,430,243 of record CM075862.1, read on the forward strand.
AAAGTTTTGATAACATGTTCCTTTTTAATTTGCCAAAAAGTCAATATATTTCTAATTTAATTATCATGTTTTAAGTATAAAATATTAATAATTATTTCAAGATTCAACTTTATGTTATAATTCAATGTAAATACATCAAATCTTAGTTTTATATAAAATATGATAAATATATACATTTAACCATTTAATACATACATATTAACCAAATATATACATTCACCATTTAATTTTCTGATGCATAGCAGGTGAATTTTTATTCTTAAAATCAAATCAGTTAGGCATTAGATGTGATTTGTTATATATACTTTGAATATCCAAGAGAGCTTTTTATAGTTAATTTTTCTAGTTGTAAAAATATTTTAAATAAAATATTTACATTTTAAATGTAAAATATAATTTTCTTTACTTTTTTTTATTTCAGTTAAGGGTACTATTGTTCATCCTGATCCGTTATCATCAAGTAACCAACTAAGAGTTGAATTTTGTGAAAAATTCGATGATTTGCCACTATTTTGTGATGGTAAACAATACAATTTTCTATTTCTGAAGCCTTTATTTCACCCATATTTATGTTTAGCTATAAACTGGTTTACCCTATTATTTTCTGGGAATAATCTTAAAATGTTATATTATAATAAAAATTTAACTAGGAAATAATGAAACTAAAAATCTATAAAACTATGTAAATGGCTGAGTATCTGTTCAAAAGAGAACAAGTATTTGTGTTAATTAATAATTATAAATTAATTTGAATTAGGAATTAATAATTTTATGAATTTAAAGTAAATTTACCAGTGTTAAAATTGAATCTCAAATTAGTAAAACTAAAAATAAATAAAATATATTAGATTCAGCAATTGACTTGACTTTAAGAACAGTATTCAGTAGTCTTCAGTTATATGAATTAATGTGCAAAATTGTCTTCCATCAAGAATAATTTAAATTATCTGTATCTACTTTGAGCATATAAATGATTCTAATTATAAATTTGGAAACTTCAGTTTTCTGCATTGATTTTCAACATAATGCTTCTGGATAAAAGACAGTAGATAATGTTGTGCCATTTTCTTTTAACAGTGCCATGAAACATGTGCCTTTTTTGCCATACATCAGGTACTCCGTTAGTTGCAATTATTGAATATTTACTAAAACCTCCAATTTTGTTGATAGTCTTTTGAACAATATCATCATAAACATCTTTGCTTTTTTTTCTTTAAGAGTGTAGATATCAAGAAGCTTTTCTTTAACACTGAAATCTTCAAAAGTGATCCAAATAATTATATAGCTAATATCCGCACAGTCAGTGCTTTCATTAAGACATGAGGAAAATATATACAATCTTTAATAAATTTAAGCAAGGATTTTTCTTTCAAACAAAGATCAGCAATTATTCTGTGCAAAGTTTAATTGGAGAGTGGCACTGATTCAAATCTCCCAACCATTTTAATGTCTCCAAAAGTCTTCTATTTTCAAAGCATAAATTAAACTAATTTCAATGAAGGTTTTTTTCCTTTTGCATATTCAATTGATATTGTAATTTAAGCATGTAAAGAAGAGGATTGATTTTAAGAGATTTTATCAAATAGTCTGTTTGTAATTTTTATTTATTTTTAAAGTTTGCAATCCACATATGTAGATTTTCCTTGTATGCCATAGATGCTAATGTCAAACATCATGTACTGTGGTGTATAATTCAATGAAAAATATTAAAAAAATGACTTATATTTTAGTAAAGGATTATAAATCCTTCACTGTATAAAAATGAGATATTTTTGAAAATTTATTAGAGTTTAAAATAAATAATTTAAGGTTTATTAAAAATTATTGATTATGATTTTGATTTGAATTTGTAAACAATTAATTTGAAAATGAATAGCTTTCTTGATTTTATGAACTATTTGTATGCATTTTATTTACATTTATTTGACATCACATAATGGGCAGCCTAATGATCTAAACTTGTTGGAAGGCAATTTTAATTATCAAGAGTTCTATAAAATTTTGTAATTACTCAGTAGAAATCTGAGGAGACCCCAGCATGTTCAGACATGTCCTAGCGTACATTATAGCTGCCAACAATATATCTGTGGATTTAGTTATTGATTAGCAGTTATAGTTAAGTGAGGATTATGGAATCGTATTCATGTAGTGAGATGAAAGCAATTTTGAGCTATAACTTTATTCATGGTTTCAGCATAGATCAGTGTATAGAAGAATTGAAATTTGCATTAAATAAGGATTGTCTATATCATACATAATCAGGTGGTGCAAAAAAATTTTAAAAGGCACATTTTACTCTGGAGGAAGCTGAGAGAATGAAGGCTGCAAACGTCAATAACAGAAGAAAACACTTCTATCGTAAAGAAAATGGATTGTGATGTATTAGTAAACAGAGATTTACACTTTTAAACACCAGCTATTCATTTCATTTTGAGTGACCATTCACAAGTAAAGAAACTTTGTTGTCGTGAGATGTTGCATAGTTTGACAGAAGAGCTGATGACTTGTGTGACATGGTGTCAGAAGGTGCTGAAAATTTTTTATAAGAGACAATCTTGGTATGTGTGTAGCTTTGTGACAGGTGATGAAACTTGGGTGTACAATTAAAATATGCATACCAAAGCCCAAAACAAAGTTTGGGTGTTTGATGATGAAGACACACCCAAGAAAAAAATAATAGCTGTATTTTTTAAATCAAGTGGAATTGTAAAGTATGCTATTTTGTAACCAAAAAATATATTCACATCTAAGTAATAGACTGAACAGTACTTGCTTTGGGCATAGATTTTTATGGACTGTATGCCTAGATTATACAATCTATAAAAATCTGTGCCCAAAATCAAGAATTTACACATGATTTCTCCACCATAACAATACTCCAGCTCACAGTGCTAAGCTTGCTCTGAGTATGTGACCACAACTGGAATGGAGTTTCTTGAACACCCCTTACAGTCTGTCTCGCTTCTGTGACTTTGCAATGTCACCGCATGGGAAAATAAAGCTGAGAGAAATATTATTTAATAGTAATAAGAACCTTCTGAGTGTTTAGGACAATGAGTGGGTCTCATTCTCGAGTAAAACATGGCAAAGTTGGTTTAAAGACTGGTTTTGGCCCATAGAGAAGTGCATTGAATGTGGTAGAAATGACTTTGAAAGAATTCAATAAATAAGCTGTATTGCAAAATATTTATAGTACTCTTTGTATATTTATTTATATGTATCACTTTAAATGAATTTTTTTTAATTTTAGCGGATGTTGTGAATGATCCTTTAATTCCAGCACCTATTTGGAAACAGCCTTCTTCTATAAACAAAATCTATAATGTGCCTATCGTTATTATGAGTGGTATGTTAAACTAAAAGTTATACTTTGATATGGGATTTCAAAGTTTGATTGTTTGACAATTTTTTTAATCTTAATATTTTAGAATAAAGATAGTAAATGTATTATATAATACCTCTATACTTAGCTACTTAATCAGTGGCATGATAGCCCTGTGGAGCCAAAGCCTATAGTGCCCATATATGTTTTTGTAACCAGGATCCCTGAGATGCGAAGAATATTAGGTGATATATCCTAATGTATCCCATTAAATGGTCAGCCTAATGCAAAACCCCCAATGTTTAGCTCTCAAGCATGCATGGTACTCAGTTTTATCAACCCTCTGAGGGGATGAAAGGCTGAGTTAACTTACCCAGCCAGAGGAACAAACCTCCGGTCTGTGTCTTGAAGCACAAAGTGCTACTGCTAAGCCACAGGGCTTTATATATATATATATATATATATATATATATATATATATATATATATATATATATATATATATATATATATACATACATACACATACAGGCATACATACAAAATTCCAAGAGAAAGCAAAAATGAAATAAATGATGTATTTATGTATAAGTTGTAAACTATGAGCAATTTGATGTTAAAGTAAAGGCAACTGCTACAGAACTTCATATTGTACTATAAATGAGTTATGTTAAAAAATTACGATAATTTTTTAAGTTATTTTTCAATGAGTTTTTGATTTTTTTTAATAATTTGCGTTAATTACAGTATAACAAATAATTAATTTTAAATATTAAACACATTTTCAATGCATTAATTTCATTAAAAAATGGAACAAATTAAATTTTTATTTTTTCATTTATTATAATAATAAATTCTAGTAATTTAAATTTGTTTCAACTATGATTTATATAATAAGTTCATGATTTTGTAAAATTTTGAAATTTTGATGCAAGTGAAGAAAGTTTAGTGTAATATTCTTTGATATCATCAAGCACTCTAAATAGTCATTTCTTTAGTATATCTATTTGTAATTTTTTGTCTTTTAGTTTAATTAAAATGAAACTTTAATTGTATGTAGTAAAATCTTATTCTTTCCAGAGTAATAATTTTCATTTTAAAGCTCTGAACATGTTATATTCTGTCTGTCAGTTATTTTAGGAATAACTTGAGAGACAGTATATTATAAATAATTTAGACATTGCATCCTTATTCTGGTAAAGTAACATTAGAAAATAATAATGGCACTAAATAGTTTAAACATTATTTTTTATTATAATATGGTTTTAAATATGTGATTACTCTGTAAAATTTCGTACTGTCAAACAAATTCAGTTTGGCTGCTATTTTCATATTGTAAATAATTTATCACTTATTCCAGGAATACATTATCAATTAATTAAAATAAAGTCTTATTTAAGATAAACATTTAGAGAGTTAGATGCATTTAATTTAAGGTATCAAACTCAAAGTGAACTTTTATTTTTAATTTATGTTAAATTTTATCATAATTTATGTTACATTTTATCAAAATTGTATTATATTTATGTTAAATCTATCATAAGTTTCTATCTCTGTATCAGTGGCAAAATAAAAATACATTTTTATTTTGCAAAATAAAAATACATACACATTTTATTTTCAGATGAAAATGCTCAATTTTTACCCTTAACTCTTGAAACACTTATTCACCAACCTGGTATAAAACCATCAATGGTAGTGGTAAGTATTTGTTTAAATGTAGTTATTAAGATTTATTTGAAAGTGTTTCGTTTGAAAAGTTATGTTTCTGGCCGTCATAATTATTGTTGTAAAAATTGTTATTGAATGTTTTAACCTGCATATCATTAAACTTCAATAATTTGGTTCCTGTTTTCTAGGTGTGTCATTTACCTAAAAATTCAATGGTACAAAAACTGTCAGAAATATTTGGATTCATTTCAGAGGAATTGACACAAACTTCAAACCATTGTGGTATTGTAAGATTATATTAGTGCACATTTGTTTTTCACTATTCTCCTAATTTCATGAGAGCTAAGCAAAGCATAATTCAATCACTTAATATTATTTTTTGCTGTTTTTAATCCTTTTCTCTTAAGCAGCCAGACTTCAATTATTGTTCATGCCAAAAGACTGGTTGATTTATCATTTATGCTTAGAAAAATATCATTGCACTCAAAGAAATGATTAATTTTAGTATTGCTAATTTAAATATACATTGATAAAATATTTGCTTTTTGTGCCAATTTGTATGAAATATCGATTTTCAAATATGCTCTTCCAAGTGTATATTGAATATCAATTATGTTGATAGTTAGCTGTTTAAGTAGATTGTAAATAAACTTATTAAAATCTGTAGTATTATCTAATTTTTCGTTTGGTAATTTTTGAGTAAGAAATTTGTTATCATTTTCTTATACAATAATTTAAATGTGCTTTCAGCTTTGTAAGCTAGAGTTTCATGGAATAAAAATATTTATTAAATGTTTTCACCTGATGAGATGATTATTTCACTTTAATTTCCTTTTATTTAAATACTCTTATATGTATTGTTGCAAAATAGTAAATGCAAATTTTATTCAGTTGCTGAAATTAATATGCTCTAAATTTGCCATTAAATTTTTATTAAAATATTTACTAGAAATATAATATTAGAAATAATTATTAAAATTAAAATTATTTTGCTTTATAATTTTTTTTTTGATTATATTTTAGATAGAATGGCTGAAGCTTTTGAAATTGCTAATGTACTGTATCCAGATGCAGTGAGTTGAAATCAATTATTATTTTCGTGATTTAAATAAATTTTAGATATCCAAATTTTCATATTGATTCATTTGTATAGTTGATGAATCTTAGAAAGGTCATTATTTTGTTGCAGCATTTATGGAAGATTTAATTTTTCTTGCAACAATTCAATATTAATTTAATTCTACGTTTCTGGTTTATTGATATATTAGTGTAAATTTAAATGTATCTTAATGAAATTTCTATACAAAAATTTTTTTGCATGTATTTGAAGTACCTTTTACTTAACTGTACTCATTACCTTAAAAAGTTTATTATGTCTCCATTTTATGTTCCTGAAATGATTATAATAAAAATTTATTGCTTCAAAATGGGTTAACAATATGAAATCAATAACATGTCAGCATCAGAAGAATCATTTATCAATTAAAGAGTATCTTTTTTTTTCAAATTCTTCATTAAGTAATTAACTTGCACAAGTTATTTTATTTTCATAACTCATTTTCACCTGTTTGAATAAACTTTGTTTCTTTAGTTTAAGATATCTGTAGTAATTTCAGCTAATGATCAATGAGATAACTCATAATTATCAACAAAATTTACTTTGTCATTATTCAAACACTGACTACAATATTAAAGAAATAAATTCAGAGGAAATCAACTAAACTTATATAAATCTATTTTTTGTTCATTTTTCACATAAATTTATTAAAATGTCTTAAATTGAGATTTATAAAACCAATACTGTAATGTCATTTATTAAAATTCATTATAGTTTTAAAAATAATTAGACTAAAACTGAAGTTTTATTAAATGTAAATTGCTTTATTTAGTTATATAACAAGTGATAACAATTTGAATTGTAACAGGGATAATGATGATTCATCTAAGAAAAGATAAAAATCTCAAAATTTATTTCTTATAGTTTTGAATTTGAATATCTGTAAGTAATATCTATAATAAAATATTTTCTGATGTTTATTTTCCTTATCATTCATAAATATTTTATTTGATTTTTCTCATTTGCTTAGATATTAGTTTATATATTCAAATATATTTGTCACTAGATTTTTATATCTTAAAATTGTTGAAAGATTGTTTTAAATTTGTATATTTTCTTAAATTTTAAGAATATGGACATGATTAAAATTTATATCCTTTTTTTCCAATAAAATAATTATAAATAAAATTATTGACATGTAAACAAAAAACACAATAATATATTTTGTGTTTTTTGTCTACATGAGAAATTTACTATGATAGTTGAAAATTTGTGTTTTTTTCTAATCATTTATGCATATTAATAATATATATATGTAAGTGTCTGCATCTGTTATATATTTTAGTTTGTATTCATTTAACACACATACTCTTACATATAATAAAATTATTTTATTTAGCTGCATTTACTGTCTTGTACTTCTGCATAAATCATTTTCATTTTTGGCAATTCTTCTGTGCTGTCAGTTTTGTGAAAAGTAGTTAGTGGTTAGAATAAATAGCAACTGCAATGTTAGTCTTAAAAGTTAAATTAAATGGGAATATTTAAAAATTTAAAAAAATCAGTTCTTCATTATATTTAAAAATTAGTTATGTTTATTTAGTGTAAATTTAATAATTGTTTATTTAAAATGAACTCTTATGAAATTGTATTATTTGTCAATTAAAGTATTAAATTTTGATTAAATGTTTTCAGGGAGAAATTATATTCATCGCTGAAAATGTTATATTAGCACCTGATTTTCTATTTTATTTTGGCCAATTACTATCAATTCTAAGGTTAGATTCATCATTATCATCTGTTTCTGCCTTAAATGAGAATGGTATGAAACAATTTTATTAATATTACCTTTATTAAATAATTTATTGATTTTTTAAACTGTTTAAAAAATAATGCTTATTTAAGAATAATTGCCATTTTTACAATTTGATAAAATGTGGATATTCATAATATAATCACAAGGGAGAAAACTTGTTTTTGGAATGTTGCTTGTGAAATATATTTTGCTATGAAAATAATAAATTTTAATATTTAACTGAAATTTAACATAGGCCAAAATTTTTAAATAAGCATTTGCTTATTTTACTATTAGTAAAATTTAGTGTCTTTGTATACATCAGAGGTGTCCAACCTGCAGCTTACAAGCCACATGCAACTCTGAAAGATAATTTATAGCTCATGATAAATGTACCCGAGTTCACTTTTCATAAAATTACTATTGTTCATATGTGTTTTAAAATGTCTTTTTAATTACTGACTACTGAGATGAAAGACTAAGCGCAATGTTGTAACAAATTTCATTTCCATCTAAGTTAAAAATGATATGACTCTTCAAAAACTGTGTAAAAGAACATAAGCAGTGTTGTAATCATCTGTAATTGATCGACTCCAGACCAATTTTGAATTTGTAAACTTTCATTGCAACGGACAGTTAACATTGTTATCTGGAGGAAACAATTTTTATCCCTCTTGCTACTGATATAATTTGTAATCTGGAATTTTTGGCAAGTTAACTGTAATTTGTTCCATAGTATGCAACATGTGTTGTTATTGTCTTAATAATGCAAAACTTGTATTTTCTAAATTTTATTTATTTTAAGTTTGCTTAAAAATATGAGGACAGAGAATGAAAATAAGAATAGAAAATATGAGCAAGAAAATAGAAGTTTTAATAATGAAATGGGAGGAGAACATTTTTATTAACTATAGCAGAAAAGTATTTGTAAATCTACAATCAAATATTATCTTCAGACTCATATAGCTAAAAAATACTAGAGTAATTTCGCTCCTTCTCTCTTATTCCTGATTTACCAAGATGAAATGCAGTTGCCACCTTTCATCTAACAACAGGACATGACTGCCTCGCTTCTCATTTGAAGTGCTTTGTCAGTCTTATTGTCCCCACTTGTTCACTCTGCTGCTTTGGAGAAGTTACGCACTGGGATCATCTGTCCCTTTGTGGAGCCCTTTGCTGCTCAACGGAGGAAGCAAGATATTGGGAGGCAAGATTGCTACTTCCTGGAACCAGGGGTACGTGTACCTTCCTGGGGCTTGAGCAGCCACCAGGCGCATGGGCATGTGGTGGATCGCCAAATGTCCTGTAGGAATGACAGGATAGCCTTGAATATAGAATCAGAGGCTGCGAACCAGCTCCCGTAAACCCTGGTGTTGTGCGATCCGTGCCTAGGGCTAATTGGCACCGCGGTATTGGTGTCTTAACGGAACCTCTAGTTGCCTGGCGAACTTCTAGAGTAATTTGCCTTGTCCAGTAACTCAGGCAATGCTGGGTGGACTTATATTACCTGAGCTTATTTATTGTTAGCTTGTGGCTAAAAAGACACAAGATATAACAAGCCTTTCTGCATTTGCAGGTGAAGCCTCTAAAGTAGACCTTGCTGAAAAAGACAAGGGAAATCAGAGGCAATCTTGTGAAGGGGCAGCAATGAATCTTTCACTTGAGGTAGAAATGACCTGCAAACCATCTTCTTCTAGTGAAAGTTAGGAAGCTATCCCTAGCATGACTGACTTTCTGACCAGATGGGACTGTTTCAGCAAGACCCTATCTGCTGGAAATGTCATACGCAAGAGGAAACGGCAGAGCATATCATTTACGAATGTGAGGCTCTTGCCCTCCCTAGGTTAACTTCTTTAGGCATACTAGAGAGTTACACCTAGACTCCATTAAAAAGTTATCGGACTTTATTAATAAAGTGGGTGACCCGAGCAACTGGAACTAGGAAACATTGGGTTTGAAGTTAATGATACAAAATGGTGATAAAAGCAGAGGTGCCTAATGACATACAAACCCATTTCTAAGAAGAAGAAGAAGAAGAAGATTGCTACTTAGACAAATGACTTTGGTCTATTTTCTGTAATTTACATTTTTGTAACCTTTTGCCCTTCGTATTTTACCTGGTCATTGGAAATAAAAAGAATCTCAAAAATATAAAGCTAGCAATTTACGTTGACATTATGAAACCAATCATCCTCAGTATCTATCAAATTCCAAATTAAGATCAAACAGATTTGCTTCATCATCATCATTATTCATGGCGTGCCAGCCCAGGATGGGCCTAGGCCTTCTGAACAACAAGTTTCTTTCAGCCACCTCTACTGGCAGCTAAACTCCTCCAACTTCTAGTCCCAAGGAACCTACAGTCTTCCTCGACTGCATCCACCCATCTCAGCTTGGATCTTCCCTTTCTTCCTGTGGGAAAGATCCAAGCTGATGGGTTTTGCCAAGAAAATTTCCTTAAGGGTTTTATTGTCTTTCATTCTGATAACATGCCCAATCCAATCGAGACGGCCTATTTTAATGTAACGTGTCTGGCTTCTTGTACAATCGGTAGATTTCTGTCTTGTATCTTCTGTGTCAAACAAGTCACATTTAAAATGACTTATAATGCAATTTAATTCCAGATCCAGCTCCAAAGGTCCATCTATGATTTCCTCCTGTGTAATCGTGGGATCAACAGTATAATCATTAATCTTTAGCAGATCTTCAAAATGCTCAACCCATCTCTCCAAAATTTCAGAGCCTTCACTAAGGATAACACCAGCCTTATTTCTACAATAGTTGATTTTAGGTTTAAAGTCTCTTCGACAATAACTGATAACATGAACTGACCTCTTGAAAGAATGCATGGCATTCATTGGTCTTCTTGAGGTGTTCCACTTCCTTGAATCTATCTTCCTCAAACGCCCTTTTCTTAGCCCTTAAAACCTTCTTCTCACATCGTCGTGCCTTATGGTAATCCTCTAACAAACCCCTAGTACCATGCTGCATAGATATTTTATATGCAATAAGTTTTTGCTCATTTACATCTTCACATTCGTCATCAAACCAATCCTTACTTTTCTCCTTAGTCTTGTGGCCCAAAATTTCAGCTGCTGTATCAGAAATGGCCCTCTTAAATTGGCACCATAGTTCTTCAAGATCGGCCACATTGGAGATATCTAATTTCACTTCCGAAATTCTCCTTTCTAAAGTCTCTCTATAGTTATTGATCACTGTATCCTCTTTAAGTTTGTTACAATCAAACCTTTTTATCTTTTTACTTTGTTCTTTATTGGCATTGGAGACTTTACCTCTTAGCCTAGCTAACACTAAATAGTGATCACTGTCAATATTAGCTCCTCTAAAAGTTCTAACATTAATCAAGCTTGTAAAATGCCTAGCATCAACAAGAACATGATCAATCTGGTTAAGTGTTACCCCATCCGGTGATTTCCAGGTATATTTATGAATGTTTTTACGTTCAAAATAGGTACTACCAACCACTAGGTCATGTGCAATAGCAAATTCAATGACGCGTATACCATTATCATTTGATTCTTCATGAGCACTATGGCCACCAATAATGGGTCTGAACTCTTTCTCTTTACCTATTTTAGCATTCAAATCACCCAAAACAAGTTTTACATCATTATGTGGGCAGCTCCTTAAGCACTCAGAGAGCTTTTCATAAAATATTTCCTTCTCTTCATCCCCTTTGTCCTCTGTAGGGGCATGTACATTAATAATACTATAATTTGCAAGCCTCCCCTAAAACGTAACTTGCATAATCTTGGCGTAATAGCTCTAAAATCCATAATTAGATGTTTCAACCTCTTATTAACTAAGAAACCAGTTCCCTCTATGTGCTTTTTGTCGTGGCAGCTGTAAAACAATAGATGAGTTCTCTTGTCTAGGGAACCCTGACCAGTCCACCTCATCTCCTGGACCGCAGCAATATCCACCTTGTAACTATCAAGTTGCTGTATAAGCTCCTGCAGGGCTCTAGCACGATAGAGAGAACGCACATTCCAAGAACCAAAAATCAAGTCCTTAAGCCTTTTCCGAGTTCGTCTACGAGATAGGCACCGGTCAATTTCCTGTTCAGACTTCGAAACCGAAAGTTTTTTCCGGGGTGAGGGGGTTAACCTCACGCCCAACCCCCAACCTGGAGGGCCAGTCCCCTGATATAATCCCCAGGGGCAGGGTACCCGGCTATCCTCCCAAGCGCGTGGCACCTATTTTAGTCGCCTTTTACGACATGCATAGGCTACGTTGGGACTATTCTTATCCCCCGGTCACCACACGGGGCAGATTTGCTTCTTTAAAATCAAATTTAAATAAACAATAGTCAAGTTTGATAACCCTTAATAATCAAGGGTCAAGCTAATGTGGTTTAAACCAGTTTTGTTATTGCCTGAAATATTGCTCAGGCAAAACACCTGTATGGAAAGAAATAGTTTATTAAAAAAATTTGGAAGACGTACTTAAAGTTTTAGATCGAAATAAACCAGCATTGTACAAAGTTGTTTCTCAAATTCCCTTTTTCAAGACACACAACTGAACAATGTGTAACTGCAATTAATACATCCTTTGAATATAATTTAAAATATGATTTGAAGAATTGTATTGGATTCAACTTAGCCCTTGACAATCACAGATCTTCCACAACTGGCAGTGTTCATAAGTTTTGTTTCATGTGATTTTTGTATTAAAGAAAAATCATTAGAATTAATAGCACTTCAAGAGTCAACCAGTGGTGTCAATATTAAATATGCGTTAGATTCCATAATGAAAACTTCTGATGTGCCTGTTAATAAATTTGTAAGCATTTGCAACTGTTGGAACTTGTAAGTATTACAAATACTGGATAAAAAAATCGGTCTTATTGGGCTTTTAAGAGACGACTCTCAAAATCTACAGTTCATACTGATTCACTCCATAAATTCACCAAGAACATTTTGTTACAAAATATTTAAAATATCCTGATATTATGAAAACAGTGTTACACATTGTAAATTACATGCGATAACTACATTTCTAAAAGAAAAAGAAATAACCTATTCAGAATTAGATGAGGAGTGATTACAAGATTTATTGTTTTTGACTGATTCATGGAACATTTTCAAACACTGAATTTACAATTGCAAGGGAAAGATAAAATAACATCTGACTTCTCACAGTGTATATTTAGTTTTCTAACAAAATTACAAATTTTTCAAAAGGACTAAAAATAAAACATCTTGTTTTTCTCCTCAAATTAAAAAAAAAATTGTTTAATTGTTAAACAAGAAAATCTCAACAAGTGTGTTAAAAAAAAAAAAAAAAAAAAAAAAAAACTAGAAAGAATATGGACAGAATTCCAAAATAGATTTCAAGACTTAAAACAATTTATATATTGCCTCTTGATTTTTTTCTGATCCATTTGAAATTAATATAATTCAAGGTAAATTTTCCTTTCCAATATAATTATGATTCAGAAAGCATCTGGGAAATTAGAATTAATAGAGATGCAAGAAGAGCAAATTGTACAATTAAAATATAAGTCGATGGCCCATTTCTGAATTTTACAAATTTCTACTGATTTAAAGTATCCAGAATAAAAAAAGGCTACTTATCAAATTTCAATATTCAGAACAACATACTTATGTAAATAATTTTATTACACTTTAAATTGTATGAAATCCCTAGACCGATCAGTATTAACTAATCAGCATCTCAAAGAATTACTGAAAAGTTCTGTCATCAATTATTTACCAAATATTAAAGAATTATCAAAAAAGTTAAATAAATGTTTTCAATTTTTAATATTTAAATTCAATGCAAATATTTTGTACTTTTATTTATATGTTTTCAATAAATATAATTTGTATAAAAAGTTTTATAATAACATTTTTTGCTTACCTTTTAAGTATGTAATTAATTACGGCTTGGAAAAAATTTCAAATTTTGAAAAATGGCTCAGACTATCAAGGAGCTTGGTATATATGTTTGGAACATGAGTTATATAATGTAATTAAGAAAAGCAATTAATATCCATTAGAATTAAATCAAATTTTTGACAAATTCAGCTTACATCAACATTTACAGATTATTTTAGTGCAAATTTTTCTTAAAAGTATTTTTAAATGTACTTTTCTTTTTCCATATATTTTTGAAGTTCTTGAAATGGTCATATTAACCTGGTGATCTTTAACTTTTTAAAACTTAAAAAGGATTAAAATTTTTTAAATTGAAATGTTAATGGTCTTTCTTTAGAATTTTAAATTGATAATAACAATTCTAACCTAAAATAGTTATTTACTAGTTTTTACATTGGATTTTAATAAGTTTCTTTCACGTTCAAGTGAATTATATAAGGAAATGTAATTTATTAGTTTTAATTTAACAGAATTTTCAATTAGCATAATTTTTGTTTAATTTAAAAGTACTATATAGTACCCTATATTTTAAGGCTAATGCATTCTATAACTAGTGTATAATTTGATAAAAAAATTCATGTTGTCTTTTAAGTGAAGATTTGAATTTCATTATCTAAATATTGATGAATGTTCTTATTTTATAATTGATATTACTTCCTGGAATACAGACTTAGATCTGTAGCTTTTAATTGGATGAAATGAGTATATTTTTTTAAAAGAAAATTGGCAGAAAGATTAATTTATTGTTACTTTGTGCTACTTGATGTTGTAAATTAACAATTTACAACACACTTACTCTCTGATTCTAAATCCCTGGTTTCAAATTTTAAAAGAAATCATCAGTTTAATATAAAAAACAGAAATTAATTATGATGAAATGGAATATTTCTACAATCTGAAATTTTGCAAATGTACCGCAAAAATATCAAAATTGAGTCAACTGAAAAGATTGTTAAAATTTAGAAAAAAATTCACATTTCCATATTTTATGAAAATTAGCAAATGATTAAAATTTCAGATATAAGGAATTAACTGCTGAATAAAATATTTTTAATATTGAGCATAAAAAATATTGTTTCATATTAGTAGTTTTATGTATAAAATGTTATGTGTGTGTGAATGAAACATTTACAAGAACTTCTTGGCTTTCTTTCCTTCACATTTATGTTCTTATATTTTGGTAGTCAATTAATAATTAGCGGTTTTAGCTTTTTTACTTAATATTAAATAAACATTATTTCTGATATGGAAAATATTCAAATATTTGGAAGGTTTTTAATTAAATTCTTTTATTCCATCTAAAAGTATAATCCATTTCTTCTAAATGTAAGTTATGTATAATTTTGATGGGATGTTGTTTTTCTGAATTAATTGTAGTTTTTAATTTTTGTTATTAACTTTCATAGATTAATTGTACTTCAAAATTTGAATCTACCTTTATGTCTTTTATGTCTTACATTATGAAATTCTCAAATTCACCCTTTTTTGTTTCACAAGTTTATTTATTTGCATTACATATCTATTGCCAAAGCTGACAACAATTTTAACAATTTAGTCAATTGACTGAATTTCCTACATTAATTTAAAGAAAAATTATTTAAAATGCTTGTTAATTTACTAAGTTTCAATATTCACAAAAAACGATTTTTGACTATATAATATAAAATACATTATAACAAAGTAATCTAATTACAAATGAAGCTATTAATGTAGTAGTAATGTTTATTACTTCTTGGGTGCTTCTTATTTGTTGTTATATATAATGCAACAAAATTTTATTCTTTTATTTAAAACAAATATAGCAAAAATATTATTTGTTTTAATTTACAGTATATTATATACACTAAAATAATCAAAACAGTAATTGCCAAGGGCATACTTATTAATATAATAAATCAATAAAACTTTGAAAAATCCTTATATATTATCATAAATTTAATTTTGATTCTGCCAAGTGTGAGATGTTTATTCTGTAATTTAGTTTTTGAATGACAAAGGGACTGCACATGTAGTTATTCATTGTCAGTTGAAAGATTTATGGCAACAACTGTATGTCAGTTTAATGTGTCTACAGGTAGTGTAGGTAGTTTAATGGTAGTCGAACTAAAGTCCATGCTAAAGAATAGATTAGAAGACTGTCAGTTTCAGAGGTTATTATTGAGATAGTGAAACACAAAGTACTGCAAAACAGGAGAAACACTATCCACAAATTTGTTGCTAGGATAGCTGGAAGTTCTTTGGCTGAAAAATTTGTTATCACAAGTGTTGTGCTCAATGGGTACTCTGGTAAAGTCATGACTGGTGTTATTTTGGATCATAAGGGGTTTGTGATCAATTTGACAGTTGAGCTCTATGAAATTGAGATACAGAAATTGGAGCATCGTCTACAAAAAATATGTAGAAAAAGATGATGATTATGTCGAAAAATAAAGCTAAGTTTTTTCTTTCCAATTTTATTAATTTTTATAGTATTACTCTATTCTATAGTATTACTTATTTTTTATTAAAAATGTTATCAGTTTGTAAAATTGTTGAAATCTTTATTTTCTGGATTGACCCACATATCTGTAATTATAGAAATGAATGTTTATGATTAATTTTTAAAACATTTTTTGCTATTTTCAGTACCCATATAATTTGTTTAAAACTTTCTACAATTTTATTTGCAACAAAACCTTTAATCACATGCAATAACTAAAATGGACATTTATAGTCAAGTAGAATGCAGAAAATTAATACTGTTAATATTGTTTTCAGATAGTGATTTGATTAGATTGCAAAATTCTTGTGCCTTTTGGAAAGTTATAAAAATTGCAAGAAGAATATTTTAAATTTGAATATCTTTGAAAAATTTAATCCTTTTAGATTATTTTAGAAAATTTTTTAGTTTTAATTTTTTTATAATCAATTTTTATGTGAAATATAAACCTTCTTTTTTATATTTAAAAAATAAGTAATTTTAGGAAAGTTAAATTATTTTTATCAATCTCTTGCAAGGGATCCACAATATTTGTTTCAGCAATCATTGCTGATTATGACTGGATGTGTTGAAATCATAGGCATTGGTTATCATATGCCATCATGCAAACAACTTTTATTAATCATAATCGCTTTGTGTATTGCCTTACCAGATATCATGGAAATGTATTTTTTATTAAATGATGTTGAATTTAATACTGAATTTTCTTTTTTGACACATGTTTGTGGTTTTTCATCAGCATAAGCGAAAAATTTACTTGTATAATTAAATTTTTTTTTATTATTTCTTAAAAATAAAAACTTAATATATTCTTAAATAGTAAAAATCAAATGAATCCAAAAAATAAACTTTGAATTTTTACAGAACTTTTTATGACTCTAGATTAATATTTAGGTCTAAATCTGAAGCCAATGTTTAATTTGGATTTGTTGATGAAACTATAGTTTTAACTTAGTTAAAAAGTAAAACCATTTTATTATAATGATTTCTGATGAATTATATTTAACTAAGAACTTTAAATTCAGCAATATCCTTAATGTAATTTTTTTATTTTACGAAATAACCTTTTTAAAGATTTATAGGATAAAATTTTATTTAAATGATAAACATTAAGTAATATTAGATATTTTCTATCTTAAAAGAATATCTCATTATAAATTGTCTTTTTATTTTCATAAATAATGTAACACTATAACAACAACAAAATGTTAATGTAGTGCTTTAATGTCAGTCCATGTTTTATAATTCGCCGACCAATGCCTGAGTGACTCCTAGACTGTTGGTCCCGGGTTCGAATCGCGGTTTGGGCATGGTTGTTTCTTTCTCTGTCCTTTCTTCAGAGATGATGTAAATGTGATCCACCCTATAAACGGGTTTGTGGTGGTATGGTGTGAGTAATGCTACTCGCCTTTGTGACTTGGTTCCCAGGTGCCTTCTGGGTAATGATAAATGATTAGAGTTTCCAGTCTTGTTGTGGTGAAGGGTTAGTCATCCAGTGCCCACTGTTATTATAAAAAATGTTTTATTATTCTTAAAATTTTATACTTTCTTGTTTCTGTTTAATAATAAAAAAATTAAGAGAAACATAGTTAATTTGTATCCATGAATATTATATCATTCATTTAAGGTTCAGAAAAATTTTGTAAGTTACATATTAAGAATGATTAAATGTTATTTTCTTAGTAACATTTAAAAGTCACAGTTGAGATTTCTTTTTCCTTGCTTATTTTAATACAATTTAAAATTTCAGTGAGAATATTAAGTGCCTTTTCACAATGATTTGAATTAAAATATTAAAGTAACCTTTCATGAGTTTTTGCATTAAAATTAAGTTTTTTTAGTTGATGCTACATATATATTTTTTATTAATTACTTCATATTATATTTTAGTAATAACTTTATAAATAAATGTTTACATTTTCATGTTTTTAAAATTTTCTTATACCTTTGTTACATTTAAGTTGTAATTACTATTACTAATTATGATATTTTATTTTGTTTATTTGTCCTATTTTAGGATTTAAGCATCTTTCTGGT
This sequence comes from Latrodectus hesperus, assembly GCA_037975125.1. Taxonomy (NCBI): domain Eukaryota; kingdom Metazoa; phylum Arthropoda; class Arachnida; order Araneae; family Theridiidae; genus Latrodectus; species Latrodectus hesperus. The sequence goes on from CM075862.1 coordinate 61,448,504, forward strand.
GACCCAACTTTAGCATATCGTGTGGAATCTGTTTTTAATGTTGCTACTTTAGTGAAGAAGGAATATTTTCAGAAATCTTTGTGTCATAACAAGTTAGTTAATTTACCTCTCAAAAAATTGATTTTGATTATTACATAATTGTTTAAGCTTTGTTTAATAGATATATTTTATTTTCATGTTTTATCATTTTACATTATTGTTAAACTTAATCTTAAATTATTATTTTCCTCTCTTAATATTCCAGTGTGTTGTTTTTATTTAAGATTTATGGTCAAGACTTGTTCAGAATTTCCATAATGATTTAGCGGAATATTTTTGTAAAGTTAATAAAAAGTGAAATGGCATAGAGTGTATATTGTTTATTGCTTACTATATTTTGAAATGATTTGTAATTTTAATTCTGTACATTGGTTTGGTTTGAAATGAAAATTTTTAAATGAGAATAGTAAATGAGATAAAATAATTGAATAATAAATAGGATATTTCAAAAATTAAAAGTGTTTGAATTTTTGCTATATATTATTTTTAAAAAATATTTTCACTTTTATTTAATATCAGTATAATGAATAAAAGTGTATTCTTATACTCTTATTTCTCTGTATTTATTGTTTATTTAAAAAGATATTTTATATTTGCTTATGAATATTACTAACAGTATTAAATTTATTTCATTTACATAATTAAGAGATGGTAATTTGTTAATACAGAAGTTATTGTGAGCAATGAAAATATTTTTATGCCTTTCATGATTAAGAAAACATTTGTTTGTAAAATACTATGTTGAGATAATCTTAAGGTAAGTATTATTATATGAAATTAACCTTGTTGTTCATAAAAATTCTTTAATTTGAATTTTATAAAAAAAAATCTTGAATAGTTCTTTATAATGACATACAGAATTTTATTTATCATCCATCTTTTATTTTAAAATTATATCTTATTTTTGAAATCAGCTATGAATCTACATTTTATTTATAATGCAGTGAATGTCATTTGCAAAAATAATTTTGTTACTGGAAAGCTATCTTAGCATTTTATTTAGGCATTTTAAGTGCATGTTTTTTAGAAGTTTATGAAACACTATAAGCATGTGAAAACAAATGAAATATTAAAAAAGCATATTACAGAGATTTATAAGTTATTGACCGAAATTCATTGATTTTATTTTTATTCTTTACCTTAATCTTTGCTTTTAACTTTTTAAAAGTTATGCTCAGTTTTAAAAGTATATTTTGTTGAGTTTTTTCCTTATAAAAATTAAATATTGTAAGTGTAATTCAGCAGTTGTGTCTGTGCATTATTATTACTAATGGTTATTCTGATTTAATTTTTTCTTATGATTAAATTTTTCTAATAACTCTAAATATAATTTTTTTACAGGTCTGATGATTCATCCCATGTACCATTTAACATTGGTAACACAAGTATTGTTCCTGATGTATCACGTGTAACTTTGGCTTATTCAATTGACAATTCAACTACAAGGGAAAGTGTTTTCTCAGTTTTTCATTCCAATGATAAAACTATTACTTAGTAAGCAATTTTTTATATGAATTCAAATTTTAATAATATAGCTTTTATGTCAGAGTTTGTAGTTTATAAAAATAAATATAAAATATGAATCTATTAGAATTTGATTTTTCATAAGCATTAAAATTTCAATTGTTCTTGATTATAAAAATTAATCTAAGATGAAAATATTTTAAATTTATCTGTATTTCATTATATTGACAAAAAATACAAAATTTTATGTAATTATGGTAGTCACTCTAGAGTAAATTATTAAACTACAATATTGTTTAGTTTGAATTCACTATGTTCTAATTTGTTACACCTTAGAGTGAAATGTCAGCAAAAAATATTCTCTATAAAGTGTTTGTAGATACTAAGGAAAGAAGGTCTTAGAATAATAATAAAAAAACATTAAAAATATTTTTTATTTTTAAACTTACTAATGTTACTCATTATAACTTATCCCTTAGCTATGGAATATTATTGTGTTGCTATTTTAATTAGTATTATACCTGTTATACTATAGAAAGTATCTCAATAAATGTTCACGATCTTAAACTAAAAAGAAAAATATATTTGAGCAGTTTCTAAACTTTTCAAATTTTTTAGATAAGTAACTGATCTTTACTTAAATTGTCTGGTTAATATTCTTGGCTTTCCTTAATTACAATGATTTATTTAATAAAGTTTATAAGTCAAAGTAATCTAAGCATCGTTTTTTAGCCATATTCCAAAATATGTTGACAAATGCATTACACCAAGATTGGATTTCATAAGCTGATTTCAAACCATGATTACTCCTTGTACCTTGCTCTTGAAGTTGTTGATTATATTCTGATGCAAGTATTGTAAGAGTGTAGTTAGATTAGGCTAGAGAGATTCATGTGAACTGCTTAAAAAATCTAGTATTTCATTATCAACAATACAGTTAGGTATTCACAATGCAGTCAATATCAACAATGAAATTGTCAATTTAAAACCTTCTACTTAAAAATAAAAACTAAAATTTAAAAAAAAAATGGAAAAAGTCAGATTATAAAATTTAAATGCAAAGGAAAGATGCATGAAAATGAATTAGCATAAAATCGATTTTTTAAAATTTTATTTTGTAAATGGAATTGAGTATAATGGAAATGAGTGAGGACAATGTTAAAGACACAACCAACTAGTTTGTAAAATTTTGAGTATTCATAAATTAGAAGGTTTTAAAAATGAGTGTCTACTATCTGTCAAAGTAACAAGTTTTATATAAATTTCACTATCACTCTTCCAATTACATGAAATTTTTACTAATTAAGATATTTTAAATTTATTTTTAGCCATAATCTTTAATATAATAATATTTTAATTATCATCCAACTACACCCATTTGTTCAGTTTTATTTCTGCTGTAAAACATTGTATTCTGTTGATATTTCTTTATTTTTTAATTACTTTTTTGTTATGCAGATAATATCTTACATTGAATTTTATTCTGAATTGAATTTATCAGGGTTCTTACAACTCTTGGAAACTTCTAATATTTTGTCTTGACTCCTTGAAAATCATGAATTAATCCTGGAATTTTTATTTACCATAATGTTATTTGCATTTATTTTTATTATTCATACATTATATATGCATTGCATTTATATTTTGTTACGAAATATTAGGGTTTTTTTTAGTTTTTTGTTTTAATATTTTGAATTTTGTCAACGAAATTGTCTGGAGACAAAATTGAGTATTACCTTATAAAGTTACCACTAGATGGGGCAGTATCGATATTAAATAGTTATTGTAGTCATAACTGATGGCTAAAATTAGATCCAGTTCATCCACAATAGCTTCATGATGATCCAGTTCGGTCAGGATTAGATATAGTATTTAGATTTATGTGTGTGAAATGACAAGCATAATCAACCAATAAAATTTTCATGTGGTACAATATGATTATTGATTTTAGTTTATTCTTTTTCTATTTGTTTTTGTTGCCTTTATATTGTATAAAATTCACTGAATATTGATATTTAAGTATTAAATTTTTGAGTTAAAATTTACTTTCTATAATTTCTTTGGTGAAAATTGTGGATAAATTTCAGTGAATCAAGATGAATTTATATATTTATCAATGAAATAAAGACAAATAGATTATTATATGTGCCAGGTAAAAATGTTTTTTCAGTGACCATTCATTCTGGAAAAACCATTCAGAGATTGGCTTTTGCATAATAATAATAATAAATTAATTTTTGGAAGAGTTTAAATTGTTACAATCAACTGTAAGATTTTAAGATTGTATTGATGATAAATTTGATCCCATTAAAGATAGAGGAGATGCTTTATGTTTTAACTTTCTCTCAAACAGACAAAATTATTGCCTCTTAATGAAAGTAATTAATTTACTACTCTAGCATAGTTCAGCATCTGTTGAATGTGGATTTCCTGTAAACAAAAATTTGATGGTAGACAATTTAAGTTATCAATCAATTGTGTTGCTAAGTGTAGTATTGATGATCAGATCTGAAATATAGAAGGTGTCAACAATTTAATAATTAGCAGTGACTTACTTAATTTTGCTGCTGGTGACAAGCAAAAGTATAAATTATATTTAAATGAATTAAAACTGAAAAAAGGCAGCTGATTCCAGAAGAAAAGTGAAAAGCACTTGAAGAAATTGTTGAACTAAAAATCAAAAAGAAGCGTTTGGAAGATAACATAAATGAATTTGAAAAATCTACAATAGAATATGGTGAAGAAGATGAAAAACTGGTAAATAACATTAATTGCAAAATCAAACACGTGCCACCATGCTGCTTTACAGAAGTAATACTTATTATTCAATTTTAATAATGAATTGAAAGTGAAATCCTTAGAGGTGAGAAATTAGCATTTTCTAACAACAAATTATTGAATGAATGAAGAAATAGATAAGTATGAAATAGGGATGCAAAATCGTATAGTTTTAAAAGAGTTAGAAATGAAACAGAAGAAAAATTAAGAATTCCTTTTTGTAAACAATAATTGGGAAAATCGTGTCCTCTAATAGCTGTAATTATCTTGTTTAGAATAAGTGTATTTATTTGAAAAAAGATTGTTATATACATTTTGAAATACTCTTAATTAATAGATAAGAATCTAATAAAGATGTTTAAAAACTGTAAAATTACTATTATTTTATACAATGTATAATTCAGTAATGTAAAGAATATTGATTATTTAATTTAAAAAAATTTTGTTGCTGTAAATTCATTGAAGGCTTTTGAAGTTATCATTATATTGAGTTATTTCTAACTTAAATACGAAATATTGTCATCAATTTTTACTATTATTATTTCTATTATTTATAAACGTAATTGAAAAAAGTTGCATATGCATAATTATGTGCATATTTAATTTAGAACAATCAGTAAAATAAAAATAAAAACCTATTTAACATGAATGTCGATACTTGCTTCCAATTTTTTATTTAACTCCTGGAAAACTCTTGGGATTTGATTCTTGGAAATCTTTATGAATTCTGATTTCTGTATGCAAGTTTTCTAATCTTAATACACAATATCTCATTATACTGTTTAATCATAATCTTGTTTAAATAAATCCTGTAATGTAAAAACATTGATTTTTCTTCATCAGAGGGAGTTAATTACCTTAAACCCGGAATACTTACTAGGCCTTGATCGTTTTGTTTTATTTCTGAATAATTCATGCAATGCTTATTTGAAAGCAGCAAATCATTATATTTAATATTTACATCTGGTCATTAACTTCCTACAATTTGTAAATTGAAAATGAAAATAGTATAATTTTTATTCAGCATTAAAAAAAGAACTAAGCAGCATTTAGTCTACTTTTATTATTAACATATTTTATGATTTCTCTTTGTTTAAAGAATTCAACATTCATAAGTATATTTTTAATTAATGTTTTTTTTGTCATACATATATTTAGATATGTCTACATGTGAAACAAAGTTCTTGATCTATTCTGTAACGGAATATTTTTTAGTTCTTACCATATTTTTATTATTAAATAAGCTGATAAATTGTCAATCTTTTATTGCTCAATTAATATATTTTCTTTTTTAATTATTTTATTACATTAAAAATTCTTAATTTGTATTCTTCATTTTATTTACATTTTTCAATTATTTCTTTTTAAAGTGAGCAAAATATCATGTTGAGAAGTCCAGAATTATTAATTGAGGAAGATTATGATCGGGAATTCAAGACTCGAATAGCATCAGCAGTTCCTTTGAAATTCAATAATGAATTCTTGAAAATTTGTACTAATAAAAATGTTTTCCAAAGAAAGCTTTTGGAACACATACCTTATGTTCTCAACTCTACAAAGTAAGTATGGTATATTAGAAATATTAAATGCATGATTAGTTAAAAATTTATTAGCAATAAAAATTAATTAAAAATTTTTTTATGTATATCTATAAGTATAGCAAGGTTAATATTGCAGAAAAATAAAATATAACTTTTTTATTTTTTAAAAAAGTTTTATATTTTATTTTATTTTTTTAGAAAAGTTATATTCAAAGTTATAACTTAATGTAAAATGAATAAGCTTGAATTTGTTACATAACTATTAATTTAAGTAAAGATAAAAGTATGTTTTTCTCTTTTTATTTAAATGAATATTAATTGCTATTTTAGTTTGAAGATTAGTATTGATATAAAATATATAGCTGTATAAATATACTGCATTTTTATTTATATCAACCATTATTTTCAACAGCATTTCAACAAAACTATTAGCCATCTATTTCTATCAAAATGAAGAAAATGATATTTCAACACTGCAGCATTTGTCACAGTGCATGGGTCTTTTTCATCACAATTTGTATCCTGTTAGAGGTCTGTACAAGGGAACTGTAAGGTGAGAATATAAAACCATTGTTTATTTCTATTACTTTAGTAATATGAGGTCCTGTGACTCAGTAGCTTCATGGTGCTTACTATAAAATTAGCTAACTGAAGCATCACTTGTCTCAACCAGCAATTAGGAGGGTGAGTGCATTCTTATTCATTAGTAATTAGGTTGCTGGAGCTCCATGGGCTTGGGAAATGACCACAATAATTTGTGTCAAAGATGAGGAGAGGGTCTCATTTCAGGGGTGACTTTGTTATCTGGTCATGGTTCAAAATTATGAGGAATTTGGTGATAATTAAGTATTTTTCAAATTACCTTAAAATACCATATGAGGCTTACTTCCTCTGCTGTGTATGTACTTCATTAAAATGTTACATACATTAAATGGTAAAATATTTTTAATTTCTTGATTTATTCCTACAAAAATAGAATTCATGTTTATATTGCTTCTAAATACCAAGCATAAATTAGATTTTGTGCTTGGTATTTACAAGCATTGTATTTCTAGCTTATTTGCAGCAGCAGTATAATAAATAAGTGATATGTGGATTCTTGATTGAAAAATATTAAACTTATAAGTATGTATGAATAGCATATGTTAAGCAATATATTTGTTGCTTGATTCATTTTTTAAAATTAGGACTCAAATTTATAATCCAGTCCATGTAATTTAGATATTGTATCTGGTGTTTACAAATAGTGTCTTTTGGTCTCCTTTGTTTATTTGCAACAAATATTAAAATTATTTAATTTTGTATTATGTTGGTAATTAATAGAAAAATAATTACTAAATTTTATATTAGAATTGCAAAAAATAAATTGCAAACTTTTTGAAAGTTTATTTTATATATATATTTTTTGAAATTTTAAAAATAATTTAATACAAGAATGATTTTAAATTTTGAATAAGAGCTAGGAATGTATTTATTATTCATTTCAACTAAAGCATTTTAATTAACAGGAATAATTTGTAACAAATTTGTGTCAAAAGCAATTTAGAACGACTTTTTTACATGTACAATGTAAACAAGAAATTTGTTCAGGTTGCCATTGATGAAATCAGAATAAGTATGTAAATTAGTGTATGACGTGGTTGAGACAGCAGTCAGTTGAGAATAGAGATATCAGTCGTTATAAAAGCAACCCCACTGTGTATATTCATCAATTGTAACTCTTATAGTAGCTAAGAGAAATGGACATCTCAAATGAGCTTGTTCAGTGTTTGTTTTACCACTTCAAAGTGGGATTATCAGCTGCTGCATGAAGTCGCCGAATATGGCAAGCGTTTTGAGATAGTGATGTAAATTAACATATAGCAAAGTAAATGTTTCACAAATTCAGGTTAGGAGATTTGTTCCTTTGGGAGGAAGCTTGCAGTGAACAACCACAAGGCTTGGATGACAAATCCTTGCAGGCGGCTATTGAGAAGGGCAGTAGTCAAACATGTGGTGAACTTACCAGACAATTTAATGTTTCCGGTGAAATGGTTAAATTCATCTGCGCCGTTTAGGTAAGACATACAGGTCTGAGCAAGTGTGTTCCTCACATGCTGTTGGAAGTCCATAAGCAACAATGAGAGGCAGTCAGTTTATTGTTGCTTTCTTGCCGCCATAGCATATTCATATTCCATCAAGTGCTGACCAGTGATGAAAAATAGATTCTGTAAGACACTCCCAAGTATTCCAAACATTGGTTGTCACCAGTGGATACTGTCCTGCACTGTGTAAGACCACCTATGTACCCACACAAGATTATCTTTTGTGTCTGTTGGACTAGTCATCAAGTTGTTTCCTATAAGCTGCCACCAACAGGCCAAACAGTCTCTATGGACCTGTACTTGCAGCAGTTGGAATGCGTGCAACAGAAGGAGCCAGCACTGGTTAATCACAAGGTGTACCGTTTTTGGTCAATAATGTGAGGCTGTGTGTCATGCAAGTAGCCTGAGGTACTATACAGCGACTTAGTTTGGAGATTTCGTGCCACCCTCCTTATGCACATAATCTTGCACCATCAGGTTACCACCTCTTACATTCCCTGGACAATCATCTTCATGGAAAATCCTTCACCAATGAAGCAGACTTTCGCCTAGCGCTCATGGAATTCTTTGTGTACAAAATGTGTTCCCCAATTGTACCGCATAGAAATTGCACATTGGTTAAAAGTGTTGGATGCCAATGGTGATTACTTTTAGGACTAACAATAGGATACACTTTCTGTAAGTCTTGTTCTTTTGTGTCATTAAAAATTGCAAGAACTTTTTTGTTTATCTTGTGTACAATGTATACAAATTTCAGAAACTTTTTGAAGATACTGCCTAATCTTTGATGAATCAACAGATATCACAAATATTCCGCAAATTGGCAATTTTCATGCATTTTATTTCACCTGATTTCGTTGATAAAGAAGAATTATTAGTAGCACTTCAAGAGTCAATCCTGGTGTCAGTATTAAAAATGCATTAGATTCCATAATAAAAACTTTTGATGTGCCTCTTAATAAATTTGTAAGCATTGCAACTGATGCTGCCCAGTTCCAGTTATACTGGGTAAAAAAATCGTTCATATTGGGCCTTTAAGAGATTATTATCAAATTCAAAAATTCATACCGATTCACTGAGTATATCTCGTTACAAAATATTTAAAATATTCTGATTTTATGGAAACAATGTTACACACTGTAAACTACATTCGCATCAATGCAAAAAATCGACTGAAGCAAATAAAGAAAGAAGAACTTCCAAATTACATTAATTTCTTTTGCATTGTTAGATGGTTATCTAGCTATAACATATTAAATTGATTTGTAGATCTATTTGATCAGATAACTGCATTTCTAAAAGATAAGGAAATAACCTATTCAGAATTAGATGATGGCGATTTCTTACAAGACTTAATGTTTTTGACTGATGTCATGGAACATTTGCAAACACTAAATTTACAATTGTAGAGGAAAGATAAAATAATATCTGACCACTCACAATGTATATTTAGTTTTCAAACTAAATTACAATTTTTTCAAAAGGACATCAAAAACAAAACATTTTGTCCTTTTCCTCGAATTAAAAAAACTTGTTCACTAGAAAAACTCAACAGTATGTAAAAAATCTAGAAGGAATATTGACAGAATTCTGATATAGATTTCAAAAATTGAAATATTTTAAATCATCTCGATTTTTTTCTGAATCTATTTCCAATTAACATAATTCAAGGTGAGTTTTTCATTTTCAATATAATTATGACCCAAAAGCATCTAAAGAATTAGATTTAATAGTGATGCAAGAAGATAAGCTCCACTATTAAAATATAAGTTGACGCTGATTACTGAATTTTGGAAATTTGTATCAGAGTCGAAGTATCCTGAATTAAAAAAGGCTGCTTGTCAAAGTATTTCAATATTTGGAACAATGTACTTTATGTGAATCATTTTATTTCAGTTTAAAATTTGAGAAATCCAAACACTGATCAGTATTAACTTACCAGCACCTGAAAGAATTACTGAGACATGCTGTTACCAATTATATATATATATATAATCTTTACTATTCAAAATCAATATAGATATTTTGTGTTTTTATTTATATGTTTTCAGTAACTATAATTTCTGTAAAAAAAATTTAATATCTTTTTTGCATACCTTTTAAATACATACTTAATTGCGGCTCATGGAAAATTTTAAATTTTGAAAAATGGCTCAGACTGTCAATGAACTTGGCCAACCCTGATATATGTAAATAATTATGTATTGTAAGAATTCAAATAGTTAATTATATATGTAAAAATTTGATATAAACTACTGATCACACAAAATGTAACACACTGAAGGAAGCATGTAAATCATGTGAAATTTGCATCATGCATTTGTGGCGATGAAATATGCCAATTGTTATCATTGCAGTGCATACTCACATAACAGGTGACTGTAGTACCACTTGCAAGTGCTATATAAAGAGAAGAGATTGCAGATTTGAAGTACAGCCGTTTATTTGTATTAACTGTTTAAATATGCCTTGTAGAAGACATCAAGTATCTTTGAAGCAAGTTTCTGTGCTAGAAATAATAGAATGCCCTATAGGAGTTTCAAGTTATCCTTCAGAGAAATTAGGGATCATATTTCTCAAAACCAAGCCAGTGTGATGTGGATCTAATTGCTGGAGGCAAGTGTGAAGAGCTACTGTTGGGATCCATTGCATCCACTTTGTTACACCTTTGCACGTAATGACAGGCATATTGCTTGCATGCTGTGATTGATCATTCAATGTCTGCTTGTATCATTCAACGTTTTTTGCAATTGAATGGAACGTTCACAAAACGGCTTCTGCTTCTTTTACCCTTGATCCCAAACCGCTGCCATTTGTTCTGCCAAGGGTGCCCTGAGTAATGAACATGGACAAAGGAATGAATGATGTCTTTACTGACAAATTCCACTTCTGCCACAATGATTGTATTCATGCTTGGAAACATTATGGTGGAGACTAATTAACTGTTTCATTATGCATCAGCACAGTAGTTCTGCACACAATATCATGGTTTAGGATGGGATTGGATTTCATTTTTGCATCTCTCTAGTTAGCATTGCTGGTACACTGAACTTCCATGCTACATCTCTGAAATGTTTGAACATGTGGACCTGCCATGCTTTCTGTTTTTGTTATCAGTCATATTCCAACTGGACGATGAGCACCTATGCATAACAAGCAATGCTCAAGAATTCTTTATCCATCAGATTGAATTTTTTCCCTTGTCTTGTTCTTTTGATCTATTACCTATTGAAAACTCGTAGTCCATACATGCACAACTACCGGGCTATGATACACCCTCTGCTATCACATCATATCAGTTCTGGCAATATAAGGAAGCTGCATGGACTGCTAAATTTCGAGGATACTTTCAAAGCCTCTTTTATTAAATGTTAAAGCAAGTTTTGGTGATATTGAATTACAATGCCAGCTACTCTAACTACTGATTTTGTGATCATTTACACTTTACAAGATGCTGTAATTTAAATCATTTAATGTTTGTATTAGGTATTGTCTTCCAAATAAATTTTGCTGTGGCATCTGGTCTTTTTTGATGTTATATTTTGGATGGCTAGGATTATATAAAGAACATAATTGGTAGAATTTCTTTTCTTTTTTAAGCCTACAACTATTTTTAAAATTAAATGAATAATAAATATAAAAATTAAATTTTTTTGAATTTTTAAGGAAAAAGGCTTTGACATATGTTAGTATGTAGAGATGATATCAATTTTTAAATTTGTTGTTTATTAGAAGGTGACTGCTATGCGTGTCAAAGTCATTCAAAAGCTGCAGTGCATTAATATCTGAAAGTAAAATATTTCATTAGTTTAATAGTGTGATGATTCGTCAAATTAAATTTCATTAAATGACGCTTTTTTTCCCTATATTTTTATGAGCATATTTAGTTTTCTGCTTTCACATTACAGTGTGCATATTAGTTTTGAGTTGAAAGGTTTTTCAAATTCTCATGACAAATTGGTTTCAGCTATGTCCTTTTTAATAGGATGTAACATTAAATTTCATAAAATAAAAAAAAAATCTTTTTTTGAAGAATTCCCAAAAAACTTCCATACAGATGAAGATGCAAGAAACAGAAAGTAAACTCACAATCACAATTGCTTAACAATATTTCAGATTTTTTGAACACATACAATCCCCTCATGAATTTGAGATGTAAAACATGGGACTTACAGAAGTAAATTAATTATAGCATTAAATAATATATGGATGAAATGAACAAAAGCAGAACAAATCTGGACTTCATTTAAATGGATAAGTTTACTAGCTAAAAATCATGTCGAAAATCTTCAAATTGTTCTGCTAGCACAATTTAATACCATCAAAGTTTAAAAAAAATAATGACATAAAATAAATAAATCATCCCTTAAACTTGCCTCTAAACCACTTGATTTTAATGGCTTATGGGCATTACATGATTGATAAATTTAGCTAACACAAACACTTTCCTTTTTATTTTGTCATTTATGCAAATTTTTTTCTCCAAACAAAATCAGCAAATCTTGATCAATTCTTTTTTCCCTTTTCATAATTGGGTCATCTCCAATTATTTTTATGAATTGAAATGGTGTGAAAGATTAAAAAAAATTGTAACAATAACTTATATTCAACATTTACTAAATTAGTTATTTGTTTTTAAATTTTTCATGCATTGTTAAAAATATCTGAATGGTTTCTTGGCAATCAATATCAGAGTCCTTTGATTCCAAACGTGTTATAAGTTTTGATGCATTATAAATTAAAAAAAATCACAAATAAATTGGTTTGGAATGCAGTTCACTGAGAGGCTCTTAAATAAATAGAAACTTGCAGAGAAGAATTCATAATATTTCTTTGATTATTGGAATTTTTTCCGAAGACATTGATAACTGCTCTGAAGCAGAGATATTTTTCAAAGTAATTAATGATGGTTTTTGAGTGCAAACATGAAAATTTGGGTTTCATTTAATTTTCGGCATTTTAATTATGAAAACTTTACCGGTACTATCCTATAAGATAGCAAGATGAAAAAGAAAGGAAAGGGATGGTTTTGAAATAATTTATACAATTGTGAAATTTGCTGGTTCTGGTTGACAAATCGACAGACATGAATTCTGTACCTCTAAGAATCATGACTTTCACTGTCATTCATGCACTTTTAGCATCTATTACAAATCCTCTCTGCTAAATTGTTGAGGAGAGCTTTTTTTAACCATAGAATGGATAAATTGACAGTTATTCACTGGGTATCAACTGGATTTTGTAAAGTTCTTTTGAGCCTTTACCTCATAACGCTTTCCTAATAGAGTATTCGTTGATTGGCAAGCATCTTCATTAGTAAATATGCTTGCTAAAAGCAAAAACCTCGCATTCATCTCCCTTTGTGCAACAGTTGTTTTTGAAACCAAGATATTTCAGTTAGAAAAAAGATATCATTGCTCAAGGCCATTGTGTATCCCATGGGGGATCACTTTGATACTGCAAGTGGGCAGCCTAGTCGCCTGAAACAGTTTTAAAACTTTTTAATACCCATCGTCATAACCATTCGCGAGGACTATAAGATAATGGACCGTATTCTCATGCCACAAATTGAAAACCCGAAAAAACTCTCAATAATCCGTCTTGACAGATATCCTCATTGAAGGCAGAAATATCACTATTCTTCCTTTGTTCAATAGTATCTAGGGTCTAACCTGGGACTTTTCACTCTGAAGACTTCTGTTCTACTAGGCAATTGTGTGAGTAATCACTTGGAGCAGCATTTTGCTCTATTTATCCATCAAAACGAAACACCTGCTGAAATTTTCAAGCAAATTCTGCTGAAGTACTCAAGTGTATTTTATGATTTGTGGAATATATCAATTATATCATGCTTAATCATATCTTAATGTTATTGTAATATCTTATATATTGCAGCTATCTTATCTTAGAGGCTTATCAGCTTATCAGTAGAGATAAATTATCATTTATGAATAGATGTTCAAATTCACGAAAGAGAGACTTTTTAAGATTAAAAGTTCAATATTGTATTAATCTTACTGCCAATGAAAACATGAAGTAGCGTCTTGCCTTCATGCATTATATCCACCTGCTCTTTGATCATAACGATCTATTTTCTTAATAATCTTTAATATTCCAATGGTATAGTGATAAATTTTCTTCACTTTCTGTATTTGTTGGTGTCCAAATTATCACTAGTGATTGTGAAAATGGATTCGACTGTAAACGTGTATCGGGATTGTTTGATTTTTAATGAATTTTACTAGGTGTTTAGCAAATTATATCAATGCGTCATTCCTGATGATACAATTTTTATAATAAAATGCATGTATTAATGTAACAACTTCCATGTTTATGAAAGATTTAATATTTGAGGAATGGTTTTAGCTGATACACTTGTGTTCATACATGTGATGGCTTATATAAAATCCTTAATAATCTTGTATAAGAACAGAATATGGTTTTCACTTTTTTCTATCCAGAGAACACATCAATTCTCATTAAATATGACGCTTTTTTACTACATCCTGAATGTTTTTTGAAACAATTGTACCTTCAGTAGCCATTTTTGATCACAGTATTATTTTTTTCATACCTTATTTCTGCAGATATCTGAGTTGCAATTTAATCTTCCTCCGAGCATTAAGCTGTTCAATCATGATTGTATATTTTCAAATGATGACTTAGGACATCTGCAATTATTATTTATACCATGTTAGATAAAAATTGGCTGAATTGTCTTAAAAAACCAAGAACCAAAAACTCTGATCATGATTTTTGGTTATATTGAATAAATTACTAATTCTTATGGTCTGTCTTTTATAAAGATTAATCATCTTATTCTAAACTTTTTTTACGCAAAATATGATTTTTATTGGCACAGTAATATCATTCAACTTTTCGGTTTCCTGGCAACTTTCAGTTAATGCAGATGAGAACTGTATTTAAACTAAATCATTGATAAAATCACGATTCAATAAGCAACACATATTAATTTCTCTTATTACAAAATGGTTTTAGCAGAGGGGTATTCACTGTTGAATCTAATTTCGAAGAACACATATTAGCATTAATGTTACTTAAATAGTTTTACTTTAAATATTTTACTGTTTTCATTTGCTTTTTCCATATATTATATTCTTATTGTATTTTATTCTGAAATAGCTCACAAATAATAATAATGATGATATTATTTCTTAAAATCTGAATCATTGAAAATAAGTTTTTAAGAAAATACATTATTACAGACACGCAATACAAAAATAAATTAAATATGAAACCTCATTAGTTTATAATAACTTTTGTAATGATAAAAAAATGCATACTGTGCACTATGTTCCTAATACATGCTTCAAATTGTAATTAAATCAGTGAGCAAAAATGAATTCTTTTCGCATTTGTTTTATTTTAATTTAAAAAATGTCACTTTGGAAGAGCATTCTTCCAACAATCTCATTTATCTTGTTTGATATATTATAAATTAATTAACAGTATTTACAAAATATCTTGCTCAATATTTGATACTGCGAATTTAATGAGAAAAGCATCTTTGATGCATAGCTAAAGTCCATTTCATTCTCTGAATATTATGTTTTTTGTGTCGTGCTTTTAGTTTGTACTTAATTTTCAAATGAAAATGTAATTAGGAATAAGGAAATCAGAATTCGCTTAAAATCACTTTCGGCAATATGTTTAACAATTATTTACTTTCTAAAAGAAATAATTTTCTTTTTTCTTGTAGACTAAACTAGATGTCGATCTTAAAAGTCGTTTTGATTTGTCTAAATCCACTAAAAACGAAAAATTCCATTTAGCTATAATAGTTTCCTGTTATATTATTTTAATAATAATAAAAATTACAAAAATAGTGTTTTAATTTTTCTGAAGATTCCACTATACTGATGTTCTGGTTGGCTGGTCAATTATTTTTTCAGTAATTAGCTCATAAGTTTGATGTCAATCAAAACTCGTTGGGTGGCAGCTATTGCTTTTGACACCTACCCACTCACCCACACCGAGCAAGCAAACGATCTGTATGTCGGTTAATAGTTCGTAGATTCGATATATACATACATGCATACAATAGACGCTCATTTTTACGAACTTCTAATTAAAAAACATTCACGTTTTTATAAATTAATATAATTAAACGTTGTCCTTACCCTGATATCACTGACATTAATTTTAACACCCATGAACTAAAATTTTCGTTTCTGACAAATTGTTTTCTTTCCCGTTTTTTCAAATGTTGTTGTTGTCTTGTTTCTTACACTGTATTTTCGTAATCTTGTCCAGTATGGATCCTAGAAAAAAAATAATTACGTCAAGATAAAACTGTCATTCCATTTTTTCAGAGACAAGACAAATAATAAAAACAGAATACCCAAAGTTGGCGTTTCCTACTCTTCTGTTTTACGGACAACTTAAAAAAGAACCACCCAGCAGATAAAAATGGCTTACTAGTATCCATTCCGCTTTCAACACTCATCTAAATACGCTACTACACCATCGACTACTTATAGTACAAGGAAATCTACATCAACTCCAAATAAATCTAGATTGACAATAAAAAAAAAATGAAAGAACAAAATCGTGTAAAAAAATTTTTTTAAATCTTTTTTTCTTTAAAAAGAGGATATACCTTTAAAAAAAAGATGTATCCTTTTCTGCATCAGATATGAAAATAAACTCATCATCTACTTCCCAAACTGTTTCAAAAGGTAAAAAAGGAAAAGCGCCAAAAACCTTAAAATAAAAATTATTCTTGATGACATTTTTAATTTCACGGAACTCAATTTCAAGATCAACTGACAACCTGAATGTTATGGTTGATCTTGCATGTAGTAGTACACTGCTCATGTTTTGAGCTGGGTACATATAGTTCATGGGTTCGAATTCCACCCTGGGCATTGTGTGATGTTTGTCCCGATCTGATTAACTCTCGTGTGCAAAAACTGTTCGTTTAGGGAGAAACAAATCAAACCTGAGCAATGTACAAATATATGCGTACTCTTATGTGAGAGAATTCGCAAATGGATTGATTGTTGAGATTTTGGTCTTTATAAAAAATGAAAATTGTCGTTTTCTAAGTCTCTTTTTTACTGTAAAATTTGGAGTTTTTTATATCATGAATGTAATATATCTTCCACTTAAAAATATTGAATGTAAAAATGATATTCGATATTTTTAAGTGTAAAACATTCCGAAAATCCTTTCTCCTATCCTTGTATAGTATCTCCATATAATCGATTGATTCTATTTTCATAAAAAAATCAAAAGTCGCTAACCCAAGCACGATCCTTAGTCGTCCGGATCCGGTGACTATCTTCCGGTCAAATACCGTGTTCAGTGATCTGGAAAAGTGGATTGGGCTCTTCTTCCAGCCGTCTGGCAAACACTGAATTGCTGGCACTTGTCAATAGGGATAAGAAGGAAACCAAACTTTCGCACTAAATCCAGCTCTGTTTGCAAATGCTGCGGACCGAATAAAAAAAGTGCCGAAATTTTAAATATTGGATATGTGAGGTTTCTAGTTTTTTATTTAATACAGCATTGATTCCAAAAGAAAATCTTGAAACTATAGATTTGAATATATATAAAAAATGTTTTCCACACACTCACTCACACTAATAATGGCGCACACTTCGTAATACAAAATTTTATTTTGATTGCATTTATTTTCTCTCAGAAATACCCATAAATAAAAGAAAAAAATGTATCTAATACCCTTGACTATTCGGTGAATTATACTTTCACGCTGTATTCAATAGAAACATACTATTATATTTGTGCTTAAATAAATAGAAACAAAAAATTGAAAATAAAATTCTTGAAATGTTTGAGAAATATATTTGATTTGTGTTGACTTCACACTAAAATTATTTAATCAAAAGTTGTGGATCACAAGAATTTTGATACTGCTCTTATCATATATTTAACATAATGCACTTCATTTAAATTAACTGGTTTGTATCATTATCTAAAATATATGAGGTATTATCGATACTGTTCTTTTCGTTGAGTCGAAAAAATCTTTTACCAACCATTAAAGTTGCTACTTTAAGAAGGCGGCGCTCCACTCGTGAAATTGTTATGGTAAATGGAACATACTTTTTATGTATACGGAAACAGTTTGCTTCGTAATTTGAAATATGTGATACCGTTTATCAGACAGTTTAAAAATTTAAAGCGCTTTTAAGACTATTTTTGAGCATTTTCCGCTTAGTCTTATATTGGGCATCGATTTTTCATGTTGCCTGGAAAAGAAACCTGGAAAACTAACAATTATCTATCCCGTCAGTTGTATATGTAAGAAACAAGTACAACTCTCAATTCTAGCTTGTAGTGAAATCGTTCGGATTGAATTTTTATATAAGATTAATTCCACCTTGGATGTGAATGTTTATTTTGATTTGGAATCCTTAAAATATCGGGCAGTATCCTTAAACAGTTTTTAATACACAGTAAACATCGACCCTTCATGGGGCTCACTTTCTTTAGCTGAATATGGATGTCCCAGTCCTGAGTTATCCAGGGATCAATATTGTTTCTCCTCTTTTATCCTAATCTTTTCCTTATCCTTTCCATCCCTCGATGGCAAACGAGTGAGTAGCTGTAGCCGCTCTGTTTTCTTCTTACTTCTTATGGACAATCAGGATATCCACGTGTTGGCCGTGCGGGCAACGGCACACCGTGGTTCCCAATATATCAATCGGCTAGTACCTTTGTATTCGTAGCTAGTCTACTAGGGATCAAGCGAAGGGGCCACATTTTTGGGTTTGCCTTTAAGGGTGGTTTCTGTCTCAGGGGATGACTCCCAGTGTATGGGTGTCGGCTAGCATTAATGGTAAGCACCAAGACTGGAAATGTGCCGAACCGGTGGCTGCCATTCCTTTTAGGGCTCCGTGGTGAGTGGTGCCGTTGAACCATTACACAACATACTGTGGTACAATTATACTACGGTATGGTACAAATATACTACGGTATGGTACAAATATACTTTATAAATATACTATGGTTTCTAATTCTCATGCATAGAAGCCAATTTATCTACTCGTTGCATTTTGATAAGCACACCAAGCAATTTTCATGCAGTATCACCTTTTCTGATACAAAAACTTCTAACATTTATTAGTAACATACAAAATGTTAAAACATGACAATCGGGAGATCTTGTGCAAGTTGTGACTCGTAACAAGCTTTGGTAATCAGTAATTTAAAAATAAAAAAAAGTGGGTTCATTTCCAGTCGAAATATCATAAAACTTTAAATGAATCTCGTGGTTGTCTTTCTAACTCCGATTTCATACGTGTTACAGAAGCAGAGTTTTTGGAAGAACTTGGTAATCAAAGAGTTTCTGCTGCACGTCGTACAGATATTTGACATGACGGTGTACCTATCCCCAATTAATATGTTGTTTTAACTTTTGAAGCACAAGCATTACTAAAAATCCATAAAAGCAAGTTACATAAGTTTCAAACTTTGTGTGCATGCATTCCTTACCCTCTTAGATCTTTCAAATTTCAAAGATATGGTAATTCTCAACTAGCATGTAGGAATAGTTATCCTATATGTGTGGAAAATGTGCACAATCTGATCATGAAACCAATGCCTGTTCTTCAGAAATTTTTAAGTGTTGTAACTGTTCTGGTTCACATGCTGCATTTTTCAAATCTAGGCCTATATGGATCTTGGAGAAAGAAGTAATTGCAATAAAAATAAAGCAAACTATTACTTTCCCGGAAGCAAGACAAATAGTTAAAAACAGAAAACAAAAAGTTGACATTTCCTATACATCTATTTTACAAACAAATGCACAAATAAATAACAATCCAGCAAAGAAAACTAGTTCACCAATATCTGCTCCACGTTCAACATTGTTGTCTAAATCCACTTTACCATCAACTTCTAATAGCACAAAGAAATCTACTTCAATTACAAATAAATCTTAAGACTAATGATACAAAAATTTAAAAAAACCAAACTCTCAAGAAGAAAGTATCAAAAGAATAAATGATATAACCTCTTTTGAAATGGAAATGGACTATTTCTCTATACCTCAGACAGTTTCAAAATGTAGAAAAGACAAGCACAAAAAAAACCTGCTCTGAATGACATAATTTCCTGAAACTATCGTGGTTCTCGGAAACATTGGAGTTTTTTTTTTTGATAACATTTATCTGTCTCATCTTTCTGGCTTTCATAAATTTGTTTCAATGGCTTTATTCTTTTGAGTCGTTCATCTGAACATTCTCAATTAGTTCTTATCCAATGATTTACTCAAGCTGTTAATTTTATCAAAGATTACTTTGTTTTCAGCGCTGCTTATCCCACCTAAGGATCTTGCGTCAGTAAAATCAAATCAAAAACAAATCCTAACTATCGAATAACCTTTCGTATGACCAATTCAAAACCACTAACCAATTCTGTTATTCAGTAGTGTTCAGGATCGAACCTGTAACCTTATGCTTTTAGACCGCAGTTTAACTTCTAGAACGCTGTAAGCCTACTAATTTCAGTAACTAATCGCCGTGCGATACAAATTCTTCAATCACTTTTTTAAATTTTATTGATTTTTGTTAGAAACAAAAGCATTTAATCAAAAATGTTGGCCGATTTACCCATCCCAAAATTTACGTGCGGCTGAAAAAATTGCAAACAAATTTGAAAGACAGGAAGACAACTCATTCAATCGTTCGGGAGCGCCCTTTCATTAAGCTCTAATGCAAAAGTCAATAATTATGTGTGAAGATTTTCTCACTCCCACTCTCCCTATTCATGCTCTCCTAATTTGCGTTTTGAGAGCTTTTGACATTTTTATTCTTTTTGCTCTTTTCGCTTCGCTTCGAAAAATGCTTGGATCGTCTGCATGAAAAATAAATTTGTACAGGAAGTCTTGGAGCAATTTCTTGGGTCGAGGATTAATTAAGATATGTGTGTATTGTTGCCACGTTTTTGTGTTATCGTAAAGACATGGCGAATAAATTGGGCGCACGTCGAAATAAATGAATAAAATTTTTTTCCCGACATTTTTCGTGTTACTAAATTTGTATTTCTTCAGAATGCGTTATCACTTAAAAATTTTATTTTTCGAAAAATAAATATCGTTACTTTTTATTTATAATAACTAAGTGTTCAATTAATACAAATAACTGGAGATATGTTTTGAATAGATTGTTTATTTTTTTTAGAAAATGTTTTCATTTTTTATTAAAGTTAGCATTTATTTGATGCATTTTTATTAATTTATGGCTTTATGTAGTTTGTGTAAGTGTACAAATTAGCAGGAAATAAAATGATTAATAAAATTCCAGTTTTATTGATATTTAATGAATTTTTTCTGTCTTTTTAAAATAATAATCGATTTGAGCTACTGAAAACATTTCTGTTTGTTCTTACAAATTACCCTGATATGATTATTTTTCAATTATAATCTTTTAAACAAGTCATTGTATATAAACATCTTTGTGCCAAAAATGTGTTACATGTATATTACTTTAAATTCGAACATATAAAAAGAAAATTTATTTCTTGATCACATTCAATAAACTGGATTTTGTAAATACATCTTAAAATGCTGTTTTAAAATAAAAATAGTACGTCTCGTATACATAATTAAATTATATTATTAATTTTTAATCAATCTAAATTTTAATTTAATAATTAACATATTTGTATATTATTACATGTATAGATTATATTTATACACATCAATATTAAAATAAAAAAATTTCTTAAAAAATTAGCAATTTTTTCTATTTTAAAAAATAAATTTTTACTTTTTTTAAAATTAAGTATCTGTCTCAAAGAAAAGTGCTGAGCTGACAGTGGAATCTTTTATTCTCGTGACTTTGGTTCAACAGTTCGTGGTTATATCATCTCCGTTCAACATATCATCTCGGGGTGGTTTTTTATAATGGTTAGGAAAAATTGTTTGTTATGGTTTATTAATTATGGTTGTTTTAATGGTTAGAACAAATTTTTTATCGTTCGACATTAGTTTAGTTAATTTTATTTTAGATTGTGTGTGCCATTTAGTAGAGATCCAACAGAAAAATCGGGTCCTTAAATTATCAAGAATCCGACCCCTAATCGTATTTAAAAATTTTGTGCGGATCCAAAATCTTTCGAATTTAAATATATTTTAATAAAAACAAAATCTCTCTCTTATAATGCCATGATCTTGTATGGTAATAAAATATGTCTTGAATTTTTAATTGAAATCTACTCACTGTTATGAGAAGTAGTTTTTAATAAAGGTTTTTCCTCTAATACCCATATAATTTTAATTCAAAATTTTCAATACGACAAGGAGGTAATTTATGGAATCTTGTGTAAAATGGGAACATCGCAGCCCCAAAAGTGCGTTCTATTGTAATTTAAAAGCACAGACTTATCAGAAGACACTTAAACTTGATTTGCCATCCCCAAATGTATCATTCCACTCGTAGAACCATCTAGCAACGAATTATATCACATACCTTACGCTCTATTAACGGACATGATTTTTCCATTGGATCAGTACAGAATTTACCTCCATTCGATTGCAGAAACAACGCTTTTCTCAATCAGGATACCGCGGTTTTTTTTTAAATTTGAAGTAGGAATTGAAAATTGTGTTGACTATAGTTAAAAATAAAATTTTTAAAAAACTTGTGTGTTATAATAATTTGCTTATATCATAATAGTTCTTTTATTTTACCAAATAATAATGTTGAAAGCTACACATGTCAGGGAATAAAATCATTCCAATAAAAATTTTAAATATTTTATACGTTTCCATTTCGCTTACTTTTTTTCGATCATTCAAACTGCATCTGATAATATTAAAATAGAATATAAAGTTTAGTACATTATTTTTATAATGTATTCATCATTAATCACATCATAATCATTCATTACTGAGAAAATATAAATGCAAAATGTATTTTTATAATTATTAATCTAATAATTATGTTAATATTTTTTTCTAACACTAGAATTTTTAACACTTTCTTTTTTCGGTTAGAATTTGAAATATTTTAGTGAAAAAAGCATTGTAAGAATCATATTTTTGAATCACTGATCTTTTCTAGATCCCAATTATTTGAATATAAAATTGGTTTGAATATAAAATTAATATTTTGTATACTTGTATCAAAGCATTTATTTTGTGCTTTTATTAGTATTCCATTTTGCCTTTTAAGATTTCTTGTAAATAAGGTGGAAACGTTTTACTAAGTTGTTTCTTTAGTTTTTTTAAACCAATAATAAACGGCATTTTATAAGCAATCTTTTGTTGAGCAGGAAAATATATAAATAATTTAAAAAGTCCTTAAGATGCGGAAAAAGTGAAGTATTTTCTGTTATTGACTCACATTGGCTTGACTTCACAATGCAGATAAAACAAAAAAAAATCATTTAACAATTTAATAATTTTATTAAAAAAATTGTATTCCCACTCTAAATCTAATTACTTTACCACTTCTACGTTTTTATATATAATTGTAGAAATTACACACACAGAGAGAGAGAGAGAGAGAGCTTTAGGCATGGAATAATTATTATACATTTTTTAAAAGAAAAATATTTCCATAATTTTTTTATTATTAATATTGAAAGAAAAATTAATGTTTGCGTGTTATAATAATTATAAACTGTTTTAAATTTTGTTTCAATTATATTTAAATAATCCCAAACTTTAGCGAAAAGTAAGCATGTACATAGCGCATTGTTGTGACGAAAGTTTTCCGCCGTCTCTTACATCGTCTACGCAAATAGTATGATGGCGTGTTCCTTTATATTTTGTAAGACGGTTTTTGCCATTCAAAAGAAGACGCTGTAAACTATTGTTTCGTGATTTTTCTATAAACACTTTTATCATTAAGTACTAGGTGTCTGAAAAGGAATTATCACACTACCAGATTGGAACCATAATTTATTTCCAGTTCTGTTGGAAAAAGTCAGCTACGAAATATCCCCAAATCATGTTTACAGCTTTAGGTATTGCTGTTGTACCATGACTCTGAAAGGTTGGTATCGAAAGTTCAAAAACAAAGACTGACATTCAAGAAGCTGAGCGCTCTGTCCGTCTTACTGATGTTGATGAGGCTAACCCGCTAGAACTTATGGAATAAAATTAGTATTTAATCACTCGAGAACTAGCTAAGGAGTTAGACGTTAGTACTAGTCGCGCTATGCATTGCATAAACTTGGTGTACAAGTGAGTCGCTGTAGATGCCGCATGAGCTATCTCAAGTAGACAAGTACAGACGTGTTTAGGGCTACATTTATCTGCATGAATATCAACGCGAAGATAAAATTCTCAACTGGATCGTCATTTGTGATGAAAAGTGGATTTACTTCAACAACACAAGCCGAAAAGTAGGTTAGTCTGCGCCCATTGAGTCCGTTGATAATTTCGCAAAATGCAATTTGACTAACAAAAAGATCATGCTTTGTATCTGGTGTTATTCACAAGGAGTATCTAGAGAAAGGTAAAATCGTTGACTATAAGGTGTACAGCAAGATGCTAGTTCGTATTGACGCTGCTGTCAAATCCTGGCATCGAACTGAGCTCTGGCGCAAGAAGGTATTGTTTCATTAAGATAATGGAAGATCACATGTGTCTGCCTTCACTGGTTGGACTCAAGAGGTTCGAATGGGATCTTTTGTGACACCCACCATGTAGCCTCGAGATCTCTTTTTCGAACTTCTAATTTTTTTCACACTTGCAGTTACATCTTGCTGGTGCTATCTTCGATTCCTCACAGGACAACCACAATGAGGTTGATCTATTTTTGGACTCGCGATCAACAAATTTCTTAACCGGAGGGTTTGAAGAAATACTAAAACATAGCTGAAAAATCAGATATAGGTGGTGATTATTGCCAGTACTGCTTTCAAGTTTTTTCTAACTTTATTAAGAACTTCTCTGGAAAGCTTTCGTGTTACAAATCGATGCATTGCGTTTGTGTTTATTGTGGTGCATTTAAAATATCGCCTTTTGAGTTGAGAAACACTGATTTTTCATAGAAGACTAATAACAGAATACTTGCTTGATTCAAAATTAAAACTATATATTTTCTAGCTTTCGAGACAAACTTTACTATGCCTATACTTAATTTTGAAATATTGTAAATGCGTCTTATTCCGAGTTTTACTATAATATGTATTATGCACATACATGTTGTATTTATATTTATTAAAAGTCTTACGTTAAAAATTATACTTAAATATATTTTAAATCTCTTTCACATTACTATTTTTGCTTCAGCATATCAATGCTTCTTCTAAGAGAAAAAATAAATGATCGTTTATTTTTCTCTATCATTTTTTAAGAACTTTTTGGAAAAATTGTTTGGGAAATCTGTAATTAATTGTTCAGTCTTTAAAGGATTTTTAATTTTGATAAAAAACTGTATTTAATACTTATTTATTTTTTGTATTGAAAAAAAGTTTGATATAGTAATGATTAGGTAAATATAAATTTTTTTTACCAAATTCCATCGGCTTAGTTTTTACAAATAAGAACTTTCATCTTTTCTCATTTTCTGTTTTAGCTTACTTTCTAATACTTATCTTTAGCTTATCTTTCATGTGCTTTATTTCTTTTGATAAATTCATTTATATTGAAAAGAAATAATGAGGTATATATAATATTAAATGCTTTCTCAAAAGTAAAAATCATTTTTTATAAGTTGAATAGGATATTGAATTGAATTGCATTGATATAGACATGGGTCTGCATATGGTGCATATTTACTGTAAATCTGTAACGATATAGTATGGACTTATCGATATAGTAGGAAAACTTATTGCAATATCGTCAACATTCTTCTCTTTGGAAAAAAGAGAAATAATTTTCTCAGAAAAAATAAAGCGTACATCCCATAATTTTGGTTTGTGAACTGTTTGAATATCTGAAAATTGGAATTTTTTCAATCGTATGCAGATTTTTTTACATCGACCTTAAAAGTATTCAAAAGATTGTTATCTAGTTTGAAAATTACATTTTAAACAATTTAGTGTAAACACTAGTAGTCTTTCACACTTAATAAATACATTTAAAATCTAGCGGCTGTAAGATTGGCGTGCAATTTAATGGAAATGAAATTTTTTTAAGAATGTAGTATTGCGATTTTTGTTTTTAATTTTTATTAACATAAAGTCAATTGTTAAAAATATCCTTCGTCATCTAAACCCTTTTTTATTTGACGTGCAATTGAGTGGCAAACTTTTGATATTCTCAAAATATCTTTTCTTCACATGCTTTTCAGTGACTAAAGCTTTTCCTTACCAGTTTTTAAAGTTTACGCTTTGTAAAACTTATTTATTGCTTCACTTGTTTTCTATTTTTGCATTTTTCACTTTTATCACCATGATTTCGTCATGATTCGTTCGAGGTTGTTAACCAGTAAAGCGATACAATCAGCCAATTTCTTCCGCATAATACACATGTACAAGAGAATATAATATCCATCTTCTGTTTCCAGGATACATCATCAGTATGAGTGGATTTTTTAAATTTTTTTAAAAATAATTGATTTAGAGCTTGGCAAGTTATTGCTCTCATTTCATGAAACTATCATCGTATTTGACAAAAATATCTTTATTTATTGCATCTACAAATCGTTTTTATTTGCATTTTTATCCAGCAACTTTAGTATGTTACCTTTTTCTTTAAAGAAGTAGCTTTAAATTCGAAATCACATACGTTTTCAAACGCATCCGTCATCACCTTGCTTTATTCCGATACCTATTTCTGAAATTATTGGAGTAACTGGTACAATTAAATTCGATTAGTCTGATTGGATCAAACCAATTAATCACACTTCTATTCAAAATCATGCTCTGAAAAAAAATTTAGTGACCAATCTGAATGCTGCTCTACTTAGTGATATTTGACTTCATTCCTGAACTAGAAATGAATGGTTGGCGTTCTAGCCTTTATTTCTGCAGTTCATATGTTCATTTTCGTTTTCTGCCTTAGCAAAAAGGAAATTCTTGTCAAATTGTAGTTTCCTATGGAATAAGCCCTAACGATAAAGAAGCAACTGCTTAGGGGCAAACAGCTAATCAGCTTGACTTCGGATGGGAAAATATGAAGTAGCATAAAGCCACTATGTTTTTCGTTATCAGATGATCTTATTTACAGAATGATGAATCTCACTTCCATTTGTGGCTATCAAACGGATATATATATGGGCTTATTGGATGTCGATGAATACGCGATTTACTGACTTGCACCCAAAGTAAACTTGGCAGAAGTGGGAGCTTATAATTTGATATTCCAATTTCAGTTCTTGAAAGCCCAAATGCCGACATGCTCAAAGTCATCTTAGAGAGATCTACTTCCTACGTTGTACATTAAATTTTTGCATTATGATATATACATGTTTCCTCAAGACAAACCCTTATGTCATACAGTAGACATTATTAATATATGTATTTGAGAAAATGAATATTTCAAATTTGATTAGTGAGCTCCTAATCCTCACATTAATCCGAAACGTTGTTCAAATGTGTTAGAATTCCATATGAAAGAAACTATAGAAATATCCTACCTACAAGAAACCACTGAATTATTTATTACTCTAAAAGATAAATCCCTGAAACGTTTCATAATATCCTCGAAGTAATTTGATAAGCTTATATAAACTGATGTTAGGGTTCGTCCGCTAATCTTTTGTTGTGAAGTTTCTAATGATAGTGTGTTATTTGATGTTTAATTTTAATTTTGAAATGATATTTATTTAAAGTTGCAATGAGGTAACACTATTTTAACATTAATTTTGTTATGATCGATTTGTTGGAACTTCATATGATTATACTTATTCATTTAGAAATCGATATTTAAAAATATTTTGATTATATAATTTCAAACGATGAAAAATCTTTTCAGCAATTAATGTAGGTATCCAAAAAGGCTGAATAGTATTATAAGAAACTAATGTGAATGAAATTTTTCTTACGTTAAGAAAAATAGTTAAATTCAATTCATAAATCTATCGATTTATGTACAGAATTAAACTGTTTTAGTTAGAATCTTATCCTATCGATTTCAAGTTTTCCAGATTCTCAACAACTATTGCACAATAAGGCTTTTATCTGAAAACATTAGAATTTCTGAAGATTTCTTTATACTGAAAAGAAGTGATTCTTTAAAGACACCAGAAAAACATTCATAAATCTGGTCTAAAAGGAAGTGAAATTCTATGCAGCAAAATTGAGGTTTAAAATAATTGAATATGTAGAGATTCCTAAAACATCTTCGGGTAAATATTTACTATCATAAGTGTAAATTTTATTTAAATGTATGACATAAAATGATGTAGATTTAATGTAAATGTAGTTCCCTTTTATAAAATTCTAAATTTTATTCGAAATATACTTTAAGGAAAAATTTTTTGAGAGTGTTTTCTGTTCTACATTATAAAAGAAAAAATATGAATTTTAAAATCAAGAAAGAATTGTTTTTGGAATATACTTTTAAATAAAAAAAAGTTTGAAGTTTCTTACTTTAGAAAATATTTTAGCATTTGAACTCCGACTTAAATTCCTTGTAAAAAATTTTTTTCTTGCCTAAAATACATAAGAAATGTTAACTGCTTGTTGTAATTTTTACTCTATTAAAATACTATATTTGATATTTAAAAATATTCTTACAAACCAGATTTTTAATTATGAAGGTATTTTCTGCTAAGTGCTTCCCGAACGATTAATATCCATAATCTCCAGTTTCGTCGTGCAATTTTCATGGGTATATTTAACTATCAAACAGGGACATCATTGCGACCCTAACAGATAAATTTGTTTTAGATATAAACATATGTTTTTGTTTTTTTCTAAGAGAAAATTTGATATAAGCAGTCCTGCATGCTTGTATCAAATCGTCCTCATTATTATTGGCTATCTCTAAGTTTTTTCTTTATGAAATGGTTTTTTTTCTTTAAAGAAAATGCAAACGGAAATTAGGTTGGTTATTTGACTTCGGAATTTCTTTATTTTGAGATTTTTATCTACAATACAAAATTTTGTCTCTAGCATTGAAGTTATAAAATTTGTAAATATATGTATATATTCAGTCATTTTTCATTTAATATTCTTCATTTTGTGATGAATAAGAATGTTTTTGTATAGAACTGTGACCATATTTCGGATAACTGAAATTCAGAATTGACAGTGTTTCGGATAATTGAAAGCTGCTGTAAAACATTGGATATCTAACGTGTGTTGACTTTCCAAAAGACGTAGCTTGGATTGTAAGGCGCAATCATATGTTAAAAAGTAAATAAAAATTAAAAAAAACGTAAAATTAGAGCCCTCATCCGGACATATATGTAAGGTAGAGAGCGGAACCCCAACATTTAATTCCCGCAGTGATTATATTGTTATTACTTATGACACTTGGACAAGTCAAGCTCGCTATGCCTTGGCTATGCGAATTTAAGTCAATAGGGAGCGTTTTCGTTTAATCAGAGCACCACGAAGGTGAAAGTTCGACTTTGCTCTTCAAATACTCCGATAGATGGCACCACCAGAGGATTCACTCCCTCAATTTTGACATTGATCTGAAGGGAGTGGAAATTTTCTCCAGACCATTGTATCTATGGTAACTGCTCAATGACCGATCACAGGACTTTCGATTCTACAGATTTAACGAGCACGTATGTCGCATGTACTCGGTGGTTCTTTGGCGACATTTGGAATCGAACCCCGCCCTTCCGGACGGAAGGCCGATGCCCTAACAACTAGGATTGTGATTGTGGCTAGGATTGAATCCGAGACTCTTCATTTCAAACAGCTCTGTCCTTTACAAGGATGTGGTAAATTTCATTTTTTATTAAAATTTTTACCGTTCCATATAAATAAATTGAAAGTGTAAAATATTTTCTTTATATTTTCCGCAATTTCACTTACTATAGATACAATATTTAATCATTTGTGCTGAGATTTGTAGTCGGTAATTATTCATGTATGACTTTATTCCTCAAACCAAGACATTAGCGCTTTCAGACATATGCAACAAAAAAACTCGTGTTCATCGAATAATTTCTTGACATCAATTGTATTTTCATGAAAAAAATATGGAGTATAACTTTAAGTTTGTGGAATAAAATGTATTTTTTATTAATCATAAAATTATTTTTCACTCTATTATTAAATAAATTTTTGGTTCACTGAAGCATCAAATTTAAATTTATGTTATATTTATTTATTATGGTTTACAAATTCCAAAATTCATCATATTAATATGTTGATGATTAGGCATTTAACTTAGCAGTTTTCAAAATTTTTTCGGTATCTTCTACTCGGAAAATAAAATGTATAATAAAATGAAAAATTTTCATTCGTTAGAAATTATTATCTCCATATCTAAACTTTTCTATTTTTTTCAATTGTGAACTTATCAGCTTCAACTGCTATAGAAAAAGACTTGCTTAACAGTTCCTTGGATTTATGTGTTCTGAGTATTTTTACAGCGTACTGTTTATAATTTTGTTGCTGATCAGCAAATTTTGTTGAAAAAATGTTTCTTGAAAGAAACTTAATCTTTAATTAAAAACAGATTTTAACAACATTTATATTGATTTTATTGTATATCATTCAAGGTGTCTTGCAAGAATGCTTTCGTTCTGGACTGGTACAAATACTATTTTTATGG
This sequence comes from Latrodectus hesperus, assembly GCA_037975125.1. Lineage (NCBI taxonomy): Eukaryota > Metazoa > Arthropoda > Arachnida > Araneae > Theridiidae > Latrodectus > Latrodectus hesperus. Next base: position 61,479,034 of record CM075862.1, read on the forward strand.
TTTTTCAGAAGTCGAAAGGATTACAAATAAAGCTCTCTTAATCCCCAGCGAAGATTTTTTTACTTTCCTTCTCATGTTTTTAAAGATTTTACACCATTTGTTGTCGGAGGGTATTCATTACAACTTTTCTTAGTATCTTGCTTTGAAAGGTTCTTTTCTTATTTTTCATATTATTGTGTTAAATACATCTTTTATGACAATTTAAGGAACAACCTTAATTCTCCTAGAAACAGAGGATTGTCTTTAAATATAAAAATATATTTTTACAATTTTAGACAAATAATATAAATTTTCAAGCTATACAGAACTTGTAATTTAGCAAAATTATCATAATGAAAGAGAAAATTCTCGCTTTCATATGTCCAATGAGTAATTGTTGAACAGTTGAACTTTGTATGAAAATTGATCTCGTGAAATCAGTTATTATACTCTGCACTTTTTATTCATCAGAGTATTGCAGATTCACGTCTTACCATAATTATAACTCATGTGTTTAAAAGTAATTTTTTTTATTAATAAGATGTTAATTTAGTTTTAATGTGAAAATATAAATCAATAAGTAATTATATAATTTTATTTCATATTTTCCATCAGTCTTAATATCACCTTGGAATAAATGTAATTGCATGTTTTAATTTGAACTGTTATGCTTTAAATGTCAGCTACTAGCAAATATTTTACTTTTTAAAAAATAAAATTTCAAGGCAGAAATTATTTGATTAATTTATTTAGGAAATTTTTACTTCAGAAAAGTATTTTCTTTGATTAAACATTTTGTTTCATTCAATTGAGAGGCTAATACATTTGCGAAGTTGGCTTTGGGAAATATGTGCGTAGAAATTAATAAACACAAAGGGTTGTTCTTCCGTATTTTGCCGCTTTAGCTGCTTTTAAAGCCCCGAAATTAGAGCCCCCTTGTTGCGAAATTACTAATTAAAGTTCTTAATTTATTTGTAATTATCAAAGCGCTTTATTGTATTTGACAATTACGTTAAAAACCAAGATTCATTATTCACGCCATTCTTACATATAACATTGTTAACAGCTTTAATCTTCTCTACTTATTTTCTTTGCGCTGTTTCATTTTCGGACAGAAATAATTAACTTCCAATTTTCTTTTTTTTTATTTATGTCAGACGTTTGTATTGAAATGGTTGATTTTGAATTTCTACTCATTAATTCATGAAATGGAATTTTACCGTAAAGGCAATAGTGTGAGATAATTTTTACTCTTCCTATATTTTGTCAAAATTTTATTAATTTTTTTGTTATTTTATTACACATTTCAGTTTATAATCTTAATTATTTGTTTAAAAAACGCTTTTGTGTGTATATGCGGCTTTTATACATTTGTGTTATTATGGTAGCTTTTTTCATGTTTCGTTAACTTATCAATTTCATCAAAACATTTTAAATGAACTTTTAACTACAGGAAAAGGTACTTAACGTTTGAGATATTTTTAATTAAAAAAATATGGTTTTTTTGTAATTTAAAAGGGTTATTTGATATACGTGTTTAAATTTAAATAAGGAATGTCATTTGATACTTTTACCACTGTTAAGTACCGAATGTTAATCAACTGCATTTTTGAATTTTGCTGAAATTTTTTGTAATATAAATATGTAAAGAAATTAATATACAATATTTATATTTGCGTATGCGTATGTAAAAATAAATATTAAAATTAATTTATCCATATTTTTTTGAAAAAGTTTGTTACTGATAAATTTTTATAATCACTTAACTCAAGGATGTCTTTAATTACGCAATGTTTTAGTTAAATAATTGTCTTTTGTGGAGTAAGAAAACTCTGCTGTCGATTTTCGGTGCCATTGAAATATTTTTTCCTTTTCTTCTCAACTTTTTTCAAATCATGGTTATTTTATTTGATTTTAGTTATATGCACAAATATATTAGTAATTTTATTAAAATTTTCTGTTCCCCTAATTTTTTGTGCAGTTTATTTGAAATATTTTGTCACATAATTTTTTTTTAAACTGTCAAAAAGTATTAGCAGAAATTTATTAGATATAAATTTCAATAACTATTTATTGGTTGAAAAGTCAGATGTTTTAAATCTAGTTCTAGTAATATTTTAGTTTACATTCATGTGAGCAAACTTTTGATATTATAATTAAAAGCAATGTCAATGCAGATTATTAATATAATCTTCGATTTTGAAACCTAATTATATTCTTTTAAATTAACATAAAACATATTCGGGATTTTTTATAAATATAATTGTTTTTATCAAATTTTTAATAAAAATAAACACAAGTATTTTTTTTTTCATTTTTGTAAATTGTTTTTAGATATTTTCGCTATTTTATACTAGTCATTTATTTAGATAGAAAAAATTGTTATATAGATGAAAACAGTTATATATTTATGAAGTCAAAAAGAAAAAAAAATTATAAGGTTGTTTGAAAACATAAAAATTCCCTATTATTCTTTTAATTGAATTTTAATGGAATTCTTTGGAAATACTCCCAATAATTCTGATTTAAAATATTTTTCGAACATCTATACAAACTATTTATTTATTTTTTCAGTCAGACTGATACCTAAATATTCAATCCTAAGGTAAATAGTTCGTAAATTCAAACCCTACCACAGTTGTAGGTCTTGTTTGAATCCACCCTTACATGCGGACAAAATAGAGTGACATATCAAACCATAATTTATTCCATGTATGTAAGTTAAATTGTCAGTTTCTTTAAAATACTTAAAAAAAGTAAAATATTGTAAATGTTTCTGGAATATATAAATAATAAGTTATAAGATACTTTCAAGTTTCACTCTGCCTAGTGATATGTCTGAATATAAGGCCAGTCATTGTTTTTCTTTTGTGGTGGCTTTTGGCACAGTTATGCAACAGTGGAAAGAGATGTACTGTATTACTTTTTTCTGTATCATATGATGGGTCATTGGGATTTCTTAGTTTTATTCCTTGGTGATTTGTGTGAATACCACCCACTATTTATGAAGAAGTTCTACATGAATGCAAAAAGCCTTTTTTACCATTACCAACATTTTGAGCTTTAAACTGGTTATTCAACATGCAATATCAAATAAAATTATCTGAAATTCTGATTTTGTGCTAACGGTATAGTATTTAATAAATGAAAACAAATTTGGACAAGAATATCCAATTGTTTTCTAAATTAGCCATATAAAAAAATAAAACATTTATATTTTAAATATTTAAGTTTCCTGTCAAATTTTATTTCCCTTAATAGTGTTTTGTCTTATTTTGTTTTCCTTTAAAATTTAGACTGATTTCTTATACTACTTGTATAGTCTTAAATGCTTATTTTGACTATTTTGTTTCATTAAAATTTACGTATTGAGACGAAGTGAGATTTTTCTTTTTATTATAAATTATAGAAAAATTTTGCATTTTTCCTTTCTACAATTTACAGTTAAAATAAAAATTATGCAATTTTAAACGTGACTAGAATTTTTAGTATTCATATGCGGTGTTGCTTGATTCTTAAAAATATATAATATTACACTTTCTATTGGCTAGATTGGCTGTGTTTTCAAATATTAGAATTTATCATAGATCGTGGCACGCAATTCAATTGATTGATAATTATAAGTATCGATGATAGATAAAATCACATGCGTTTTCAATTCCTTCAACTCGGTAATAGTGCGTAAATATAAGACTGATCTTCAGAATAAAAGGTCTTGGATTGGATACCATCCTCTGTTAAGCAACAGCAGGTACGTGTTGCTTTTGTGTGTGTCTATTTTTCAGAGTGTGTGCTATATAGTTTTACGAATTTCATTCTTTGCCAACGGAAAAAGCTGAATTTTTTTTTATCGTTTTGATTTGTTTTCTGCCTTTTAAATATGTTAGACATATTTGTTTTTGATGCACATTTTTATCGTAATTATATACTTTGTAGGTATGAATCCAAACATTGTATAACATGTACTGTGTTGTAAGAATAGTATCACGTTTTTTCAATCTTTTCCTAAAATATTAACTTTAAGTACCAAATCCAATGGTTAACAAAGTTACAATGGTTTGTCATAAAAAGTTTTACATGTGTTCTTGTTACGCAAAATGTTCATCGCTATAGCCATTGAATCACTACTGAAAAATACATAAAATCCGTTAGGATGATATGACTTTATGCTAGTCGCGTATAGTTCGAATGTGATTCTTAGTCGTATCATATAAAGATTGTTATTTATTTTTATTATTTTCTTTTTACGGTTATTAGATTTTTTTCCAGCATTTTGGATTTTCTCACGTAGCTTTTCTTTCCTACGTAACACAAATTATTTGAGATAAAAACATTTTCTATTAACATTTTCTTTTAACATTTGAATTTGCAGGAGATTATAGTTTTTTTTATACATTTGAATGGTATAGTCGGTTTTTGGTGATAATTGAGATTTTTTATGAGAGAAATTATTTTGTTTATTCCCTTGTAATTAAAATGCATTAGGTTTTCATTATGGGCATTAAAGAAACAGTATTTTTGTAGAATATCTTTTACTGTTAACAAAATGCTGGGGGTTTCATTGCTAATCTCGATAGTCATATTAAGAAAAACGACGATATTTCGTTATTGTTAATTTTTTTAGCAATAAACAGCGTCACGTTTTCATTACCGACCTTAATGATTATAATTGCGCAGTATTTGAATTAATCACGTGACTTACGAAATCATGCAACTTATTTCGTTGCCAGGGTATAATGGTCTGGTAATCATGAAAATCCAATGTTCGATATTTCAACTCATGTACAGTTCAGAAACTTGTCAGATTAATTTAATTGAAAAGAATTTATGTTTGCATAAAATTAAGATGCGTAAAATTTTGAATTTATAAATAAAAAAATGTTATATACTGCTTCTGAAAAGTGCAATAATTAATAAAATTTATTTGTTATTGTAATAAATTTATTACAAAATACTCATTCTCAAAACATTTTTATAGCTTTGCTTATTTTATTTTTTCGATGATATTTGTGTAGGGAATGAATGAACGAACCTGCCTTTTCGAGAACAGTTATTTTATTAACGGAAAATGTATATTATCTTACATTTTTTCGCGTACTTTGAGAAGTTTTTTCCAATATTTTCTAATGAGTAAATAAATTTGATTATAAATATTAAGAGTAAATATTAGTATTTGTGTGAGAGTAATCAAAAAATCAATTCTATATTGAATATGAAAATAATTCGCAAGATTCAAGATATTGGGCTACGATACATTGAAATTATATTACAACAAAGCATTCTATTCACTCTATATAAATAACATTTAGTTATATTTTTTAGTGAAATTTATGGTTCGCCCGCTATGCTTTACCGCTTATTCAATCTTCAATTTAATTATATATTCTTACTCAGTGACTAAAGATAAAACCTCAAGATCATTATTAATTTTAATGTATCACGGTACACGTACACGTTAAAAACGCCAATTTTGACTAAAAATAATAAATTTATTTTATTCTTTTCTTGAATAAGGAATTTAAAAGGCTTTCAAAAACAGATTTGTTTTTGTCTCTACGTTAATTGGATTCCGAGAAAGGAAAGATTTCGAAAAGATTAGGTAACCAAAAGTGGAGATTTAAAGCACCGGAAGTAAGCGTTTAAAGGGCCAGAATGATGTTAAAAATTGGTTTAAACAGTGTTTAATTTTCAAATATAAATTTAGTAAGCTCTTAAAAGTTATATAAAATAAATACTTTTCCGAAAATCAATCAGCAAATCAAATAAGAAATTAATCAGCAAATATGAGAATTTCTTATAAAGATACAATATTTTAATCTTTAATTGCGATTTTCTCAGAACTGGTTTTTGCCTATAGTTTGCATGCTTCAAAAACGATAACTTAAAATATTTTCATAATATCACTATGAAATTTCATGAGTTTGATCTTAATATTCTTCTCTAGAGAATGTACTAAAAGAATTTTTATCACTTAAATATTTCCCAAATTGTCGCCTGTTATTCGAATAATGGCATAGAAAATTGGGCTAAAAATTCAGTATAAATATTCAATTGGCCGTATTTTTTAATTTTTTTAATAAAAACTTAAAATTTTAGTACATGCCCTAGATAACAACATATAGATTATTTGGCACTAATTTTTTTCAAATATGTTTAATAATTTTTGATGCAGCATTTTTTTAAAGTTTTTAAAAAAATGCTTAAAATTGTATTCATATTTAACATTTCTAAAGAATAATATTGACATATATCAAATATTAGTGGCTCAATATTAATGTTTTCTAAAATTAAATTAGAAAAAATGGTTACAATGTATATATACAGTATTTCAAAAAAATTACTCTCAACTTGTTCGGGTACTTGATTGATGTTATTAAAGATGTGCATTTTCAAGAAATTGTGTAATATATAATGTGAAAAACTTCACTTACAAACTTATTTATAAAAGCTTAATTTTATTAAATGATTGTCCGCAGTTTCGTTCGATAATTTTAACGTTATTTCATGAAGCTATCCAATAATTATTGTAAATCCTTTTACGAAAGTATCTCGTTTCAAACTGCTCTATTAAATACAGTTATATTTCGTTCGATTTATGGAAGCTTAAAATTACATGTATGCCAAAGAAATTTAAAGAAAAGTTATTCACAAAATTAAAGAAACATTTGCCGAGATTATGTTTTTAATTAGACTAAAATGGATATTTTTCTTTCATTCTTAATTTATCTCCGAATGTTAAGTATAGCATTCCTTATGTAATTTAAGTTTAAAATGTCATAAGTTAAAAAAAGTTTCAAAACGAAAATGTGTAATGAAATGAAAATTTTGTCTTAAAATTAGAAAGCGATTATCGAGCATATTATAGTACATTCACTTTTGATATACATTTAATATAGTGCTTTTAAATTTATCCATTGAATTGTTGAATATTTGCATTCCTTGCTGTAAGCAGATTTACTAAAATAAATAGTTTTACATTTAATTTTTTAAATTTCAAACAAATTTTAATTTTTTATTTTTTTGTGATTTAAGCTTTTTTATTATATTTTAATTTCGTTAAATCGAATAAAATTAAAAAATAAACTATTCATAAAATTTTTTGTTTTATATTTAAAATTTTGTCTTTCCTGCTACTCAATCCATGTAATTTTTTAATCATGTTTGAAACTAAAGAAATTATTCGAATTTAAATGATTTCTTACATTTTCTGAAAAATTTATTTATTTGGTAAAGTGTAAATTTTTTTTTTATAAAATGTGGAAAATTTAAAAGAAATTAACAACTACTTATATTATAACTTAACTAAGTGATTACGAAATATATTATTTTTCTACATTTTTTAAAAACTCTGTAATAAAATAGTCTACTATTGAAGCGTCGAAGTCAACCATTTTGGAAATATTCATGTAATTTAATAACTAGCTTATATTTAAAATCCATGTATAAATCGTTTATGACGAAATATTGTGAATAAAAGAATCTCTAATATCCATTGAAAATAATTTAAGATAGCCGTCTTTGATATCTATTTGAAATTATTTTCAATGAAATGGATTTTAGTTTATGTGGTAGGTTTTCGTACACAGTTTATATTCTTTATCCATGCATCAGTGATAAAATCAAAGAAAAATATGTAAAAGATATACAATTATTTTAATGTATATATATATATGTATATGCAAAATATTTTTATTTTCTTATATTGTGCAGTAATTTTTTTTACTTGGAGTACATTTAAAAATAGTATAATTAAATACTATTTCAAATGAAATTGTATATTTCAATTTGTGGTCTCTACCAGTAATTCACTTTATTTCTTTTCTATATAAAGAGAACAAAATGATTTCCCTCAGGGCTACAGGTGTTATAGACATTTCTAAACTACTTTATTGACGAGAAAAGAACGAAATTCGCATTTTTTTAAAGCATATTTCCGTCAAAAAATTTTCGATACTTGAAGCTGATGCTCTTTTCGTATATCGGCTAACATGTTGTTTTCCAAGTCTTTCATTTTAGATAACAGGTAAATTCTTCTTATGTTAAAAAAAACTTACATCAGGTGGTTTTGGCGCTTGTGTTTGCATTTGTAAGCTCTCACTATTGAGAAATGAAATGCTTCCATGAACCTATACTAGTTTTATCATATAAATAACCTAAAGCTGGAAGCGAAATAACTCGATAAATTGAACTTCGAAGCAGATTTCTTAATATCTACGTAATCGAAACTTTTGTATTATCTGTTCACCCGATCAGTTTTCGTTCATTTTTGAGTCCTTAAGTTTAGTCCTAGTCATTATAATAACTTTTCATCCTTATTCTATTTTCTCTCACCCTGTCATAAATATTGTGAATCTAAAAAGATATTAGCTCTTAATGCTATATATTTGCTAAATTTGGAAAATGTTAGATGTTAGTTGAAAAACATCACAATGTGCCTATGTAATATGATAATGTGAAAGTAGCAATTAACAGAGAACACACATTTTGGCTATTTACTGACCCTAATGGCAAATAAAAATGTTATGGTTTTCAGCTAAAGTAAAAATCACTTTTTTAAGAGGAGGCATTCTTTTTTTGTTTTCTAGATTTATAGTACTCAGTATTTTGTGCGCAAGAGCAGATTATTAATTTCTCATCGTGTTTGAGTTGAATACTTTTAAGAAACTAAAAACATTTCAGTTATAAATTAAATGTTTATATTTTAGGAAAATCTGTACGGATTACATAATAAGAGTTACGTTAAATTATTAATGTATGTTTCTGACTGCTTACTTAAACCGCTAAGTATGGTCCATCGCTTCTTAATTTTGAACTTCAAAATAGTTAAATGGATACTTGAACTGCCACATTTCTCATTGTACTCTATATGTGAAGGAATATCGGGTTCTATGAAACATTTAATATACATACGTTTCTCAGCACACTGGTATTCGCATAAATTAGGTATTAAACCTGTTACCTTCCGAATTCGAGAACACATATAGTTCGCAAAATATATGACATTAATATTATGTAAATAATTAACAATTTATAGAGGTCACCCTTTCCCATAGGTTAATAATTTTTATGACACTAGACTAAGGTGTAGTTAACATGAAATAAAGAAAAATAATCTAAAGCATTTTTATTTTTGCAATCCAGTTGAAACCGTAGATTGTGAGGGAGTTAATTCTCGTGTGCAAAAAATGATTGTAAAGTTGTAAACCAAAACGGTTTAGTTATACATATTACAAAGCTTTAACTTAAATTTGTATTATATTTTAAGTGTATGTATATTATGTATATTTACATGTAGTTTTATTAATATTTGATTATAGAATATGTGATGTATATAGCTTTTGTATGATTCAATACAAAAATTAAATAAAACTTAGTTAAATATACTCAAATAGTGCCTCTACCAATTATAAAATAAATTTAATTTAAAAATTCATTTATATTTCTTACATTTTCGAAAATAAAATTAAATATAGTTTTGTATATTTTCTTTCTGTATAAATAAGCTAAGAATATAAAGTTTTATATATTCGTTTAAATAATTTGTGAAATTAAAATTATACTTTTTATTAAAATAATGGAAGTAATCTTTTTTTATATAAAATTACGGAAATGTTTCATCGTAGTTTTTTCTGCTTTTTTTTATAGAGAAATGATACATTTTGCTAGCTTTCGATTAATGTGCAGTTTCATAGTGTGTACTTTAATTCCACTGATACGAAAAAGGCATACAATAAGAATGAATTTCTTATTCATTGTATACCTTCTTCGTTCTTAGACCGTTGCTCAATTTTCTTCCTTGTAAGTAAATATTTGCATTGTTAAAGAATCTTATATCCGTTTCCGAATTATGAATTTTTGCTTCGTAACAAAAGATATATTTTTTTTTCAAATGTTCCTCGCTAAAATCTTTCTTCTAAAACTAGCCACAGTTTTAAATTTAAGCGTGTCTGTAGAGTGTTTACTTAAGAAAAGCTTTTGATTTAAAAATAAATTGATGTTTTTTTTATTTGATTTAAAAATTATTTTAAACGAGATAAATATATATTTCTTCTAAGTTTATAAATATTTTGAAATATATTTTATTAGAAAGCTGTATTAATTTAATATTGCACTAAAATTGAGTAGTAAATTTTTATATATTTTTTTAATGTTTTAATTGTTAAAAATGTAACATATAAATGTAAAAATAAATTTATTAAAATATTTATTATGTTACTTGCTCTGTTGACAGTTAATGAAAAGAAATCATAAATTTTTAAGCTGCGTATACATATTAAATGCTAATATTTGTTTATGTATTTTTTGTTGGCTTAGAATTTTGGATAACTGATTCTTAAGCGATTCAACTTTATTAACGCTCTAAATTTACCACATACACAACATATTTTCTTAAGAAATTAATTAAATAGAAAACTTTCTAAATAATATTTTGGGAATATCATAATTTACGTAAGAAGCACGTAGCGTTCATATATTGAAAAGTTAAATGTGTGTATTTAGCTATTCGGCTTTTTTACTGACGCAACGTTTATGTACATTAAGAAAAACACGTGCTTTGCAAACAAAATAGGAAGTGTGTGGAAATCAGATAACAAATCGTCAGTACCAAGATCTAAAGATGCTGAAATTATATTTTCAGACAAAGAATATATGTGACAAGGAAATATATCCAAGCATTTGAAAGAGCGCTGTGGCCTTGTCAATTACCTCGTTTTCGTTATCAGAAGGTGAGTTCGGATTCTGACTCAACCGAAGTTCCGTTATATTGTTAATGGTGGATTGAGTTCATAAAATATGCTGTGGTCGTAATGTCTTTCATATGAAATGATACCTCTGGGGTGGCAGGCCTAGTCTAGAGGTTTTCTACTTAGTCCTTGCTTCTGAACTGCAAAAATCCGCCCTTTCGGTGTCACGCTGGCACGCCCTTTACCATATAAAGGTACAAGCACTTTCGCCCCTTATGCCTTGGCGTGACATATTGAAGTCATAACCAATTATCCGGGCATTTGAAATAAAAAAAGTAAATAATGCGAGTGTACAATATGTGGTTAGATTTTCATTTATATCAGGATTTACTACAGCCCCTTTTATTTGTATGATAATACTGAGAAATCAGGTTTTGATTATATATATATATATATATATATATATATATATATATATATATATATATATATATATATATATATATGAAATCTCTTTCTCACACACACGATATATAGAAGTTGTTATCGTAATAATAAAGGTATCTTAGATTTATAAAGAATCCTTTATTAAAAAAAAATAAGATTTATGGCTGTGGGCACCCTTTGCCATGTAACAGAGTTTGGATTACGTCTTAGGAATCATTTCAAACAAATAGTGAATGGTGTTCATCATCATTCTTTTTGGAGACTTTGTGAAAGTTCCGGAAGAGATGCCAATAGAGCATACTGATTCCGTATTGAAAACTCTGAAATAGACCATAACGATTCAATTATATTGAGGTCGAGTGATGGCGAGCCAAGGTAAATATCTAAGTTTATCCTCGCGTTCATCAAATCAGGATTAAATTAGTCTCGCTGTTAAGATTAGTACACTATCGTGGATGATTCTATCTCTTGCTTGGAACAAAGTTTGCCTCATAGGATGGACTTGGTCAGCGGAAATTTCTCTGTATTTTTCCCCAATGATCCATTTGGTTACGATTTAACCAGCAGAATATCATGGCTCGGCTGCTCATATCCACCTCTAATTCTTGACATTTTGAAGGAGACAATCACGATCATACGCTTGTGCCGGTGTCCTCCAAACATGTACCCTTCCTGTTGAAAGGAAAAGTGAGAAAGATGATTCGTCATACCATATTATTTTCTTCCACTTATCAATCGACCTGGTTTTTATGTATGACGGTATTCAAGTAGTTTAATAATTTTCCTGTTAGAGGAGTTAATATGTGACTCATACGTACCATCAGCATTGGACGCAAATAAGGTGACCCAGACATGGCGCTTTCTCTAAAAATTTATTTATAATAAAATAGATGCCTGGAATAGCTTTGCTTTGCCTTCTTTGTCTGGACGTGCTGTGTATATGCTATCAGTTTTAAGATAACGTACTTCCAAGAAAAGCCTAAAAGTAAGACACCTGCTCTAATTTCTAAAATTGACGACTTCATTCAAATTCTCAAATTGGGCTCATACAAATTGACGTCTTTAAAAATTTCAGAGATCCGATATTATACACTTCTGAAAAAAATCTATGACTTACAGAACTTAAATAAAGCTACCCATACTACCAGAGTATATACTTTTCTATTTATAAAAAGTAGTGGATATGTTTTAATATTTGAGAAACGCATTAAAAATGTCGCTTTTATTTTTGTTCCCATTATTTTAATAACGGCCGATAGTTTATTTGTTGCAATTAATTTTGTTAGCAAAAAAAGTTTTTATTAATTTAATATTTTGTTATTGCGATATTCTATATAATATTATATAGTAATAAATGTCGTGATAAAAATAGTAATTGTTGGTATCAACAGACGGCACCACTACACAACATAATTTTTATGAATTTGAACAGTCTTGTTCAAAAACTCTGACAATTCAGTAGAACCTCTCCCTTGCTTGGTGAATGCTCATTTCAGAATAGTTTTGATGTCATCTATCTAGACATCTCTTTTCACTCTTTTTTAATGAGTCTTATGTTTTGCATGTTGTTAAATTTAATTAGTTAAATCGTGTTTTATGCTTTACTTATGTTTGTATTTCTGTTTGTACTTTAAAATATATGAAAATCAAAATGTATTTTATATTTCCGTAGCTATTTACATAACTCATAATATGAATAGTATTATACATGCCGACTTTAATGTATAAACATGTATATTCGATTTCATGAATTTATTTTGTACTTTTCTCACTTGTATTTAATTCTGAAAATTTTTTTCCTTTTATATATTTTTTAAACTGATATGTAGTACATAAAATTTAGGTCAAAATTTTGCATTCATTTTATACTTGTCGTAATTTCATTCATTGCGGGTTTTCTTCGTAGCTAACGGTACATTTTGTTTCACAAGTCATCCTTGTATATTAATTAATGTTTTTGTTTTGTTCACCCCGACTCATTGTTAAGATAGCTCTTTTAAAAGTCTGAGGGCTTAAATTTGATGTCAGTATGGGAAATTTACGTTTTTATTTTCTGTCATCATATTTCTCAGAAAGAATGCCTATAATTTTTTCTGGATATCCTTTTTTATGCATGTTAATACCATGTAAATTTAACATTAATACTTTGTAATTTAGAATGAAGTTCTTTCTTACAGCAATATCCGACGAATGTTTAGATTATTTACAACAGTCTACAATTTGTGTATGCTATAAGTAACGTGATGTCAAAATAATTTTACACAAGTGAAATATTTTTAATTTTTATGATTAATGTATTTATATTTAAGCTTGTGTGATATAAAACCTGTTGTGTAATGAGTTTTGGCATATAATAATTATATATTTTCTACAAATTTATACAACCCAATAAAATATCAGAAATACGTATATATTATACATACATATACTTTAGTACGTATACTTAATTTTACATAGTTATAAGTTATTTCTTTTAAATGCGTGATAAATTTTTATGCATTTCTTTTAAAAGCGTGATAAATTTTTATGTGTTTTTATTCGTTTCTATATTGCAACATAGATAAACTAAACCTTTCAAAATAGTCAGGAGACAGCTAAAAGCAGTTCGAGTGAGAAACATCTGTTATTCCGTATCTGGAGTTAGTTACGAACTCTGTTTTGTATTCACAAATTTTTCCACTTTTTAGTATCAGAAAAAGGAGCTAAAGAATTCTCAGAATTCTGTCACAAGAAGCTATTCTAGCAGATTTTTTCGGATTAGAATGTTTTCAACAACCTCGTTTGGCGAAAAAAGAAGAAATCTTGGTTTGCTCTTTCCCACGCTCTATCTCTTTTTTGTTTCTTTCACAAAGTTGATTGTAAAATCAATTCCTTCCCCAGATGACATTGCATTAGATTTTCCTTCAAGTAGGAGCAATTTCCGATTTCCCTAGTTATTCCATGCAAATTTTTGTGGTAGAAAAAAAGGAATGATTTGATTAAATTACATGTTAGCATTTTTTGGTGTGGTTTTGAAGACTTGTTCATTTCACTTTTCATTAGCTAATTTTGTTACTGAATTTCTTTCCTTTCAGAGAACTGTGTGTATTTTTACTGTTTTGTTTTCTAAAGCATATTTTCATTTTCTTATAAATGACAAGTAGTGTTTAAATTTCGACTTCTTACCATCTTAATGATAAAATGAGTGTAAGAGTATAATATTTGAATAATGAATTTCCATTATGGTATCTTTTCTTCTGGGCAGCATGTCCATTTTTGGACCTTGCGCCTTAAAACCCAACCAACCAACAACTTTTTTTCTGGTTTTGGATTACATTTATTTTTCTTGATGTTGTGTGAAGTAAGCATTCTATTGTCATTATAGTATTGATTTTGTAAATCTGGAATATCAGTAAACAAAAAAACTTGAGAATTATCTCGATTAAATAACAATGTTTATCAATTAAAAAATGTTAGCTATAATAAAAATGAAATTGAAATCCTTTATTATGGCACGTCTTGATATACGTGTGTGCTGTAAAAATTATGCTACAGATTTAAATATTAATTTAAAATCATGTTCCTTTCAATATTTAAGTCTAAAGAAAATAGTCTCGCTCTCTTGACAAGTTATTGGCCGAAGTGTCAATTGAGTAGCTTATTCTCTGGCCTTCGGTTCAACTGTTTGTGTCTTCGAATCCCATCTTGACTTGGAATCCATTTTAAAGTGTAGATCGTAGTGTAATCAGCCCTCGCGAGCAAACAATGATCATCGAGTGACAAACTAAATCTACAAGTTATTAAAGTACTTATATACGTTTTATAAAAGTAAAAGTTTATTCTTTTTAGATGCTTTTAATAAATTCATACATGAAATGTTGAATATTAGTTGTTAAAAAAATAATTTTTTTCGATTAATTTAGGAAGTCAGTCTACATCATACATAGAGATATTCTCTTTTTCTGTCTCTTTCAGTGTGTATTCGTACGTATGTAGATGAAGGAAGAAAGGCTGTAGATACATACATGAACTTATTTCCCATATATGTGAAGGGAAATAGTTAGACTGTTTTTGAAAACCTTGAATATAAATGCTTGATGCAAAGTTTTCTGAGCTGTTAAAAGTGTGTGTGACATTTCCTGGTGCTGTTTTAAGCTATGCCTCGATTTTCATGCTGGATGTAAATAAAATAGCCAAAAGTGATCGGGCTAAGCATCAATTTATAGTTTTCGATGTCGCTGATATGAATTAATATTGAATTTCCCAATGCTTGTTTAGGTTCTATCTCAATTCCCTTTTACCTGGGGCTTGTTATAGAAAATAAAAATATAATGCCTGAAATAGCTGAGATTAATACCGAACCATTATTTTCTGAACCACTAAGCTGAGTAATGACCTTCCAAATGGCATTTACGTCTGAGTTTAGTGGAATCGAAATTTTTAGGCGCTGTTGCCACTATAGTTGGATGTTGTAAGGGATCAGAATAAAAAATATTCGAAACGATGGATGTAAGTGGAATTCCCAGTTTTTGTAGTCATTGAGACATAGTTAGTTTCTTAATGCAAACTTTTTTTATTCGCGATTTAGCCTTTCCTGGTATAAATAAATGGACAAAGGGAAAGCGTGATAAAAGATCCAAGATAATCGAAGTTAGTTTAGGTCCTATAGATTTTGAATTAAAATAATGAATTTGTGTAAAAAAATAAAAAAAAAATTAATAGAAGAAATAAATTTGTATAAAGTAAATTAATTTCCTCTTTTTACAAATTAATTTACTTTTAATCATGAGTAAATAAAATTACTTTGATTTTGTCATAAAAATATTTGAGATTTCTTCCTCTAGTAAAAAAATTGGAATAAATAACCGAGACTAATCCCTCGAATAAATGATTTCTGATTTCGTCTGAATAATTTTATGGCTAGGTATGAAAATATTATTTGTTTGTAAATATAAAAACAGGAGCTATATTTCGCCATATGAAAATTATCAATATTTGTTCTTAAAAGTGTATTGATACATCTTAATTGCCTAAAGATTTTGTATTTGTTTATTTATTTCACATTGAATAATACTAGTTTTCATTCATATATATGTGTTGTTTTGAATTTATGTCGTGGTATTTAAAAAAAAATTAAATATAAAATAATGAAATTCCAAATGAAACAATAAATCATTTGATTATTATTGTTTTTAACGTTACACTAATATTTTTTTAAAAAAGTTTAATATTCGTGGATTATAAAATAAATTTTGTATTTATATTCATTAAAAATGAATAATAGTAAAATCTTAAAATTCATTAATAAAAAAATGCTGAAGTCCCTTGAGTTTATTGGAGATTTTTATTATATTTTCTTCGTTTACTTTATTTTTTGTTATGATGTTAAATTTTTAATTGTTCTTTTTATTTAAAACGTTCTTATTTTCAAAAGTAAAATAAGCTTTCTTTTAAGTGCGGACAGTGGTATTTAATTAGCTAATACAATGATGTAGAATATAAATAAACCTTTTATGTTATGGTAAAAAGAATTTATTACCTTCTTTTTTTATTTAAATTTTAGGAATGATTTTCTTTGTTTAATTGGCATTTTCTTTTTTCTACTTGCCATGAGTAGAAGAAACAAAGAAGGACTTCTCTTGTCTTTAAGAACAGCCACGAGAGTAAAGCTTTTTACGAAGTCTGTAACCGTGTTAGGACCTTTCAGAAAATCCTTAGCAAAAGCGAATCTTTTTTACTTATTCTCTTTCTTTCCTTGCAAATTTTATTAACCGACCAAGAAGTTAGTTCATGTGTTCTCTTTGGTACTAAGTCAGAACTCTATTTTAACATATGGATTTTAGTTTACTTATACATAAAAACAGTATTTTTAAACGAAGATTAAGTTTCATAATATTTCTAAATTGTGTACGTTACATAATAACTCACTGTTTTATTTTCGCGAGACTTCTAAATAATTCCCTCTTTATCGTCAGATTTGTCCATCAAGCTAATGTTGTATTTACTTGTATATATTTTAATTGGATCTAAGATAATATTTATATATTTTGTTTTAAAATAGGAAAAAAATAAATTATCAAATCTTTATTTTGAAATAAAATTTCTGAATGTAACAGTTGTATAGTACTATACAGACTACGAATTTTTTCAGGTTCTTGAAACTACTTGTTTTGTTAATTATGCTAATTATCAAAAAGGTTAGATCCTTGATTTAATGAAACATTTGTTTACAAATTAAATAGTTGATATGTTTTCATCTGAAACAGACTTATGTTGGGCCTGAATAACCCGGTTGAATCTTTCTTTCATCGCGGAAAAATAAAAATATCGCTCTTTATCCACTCGAAGACCATCATGTTGATAAAGCCTTTGCAAATCAACTTGTAGTGACATAATGTTTTGGCGTTGAGACTGTGTAAAAGATTTAAATGAAAAATTCCAGTTCGATTGTCAACTCTTGCTGGTGATAATGGTTTAAAATGTCACAATATAGTCCTTTCGCGCGTATTCGGGTGCATCCCATTGTAAAATGAACCTGTTAAAATCAAACAGAAATTTATCAGCCAGTGCGCCAATTGCTTCTTGTAAATTTTTACAGAATAATACTGTAATTTTTTGTATGGGGAAAAAAAACTAATTTACACAAAAATAAAACTTTTTTATAGGATAAAACTAAAAAAATATATAGTTTTCCTGAAAAAAAAGTAGTTTATTTTTTGTAAATAACAGTTTTCTTGTTTTCTTTTTATACAAGGGAAAACTAATGTTTACAAAAAAACATTTTTTTTGGACATTTTTTATTTTATACAAGTGGAAACTAGTTTTTAATAACTTTTCTTATAAAAATTATAGAATTTTTCCAGGAAATAACTGTTTATTTTAATAGATAAAAACTTAGTTTTTTACGTATAAAATTGTTATATTTTTTCTCAAAATTATACTATTCCTTGTAAAATATTTAGATTTTTAGAAATTATAAATTTCAAAAGTCCTATTTTTTTAGGAAATTCAAACTACCTGTAATTATTTTTAATGCTTGATAGAAAGTACTTATATTTCAAATACAGAGTCATTTTATTGCTTAAATGAAGCAATAATAAATAATAAAATTTGCTGTATTTTGACATATGAAAAACTTATTTTTTATGTAGTTTAAAACAATTTAATGTATGCTTAAATACTGTATAATTATTTTTGTATTTCAATCCATACACTGACATAAAATTAAAAAAATCTATTTACTGCAAAACCTTTGTTTGATATTAGAAATGATATCTGATTTAAGTTTTAATTTTAAAAGGAGAAATATGCGAAAAATAAATATTAAATATAACAATAAATAACTCAATATCATTTTAATACTTGAAATAGCATTTGGTCTAGTGAGATTCATTTGATGAGAAAATATCTTGTTTTTGTAATATTTAATTATGGTTAAATTTTTTTACTAAAATAAGACAAATTCATGAAATATGTTTATTATATAATTTGTATGAAACAAAAAAGTTTAAACGAATTAATAATGTAAACATGAAAAGAAAATGCTATAAAGAAAATAGACTGACGGAAGAGAAAATCATTGTTATTGGAGAAATTTATTTACGTTTTTTATTACGGAGAAATTAATCGTTTTCTGTTTTTTCGAAAAACAGATTTTAATTGTAAAAAAATTGGATATAACTGTAAGACAAGCAGTTATTTTTTATAGTGCAGAATATTGCCAATTATTAATTATGGATTTCTAATGTGCATACAAATACATCTAGACGTTAAAATATTAATAATAGATTAATGACTTGATTAAAAAAACATAAAAATGTTTGAATTTGAATTTTTTTAAAAATCGAAATGAATATATTACGTACGCTATCGATTATGTTATAAATACTTCTGATTTAAAAAAAATCTTGAATTCGAATAATTTTCCATTTTAGTGGTGGTCCTGCCGAGCTGGCATCTGAATGGCCTTCAATTCAATAATTAGTAGGTTAGATTAATGAGGAAATTAGTCTTTAGATTTCGGAATTTATTTTAAACAATTAGATCCATATCGAATAAATCCTTGTGTACCAAAATTGACCGAAGAGGGATGAATCAATCAACCTAGGGTGTTTTCGATAAATTAAATAGCCATAACACATTTAGTTGATGGATTAATCGCATTTATAATAAAAAGATAGCTTATTTTTAATTTAGATAATAATCTATGGAATTTAAAGTTTTGAATTCAGATTTTGATTTTATTTTTGCCTAAAATCCCGAGAAATTGTAATCTGGCATGTCTTAACTATATATATTTTTGATAGTTGCTATAGCAATTATTTCTCCATAAATATTCATTTAAAGTACGAAACTTTTAATAAAATACAAATATATTTAACTGTGTATAATTAAGATTTAATTTTTATATTTTCCAAAAATTAAAATATTAAAAGATTTTAAATTACTGAAATCGCTAGTCTGGTTTTATGAACTCTTGTTAGTTGAAATTCATCATTAAACATGAAATTGCTAGTCTGGTTTTATAAACTCTTGTTAGTTGAAATTCATCATTAAACATGATATTTCATTTATGCGTTCCATCGAAATAAATTTTATAAATATTCCTGATTTAAATTGTGGGATTTATTTAAATAGTGATGTTCAATATTAAGATATTACCATTTCGTGATAGTTAAACAAAAAATTTAATGATTTGAACTTTTTAAATATATTAAAATAAGTACTGTAATCTATCTTTTTTATAAAATTTGATCTTATGAAACATAATTTAAAAAGATAGCTAACTAAAACTTATAAAGCTGAATATTTCATTTGATTTTCACAAGAATGTTTCTTGAAATGTTAAGAGAAAAAAAAACTTTTCTGAGAGCATTTTTTTTAATACTATCATAGTTTTCAAAAGAAAATTTGATTTATTTAAACTTAAAAGGATACATAAATTTTTGAAAAATTTAATCTTATATATTTACTTAATTTGAATTTATTATTTTTTTTATGCTGAAATATCATTTCTTCCATTAGTTGCCCCCCCCCCCAAAATCTTATGTGGGATATAAATTATATTACTTAGAAAATATAAAGCTATTTATTTTACGAACTGAGTGGAATATTATCATAATATGAAAAGCAAAATTTTCTTGTAAAATATATTCCGTTATTTAAATTCTTATTACATCTCTCTATTTTTAAGAGAGTATCACAATTTCATGCTAATAACTCATATTCGAATATTTAAATTTCTATGTGTATATTTGGTTGATAGTAACTTACTTGAAAAACATGTACGTAGTTTTCGGGTAAAAATTGCGATTTTGGAAAATATCCTTAGTTACTGTGTGCTTTCTAAACTATGGCTGAAAAATTGCTCTCCATCTTGTTATGAGATCTTAAGTATCCATCAACTAAAAACGTGGATTGAAATGTAATGCATAAAAATTCCTTTTAAAAACTCAGGTATTATTCGTGGTGTATTGGAGGAAGCATAAACACACACTACAAAGGGTGTAATACAATGCTAGACATCCTACAATGGCTATAAGCAATAATTTAATTAAAATCGTAGAAAAATAGTAAATCGTTATATTTTTAAAATGATGTGGAAAAGCAGAAAGACAGATATTTGATGCCGTAAAAATTTTTTTCTTGTTTCCAAGAGTTATATATAGTTAACAATTTAAAAGGAAGAAAAAGTTCACCGTATCTTTCTTGAAGTGAAAAAAGTTCCTAAGCGGAATCTTATTCTACAGCATAAGCAACTTTATGGAGAATTCAAACCAACGTTTATATTTTAAATAAATTACAAATGCAGTAATAGCAAAAAAATTCGAAGGAAAAACTCTTGCTTTTATTTCAAGTTTGCCGTAGACCGACATAGTGTTGTAAATTTCACACCATTCCATGTAGCCCAGAACAGTTCAACACAGGACAAGAATTCGATGGAAGAAAATAATAGGGATTTTATTTATTTGGATATAAAAGTGCAGTTAAAGTGCTTTTAATGATATTCACGGCGCAACTTAACCTATTTTGGATCTTGTGCCATAAAACCCAACCAACCAACTTTATTGTTTTCACTCTAATACAGTAATTACAATTGGATTTTTTCCTTCAACTTAAATAGTTAAAATGCGTAAGCTAGTAGGCATCATTTTGTTACAGAATTTGTTTCTGAAAATTTCTTAAACATATATTAATTTCCTATTTTTATTATTTTAATTTGTATTTCGAACCTTAAAAAATAGTATATCGGTTTAATTTTAAATACCTAATTGAAGGAAAAAACCAGTTTTAAAAAATAGTATATCGGTTTAATTTTAAATACCTAATTGATAAGTTATTAGATTATTTTTAAAATAGGAAGATTATTTAGTGAAAAGATTTTATAATCCATTTTTTATTTATTTCATTGACCTTAATTTAGAATATTTTTAATTCAATTCATTTTTATGTAAATTATATACAAAAATGAAATAAATTTTTGTTTCAAGAAAAGGCAAAAATATTTTTGAAAATTTATATGCATCAATATATTCACATTAAAAAAAAATTCCTATTTTTCAGAATTTTCGCTATGACCTCCATCAAACTAAGCAATTGTTTAATTCAAATCAGAACGTTTTTGTTTACAATTGCAATTTAAAATTAATCGTCACATATTACTCGTTCTGGAAGAATGTTACTTATTGCTACTATAAATTTTTAGTTGAAGTGGACTGAATTAACTAAAAATGATTCTTAAAAATTTCTTTTTATTTTGAAATAGTTATTCATATTTACAATTTAGTGTCTGTGTGCAAGGTTTCTTATTCCCATCGTGTGTGACTCTATTTCTAGAAGTAAATTTAAAACTATAAAATCGAATAATATAAAAGGAAATTTTAAAAAATTGTTTTAAAAATTTATATATATTTTATACATAATAATTATTTTAATGATAATAATTCTAATCCATTAAGTATTTAATTATAATTTTATTCCATATTTTTATTTTTCCGCCCTTTGACATTTTGTAAAAGATCGTTTAATTACTGAGTTAGATTTTTAATCCATTTTCTCGTGCCAAATTAGAGCATTTAAAATTTATCAGTATGAAGTATTATACAATTTTGGAAACTTAAAGTTTGTAAAAAAACAAACAAACAAACTTATATTTGAAGAATAAAATTATATCTAGTAATATATATTAAATTGTGACAATATATCTGTAACTTATCACTAGTATCTTGGGACTTAACACCAATTTTTGTGACGTATTGATTCGAATCCTAAGTACTCTCGAAAGATAATAAAAATTTGTAAATAAGTAAAACAAATTTAATCTCATCTATTTTGGAAAAGAATTATGACATTAGATAACTATTTTTATGTTACAACTTATACTACTAGTACTGCCTGTGTTAGAAAAAATAAATACAAGAACTTTTTATTTATTTATTTATTTTTATTATATTTTTAAGAAATTGTCGTTAAAAATTTGTATCCACTTTTTGAAAACTCCATATACGATGTTATTAAAATTAAAGTGTATTAGTCTATTTTTGTCGAAATTAAAGCAATTTGTGTGCGAATTAGATCAAGAAAGCTTAAAACTTCCATACTATGATGAAAATTAAATTGAAAAAGTGAACATTGTGTAGAAACTTTAAAAACACTTAAAAAATCAAAAGATAAAAAAAATATCAAGAAATTGCTCATCAGTATTGTTGTGTAGTTAAACACCGTTATCATATAGTGTTTAAAAATAATCTTTTGAAATTAAATAATGTATAATTTTTTTAACATTGCGCTGTGTATTTATTATTTCTTTCTTTTACCCAGAATCAAACCTGAAAATAGATGCAGAAACAGGTTTTGTTTTTGTAATTAAAAATTGTTTTTAATTTAATCATAAAGTTACCAATCCATTTACATACATACACATTCATTTTACATGTTATTCCAAACATTTAAACATTACTAGCGGCATAGTTAAGTAACTACTCGGTATTAGTAATTTACACTTACTAATTAAAGTGATAAAATAAGTGGTACCACAAAAAAAGAAAAAAACTAAGAAAATTAATTTATGTAAAAAAAAACTTCTACTTACGGATGACAATTGAATTACTTGGCCGGCCTGTTTAGAGGACTTCGAAAAAATGTTAGTTCATTTCTTCAGCTTGATTTTCATAATCTGGACTCGTGTTGTATGAAAGCAAGGGATATGATATAATGTTCTGCTGGATCCCTAGTCATATGGGTCTTGAGGGCAATGAAATTACTGATGCAGCTGCATCATCTTTAATTCATTCAATTGTACCTCTTTAGATGTGAGAAAGGTTGTAAAAAAGCACATTTATTCTCTCTGGCAGGAGTTCTGGAGCATGCAGGTCTCCAGCAAATTGCGTGTCATCTTTCCATGTGTCATTCCATCATCAGTTTTACCGTTACGAAGTGCTGATGTCCGTTTGACTCGCCATCGTAGCAGACACACGTTTCCCACACACAGCATTAGTTTTTGAGTGAATTAAATCCTTAGTGTGAAACGTGTGATGAACCATTCACTGTGCGTCATATTTTAATTTTAATTTCATGATTTTAACCATTTACGCTTACATTTTTTTTAAAAACCGATATTTTAACTTTGTTAGATTTATTGGGAATACACCCCACAAAAATCTATTTGCTTTTTTGGGGGCAATAGGTTTTTTTTATATTTTATTTAATCAGTATTGTAAATTTTAAAATTATTTAAATTTTTATATTTTATCCGTTTTGAATACTTGATATTAAGATAACTATATACACTTATTTTTTTTGAAACTTTATAAAAAAATGTTGTTTGGGTTTAGAAAATTAACTAAAAAAATAAGTAAATAAATAAAATGAAATTAAAAAAAAATCTTGTTCTTGGCGCAGCATGTCCACTTTTGGACCTTGCGCCATAAAATCCAACCAACCAACCAATGGTGTTGTAGGAGTATACATAATCTTCTCCAGTCTGAGAGCTCATATTATTTGATTACTTCTACTTTGTGATTTACAGTCTCTTGGATGCACTAGAACGTCAGACTTGAATAACAGTTTTTCCTAGCGGCGTGGGATTCAACCTCTTACATTGGGATTTTCTGTAACTCTTCTGCCATCTCCAACACCTGTTTGATTTCAATCTCGCCTCTCTCTGGAACCGGTTTTCCACAAATCCTGCGTTAGAGCAGTCTACTTTGTGAAAGGAGGGAATGGAGAATAATACGGGATGTAATCTTACGGGAGAATGAAATATGGAAAAGGACTTCCAAGCCAGGAGGGGGGGGAATAGAATTTAGTTAATTTAAAAAGTTTATCCTGCCTGTAAATACAACAATATTTCTGGATTTTTGAACTGTAATCAAACAAAAGAAGCTCCAGGTATCTTTGTGTACTAAAATCAAATTTTACTATTTCGATATTCTTTTAGAAAAAAAGGCTTTTTAAGTTTCAAAAATCACACGGGTCACCAAATTAATTTTGCACAGCATTGCTACTAACCATTGGAAAAATTGTTCATGATGGATTTTGAACGTTTTGTTAAGAAAGTAAAATTATTAAAATAAGAATCACTAATCAAAATTTTTTAATATTTTTTCCTGTTATCATAGATTGGATATTATTTTATGTTTTCGCATTTCCATAAACACATTAATACATGACGATGGATTGGTTTGAATCGATTGAAGAGTTTTATAATCTCTTTTAAAATTTCTTCATTTCAATGTGTCAGTCAGTTTCTGATATTGAGATGTGTTTCAAAATTGGCCATCGTTTTTGAATGTTTGGTCGCCAAACTCTGTGTAATTATTACAAAATTCGAAAATTTATTTGTTTTTGTGAATGCATATTAATAAGAAGTGAATCAAGAAGTATTTAAAAAATACAATAGGAAGAAAATACAAGGATAATTGAAATATAGAGCTTATAATTGGAAACAAAGACGGAAGAGAATTAAGTGATTGATTCGCCAATTGCTTTTCCATAAATAATCAAAAATATTTAATCATTTATCATTACGTAGGATCAATTTGTTTTACCTTCATTAGTAAAATTCTCCTTTTTCTACAGGGAACTAGATAATAGCTTATACTTCCACATTTCTATTTAAGAAAAACCTTTTTACAGATAAATTGATTTTGAAAATAAAAGAAATCAAATCTAAGCTGTAATCAAATGTAAACTAGACATCAAATCTAAACTGTATGGGAATTGACTATTTTAATTGCGAATTGTTTACATTTTTATAACATAAGCATATTTGAATATTTATAGCATTTTTATGTTATGTAAAATTTTGCTGAAATTATTCGTTTTGTGCTAAATTAAAAATTAATTCATATTTTGATATTATATTCTAATTAAATGCATTTTCCAGTAAGTTTAACCATATTTAAGATTTAGGTGATTTTTTTAATATAAATAATGATTTCTTTTAGTAATTTCACAATTTGTCAAATTGGAAAGAAAACTACAACACAATAACTTTCGATGTAAATTTTTCCTTATTTTGTGTTATGCTCATGAATTTTTATCTTTTACCACAGGTTTATGCTGAAAGATCATCCTGCTGCTTTAATAGGAACGAAGTCGACGTTCTTTGCCTTGAAACCTGATCGCACATCAGTTGTGAAATTTGATAACGAGTGCAAATGTTTGATCAGTATTATTCTGTAATTTTTAATGAGTATTATATATGCTTTGAGTACACATTCTTGAAATGGTTGATAAAGTATTGGAAATTTTTAAAATGGGAAATCCATTTATTTTCATTGCTTACTATTATAATATTAAATGTTAAAATAGTTCGCGTCTTATATCTTGAAGTAAGTATTTCTAATGTCAAAGAATGTACCATTCATAATGGTTTACTCGAATGAAGCGAGAAATGTTCACCAAATAGGAAAATATTAAAGAGTAGTTTAGGTATGAACTCCTGTGCTGTCTCTTTTTTGAAATGATATATATTTGGTGAAATTTCAAGTGTTGGTTAAATAATTGAAATCGTGTTGTGGAAATTTAATGCATTTTTTCTAGTGACTGTGAATCTTATTGTATATCATCTGATGTATAAGTTTCTTTGGTCTAATCTATCTTGCTTTTATCTTGCACATACTTGTGGATTTATGAAAACAATTGTCCATAAAAATTATTGACGAATATTTGAAAGATTCTCATTTTCGGTGAAAAGATTTTTTATAGCAATAATAAAAACCCGATGATAAATGTCAACATTCTTGTATAAGTATTTCTACTAGCCAATGCTATATGCAATATACGTTACCTAATTTTGTTCTATTTTTTAAAACAATTTATCTAAGTTTACATCGAATTTGTATTTTCCCTTTACTTCTCCTTGGATCACGGTTACAAAATAGCTAATATTGTATGCTTATAAGTTTATGTTTATTTCAAAACGGATAAAAAATTTCCAGTATTTTTCTTTTTATGCATTTTACTCAGTTATAAATTTGTATACAATTTTATTGGTAAGATAAGATCTGAAATTTTTCAAATTCATTATGTGATTTTTGGAATTTTTATGTTCTTAAAATTCGGAATGAAAAGGGAATAATTTATCCCTTCTACTTAAGATCCTTAAAATAATTCGAGGAAAAAATTTTCATATCTATGAAGGAATTACAGGTTTGTGCAAATCTTTTTATTTATTTAAAATTTTATCTATCTCTACCCATGAAAGTTATTTCAAAACTAAATTTTTTAAATATAAACTGCATATAAATAAGAATGATGATTTTAATAATTATCATTAATTTAAATCACTTAAAATAACTTTTGTGTTATTAAGTTCTAAAAAAAATGCTAAGACCAAAATGTGAGATTCTAAGAATTGTTCTTTTTACTTTCAAGTGTTGAAGTCCTGGAAATTGTAAGTGTAAAATATAGTTTCATTTATTTAGAATAAGTAATTTAATACATGATTTTATGTTTGTGCTGTATTAATAGAGATCTCACAACAAGATAATTAACATTCACAGTTTTATTTATTTATTTATTTTGTTCTGCCATTGAGATCGGTTATAACATTTAAAAATTCTGTTATATGAAAAAAGAAATTTCTTTTATTAGTTTTCTATATTTATTTATCTGTTGTCACTAGTTTAAAGTTATTGGGAGCAAATTTGATTTTTATGAATAATTTTCCAGCTAAACTAATGAAAAAATCATAGCACTTTCTTTATTAAGACTTAAATTTGATATTAAAAATTTAAATTTCTTAAATTTATTGAAATTTTAACTACTTTTTGAGAAAGATTTTTTTTTAGAGTTCAGTTAGGTGGTGAAGTTTAAAAATAGAGCTGTAAAAATATATCACTGTGTTAGATTAATCAAGAGAAATTTTTTTTATCTCAAGAAATCCTAACTTAATGTAAAATTGCATGCATTTATATATACTTTACTAGCATTCTTTCTATTAAAATTTAGACTCTTTCGTTGTTTCGCAAAATATTAACAAATTTTATTTTTCCTTCACTTTGTATGAAACAGATGTCAGTTCTTATTTACCCTAAAAATTGTGATATATTTTTTATTTAGTTGGTGTTTTAATATGTGTATTCAAAGCCTTAGATGGAAGTTTAAAATAAGATGCATTTATATTTATATAGAAAATGCAAAAACGCGTGCCTTTTTATATAATTTACAATGTATTGTTATTTTATAATATTCATTTTATTTTTTCAATTAGTGATAATTTAAAGTATTCCATTATTTAAAAACATAGTGCAATATAATTTTTGGAAATATATGTATTTAGTATATAATTATTTAATCGGGAATTTTATATACATAATTTATGAAAATATATTTTATTTTGTTTAACTAGTCTTATAGAATTATTTATATTTGATGTTATAACTTGTTTCACACAGTTTATTTTAGTTGGTCTACACAAAATAAAATAAAAAAGTATCTATAATATGTTGTCTACTTTATTAAGAAAGGAAATACACAAACAATGAATACATTTGGAAAACTTTTTTTCCGTGCTTAGTATATGTGCTAAGACGGCAGCCAAATGGTTAGCGCTCTGGTACTCGGTTCATCTACTCGTGGGTTCGATTCCAATTTCGGTCTTTGATATTTACACATACATACGGTGCAAGCGAACTTTGACGCTAATTTAAGGTTAATTGGTTTGGAATACTCGCTCATCACCAAGTGCCTCGTAATTTTGAACCACAGTCAGGTGACGAGGTCACATTTGAGCTGGCACCATCCTCTCCACACCAACGGAAGAATTTTAGACGTCACAGATTAACTGGACACGTTCCAGCAACCCAGTCAAGGTGAATGTGTGGTCATTCTCAGACTGTCCGCGGCAAATGATGCTTGCGGTGTGAAGCTACTGAGCCTCCTTTGATATTTATAGTGGCTCAGATTCCACTTTAAAATGTAAGTTTCATATAATTAGGCCTCATGTGCGCAAAAAAAGTGACCGTTGAGGGTTGAGAGATGGTGTAGCTGCTTACAGAGCTCCAGAACAAAAGTTCTTATCTCTTAAGATTCAGTATACCTAAAAGACTAGTAAAAATTATTAATAAATCTGAAATAGTAAAATTTATTAGCTGTGGCTAAATTTATTCTTGATTTATTCAAAATAAGAAAGAGGTGAGAAAAATTAAAATATCATTTAAATAAAAAAAGTGATTATACGAACTAATGTTCGTGTTATCAGTGTGGAGTCTGGCTTTTCTGAAAAAAATAATAATAACCGGAAATTGAATAAACCAGATGTCACACGCATGATAGTTTCACTTCTAAAGTACAATGGTGCCTTAGAAATTGTTCTGAGAATTTTATTCTGAATTATTTGCAGCTTCTGAAGGAGGAATGACCCGAACTTGTTCAATATTTGATAATTTACTCATTTTCTTCCTTTTCAATTACTTGGAAGTTGTAGGTACAATTCTTAATACTTACAGAAAAGAAATAATGTGTCAACATGGAATATTTTAGCTTTTGAATATTAATTGGGCTTAATTTTGCAGATAAAATTATTAAAACCTAAAATGATTTTGTATTGCATTATTTTTAAAAGAAAAAAATGGTACCTTCTTTTTCGGATCGATGTTTAACAGACATTAGAGATTGAAATGTAACTACTTTTTATAAATATCTGTGTGGGGTGTTTTAAAATTTTGCATTTATTTAATTGTATATTAGTAACAGAATTTAAAATATTACTTATAATTTTTGTTGTACCTTGCTTTATATATGTTATAATCTAATAGGTCTGTGTGGAAAGAAGAGCATATTGCCTGATTTGCTCTTGAATAAAACGTTTTTGAATTTCCTAAGGAACTGAATATTTAATGGCTTGCTACAACATTTTAAAATAAGTAAATGGAGAAGCCACAAATATCAATATTAATGTAATGGGAAAATATTACACCCAAGGACATTTTAGTTCGTTGTTTAGGATCTGAAGCTTTTAATTTAGATGAATTTGGTATACCTTGTTGCATTTTTTCTAGATAAGATTTTGGCGTTTAAATGTGTAAAATGTATAGAAAAAATTCAGAACACAGCATTCAGCAAACTTGTTGTGTGCTTATATAGGTGAAAGCAAGAAGATAAAATTTCTTGGTTATCAAGAAAAATAAAAATTCAAGGTGCTTCAAAAATAACAAATTTCTCTCTAAAGATAATGAAGCAAATTCAAATGTATGATTGTATAAGAAATCTGAGAAAAGGTGTATTTAGAAAATGTATATGCAGTTTTCTTTCGTCAAATAAGGAAAATTGTTTTACTAATATCCCGTTCGCACTGCCCTTTTTAAATTAATTTAAAGTTGAATCTGATTTAACTTAAAACATCAAGATGAAAGCAGCGTTCGCACTGCCTTACACTTGAAACTTATTTACGCGAAATATTTGTTCTTGTTCAAAACCTTATTTATTGCTTGCTATTATAAATTATATAATATTTTAGAATTTTTTTTATAGTTGAGCACATTTATTAAGCAATTACAGATCAAAAGGATATTCATTAAGATATTTCAAATGAGGAATACGAAACCAAAGAATATCGTTGACAAATCTATTTCTTCTCAAACTTAATACAATTTTTTGATTTTATACTTTTGTAAATATTTTTGTGTTATTATTTTTTAAAATTTTGCTTCTCTTGTGTTTATTTTGACCGATTTCAGATATGTCGACAAACACTGACAAGATAGCAGAAAACAAGATGGCGTTAAATCAATTGAAACGTATTTAAATCTGTTCGCCAAACTGATTTAAGATAAATCAGTTCAAGCTGATTTAAATCACAAGTTGCCACCGCGTGAGAAAGTTCTGCCGAGACTTAAAACACGTTTAAAAGTGCAGTGCGAACGAGGTATAAGGATAGTTATCCGTTGCACATTAATCCAGAAGATTTAAGGGCAATCGAAATGACGTTTCTATTTTTTAATGCTTCAGCAGTCCTTTAATATTTGAATCAAAGTATTATTTGAGGATTTGAATGTTATAAAAAATTAGTAAGAGTTGAAAAAAATTTTTGGATGCCAACTGGAAGTTTGTAGTTTCTGTTTTGAACGCAATAATTTATTTTCAAAGAATTAGTAATTCTGTGCTTGAAGAAAAGTTAAACATTTTTGAGAAACACAGAATTTTATTAAAGGAAAATTGAAGACCAAATTATATCATAATTTTCGGAAGAAAGGCTGCATGAGTGTAAAGGCGCCATTTGAGGAAAAATTGTTTGGTCAATTTGAAATTGCACTGAAATTTCTCATAAATGTAAATGCTAAGTTAATTATGAATGACATCGCAAAGACCGTCACAATCATTAAATCTTGACCAATGTCTCATATCGTTGCACTAAAATAAGATCATAAAAGAGAAATAAATTAAGAATGTAAAATGTTAAAACTACTTACGTTCATGAATATGCGAATATCGCAACAAGAATGAAGAAAATTGGGTTATGAAGAATATATATATATATATATATATATATATATATATATATATATATATATATATATATATATATATATGTATGTACACACACATTGCAGTAAGGATGTATTAAATTGAATATAGAAGGCTTACGCGTTAGTTAAGAAAAATAATTGCCACAAGGTGTTCATGTGAAAGCTTCAAATCTTGTACTTCAATATCCATCAAGTCGTTTTATGCATCTTACTGTACAATCCCTTCATCTGGAGGGCAAAAACAATTTCAGCATCCATGAATCCTGATATATGTGGGCAATATTTTCCCTTTTAATCATTTTGCAAACCACAACCAAGCAATTATATTTTTTTAAATTCATGCGAATGCAGTATCGGGAGAAACGCCACAATACCGTGAATTTAACATTAACCTGTAAATGTCGCAGCATTTTTTTTTTTTTATAAAAATTATGAATTGAAATCACATATGTTGAATCAAATTCCGATAGCTTTGTACATTGACTACAAATTGTAATGTAAAAACGTTGTGCAGTTCCAACTGCAAACAATTACGAAGAAATTGATAATAGTGTGACAGTGTGCAATGAAGGTACTATTTAACTAAAGAATTTTAAAGGAAATTTATTCCTATTGGAAGTTCTTCTGACGGAAATAATATTTAGGAAATTTGACTAAGACTAATGGTACTTGGGAAATCTTACTATCTGCAGAATTAAGAGCTCTCGATTCTCTGGACTCAATCATTTCCTTTCATTTGTTGACTACTGAATACTGTGAATATTCAAATTTTTGTAACAAAAAGAAAATTTTAATATTAAATAAAATTTAAATATTTTGGCGCAGTTAAAATAAAAGGTGGAAACTTAAATGAAACTTTAAAGCTATACATGACTATTATTCTAAATAATGAAGTATGAAAAATCAAACAGTATTTTTGTCTTCATACTGAAATACAATGTTTACTGTAAAACAATATACTCTTTAATCTCTTGAACATATTTTCTAGTTAAGATAGTAGTAAATGATTAGCTTTTGTGTCTTTGACAATTTGGTTCCCATTGCGAGTATAGATTTGTATTGGGTTGGCAACTAAGTAATTGCGGATTTCACTCATAGATGGCTTCATGGAATTTTTAGGTTTGCAGACGTAGTACAAATGTAAAACACATTTTGTTAATTGATAGTTGGCAATTCAGCTGTCAATCAGTAAAAAATGTTTTTTGATCGGTTGCGTAGTTTTCGTTTGACGTTCGTTGAAAAATGGAAAATCAAAAGGAACATTTTCGTCATATTTTGCTTTTTTATTTCCGCAAAGGCAAGAACGCATCGTAAGCTCATAAAAAGTTATGAGCTGTTTATGGTGACGAAGCCTTAAAAGAACGGCAGTGTCAAAATTGGTTTGCCAAATTTCGTTCGGGTGATTTTTCACTCAAAGATGAAAAACGCTCTGGTCGTCCAGTTGAAGTTGATGACGACCTAATCAACGCAATAATCGATTCGGATCGTCACAGTACAACACGTGAGATAGCAGAGAAGCCTCATGTATCACATACATGCATACAAAATCACTTAAAATACTTTGACAATGTTCAAAAACTCGATACATGGGTTCCTCATGAACTGAAAGAAACGCATTTGACGCAAAGCATTAACAGCTGCGATTTGCTAAAGAAACGTAATGAAAATAATCCATTTTTAAAACGACTGATAACTGGCGATGAAAAATGGATTGTTTACATCAATATCAAGCGGAAAAGATCGTGGAGCAGGCCAGGTGAACCAACTCAAACAACATCGAAAGCTGATATTCATCAAAAGAAGGTTTTATCAGTTTGGTGGGATTACAAAGGAATTGTCTACTTTGAACTCTTACCACCCAACCGAACGATTAATTCTGATGTCTACATTGAACAACTAACGAAATTAAACAATGCAGTTGAAGAAAAGCAGCCCGAATTGACAAATCGAAAAAGTGTTGCATTCCATCATGACAATCCAAGGACACACACATCTTTGGTCACTCGGCAAAAGTTATTGGGGCTTAGTTGGGATGTTTTTTCCACACCCACCATATAGTCCTGACCTTGCACCATCTGATTACTTTTTGTTTCGATCTTTACAAAACTCCTTTAGAATGGTAAAAATTTCAATAATAATGAGGATGTCATATCGTACCTGATTCAGTATTTCGCTAATAAAAACCAGAAGTTTTATGAACGTGGGATTATGATGCTGCCTGAAAGATGGCAAAAGGTCCTTGATCAAAATAGGCAATACATTACAGAATAAAGTTATTTAGTTCCATGAAAAAATTGTCTTTGATTTTCTAAAAAAAATCCGCAATTACTTAGTTGCCAACCCGATAGTTTGGAATTTCATTAAAATCTAGATACCTATCAAATTAAACTTGGCAAAATAAAAATAAGACAGACATAGAATGAGAGCAAGGAATCACAAACAAAGATTATATCTAGTATCGTATGATTATTTCCATTTGCCCCATCTTTTCTAATACTCGGCTTAATTAGTATTCATATGACAAAATGACAACTGAGCAGGAAACCTTTTGTTTTTTACGGTTTTATTATTATATAGATTTTATTTTATTATTTAAACATTTATGTTTAATTTCAAAATTTAAAGTACTATCATTTGTAAAATTAGTTCAAACAAAGCGATGCTGAAACAAATGGCTTAGTTGATCATCTATGTATAATTTTTTGCTAAAATGTTTTCTTCCAAGTATTTGCATGGGAAATTGTAGAAATGTTGGGATGGCACTATTCAAATATCAATGCCAACAATATTTTTTGTGTGTGAATAAGACACTTATAAATAATAATATTGTCAAGCGTTTAATTTTTTATGCTAGTGATTCTGGGGAAACATTTTCGGACGTGATTAATGATTTGCATGAGAATTATAACGCGCACTATTAATTGGTTCGCTTTTCTCCGTAGACACACTTATTCAGTTCCCGGCTCAGCCAGAATGTTAATTGGACCTGACGCATCAAGGATTTTTTAAACTTGCTTTCTATATTGCCCCCGATATTCAGTGTGACGAGGATATATGCTTTTAAACATAATTTCTTACTCTGAACTGCAATGACCAACGTATTCTCTAATACTCCGTTCGCACTGCCCTTTTAAAATCAATTTAAAGTTAAATCTGATTTAACTTAAATACCAAGCTGGAAACAGCGTTCGCACTGTTTTACACTCGAAACTGCTCTAAGAAATATTGGTTGTTCAAAACCTTATTTATTTCTTGTTATTATAAATTATATGATATTTTCGAATTTATTTTGTGTCTGGGCACGTTTATTAAGCAATTTTAGATTTAGCAATTTTAGACCAAAATGACATTAAGATTATCATATTTCAAATAAGGAATGCGAAACCAAAGAATGTCATTTACAGACCTATTTCTTCTCAATATAGTTTTTTTGATGTTTATTTAATACTTTTGTAAATATTTCTGTGATATTATTATTTTTTTAAATTTTGCTTTTCTTGTATTTATTTTGACCGGTTTCAGATATTTTAACAAATATTGACAACAAGATAGCAGAAAACAGGATGGTTCTAAATCAGTTGAAACGTATTTAAATCAGTTTGCCAAACTGATTTAAGATAAATCAGTTCACGAACTGATTTAAATCACAAGATGCCACCGTGAGAAAGTTCTGCCGAGACTTAAGCGCGTTTAAAACTGCAGTGCGAACAGGGTAAATTATCTAGCATTAAAAGACTAGACAACACTCTTATTTTTTCATCCATGCTAAGAAAAATGGTATAACTTTCTTCTTGAAACCAGAGTACATTTACTATTTTCTTATTAACTTCTAATTAATAATAATTTGAGTTAAACTTGTTTTATATTTCTATTTGCACAAAAAAGATATAGTGTTTCTGTTAACTCATTTGTATTTTTTGTGCTTATCATTTTTTCTTTTTATAAATATTTTAATATTCCATAATTTTTTTAACTGAAAACTTAAAAAAAAATTCATCTTATTTTTTAAGCTATTTAGAATAGTCTTCACATTTAAAAATTCTCTTAAAATTTATATTATTGGAATTTTATATTTTGTTAATGTTGTTTTATGTGTGTGACGAAAATAAATGTTAGAGTTATATTGATAATTATGTTTTATTCACCGGTAATTAAAAAAATGTTTATTTACGATTTCCAAAAATAAATAAAATAAATAAATAAAATAGCGATTAAAAAAGCATTACTTAATAGATTTTGAAAAGATTTCATGAATTTTAAATAAGTATTAAATTATAAAATCGATTTGTTGACATTTTATTTCACTGAATATAAGGAGCACATAACTTTCTTTTATATTGGATTGCTAATTTTAGCCAAAATCCTAATGTTAACCTACTGTTCATCCTTGGCATGAAAGTCTGAATATATTTTTAAGCTTTGTATTTGTTACATTTATCATTTTCTTCATCGTATATATTGTACATATACGGCTATCAATCACTGGGACATATTGTTTTGAAAATAATCTTCCATTTTCATTTATTTTTAATAAACTTTAATATGAATTATTTAATATTTTCCTATCTAAAACATTAGGTATTATAAGCCATGAGTTATAACACTATCAAAGTTAAAGTAAATAAGTTTTAATTTCTACTTTCCTTGAAAAAAATATTATTATAAATTACTCGAGAGAAATTTGAAATAAAAAATAATTATTCAATTGCGAAAATGCTGATGCTCGAAATTGAAAGGATTAGTAGAATAAACATATTAATGCTTAAAATTAATTAATTGAGAATAAAACAAATATTTTTAAGCTTTTATTATTATGAACATTTTTCACGTAAGCTTCGTATTTCTACAACAAATTCATGTTTGCATTTGCTTATTAATATATTTGTCACGTGATTGAAATCCCTATTTCGATGATAGAATCTATCTTTTGCGGAAATAACTGAAGTAAATAAAGCTAGAATTCTTAAAGCGAATATCTTAAAATAGATATTATCTTTCAGGCAGTACACATTTTTGAAAGAAATTAGTTGTTTTTTAACACCATTTATTAATTTATATAAATTTAATTATTGAAGTGCTTATTTGCTTACCGTTTGTTGGTTATTAAACCATTTCATTTATTTAAATGAAGTTTTCACAGGTGTAAATTATATAAGAAACTCTGAGAATAACAGGAAAGCAGTGTATTTTGCCTTTTAAATTATTAGTTTATTTGTTCAAGATAGTATATATAATAAGGGTTAATACACATTTCGAATTTTGTAAATTATATGATAACAGAATTCCATACAATTCAAAATATGGCTTCAAATATTTTCTTTTTTTTCCGAAAAAGCTTAAAATTATGCAGATTTTAATTTGAAATGAAATTTCGACGGTAAAACGAAATACAAGTATTTTTTGAAATCATTCTGTATTAAATATTCTAATCACTCTCTTATTTTAACTTTTTGCTGTCGAGTTGGTAACTGAATTGTTAGCATTCTGGCTTCCAAATCACCACAGATAGTGATTTTGATTTCTAGCTTGGGTGAAGATGTTTGAAGGATTAAGAAAACATCTTAAACTATACCGCGAGATTCGCTTGAATAAATGTTCTCATTGATGTTTAAAATCACTTCACATAAAAAGTAAAACTGATGACTTGATTACTTTTATAAATGGATTTAAATTTTGAATTTATCTTTATGTTCTTAGTGTTTGAATGTTATTTGGTTAACCATGCAATGGAAATCGTTTTACTTATCTCCAAAAATTGTGTTTTGAAATTTTTCTTAAGATTTATTTTGTTTGTTACATCTTTTATCAGGTATGTGAATCTTGAATCTGGAAAATATCCAAATATGAACATGATTTTATTGTTTTCAAACATCACGTTAAAGTGCTATTTCTCATGTCATTCGTTTTCTCTTTCAATAAAAGTGCTGCAATACTTTTTTCGCGCTTAACTCAATTTATCAACAAATTTAAAGAAAGAATTGTTTGAAGTTTGAGTTAGCGTCAAGCTGAAATCTTTTTACTTCCATTTTGCTTATTATGAAGTTTTTAAACAAAAGTGTTATACGACAAGTTTTTCTTTTTCCTAAATTGAGAAGAATTAAAGGGCTAATTTTTTTTATGAAAAAATTAGGAATTATACATTTATTTGCCAAAAATACATAAATTTAGTTGTAAACATTTCTTAGAAGTTTTTTGAATTGAATTTTTTCAAATATTAGATTTTTATGTTTATATATATATATATATATATATATATATATATATATATATATATATATATATATATATATATATATATATATATAGCAAGATTTAGAAGTATCATAAGCGAAAATTGAAAGATACAACATGATATAAAATAGAAAAGTACAAGAATAGATAAAACATTTATGTTTAGCAATACATTCAGTGCAAAAGCAGCTAAAATAAAATTAATAAAATATAACTAATAGTAGATTTTTATAAAATTAATAATCAAATATTAGATGGAGAATAATAATTAAATACTAGATGGAGAATAATACATTTAAAATAAATTGAAAATACCAAATGGAGAATAATAATATATTTATAAAGTTAGTCAATAAACCAAATTGAGAATAATAATCAAATACTAGATGGAGAACAATACATTGAAAATACGAAATATAGTAAACAGTTGGAAAATTGTTCAATATATATTTCAAAATTTTAAAGAAAATAGAATAGAAATCTTGGGCCAGTGCAGAAAAGCCATACTTTGTGCCAATGTGGTCAACACCCCCTGATGAAGCTAGCGATGTTGGTACTTCGTTCCCTTTTCTTTTATTTTATTTTCTTTGAAATTTTAAAATATAATTGAACATTTTTCCAATTGTTTACAATATTTCGTATTTTAAATGTATTATTTATTCTCCATCTAATATTTAATTATTAATTTTATAAAAATGTGCTATTTATTATATATATATATATATATATATATATATATATATATATATATATATATATATATTATACAAATCATTAATAAAACTATGGAATTAATGTTATTAAAGTAATTTCAATAGCCAGCACTTTAGGATTTTATTTTATGAATTATTTAAATATATATAGATGTTTTAAAAAATTTAGAGTGTTTTTTACAGTTTTAGTGCTATTATTTTCCCTTGTTAATTTTCAACATCCAAATTTCGATACTCGTCATTACTGAATCGGGCTGGTAGCCGAATGGTTAGCACTCTTACCTTCGGTTCAATAATTCGTGGATTTGAAACCCACCTTAGTCATGGATGTTTATAGTGCTTTGGAATCCACTTTTAAGGATAGAGCTCCCGATCTATTTAGCCCGCATATGCAAAAAAATACCATTGAGAGACAAACAAACGTCTTTACTGAAGCGACAAGAAAATTTAGAGCAATCGTCACCAAAAGAATTGTCTTACAGTGTTTTCACTCTAACAGACTTTTTCCAAATTGCTTAAACTCCTGAATTTCATGAAGCAAAGCCGTGAATCTTCAAAATTGTTGATAAAAGTCATCATTATTTAGAAGTAATTCTTCAGATATCAGGTGTCCACAAGGGCTTTCTTTGATACCTCGAATCTTACTTTTATAGTAAAAGCATTTATTTTTTTCATAACTGATTAGCATTATCAATCAACGAGTCTGACAGCATTTTTAGACTAAAAACTTTACTACTACTTTTTTTAAAACAATACATGGTAGAAACTATAATATTATTTAATTTGTGAAAATATAATAAAATACTTTCCCGCATATGTTTTATTCAATTTTTCCCTGTATCACATACTAACTTCATGGTACAAAATTAATGGTTAGTATATAAGTATCTTTCATATATATATATATATATATATATATATAAATTATATATATATATATATATATATATATATATATATATTTCACAAGTATGATATTTTATTACGATCGTTCTCAGTATTTAGATATTTTGAAATTTATTTGTATTATTGCATGCATGTAAAATGCACTTTAGCCAGTCACAATTAATCATCATCATCATTCATTGAACGCTAGCCCAGGATGGACCAAAGCCTTCTGAACAAGTTTCTTCCAGCCACCTCTGCTGGCAGCTAAACCCCTCCAACTTCTAGTCCCAAGGAACCTACAGTCTTCCTCGACTGCATCCACCCATCTCAGCTTGGATCTTCCCCTTCTTCCTGTGCTGATGGGTTTTGCCAAGAAAATTTCCTCAAGGGTTTTATTGTCTTTCATTCTGATAACATGCCCAATCCAATCGAGGCGGCCTATTTTAATGTAATGTACAACGTCTGGCTCCTTGTACAATCGGTAGATTTCTGTGTTGTATCTTCTGTGTCAAACAAGTCACATTTAAAATGTGTGACTTATAATGCAATTTAGTTTAATTATTATAGAAGCAATAATCAAAGGTTGATTAATGATGAATGTATGAACTAGAACAATAATATATCTGAAAGTATCTTGGATACACTTCATAAAACGAACTTTTAACAGGAGCTAGTTCATTTAAGTTCAGATTAATTAGATCATATATAAATTACTTTGTGTGTGTATATCCAAACGGTTATTTATTTATAATCAGTAATGTAAGCAAATATATATTTTTGTTAATAAAAATAAGAAAATTTATGTGGCTTCATTAAAATTTTTTATTTAATGTTTATTGTTGACGTGAAATATTTTACTAACATCTTTTATTTGATAATAACGATATTTTTTATTTATAATTTATATCATGTGTCAGTTTTGAAGTAAACAGACTGCCTTACAATACTTGTGACACATCTAATAAAAGTTATCAGTTATGAAAAATTATAAACTAGGAAATAGCACTCTTCAACTGACGCTGATTAAAAAATACTTAGAAAAATTCTTGATTTACCTATTAACTATTGAATTTTTGATGATAAAGCACAGCCAATTATCTTAACATTTTATAACAGAAACCAAAACTACCAATGTGATAGAAAGAAGTATTTTAGAGACGTTAAAAATTGTAAAAAGAGCCGTGGTAGCCTAGTGGTTAGGGCATCGGCTTTCTGTCCGGAAGGGTGGGGTTCGATTCCCAATGCCGCCAAAGATCCATCTCGTACATGCGATATATGTGCTCGTTAAATCTGTGGAATCAAAAGTCCTGTGGTCGGTCGTTGAGCAGTTACCATGGGTGCAATGATCTGGAGAAATATACTCCCCCTTCAGATCAATGCCAAAATTGAGGGAGAGGATCCTCTGGTGCTGCCATCTATCTTAGAATTTGAAGAGCAAAAGTCGTACTTTCACCTTTATAGTGCTATTAAACGAAAGACGCTCCCAATTGACTTGCATTCGCATAGCCGAGGCATAGCGAGCTTGGCTTGTCCAAGTGTCATTAGTAACAAGAACAATATAATATTATATATAAATATATAACAAATATGATATTAGGCCTAATTGAAATATAAAAATAGCTAAAATTAATTATAGCAAGCGGTTTTAAGTCTTCGGTATTTCAATGGATAATATATTTACTTAAAAAAATAACTAATTTGTAGTTAAAAAAAGTTATTAAGTTATCAATTTTTACTTTCTTTGAATACCTACTATAGTTTTAGAAGAGAAAATAACGTAATAATAAATCGATTTCTTCGCGTATTACATTGGCAATTTAAGCTACGATTAATGAAATGAAGGGTAGGAAATTTTTGCTTAATATAAGTGTTCTCTCTCCTCTCTCTGAAAATACATATATAAAAATCCTTTACATTTATACACTACTACAAAAATGAACAAGCTTACATGAGTTACTGCACAGATCGCAATGAATATTTTGGTATCGAATATGTGTGTGTATAAAGTTAGGGTATCGGCCTTCCATCCGAAAGGGTGGGGTTCGATTCCCAATGCCGCCTAAGACCCACCGAGACCATGCGATACACGTGCTTGTTAAATCTGTGGAATCTAAAGTCCTGTGGTCGGTCATTGAGCAGTTACCATGGGTGTAATGGTAGGGAGAAAATTTCCTCCCCCTTGAAATCAATGTCAAAATTGAGCGAGTGAATTCTCTGGTGGCGCCATCAATCGGAGGAGCTTAGAGCAAAGACGTACTTTCACCTTCGTGGTGCTCTGGTTAAGCAAAAGACGCATCCAATCGACTTAAATTGCATAGCCAACGATATAGCGAGCTTGGCTTGTCCAAGTGTCATGAGTAACAGCAACAAAAATGAAAACTCATAATTGTACCCATAGTTGGATCTAAAAGAGGACGACAAATGCAAGTTTCCAATAATCTTCACTACTTTTATTCTAGCACGTATACATTTACATTTGTTATTCTTTCGCTTTCACATGGTTAACTATCATGATGTTCTTCACTGGAAACATACCATTATAAACGGTATGCTGGAATACATTTTAATTCACATCATGCAGCAGTGTATATGATTCACGTTACCAAGCACTTAACAGGTTGTTTGATTCATCGTTTAGCTAGGGAACTATTTGAAATCCGAATTTTCAGCTTCACATGGTTCTGCACTTTAATATGAATTGATATAATACGATTATTTTCGTTGAAGATTCAGATAAATATTAGTGATAGATAAGTATTCGCCTCGTGTTGCTAAATGCATGTGCGATATATTAGATGAGATACATACTATTTGAAGAAAATATTTTAGTTCTCAAAATAGAATATTTTTTATTAAGTATTAATTTGTGAGGAAATTATTAAAAATGTATATAATGAGCTGTCATTCGACTGGCCATCAGCATTCCTTTTTCCAAAATGTTTTAATTTTTGCTATAATTAGAATAATTCAACAATGCATTGATACAGAAATGGTTGATTGATTAACTGAATTAGTCCACTATTTCCACTGATAAATATGAGAATAAAGTAAAAATGATTAATTTTATGTAAACTCCATTAACTTGTAATTATGCTCTTTTATTAGGCTACAAAAATATTTCTATAAAAAGGAAAGATTGACTGATTGTCAAGTTTTGAAAGTTTCTTTTGTATTTATTATGCCTTCATACTGTGAAACAAATTAAGAAAGTAATTGAAGGCATTTACGTATCATTAGAGGTTAATAACCTGGAAATTAATATTAATAGGCGTTAAAAATAAAAGTATTTAGTTAGAATAAAATATTTGTGTACATTGTTTCAAAAGTTTTTTTAATTATTTGCGTTTTATTACAAAATGTATTTTCCCATATTGATGAAAATTAATAGGTGCTATTAGTTAATAAATGTTTATATCAATAATATTTCCAAAAATGTGCACTTTTTAGAAAATTATGAGCATTAATAATTTAAAGGATTCGAGTTTAAGCAAAGTAAATTAATGTTAGTTAAACTAGTTTAAAATAACGTATTAAACATGCATACAGCAAAAAAGTTTTAGTTTACGAATAAAAATGGAAGAAACTAGGAATATTAAAAATACAGGTAAAATAATTTGTTAAAAAATAAATTTATTAATAATGTATTTTTATGCGTTTATAAATATATATATATATATATATATATATATATATATATATATATATATATATATATATATATATATATATATATATATATATATATAATTAACATTTAAAAATATATTTATTGATAAAACTAACAAAAGTGAATTGAATTGGGACAAAGCAAATGAGGATTGTTTAAATTCTGTTAATTAATTTTCTTTTTATGTTTATATTTCTATCAAATGTTGAACTTGTAAAGTTTTTGATGTTCCAACAGCATAAAATTTGTATCACTAATGTAACTGTTACTGCGTAGCATTTGTTTTCAACATTTGTTATGTAAAAAGTAAATGTTTTGCTCAGAGCTTTAATAACGTGTTCAAAACAAAGTTAAAAAAATTATATATTACATTTATAAGATAAAATATTTATGCAGATTCTAAAGCCCTATATATTAATGAGGCTAAGACATAAAGTTATAATGCACATTCTAATCAAAAAGTTTTTTTGCATTTAAACATTGCTCAGATTATATACCACAAAATGACATAAATATTGCAAAAAAAAATATTTTTAATTAAGATAAATAATTTGGTTTTACAGAAAGAGAGAGAGGATAGTTTTCATTAACATATAGAGTTAATTAATGTGTAAGAATACTGATTTATACATATAATTTGGAAATGCTTTTCTCTTTCATTAATCTAAATATTTAAACAGGTATGTATTTATTCCTCGGAAGGAGATTAAAATATAACAGTTTTTGTGTGTGAAGAATAAATATTTTGATATATATTTTTCAAAATATATATGGTTCTCTTAAAAGAATAATTCGAATTTGAAGCAAATGTAAATGTTATTTTATTTTTTAGGAAATGTTTTTTCAGTTTTTATTGATATGGTTACATTTTATGTGGTATTTTCTCATTTGTTTTCTTTTCCTTCTCTTTCTTATTTTATTTTTATTGTAGTATTGCAACGAATTAATTTTGGGACAATTATAATCGAACAAAAGTATAAATGTCACCAATACTTAAAAAATTTTGGAAACATGTTGTATATATTTTTGTTTTTAGGTTTAACAGTTCGTGGATTCGTATGTTTGCAGTGTTTCGGAATCCACTTTAAACCGCTGGTCTTGGTCTAATTATCTTTTGTGTGAAAAAATGATCCTTAGCGACATGCGAACTAAAACTATATATTTTTCAAATTATTTAAAGAAAATTTGCAAAAAACATATAACATTTTTGCATTTTTTTCAAATTTTTACGAAGACTCTTAAAGGGTAATTAAAGATAGCTAAAGTGGATAAAAATTCAACTCCCCATGGATTTTGGGTCTTGCACACTAAAAGTATGTGTAGGAATAAAGTGAGCGTATAAATAAAGTTAATGAAAAGAAAGACAATTAAAGTAAATTGCATAATATTCCACAGTCAAGAAGCTTACGTAATTGAAGTATGAAAGCTATAATTATTAACTACACAATATAAAATTGTGTTAAACTAACTGTTTTATTTTATTGTTATCCTTTAAGTTTAGGTTATATAAATTTTTTATCACTTCTGATCATTGACTATATCATAAGGCAAATTCCCAGTCGTGTGAATTTCGTACAAAGTATATATATATATATATATGGAAATAATGATAAATTCAGAGTAGCTATGCATCATGGATAATTGTAATTCAACTTTCGTAGTACTACATACAAAACGAAGATATTTTTTTTCTAACGGCGAACACTTGGGTGACGAATCCTTTGTCACAACAAGGCCAGAAACTTGTCGTAACCCAACGAGCACTTGTAAACCAAGTCACGGAGGGGAGTAGCGTTGCCCACTCCATACCACCACAAAATCCGTTTATAGGGTGGGCCACATTCATACGAGAAACACTGAGGGAATAAAGAAAGAAAGTAACATCCATGCTCGAGTCAGGATTCGACCCACAGCTCTGGAGTCAGGA
Source organism: Latrodectus hesperus (assembly GCA_037975125.1). Classification (NCBI taxonomy): domain Eukaryota; kingdom Metazoa; phylum Arthropoda; class Arachnida; order Araneae; family Theridiidae; genus Latrodectus; species Latrodectus hesperus. The sequence goes on from CM075862.1 coordinate 61,523,523, forward strand.
ACGCTAACCACTCAGCCATCGGTCGGCCACAAAACGAAGATATATTGCCTTTTAAAAATAACAAAATTTATCGTACGATTCTTTTATCTGTGCTTCTTAAGTAGGACTCTAAAACAAAAGCATGTCATTTATGAGTATTTTTGAGTTCGATCAATCAAATATCAGTGGTGGTAGAGATTGCGGATTAACATTTTAAAGAATCATAACTATTATGTTAGATGTAATCAAACAACATTTGTTCGATTTTGGAATTAATGCATGCTAGAATAAAAGAGTAACACTGGCACAGGCAAGTGTAAATGCCTCAACGCATAAAATTAGACTTCATATAAACCGAAACGAAGCGAAAAAAGAATAGATTTGTAAGAAAAAATGACTATAACTAATAGGTTGGGGAATGAGTTTATTGCGTTTTTACCAAAGACTTTTATTTAAACAAAAAACAATAATTATATCAATAAGTTAATCAATTATATATTCGCCGCGTTGCTGTTTCCAACGTCTTCCTACCTCTCGATCCATTTGTTGATGCCGTTCCTCCAAAAATCGCCTGGTCTGGTGTCAAAGAAGTTGTTGAGCCAGTTTTTAAGGACCTCTTTGTTATCGAAGGTAACGCCCTTCATATGGTTTGACAAGGAGCGGAAATGATGGTAATCGGGCGGTGCAAGTTTCGGAGAATACGGCGGATGCTGAAGGACCTCCCATTCGAGCTCTTGGAGTGCGGCTTTGACGGCTTGTGCAACATGGAGCTTGGCTTTGTCGTGAAGGAGTATGGTTTGACCATGTAGATCAGGTCTTTTCAGTCGAATAGCCTCATTCATGCGGTCTAGCTGGGCAATGTAGAGCTCCTTGTTGTCTGTGGCATTCTTTTCGAGCATTTCCCAGTGCACCAAGAGGTCCTTAAAAACTGGCTCAACTGCTTCTTTGACACCAGACCAGGCGATTTTTGGCGGAACGGCATCAATAAATTGGTCGAGAAGTGGGAAGAGGTTGTAAACAGCAACGCGGCGAATATATAATTGATTAACTTATTGATATAATTATTGTTTTTTTGTTTAAATAAAAATCTTTGGTAAAAACGCTATGAGCTTATTCCCCAACCTAATACTCTTTGGTTATTTTTACTATATAATCTGAGGATAATGTAAGTATAGAAATCGATTAGCGTCAATAATGAGGGTTTATTGGTTCGTTCTAACCGATAGTAAGTATTTAAGAAATAGGGTAAATATAGCGATAATTTTAAGTTATTAATTGTAACAGCAGATAAGAAAACAATAATTACATTAAAATTGATTAAATGTTTTAAAAATACAGAAAACTATACAAATATACTGAAGTAAATGAAACGAGTTGCTTGAAATTTTATAAAATATTTATGAAATGAAACGAACTTAAGATATTCCAAATAAATTTTTTTAGTTAAAATTCTATTTAATTATATCAATTTAAAAATGTATATTTTTAAATAAATGTTTATAAAGTTATTAAATGGTAAAAATAATTTTTTTTCAGATTTCTATCTAATGATTATATTATAAATACACATGATTTTACAAAACTATACGATAAAATTTAAAAAAAATTGTGATTTTTCAGTAATAAAATTACAACGAGAATTCTGACAAAATTTAAGAATATATTTTCGATGAAAAAATAAAATACATTCATTTATAACACAGTTAATGATTAAAGTCATAACAGAAATATAACGGAAGAAAGTTGATTATCCAATTTCATAAATTTATAAGAAAATAATATTCAGTAGTTTTTATGATATTAAAATTACGTTAGAATTGTGCTTAGATTAACATTTAAGTACAATTCTAACGTTGTTGAAAACTATAGGCATGAAATTAATTTTTATTTTTCAATTATATCGCGAAGGGCATAATAACCCACCGTGATATCGAAGATCATGGAAGACACTTTCACACACCAAATACTAATGGTCCATATTTGAATTATAAAAATTGTTAATTATAAAATTTCAATATTGTATCGCATAATTGGGATTTTTCGTCAACCTCAACTTACGTTTTGCAATTACTTTATTTTAAGGAATTCTTCTGGTGATGAAAATTTCTCAACACATTTTGCTTCACTTTAGCTGCTGCTTTTTGCCCTTTTGCTGTCTGAGATCATATGTTCATTTCAGCCTTAGTAAAAAATGTGTTACTTTTTGTACTTTATTATGTAGAATTAAATAAATTGTGATTAAATAATTTTCCTCTTCTCTGACAATAAAGATACTTCGCAATAAATAACCTACGTGATTAGTGATTTTATCACATTTTATCAAGTTATAATCTCTTTCTCACTGTTGTTTATCGGCAGTTAGACAGTACTATTATCTTAGTAATGCTATCATATTAAAACAATTCTTAACCAAATAGAAAATTTTGAAAACCTAACGCTTATAGCAATGAGATAGAATCACTTGGTAATGCATAATGCAAGTAATAATAATGCAAGAAACTTGAAACAACAACTCTATTACAGTTCCTGTGACAAATATCAAAACTTAATGCTTAAAATATAAGCGAAAGTTATAAGTTATTTTTACACATATGTGGCACCGCCCAACTTTTCTTGTGGTCAGCGTGTCTGACTGCGGATAGGGAGGTACTGCGTTCGTATCCTGGTTCGGGCATGGATGTAGTTTCTCTCTATCTATCCTGTCTTTGTCCTTTCCTTGTATGAATGTGTTGTGAATGGTTGCCTGCCCTATAAACGGGTACCTATGGCATGTGTGTACTGAGGAAGTCGGACTCCACACCTAAATATGGCTCAGTTGGAAAAGTGGAGCAGCGCACCCCATATTGCCAGCCTAACTGGCACACGACAACAACAACATATATGTGGCAGATTTTTTATCTTTCAAAATGGTACGTTTTTCATTAATTTTACCATCTCGATGTCCTTTTGTTCGAAGTTGCTTAAAGAAATTGGGTATTATTAATTACGTATTAACGCCACTGCAGCCAAATTTGGTAGTTTTTAACTGCCGCCAATCTACACCTAAAATTTTTACGACAAATCATAAAATAAAACATTTTATTAAAAATCGAAACATTTTATTTAAAACAAATTAGTCAATCATATTTCGGTGGAAAATGAGCCGATATAGAGTTTAACATAGATTCAAAACAGTCTTTATTTTCTTTCATCTGATATTGTCGCCATATGAACTCTGATATATAAGATTCCAAATGCCTTGCTGTTCCCCTGTGTCTCTTGTTTCTCCATTTAGCACTGCCCCACATTCTCTCAACAGTTTGTGTATGAACTCCTGTATCAAGATCAATAAAATTGTATTTATATATGATTAACTTCAACATGTAGGAATCATTTTCTTTCTATTCTATTCGTTTGGTAACCTTTCCAACTGCCAGAATAAATTGTGCTACCACCGGCTATGTTTTCAATAATTTTTTCAAGAAGGGTAGAGCCAGTTTTATTAGGAACAGTGACAACAAAAGAATCTTTTACATATACACCAAACACCACTGTTCGGGTAATACTCGACCATAATTATTTTTTACGTTTAGTAAACAAACTTTCCTCAATTTATACAATGCAATCTGGTCCACCTACCTTCTTGTCTGGTATATTCTCCATATTCAAGACACATAATTCACGCATGAAATTCTTTCAATCTATAACAGTTTTATTCCGATAAATCAAGTTGCTTCTCACAAAATTTAATCGACGTCAACTCCTCGCACCAGCAGTATATATGAATTTCAAAGCTGAACAAAATGGAATTCTGGTTCCCTCAAACCAGTTGTCTTTTCTAAGTTCCACTTGCTGATCACACTGTCTTATGTTACATTTCCAAGACTTACGATTACAAAAATAAAGTTTCATGCCGTGGAAATTGGTACATTTTCGTGTTTTCGTTAAAATAATTCTCTCCTGAAAAAATGAAATTGCATCTTGTTCTGTTTGGGGCAAATCCCAAATGCGCATTTTCTTAAGTGTGTACTAAAAATGGCGTCAAAAATCAGCAAACAACAAGGCATCCAAAAGATAACTGCAAGCGCGTCCAAACAAGATTAATCTTTATTGGCACATCGAGTAGATTTGCGGCAGTTAAAAATCGCCAAATCTGGCTGCGGTGGCTAATACGTAAGTACCTGAAAGGGTACTGACAATTTTTTTACTCTGCTTCATTTTACGAAATTAATTTTCATTGATTATTTTTAACATTTTTAATTTGTAATAATTCAATAAGTTATAAAACATGAAAGATGATGTTGGATCATAGGTCCAATTAATATAAATAAACCATGGTGGAAAAAAATTGGAATAATAATAATAATTAATAGTTGTGCTGCTTAACATTTTAGGAATAACTTTATTTTTGTTCATATATGCATGTATTATTTAATATTCGGAATTAGAAATAGTTTGTTTTATTTTAAAATTAATAAGAAAAATTAAAATGTTATTTAATTTTTAAATATTGAGATGCAATATCCTTTATAATGTATTGAAACAGCAATATATTTCTCACATAAAATTTCTCATATTTAATTAAAATCAGGAAATAAAGATGAATGTAGAAATATTTGAAGGTGAAAGTAAATTTTTTGAATAAGGGATGAAAATATGTTTAAAGTTATAAAAAAAACCGTAGAAAGAAAAGTACAATATTCTTTCCAATACGGTATTATCCACTAATAATGATTCAAAAATGCATTGAACGCGAAAAATAAAATTCTAAGTAATTTTACATGCCAATTAGTATATAAGAATAGGCTGTAGCAAATGTTTAAATAAAGTAATGTACTTCACACACTTATTTATTAAATTGCTTTTTGGTATAAAAATCAGTTTACTGTACGTAATAAATGGTCAGCTCTGTTGAAACACGTTTCCAATTTAGCTCTCGATATACATGAAATTACGTTTTGATGGAATTAAAACCGCGCGTCTGAGCTATTGAAATAATTAACATAAAGACGTGGATGAGATTGAGTTATCAGGCAAAATTTAAAATGAATTATCGTTAAGGAGATTAAGAAATTACAGCTTTATCAAATTATGATTTTATGGAATGTTTTATGAATGCTGCATTTTTTGTACATATTTTTAGAATATTTTATGTTATTATAATGTTTGATTGTGTGGGTAAATTTGCTAAAATATAATAAATTTAAAAATGTTTATATTAAATTCAAAGTAATTTTAATAAATTTTGTAATAATATTAAATTCTAAATAATTTTAATAAAATCAAATATTTTTTTAATTAATTTTACTTACTAAATAGTTAGTATATAAGAATATGTGTCATAGGCAAGTGTTTAAGTAAAATAATACACTTCACACACAATTACTTACAAACTCTGTTCAATGATTAAGGAGCGTTAAATAAATGATAAATGAATTTCACAAATATCAAAGTTACCGATATAGCCAATATCAAACCATACCAATACCGATACCAAATATCAAAGTATATATAAATATGCAATTTTGACTGCAGATTTTTCTACATGCATTAATGGATTAATTTTATACTGCTGTTTTACAGAAATATAATCTTAATATTTTTATGCGATAAATATGTATTTTTAATCTTGCTGCTAAATATTTTAAAACAGTAATCTCATTTTTATAATAGAATTTATATATTTGAATACTTCAATGTTTGTTTGGAGATTATCAGACACAGATACTAGAAAAAATTCAAAAGCATTTTATTGGTGTTTTTGTTGATAGAATCAATTTTTTTGTAATTTGATGGTTGGATAGCTTCTGTATTCTTAAATTGTTATTCATTGCAATCATTATTATTATTTGCAATCAAATTATATAAGATAGGAGAGGATAGTAAATAAAAAAATTCATAAAATTTCAATATGAAAGAAAGTAATTTTTATTTAAGAAATTTACAATAGTTCTTAACATAAGACTTTTATCTCATCATATAGATCAAGATTTATAATAAATATAGAATTGATTATTCAGTTAGTCATTTAACAACTAGTAGCTAATTAAATTTATAACATATATATATATATATTATATATATATATTATATATATATATATATATATAGAGAGAGAGAGAAATTAATGTGTGTGAAATCTAAGAGTTTCCCTAAATTATATTTTTTTTAACTACAAATTGACAAAAATAGAACTTTATATTTTTGTCATTATAAATACTTATTTTCAAATACAGTATTCAAAACTTTCTTAGAATCATTTTAAAACACTTCCTTTGTACTTTGTAGTTATTTAATAAAAATATAAAATTTTATATATATTTATATTATATATGTGTGTATGTAGACATACACTATGTATACATGCTTGCTAGCTTTCACTGACTGAAACTTCCAGTGGAATTCGTGCACCAAGCTTTTTGGGTAAAATTGAGATTTGAAAAAATTAAATGTACTTTTTTTAAGAATATTTTCCATTTATTTAGTCAAGTGCCTGACTGCTCTTTGGAGTTAATAGTTTTCAGCAGCAGTACAAGGAGTGGATGTGATGGCATCTTACTCAGCGGGGCATCCAATGGGTGTGCTCCGAAAGTGAAAGGATAAAGAAACAGAGACAGAGAGAGAGAGAAAGGAACATCCGTTTATGAACCAGGATTCAAACCTGGGATCTACTGTTTCAAAGTTAGAGACGCTAACCACTCCATCATCGGCGGGCGGCATCACAAATTAAGATCTTACATATTGGTCAGGTAAAAAAATCAAACTATATGTAAAAACGCATAAAAGAAGAAACAATACTTTTCAAAAATAAAAAAAACAATATTATCATTTAAAATAAATAAAATTATCCAGAAAGATCCGATACCATTCACATATTTCTCTCTATACCCAGCCATTACGTTAAGATGACAATTTTAAAAGAAGACAAGAATCACGTCTCTTTTTCTTGAAACGGCAAGTGTTCATAAAAGGTATTACATTATTTAAATAAATTACAGCTTAACATTCATTTCCATATCATAGTCAAAATTGTGGGAGTCAATCCTCTGGTGGTGCCATCTATCGGAGAAGTTTTAGAGCAGTCGTACTTTCACTTCCGTAATGGTCTGATTAAACGAAAGACGCACCTTTCTGTCTTAATTTTGAATAGCCTTAGGATAAAGAGCTTGACTTGCCCAAGTGTCATATAAGTAACAACAACAACTGCTTAACATAAGTATCTTTATTATGAAAGAGTTCAAAAATGAGTTTCATTTAGGGCTTAAATTAATTACATAACAAATATTACAGTCAAAATTTTAAAATGAATAGTGATTGTTTTGTTAGCATGGTACCAACATTCAAAGTAAATTTCCTTCCGGGTAACCAATTGTGTATATAAATATCCATATATATATGTAGATATAACCAGCTAAATCAAATCTTCAACATAAAATCTTTGCTTTTATTTGAATGTGGGAAGGAAATTGAGAACAAAGTATTTGTAGGAAAAAAATAAATAAATAGTTCATCTCACGATGAGGAGTTTAAATACTCACTTGTGGGTCTCATAGCTAATCAAAGAACAAGACATTGTTTCTACGATTACATTTTGAATAGGTGAAATAAAAGTAATTGACTTAGATAAAGATTTTCGTGAATTCTGGGTAGAATCAAATCCCCTCACGTGGAACGAGCTGCGCTTAATGACCGGGTGCCTTGGACATAATGTTTGGGGGAGAAAGAAGCAACTTTATGGCCATTTTGTGACTTACTTGGACAGGAAATGAAGAGCCATCCTCCTGTCATCAGCGACCGAATTCAAAGATAAACTGCGTCAGTATAGACTCATTAAAGCCGTTTCAGAAGTACGTTTTAGGTTTTGTTTTTAATGTATAGGCCTATTTTGTTAAATACGAAGTGTTTAACTTTTTATATTTTTTCTTTGTTCATTTGATACGAAGAATGAATCTTAGGAAAATAATAGTTTCCATCAAAGAGTTGACGCAAATCTAGATAAAAGATAACGACAGCAATAATTTTCACGTAACATCATTCTCTTAATTGAAATATTTATAGCGCCGTGTATTACAGTCCTCTTGTTTGCTTTGGAAGATTTAGTTGCTGAAATGTTTAGGTGGGATGAGTGCTGTAATTTTAAGTGAAGTATATAAAATATTCGGCACATAAAAAGTTAATTAAAGTACGTTAACAAACGTTTAAAATTTATGTACTGTAATTTTGGAATGAAATAAGGTAACACTACTTTTGAAACAATTATAAATTCCAGTATCTGATTGATTAAAATTAGATACTGCATTTTAAAAGAGTCAGTCCTAAAAACTAGATTCATTTAAATTTCATATTTTTACTGTTCAAATTTAAATTTCTTTCCTTAACTCGTAGTTTTTCTAATTTAATATTACTATTTTTGTTTTTGCATTAAATTCTCGGTCAATTTTTAAGTAAGTGACACATTTTGCATTCCCTCTCTAAAACTAATATACAGTATTTGTGAAATTTTTATTAAAACGTGAAAAACACTATATATATATATATATATATATATATATATATATATATATATATATATATATATATATATATATATATATATATATATATATATATATATATATATATGTGATCTTTTAACAATGTGATCTATGTCATTATAAAGTTTTAATATTTTAGACTAATTTAATTTTTTCAGCAAAATTGTGACTTAAACTAATATATTGTTATTTTTATTAGAACTAAAATAATCTTGTATAAAAAAATTGGTATATTTTTCGTATCTAACTTTTTGTAACCCCATGACACAAAACATCGTTTAAAAAATTTAAACCATTTATCAAGTATCTTCTTTCTTTCTTAAACAGAAAAATAAACATTGTTAATCATTAAATAAAATTGTTTAAATTCAAGTTTGTGAATTAAAACAATTAAAGACATAATAGTGTATATTTTTAATATTATAATTGCTACGCATTGAAGGCAAATAATTGAAGAAGTAAAATTTAAGTAACTGGAACTAAAACGTCTAAATGAATAAAATTTTAATGCATTAATGTAAAATGGGAGACTTGGCACCCTTTACAATGTAATTTAAGAAGAAACTGTGCGAGAGGTTTCTCATTTACAAACTGAATTTAAATTTTGCATGTAATGTCTCATGTAAGAATGAGAAATGCTTACCAGCACATATCTGTCGATTATAACCTACGATATTACGCTTTTTCATATCGCATACATACATAATGCTGAAGAGAACCATGAAGTGCAGTATCATAATCGCAGTATTTTTACTCTCTTCGGTCCAGATCTCATTATCTGTCGGCAGAATATGGAGCTGATCAACTCAGGAAGGTCATGTGAAACACCGCGTTCTGAGTTACGTCATTAAATACCAAGAAGATAGACATCTGTAAACTTTAATGGATTGCAGAACTACGTCATGAGTCATAAGTTGAGAAATAGGGTTGTTTAATAGAAAACAAATGTCTGCTAAAACAAATGGCGACAGAGCGGAAGCCTGGTTGGTCAAGGTGTTGTTCTTATTATCGGAAGATAGTGAGTTTGAGCCCCTACTTAATCGAAGACCCGCCGTGTTCACTAAAGGTGGTTGGGGTATATTAAATAGATAATAGGTGCAATATCTTCCAAGTGAAATAATACCTCTGGGGGTGGCATGTCAAGTATATTGTGACACTTCTGATTGGTTCCGTTTCTAAAATACGAAGACCTTTATCCGGCTGCTTCCATCTAACTGATTGAGATCAACTCTGGGCTAGGTACAAGGAAATGAGGGTATAGCATCAACACACACACACACACACACACACACACACACACACACACACACACACACACACACACACACACACACACACACACACACACACACACACACACACACACACACACACACACGCAAAACTAACCAAACCGCTTAAACCCAACTTCACTCAAATAAACCCAAACCACTTCACTTACACTCTAAATTCCTGATTTTTCTGATGGCCCATGCCATTTCTATCAACACAAATCTGGAGCTAGGATTTAAAATACGCAAATGAAAAATTTATGGTCAAGAACAAAAGGAGATTGATGCTTAGAGGAAATATTTGTATCCTTATTATTGGTTTGCAGCTATTTAATTTGTCTATCGTGGCTCTCTTTTTTGTTTACAATAATTTTTTCAGTAATTATTTTTTAATAAATCAACTTGTCAAAATTCATTTGCCAATGGTTATTCTATTTACTAAAAAAATAGAAATAAAATATTGAATTTTTTAGTTTTGCAACATTAATCAATCTTATTATTGGTTTTTACTTAATCTTATTCTCAAATCTCTAAAAATATTTGCATCATAAGTTTACTCATTTATATAAAGAATTGTATTTTTTTTTCATTAAATATTTTGCTAGCATTGACAGTGCTAAAATTTAAGGTATCTTTAAATCATGTCCACCTCTTCTTTACACCATCTTTTTTTTGCTACTCACAAAATAAGAGAATAGTGTTCAAAAGCAGTAGAACTCTCTTTGAGAAAAGATTCAGTGTACAGTCAGGACATCTCACATTAATTACAATATTCTATTTAAGCTCTCTTCTTAAGTCATATTTCAAAAAATTACTATTTTGTTATTATTCGTCACTCTCAGCATTAATAATTACTAATTATTTAGGCTTCTAAAACAATCTTTTCTATGAGTATTTTGATATTGGAAACGTCACTCTCGAAATTAATGTTTATTCAGTTATTAGGGCTTCGTAAGCGAAATTTCATGTTATAACTGTAAATGTTAGAGACATCAGTAAAGTATATCTATTGGCTTTTTAAGGCAACCTTGATTTTGAGTATGTTTTATTATGTGATGCATAAAACATTAATTAAAAGTAACATCTTAATAATTATCTAGTTTTATTATGCCAAAAACCTACCTAAATTGCTTTTCCAAATATAGATTATCATTGCAAATGGGAAAGAGTAAATCTGTTTTGGTAAAAAAACACGAACATTCCATGAAGTAAATAGACAGCTGCATATTAATTTAATATAAATGGAGAACTGTATATTGATATATTTTAATTACAGGTTTTAGTCCAAATTCTTTTATATAGAAATATTCCAGGTTTTGCGAAACATTTTGTATTAAACATTTCAATAACAGATAAAACCAGAAGATATTAAATTTTCAGCAATTCGAAATTTTATCGCTCAAAAATATTTTTGATTTTAACCTTTTTTTCACAAAAAAAACTATATTTCTCAACAACTCATTTCTGTATATCCATAATGGAACTGAGGAGAGAGGAACTAAAAGAACATTAAGCCCTTTTTGTAAAATACATCTGAAATATGGTTTTCGGCATTGTTTTGAATTCCCATTTTATATCAACATGAATTGTGACTGAAATTTTAATTATCTTTCTCCCAAAAACCAAAATTTCGATACAGTTATGCAGGTTTTTCAAATTTTCATGAGCACAACAGTAATTAAACTCTACAAAATTAATTTGGAGTATTTTTTTTATTTGATATAAATTATAAATGTGAGAGACGCTTCTCTCAAATACAGACATTTAAAAAATATTTATATAATGATTCATATTTCTTTTAAAATTTATAAACGTTTCTCATTGGTTTAAGAAACATTGTAATAATGGATATTTTATATTTTGAGAGTTTATTACTGGTTAAGAATATATGTATGCCAATATACTATATACTAAATATATATTGATTTTATTTATTTACCTGTCGAATCAATATTTTATATATATATATATATATATATATATATATATATATATATATATATATATATATATATATATATATATATATATATATATATATATATATATATATATATATATATATATCATCACTAATTTTTTTATTTGCAGTTAAACAATATTGCTTAAATATTTTTAATAGTTATTTAGAACTAGGTAATGCTTCTTAAAAAAGTGTGTGAAAAGTTTAAATTTATAATTTCATAAAATTATTTCTATTAATGTTATTTTGAAGTTTTATGAAAATTAATATAACATAGTTTATATTATTAATCTAAAAATTGCTGATAAATTAACTTTAATATTTATTCAATGCATTAAAATGAGAAGAATAGTTGAAAATCTTACATTATTATTCATGGGTGATCAGGCTTTTGCTTTTTTCTTACTTAGAAATGCAGATTAGAAATAAAAAAATGGTAAAAATAATGAGCTACGTAATATTTAAATAACTTTTACTTACTTAGCATGCTATATAAAATTAAAAAAATATTTTTGTTTTGCTTTGTTATTATTATTATTATTTAAAATCGACTTATAATTCATTTGCAGGTTTTAATTGATGCATTGACCTCAATATGATTAATGCTTTAGGAGTTTAATCTGCTTATATTAAATGATATAGTTTTACATTTATTCTCATTACTCCTAATTTTAAAGAAAACATATTTCAGAAAATATCTGAATAATTCGTTTCAAAAGTATTTTTTTAATAAAAAGTATGTTGCATTTTTTTATTTAGTAACATCAAGGAAATGTCTTCACCTTTATATTTAAGAATATAATAAAATTTATTTATGAATTAAAACTAATCCATTTATTTAAAAAGCAAGCGAAACAAACAAATTAAAATTATTTTTATTTAAATTTTTATCAGATTTTTTTTTCTTTTTTTTCGTGAATTTTTTTATTTCTAACTTTTATAACCTATTTCCTTTTAAATAGCATATCTAGAAAATGGCTCATGTTTCAAAGTCTGTATAAAAGTGATCATATTAAGGAATATATTTCCCTTAAATTGAGGTCAGAAAGTACAAGAGATTGCATTAATTTTCCTCTCTAATTAAGCAACTTTCTAACGCAGCTGTTTCAAGATCATTTAATTATGCGTGCAGGTGTCAATTTACTGACTAATCGCTGACAAAAAAACAATCCTCTCTGCGTCGATAAGCTTAGCCATAACTAATTTGAACGAATGATTTAGAGATAAATTTTGATATACTAAGGTATTTGCTTTTAATAAGTGTATGCAATCAATAATGCTGTTTGTTAGTAAGCCTAGTAAATCTAATAACGGAATTTTTTATAGTATTCGGTAAAGAACTCTGTAAATTACTTTATATTTGTCATTAATTTGATTATTTTTTGCTAAGCAATAATTTTATATTAACTTCATATTTTCTAGCTTAGCTTTTTAATGTATTTTATATTATTTTAATATTATTTTATTACATTTAACTTGATTCATGATAGGTTGTATTATTTTTTATCAACAGAGTTCATAATAATATAAAATATTTGTACACGTAAATAAAAATAAGCAAATGAATTTAATAAATTTAATCTTTGAAATAGCTTTTTTAAATTTCAGATTAATTTATAATAAAATAATATATGAGAGCAAAAAATATTTTAATATTATTTTATTACATTTAACTTGATTCATGATAGGTTGTATTATTTTTTATCAACAAAGATCATAATAATATAGATTTTTTTTAAAAAAATTTATTATATTTTGGAATTAATAAACATTAAAGGTGGTGACAGCAAAATTAGTGTACACGCTGAATAGTTTCTTATATACGTACAATAAAATGAAGCAAAATTAAGTTACTATGTTAACGAGACAATGACTTTTAATATAGAATCTTTGAAAAATGCAATTCACACATTTTTAAGAAAATTATTAAATTATTTTAAGAAAATTTACTAAAAAGAAAAGTATTTAACGGCAGAATAACGTTTAAATTTAATTTATAATTGATTTCTTATACAAAATTGACATCTTTCAAAGTTTATATAATAATTTCTTTTAAGCTCTGCAAATTGTGTGTATAATCTATCATTTATATCATATCCATTAGAAGACAAAAAGGAAGAAAATCACTTTTGTACTCTAAAAGTCCTGACCAATCTTCTTCCTAATTTTATTCCCCTTAAAGACCGGAGAATTAAAAAGATTCCTTTTTATGAGCTCAAGTTTTCGCTATTAATCGAATTACTGTCTCCTAAATTCCTAACAGCATTCAGATAAAATGAATACTGCAAGAAAATATTATGAGATAAGTAAATCACATAAATGGATTTATTTTAAAAATTATGGTAAAGTACATAGCTTCAAGGCTCTTAATAAGTAGGATCAAGTTATAAACGACATTTTGAGAAATATGGAAATCTGTTATATAGGTTGAACAAGTCTTAGTAGTTTTTTTCAAGCAAATGGTCAAAAACAAATCTAGCTGTTGTCCTGGAATATATATATTATGCAAAAAAAATTTCGGTTTTATTGAATATTATTGAAAAAACATACGAAGATAATTCAAATTCAAGGTAAAAAAGTAATTAAATGAAACTTCGTCAAACTGATGGTTAAACTTTTTAAAGAGATTATAATATTTTACATGATATTCCCCTATACTTATTTATTATTAAATTATCGGATATGAATTGATTGATTCATTGTTGAATTGAAGGAAAAATGTTAAAATATCTATGATTTTTAATATTATAGGCATGTTACATCTTTCAAATTAATTAGTAGTGAAATTTAAGTTGCAGGTAATAATTAAAAAATATTTTGTTACTTATACTTGATTTGTAGGTAGAAGAATTATGTGCACAATGCAAAAGATTATTATTAAATTTATTTACTTTTGTGTAAATGCAAATATATTTTTTGTGTATGCGTATAATCATAATAGTTTAATTTCAAATATGATAAAGAATATACATTTTTTTGATTGAAATTTTTTGATTTAAAGGAAAAAATTTGAAGTTGATGGAACCGAATATATTTTTCCTAATTTTCGCTTCGTAAGTGGTTATAAATTATGGATGATAATCAATGAACAACAATTAATTTTATTACAATCAACATTTTGTGATTAGAAATATTTCTTTTGAAAATCTCAAAAAATTAAGCTGATTTTGTGGCCGACAATTAAGAAACTAAAAATTAATTAAGCAAATAAGCTTTAAAATTTGTTAATTTTTAATTAAATTCTAAACTAGTACAATCATTTAAGATAATACTAATAAAATAATACTGTATAATATAATTATTAAAACTGAAAAAAATCATATATTGATTGTTGAAGTGGAAGAAAGTTATAAATATTAATGGTTTGTTACTATGCATTAATTTTATAACTAATTAACATTTTTGATGATAAACTGATTAGCATATAGCAATTAAGAATTCTCTTTCAACAAAATCTTTACCTCTTTCCTAAACTAGACATTTTCTTTCTCAAATAATGAAGAATAATAAGTAATATTTTTGATAATTGATGACTATAATTTTCAATGTTTTAATGCAATATGATAATGCCCATTTGAATCGAATTTGGTTCTTTTATTTGAATTGAATTTGGACTCATTTCTTGGCAAACACAAGCTATTTGGTCGAAATAAATCACAGTTTTCATTTAATGATAGTAAACACGGTTAAAGCGTTTAATTTCATACTATAATAAAATGTTAAAGGGGTCACATATTTTTGAAATAGAAGAGGTAAAACAGCCAAGAAGAGAAGTTATATATATATATATATATATATATATATATATACATATATATATATATATATATATATATATATATATATATATATATATATATATATATATATATATATATATATATATATATATATATATATATATATATATATATATATATATATATATATATATATATATAAAAGAAAGTAAAGTACTGTAATTTGCTTACTAATTTAATTTCATATTGCCTTTCGGTTTTTTAAACAAAAATTTTTTAATTTCATGAATTATTTTTAGTATAACATAGAAGTAAATAAAATATCCTCGTTTTTTCTACTTTTGTTATATAATTTTCCAATCTTCACTTAAATTACTTTAATTGTCTTTTATTTATTTACATGACTATCTGAAATAAGTTTAAAAAATGGAGAATTTTGTTTTGACTTAAATATCATATAATCTTTTAAGTGTTATTTCAGTATAATTATTTGTCTTGCTAAAAACGTAAGCTATCTTTGGATATTTGTATCATCTATTATTATACCAGATACAGAATTCTTCTCTAAGTGATTTGATATCTTTTTTAATTGCTTCTGATAACCCTTTTTATCATTTCATGAGGCACATTTTGGTCTCATTACAGTTCAAAATTTGTAAGCCTACTTAAGTAATTATAAGGTTTCAAATTCTTTAAAACAAAATAGTAAATACCGTACAGATTGAAGTAATTCAATATTATTAATTTACTTTTTATCATTATCTCATTTTATTAAGAATCTTTATGTACTGAATTTTTCTTTTTTCCAACCAAGCATGAAGATGAAAATAAAAATTTTATTTTTATCCTCTAACGTTTTCTAGTTTTTTTAATAAGAGTTCTAAATTCATTTTTACTTCTGTGCAATAAATTAGCGTTTGAGTTTTTGAAATTTTATTATTTGATAATAACTTTACACCCAATCTTGTTATGAAATAACATTGTATATGATAGTAATAATTTTAGATATTTAGACTCTAAAGTTACACTATCACTTTAATTGTAAAAATAGCTCATTGGAAAGTCCTTACACTTTACTGCAATACTTGAATCAATTCTACTCGATTTCAGTAGAGTCCATATTTTTATCATAGTCAAATTTACTGTAGATATGTATGTTATGTTTCAATTCATGTTATTAAATATTTACTGCTGAAGGTTTTTACATCATGATGAAATTTTTTTAAGTGGTCCCAAGCAAACACCGAAAAAATCAATCTTCAAAAAGTGCGGTTTCAAAAATAATATCCAGAAAATATTTAAAAAAATATTTTCTGGTTATTTGAAAATGCTATATTGATAAGAAAGCCTCTACTTTTTTTTATAAAATTTCCTATAAAATAACCTTATTAAAAGAAAGAGAATATTAAAAAAAAACTAGATGTAATTACATATAGAAACCAATTGTGAAGAGTTTATTTTGTCTGCTGCAAATTTTAGATTCTAAGAACTGTATTTCAAGATAACTTCAACACAATTACTCGATATCTATATATTTATCTCCCAAAAAATATATACCTTCAGATTCGCATTAAGAATATATATATATATATATATATATATATATATATATATATATATATATATATATATATATATATATATATATATATATATATATATATATATATATGTATATATATATATATATATATATATATATATGTGGTTTAATTAAACTAAATATGGAATATGAGCTTATTAAATGTACATACATTTCTGTTTTATTCAGAATTTTTTGGACTAAATATACTTCAATGATATTGAAGAAAAATATCATAGAAATTAAGATGCGTAATATGAGAAGTATTACATTTCATGTCGCACCTTTAATTTAAGAAATATAATGTTGCTTTTTACAATGGTTCTCGATGAAAATATCGGAAATTTAAGGTTAAGGTAGTTAGGATTATGTTATTTTGTTTAAGACATTTGATTCTCAAATATAATAATGCTTAATTTGTTCCATGACTTAAATATCTCAGGGATTAAGGCTTAGAAAATACAAGTCATACTTCTTAGTTCAAAATCTTACAGAAAAATATAATAGATAATATAGCTCTTTTGTTTTCTTAATTAATTTTGCTAAAAAACATACATCAAAATCCACAAAATTTTAGATAAAAAGTGTTACAAATGATGCATAAAATACAATATAATCAATACACAAACTGATTTTACCAAAAAATTTTAAAATGCCTTTTTAATTCAGAAACTTTTATTTTAATTATTCAATTATAAATTCAAACTTTATGAGAAGTTTGATAAAATATTCTGCCCTTTAATTCTTTATAATTACACAATATAAAACACAATTTGAATCTTAAATATATGCAAAACTATTGAACTTGCTTCTTTGGAAGCAAATTATTCTGTGTATTTTTAAATATAATTTCATTGCTGAGACAAATTGTAATATATAATATATTTCAAACCCACTCTTTAAATACTATAAATAAAAATTAATGTATGTGTCAATATAACATAAAAAATATAATGCATGCTTCAATTTAAATTACATTTAGAATTTATTTATATAATTTCAAGAGGATTACAAATTATTTTTCTCATATTTCTTACATTTTTATTAAAACATTTTCAATGTAATCAAATATAATGCAAAGCAAAATTTATAAGAAAATACATCAAACAATTTATGAAAATCAAATTTGTTAAATTTGAGTTTCATTATTTGCATTTTAAAATTTTATAAATTGGAAAAATGTTTTGTATTTTATTTATCTGAAAAACTATTTTTGATGTTTTCCAGGGTTTCAAATATACAGAAAAATTAATTTAAAATTAGAAATACAAAAATACCAGAAATAGTTAAAATAGTAAAAGACTGTTTCTGAAGAGAACTGAAGGAGATAAAAATGTAATAAATAAGCCATTAGAAAGAAACTTAAGAATTCCCTTTAAATTGGAATTGAATTCGTTATGACATGAACTATATTTTGAAGAAAATCTATTTTCAAATATATTGTTTTAGAGTAAATTAGTTTATTGCAATATTCATGAAGATCTAGCAATGTCAGATCACATTTTTTGTACTCTCATTTTTTAAAGTGATTCACATTATACATTTAGGATAAGACATTTCAAAGTATTTGATTTGCTTTAAAAAGCACCAAAATTACAGATTAATTTATTTAGTCAATGGAATATTAATTTTCATTGTTCTCAAAATAAATTACAGTTTTAAAGTCCGATAAAATAATTTACAGAAATTCCATAACGAGATTTTATTGTGCTATTTTTTGTCACATTAAGTTTTAGAATAAGTTACAGTAAAATTAGAGTAAGCATTGACTTTAAATAAAAAATAAATAAAAATTGTTTACTTTTATGTGTCATATACTTTTGAATAGGAGTTATAGCTACATCTTGAATTTGAATACGAATGGATATTTTATTAATTATGAAAAGCTAAAATTAGCTTTTATTATAATGAAACCACTTAATGAGAATATCGTAATCTGAAAGAATGTAAGATTCATATGAATGGCGAAAAAATACATGATGCCATGAAAATTAGAATTGAATTTCGGAATATCAAACCAAATTCTCATTACTAAGGAATTTTATTGTTCTATCGTAAAAAAGAACGAATTGCTTTGTGATTACGCAGAAAAATATCATCCAGCTTTGCAATATAAGAAATTCTTAGACTCAATAATTTAAACACACGATGAATCTTTCACAAATTGTAGTCTCAGATAAGGTATTTCTACATTCACCTTCGTGTGTACATGTACATTCACCTTCGTGGTGCTCTGATTAAAACGAAAGACGTACTATTCTGATTTAATTTCGCATAGCCGCATAGGCGATGCAGGTCTCTGACTATAGAAGCTGCCCCTTATCCCAATAATGCCATTTGGATGGTCCCGCCAGTACAGCCGTGGTATCTGAGTAGTTACCCAGGTGGCGACTTGGTTCGGGGCAGCAGTAGACGAGATCAAACTACTCTTACCCGTTTCATTAGTGGTCACCTGTCATCAATGCCTTTTGTTGGAGGCAATAAACACTTCGAAATCTGCACTTGGTGCTCTTCTGCACAAGCTTTCCCTGGTCACATTTTATCTTGTCTGGAACTTACCAGGCAAAACCTGGTTCATGACCACTATTAGTACTGAATGACCTGATTTAGCACTGCTGGTCACGGGGATGAGAAACAACACAACGTAATTTAACCTTGGTAAAAAAAAAAAAAGTGCATTTAATATCATGCATGCAAAAGCAGAAAATATGTTTGAGTTGAGACAAGAAAAGATGCTTTTGTTCATATTTCGATCTTTTTATAGTACACAAACTTTAGTCTGAATAAAAAATGTGATTTTTTTCAATAATGACATTTTTCTTCTAAAGAATAAATTGAAATTTAAAAGTGAAGATTGGCTGTTAAGAGGAAGAATAAACAAGTCTAAAAAATAAGGACAACAATTATATTAATTTAAAATTAATTATTATCAGATAGTTTGCTTTATGTACAGTTTTCATGATCTAATGTAATCGGTTAGCTAAAAAAAACACCGATTAAGAGATTGAAAGATGGCTAAAATCTCTAAGTTATATCAGCCATAATTTTTATTAAAATTTAAAATTTGTTATTTAATTTTAGTAGTTTTTTAAACATATGGAGTATTATATATAATAATCATGCGCAAATTATTTTTTATACTTATTAAAATATTAGTATAAGAATTACATGGAAAGAAATTATGTAAATGCATACTTTCTTGTACCAAAACACTAAAAAAAATATTGACATAAATGA
The DNA here is from genome assembly GCA_037975125.1 of Latrodectus hesperus. Classification (NCBI taxonomy): domain Eukaryota; kingdom Metazoa; phylum Arthropoda; class Arachnida; order Araneae; family Theridiidae; genus Latrodectus; species Latrodectus hesperus. The sequence continues at coordinate 61,543,808 of CM075862.1, forward strand.
TTTCTCTATGCTAGCATATTTTGTTTTATCCAGCTTAAAATTCTCATTTATTCAGTTTTTTCAAACTTTTCCTATAAAGTACAAATATTTTTATTAACGTTGCTATGGAGCATATCTTGAAATCTTTATTAAAATGTTTCACTTTAGAAAAAATTTATAATTTTTTTTCTTCTTACATAAGATTTATCTGGGGACTAAGTTTTTCTCCCAAAGAAACCCACGGAAACCATTCAAAGAAAATGTTATTATTTTATCAGTTGTTGTTTCGTCATAGAATTAGGATTTACAATTTTCTTTTAAGATATATGGTATGGAGCTTGTACTGATGTGCTTAAATTTTTTTCTTAAATCAATCTCAAGATATCTCGAGTTATTGTGTCTAAGACGATTTATTATACATTAATGACTAATTATTAATACGTATTGAAGGGTATTCATGTTTTTGTCTCAAGTATTTTAAGTAATTTTAATTATTTTGTTTTAATTTTCAAAACGAAAATATGATTTTTAGAGTCAATCATTTTCATATTATTTCCTTAATGGGAAACTTATTCTTAAATGCTTTTTCACATTGCCTACTTAAAAATTGGATTTAATTGTAATAAGTAAGTTTTTTTATTTCATGTTACAGATATCGTTATCTGATTGTAAGTAATGTGATGTAATAAAATTATTTTGTAAAAGCTCAAAGTTCTCTCATTTGAATAAATCCTGGTGTCCTACTTTTTTCACGCAGTGTAGAACTGATAATTATATAGTTTATTATTCTGATATTCTTGGATCATAATGTAATCGGTAACTCATTTAAAATTATAAGATTGCATGCTTTAATAAAGGAAAAAAATTGATAAAATGGAATTTTTTAAGAAAATCCTGTAACAATACATGTAATAATTTTATCGATGTATTATCATTATAATGTATTTGTAGTTAAATAATAAACCTATCTCAAACAGCAATGTTTTTGCGTCTAAAACATTATTTGGTTTGTTAACCACATTACTGGTAAAAGATTAGTAATTGCAATTATATAGAACACATTAATTTTGTAAGCTAACTCATTCGAGATATTATTATAGTCACCAAATCTTATAGGTTTAACGTAGTCTAGTAACTGGCCTATGTTCTTCGGAATGAAAGGGTGTGTATTTAGTTTCAGTCACTGTTAAATTAAGAAAACAGATGTTTTAATTTCTCACATTCTTGTCAGTCGTAGAGGATAATTTTGTGTTCTTCGGTACATGGGAATACTGCGTACTATTAAGAAAAACTCATTTAGGAAGTATTTTTAACCGTTTAATTTGCTTCCTAAAGTTCTTTAAATTACTGCATACTAAATATTTTTTATTCAGATTAAAATTTAAAATTTCTATATGTTTTAATATAAATATTAGAATTCCAAAATATTAAAAATTGATTAAAATTAAATTCATTTCTTTTGTCATAAATAATAAGTATAATTATAATGTTTTTTACTTCCTTATAAATATTCAAAAATTGTTATTTTGATTTGTTTTTAATTGTTTTGATTAATTTTAATTCTTCAAGATAAATAAATATCTGTAAATTTCATCAAATTCTAAGTAATTGAATTGAAACAATCAATGTATCTAAATGCAAAATACAACTGAATAATATAGTATTTTTCATAATATTATAAAAATTAATTTAATAGAAGATTTGAAAATTTAGATCACTGTGGAATATTTTTAAACTGTATATATATTTTATTGCCTCAAAAATATAATTATTATATAAATACAGAATCTATACATAAATATCTTTCCAATATATATATATATATATATATATATATATATATATATATATATATATATATATATATATATATATATATATATATATATATATATATATATATATATATATGTGTGTGTGTGTGTGTGTGTGTGTGTGTGTGGTTTAGTTTAATATAGTAATACAATGAATTTGCATTTTAACAATATTATATTAAACATTATTTACAATATTTACAATTATAATTACAAAATAAAGATATGAACATCTTATATTTCGGAACCGTCTTAGTTGGACCGTCGTTTGTTCTCAACTATCGTCCCTTTTCTAATCCTTGACACCAGGATCGCTGTTGAAGCACTAAGCACTTTATGACCTCATGATGTTGAAGTGCGTCATCTAGTGTTCCATATCTCACACACACACACACACACACACACACACACACACACACACACACACACACACACACACACACACACACACACACACACACACACACACATATATATATATATATAATTTAAATTAATATATAATTAAGAGACCTACATAATAATAAAACATTTGTACTTCATAAAGTTTATCTATTGGAATACTAGTAAAAATAAAAAAAATATCTTTAAAGTCACACGAAGAAATATTATAAATTTTGTTAGTAGATATAAAATTATACTAACAAAATATATTTTATACTAACAAAATATATGGTTTATTTTCAAGTTTTGAGAAATGTTTTTATAAATTTTCTGTCCCTAAAATATTAGTTCTATTTTATTTTTTCATTGCGTAGTTTCGCTAATTTATAACAAAGGATTTCTTTAGTTTTAGGTGTAAATTATATATATATGTATATATAATTTATATATAGATAGATATGTATAAATATACACACACGATTGATTCTTAACTTATCGTGCAAATTTCGTGCAGAGGAGGGGAATACGTCAGGAAACCGATTTCACATAGGAAAGTATATGCGCAAAAGTATGCATGTGTAGTGAGTGCGTTGTGTAGAGAACGAGCTCGCCCGACCACTCATGCTGTCATCAGTGTGGAAGCTGACTTGCAAGTTGTAAGATGAATCGTTTCACGTATCAAGAGCTAGCGGATATGCTTCACACATATGGGGCAGCTGACGAAAGCGGCCGCCGAGAAAGGCAAGTTTACGAAGACCGATACCACAACGGAAGAATACCGCAGCATGAAATGTTTGCACGTGTGCATCGCAATCTGTTCGAAAGTGTTCACTGCACATCAACATACAGGATACGGGGAGAAGACGACTGACGTGGACTGTGAACGTTGCAGAACAAGTACTACAGTCCATCGAAGATAATCCGAATACTAGCCCACGAGCTATTTCTCACCAGCTTGGAGTCTCTCAGTCATCAGTGATGCGGATACTGCACCGGGAAAGTCTGCATCCTTATCATCTGCAAAGGGTGCAGTTAATGCAACCCGACGATTATCCGAAGCGTGTGGAATTTGCACAATGGTTCATGCAGAAAGGTGCCTTGGATCCCATTTTCCCGCTTCTGTCCTTTTTACAGATGAAGCTTCATTCATTCGTGAAGGTGTGTTCAATACACACAACTTTGAGCACCTACTGTGAACTACTTTATCTTGCTGCAATAAAAGTCACATTCCTTACCACTTATTTGTACTCATTTCTTATGTTCTCTTTACTTCTCCATTTTGTTCATGCAGGTGATGTTTGCGGACAAACTTTCCTATGTGAAATCGGTTTCCTTACGTATTCCCTACCTCTCCACGAAATTTGTACGATAAGTTTTGATACACACACACAGGGTGATTCTACAAACAATAATTACTTAGGAACATAGAGTCGCATTTCACTCTGAGAGGCAGAAAAGAGGAAAGTAGAAACGCATCAAGAATCTATTACAAATTTATCATAAGCAAATTTCCACAGAGAAGAAGCAATATTTTGCTCTTATTAGTTTCCGGAGAAGGACAATCAGAGTAGACGTTGTCTTTTAAAAACGCAACACGTTTGTTCTGACAACAATACCCACTGTGCAATCCCTCGTTGTCACCAGCAGAAATTTTCCTTGAACATCTGGGTAGGTATCCTTGGTGATTACCTGGTAGGCCCTTTCATCATGCCAGACTGTTTGAGCGGCGGAACATTCCGTATCTTCTTGCAACAAGTACTTCCCAGTTTTGTAAGCTGTTCCATTCCCCATCCTGAGTGATATGTCGTTTATGCACGAAGAAGCCCCAGAACATTTATGCCATCACGGTCCAACTTTTAGAACGCCACATATCCAGCACGATAGATTGGACGTAGTGGACCTGTGGCCCAATGGATATTTTCTTCTGGGGGCACATGAAACTTTTAGTGTACGAGACGCCTATTACTCAACTGAAGATCTTGTGGCTTGAATTATTGTTGCCGAGGACAAAATTAATACGGCACCAGGAATCTTCGAGAGGGTGCTCTAATAGTTCCTTCGCCGGTGTCAGCAGTGCAACGACACACGTGGGCGGCATTTTGAGCATTTGCTGTGAGGTTTTCACTAAACAACAAATATGATTGTGAAACTTTTCGTATTATTCATTCGCTTATCTAACACTGTTTTAAGTGTTGGGCAAGAACTGTCAGGATTCCTCTTTTCTGCCTCTGCGAGTGGAATGTGACCCTATGTTTCCTGTGTAATTATTGCTTGGTCTGAATGGGTACTATGATCCCTCTTCATTTTTAAAAACAATTTAGAATCACCAATCAACTATATATATATATATATATATATATATATATATATATATATATATATATATATATATATATATATATATAAATATATATATATTTGAAAATAACACATTTAAACACGAATAGTCTCATAAAATTTAATTTATCAAGAGATAAAAATTATAGCAATATTATTTTTTGTAGTAAAGAAATTTTGTTAATTAATTGAAAGAAAATGCTTATAATGTTATGAATAATCAACGCAGTTTCTTCATGATACATAATGAAAGTATAAAAAGTAAATGTAGCATAAATCTGATTTATGCTGAAACTTTTTGTAACAACTTTTTTTATCTTTCAAGAAGTATTTATTAGAGTAATTTTATGCAGAGAAGAGTGTTAATTGATAAAAATAGTGAAAAATAAGAAAATATGGATTTTCTGAATAATTTCATTAATTTTAAAAGGGTGCTGAAAATTTCCCCCAATGTGTCCTTTTGTTTCTATGATAATCAGTATAAAAACTGATTGTCATAGAAACGATACTATTTGATATTTTATACTATTTGATACTTGACGAAACTTGTCAAAATCAAAAATCAACGATATATCTACAGTACTAAAATATTATGTGTGATGTTATGAACATTTTCCATATAAATTAATATTTGTTTCCTGCTATAAGGTTATATTTCATATAATCTTACCTACTTATTTCAAAAGCTCATGCTTTAATTTCTTAATATGATATAATGCATCTATTTCATTAACACATATTTTCCCAACAAAAATTGATGCATATTTTCCTAAATAATACCGCTTGAGCTATATCTAAATTGTATTTGTTCTTTCTCACTTATTATTCATAGTGGCTTAATTTTTAGTTGTCGTGAAGGCAATATAATGGTTATACGAAATGAAACATTTGACATAAAATTTTTTTAATCACAAACTTTTCCTTACTGTAACGCTTATGTTAGTTGATTTAAATATAAGTTAGTCTTTTAATTGAAATTCGTAAATTCAATATTTTCTCATAAGAAATATAAAATGATTAAATTGAAGCCTTATCCCATCAGAAACACACACAAAAAAAATTATGAATTCAACTTTAAGTAAAGTTTTTTTGTTTCAACTATTTTAAAAAGCCAGTAATATATGATTTATTTAATAAATATGAAAATAATATCTAATTTTGTTGTGCAATGGTAATCGCGTTCACAAGTAACGCAGCAGGAAATCAAATTAACTGGTGCAATTTTAAATATTAGCTAATCATAAAGTATTTATATTTATATAAGTGAACATGTAATCAAGTGTATTTAATAGAATAATGTATAAAATTGAAATTAAAATGATTTTCTATAGCATCAAATTGTAAGTTAATGTGCTATTGGCTTGTACTTTCCAACATGGAAATTGCAGTAAAATAAGAGTTGATAATAAACAGAAAATAAAAAGCATTGCCTTTGTCTCTGAATAAGAAATGTTAGTTTTATGTAATACTTCATTTTATACTTTTTTCCTACCTAGCACTGAAATTATACATGATTAATGAGGCATATTTTAATGAAGTTTTAAAATTCTTATTTATATATGGTGTATTGTAAATAAATATCTAATATTTCAATTAAAGAAACATATAAATTTTTAATTTAAGAATTTTAAATGTAGATAGAATTTTTAAATAGTAAGTAAAGACTAAATATTATTTATTAATACCATAAGGTGAAATATTTCGGTAATACATTAATTAGGTAATAAAATATGTCATATATATGTATAAAATATATCTTTAACTTAATTAAGAACTATCTATCATTTCAAAATAGCTAATAAAAGAATTTTTTAAGAAAAAGAAGGTGCGTTTTCCATAAAATGTACTAATTTTTTAATACTGGATAAATTACTGGTTTTGCATTAATTTATTATTAGCGAATCATTTTCTTTAAATATTGGTGTCCACTTCTAATTGTAGAAAATATGTCTTTTACTAAAGTACTGAAATTAAAATTTATTTTTCCCAACAAATTAATTAATTTTTTTAAACGAATTTCAAATTTTTAATTTATAATTGTCAGTAAAAATGACCATTAAATTAGCTCAAAGAATCATAAATTTTCTACTGCTTGTTTTTGAGGCACATGCATGCCAATAAATGTTACAACAAACATATTATGACATTGAATCCTTATACTTACTGCAAACTCTGTTTGATTCACTGGCTTTTTTATTTCTGAATATAATGAGTAAAATAATATTTTATATTGTTGAATTATAATAAGAACTATATATATATATATTTATATATATATATATATATATATATATATATATATATATATATATATATATATATATAACCAATGAAAACTAATTGATAATACTATTTATAGTTATTGAAAATGAGACATATTAGCAAATCCACATTCTAAAGAAACAAGAAATGAGAGTACTGTTAAGAAGAAACAAATAGCTTCAATATAGCTATTTTATTTGAAATGTAAATGTTGGTATATTAATAATAATTTTCTGTAAAGCGAAAATTCTATTGTTTTCTACGTAGAATAAATTATATTAAAGTAATATAACAATAAATTATATACATATTAAAGTAATATAACTATAAACTAAACGTAAAATGATTTGTATCCATGTTCGCTCTAGTAAAACGTTTTATAAAAAATGAAATATTTCGAAATTTAATTATATATTTATTTAAGTAAAATTCTGGTAAAATTTCCATACAATAGGTTTGCATAATATTTATGTAATTTAAATTTGAGTGAATTATTGCATGTTTTTATATGCGTTATTCAGTTTGGTAATCTTATGGAAGAGAGAAAATTTAATTATGTATATTATCATATATACAAAGAAACATTTATATCGTTCATATTTGACTTCATTATGCAGTATAAAATTTTATTTTTGTTTTTCAGCATTTAAAAAGTTTTTCACGTTTTCGTATTTTTTATTTGGTGTAATTCTTGTTTAATAGTCTTTCAAAAGACTTGATCATAATTAATGTTCCTATTTGCAAGTTTGATAAAGTTTCTACATTTTGGATAATTCTTTATGATGATGTTATGTAATTCACATATTTCTTCATTTATAACTTTCTTTGGAAAAAAATGTTAAAAAATAACTAAACGTTTTGACAAGCTATCTGTGATAAAACAAAATGATTTAGAATTTTTTTAACCTGAAAAATATTGGTCTTTATTATGGGGGAATATTTTTATAAGATAAAATGTTAAAAACAAAATTAGTTGCTTCACAACACATTATAAAAATTAAAAACAAGTGTTAAATTCTTATTTAGCCTAGTTTAAAAATAATAGTGTTAAATTTTGTTTTATTTAAAATGAATTTTCGTTTTTATAATAGGACAATATTCACATTGATTTTAATATTTTCATGCATAGAATATGTTCTAACTCATAATATGTCTTTTTATTGGTAAAATTTATTTTATGGTAAATAGCTTCAACAAATTGAAGTTATTTGTTTATGAATATCTCATCGTAAATATATCAATTTATTTGATGAAGTTAAATCATCGTTAATTTGTATATTTACTTATTTTTATTTGATTTACTAATTAAAAATCTTATAATATAAAACTGCTCTTAAAAGGAAGCGTACGTTTTGCAGATTTCTTTTATAACATTTAAAAACTAATGATATTCTTAAGAGATTTGACTTTTTAGTATTTTAAACTAAAAGTGCATTAAAATGATTAAACGATTTTCAATATTTAATACTGCTCCATATTAAGTCATTATTATATTTTCACACTTTTAGGGATATTTTGGTTTAAAATTTAAAAATAAATCGATATGCAATTTACTTTTAGGATAAGAATTACTTAAGATTAATTTATCATTTTGCTTCTGACGAGAAATTATTTTTTTCATTCAAAAAATCAGAATTCTAGCTGTAAATCAATGCAAAATAACTAACTGAAAATCTCTTTTTTTGTATACTACAAATATATTTCTTAAGAACTTTGATTTTTTTCTTTATAATCATTTAAAAATATAATCTAAATGGTAAATTTGCATCTGTACGTTTATGCATTTTTTTAGCATTTTTTTATTTACAGTTGTGGCAAATATATGTTAAATTCAATACTTTAATTTCATGTTTCCTTACATTTTTAATTCGTAGCAGTTATAAGCTATTTAGTAGTTATAGCTTAAATAATTATGTTCGAGTCATAATGGGAAGAAAAACGTTTATTTTCTGTCGAATATTCACATATTATTTGATGAATATCATGAAACATTTCATTATATGACAAGATACAATATACAGGTATTCACGATGAACTTTTATTGGTATTATTTCAGAACCTTACAAATGTTAAGGTAGTATATTTTTTTAGTTATATTCTTTTTAACATTTCATTGTTGACCACTTAGTGAAACAAAGGATCGAGATATATTTAAAGGGACATAAATGGAGGGAAATAAAACGCTCGGCTTCAAAAATCCAGAAGTTGCTCAATTGCTAATCCTAAACCTTCGCCAAACTGTCTACAGCAGAATTAGATAGTAGCAAATTGTAATATTGTCCTTTTTCTTTATATTCTATCGGAGTTTTGGAGAAAATCGTAGTAATCAGATCGTTTTCCAGGTCCACCAAGGAACTCGGAAACCCTTTTCCTCAGGACTTCGTTGGCGTTTCTCTTTCCGGGACCTCCGAGAAATTCAGAGAGTCTTTTTCCTGGACCTCCCAAGAATTCAGATACGCGCTTTCCCGGACCGCCCAGGAATTCGGAGACCCGTTTTCCTGGTCCTCCAAGAAATTCAGACACTCTTTTACCAGGTCCGCCCAAAAATTCCGATAGTCGCTTCTCACTTCGGTCGGACATCCAATTTTGCAAATAAGCGTCTTCTGGATCTGAAAATTTAAAATATTGATGAGCAATTCCAAAACAAAAATTGTTTTTATAGATAAGGTTTTGTTATTTTTGATACTGTGATTGTTGTAAAGTTTTGTATTATAAAATATAAACATTGAATGATTTTAGTTTAATAACATATTAAAATAATGTTTGTAATCAATAGGAATGAAATTTTGCGCAAATTAGAAAATGCAAAGCAAATATAAATACAGCAGTTTTTTTTGTATAATTTATTTAGCTAGAGGAAACTTTGTTGGTGAAATGTTCAAATATCTTTGGCTTGTAGAAAGATTTGGACTTAAAATACATTAATTTGTTTTGCAATCAAACTTCCAATTAAAAAATTTATAAAGTTTTTAAAACATTCTTTTGTAATTTTTTTAAACTATATATTTAATGCAAAATTTTTGTCAGATAATTTTTTTCATTATCCTTTGTATGATCCTTTTTCTAAAAGTATAAACATAAAAAAGCAATTTTACTTGCTTTCAGAATTTTTATCTCTGAATAGTATTGCATCGAAATATTTTTAAATTAAGCACTTTTCTTTTTATAATTTTTTATAACATATATAAAAGAGCATATTTTAAAATTATTCACAGAAGCAGAATTTTCTGGCATTTTGGATTAAAATGATTCTAATTACTTTATGGTTGAAAAAAGTTCAGCAATTACCGACATAATAGTTAATGTCGGTGACACTTAATGATAATAATAATAATAATAATAATTATATATATATATATATATATATATATATATATATATATATATATATATATATATATATATATATATATATATATATATATATATATATATATATATATATATATATATATATATATGTATATATATATATATATATATATATATATATATATATAGAATTATATATTAAGTGATCACCGACTAAACATTAATTGCCGGATATCTAAAATCCGTTGTATTATATTTGTTTATTAAACTTTTTATTATTTTCAGAAGTTTGTATGTTTTATTCAAAATTAGGAATTCTGAAATATTAAAATGTTTTTCAAATTTACAGTAAAGATTTTAATAAATATAAATTTTGTGTATGTGTAGCGTTTTTATTGAATTCTTCACTCAATAATTACTACGTAAATAAATTTGTTTGAACATTGGAGTAGAAAATTAAACCAAAAGAAATTCGTATAGATGGCTGATTTTAGCTAAAGTTTTTCCTATCAGCCAATCTAAAACCTTCATTGATTAGATTTTTCTGATTATTTTTAAATAGAGAACAAAATTGTTTTTTATAGCATCGTTGTGGAACGTGTTTTTAAATCCTTATTAAAATGTTTCAATCTAAAAAGGATAAAAGAAGTTATAATCTTCTTTCACTTCACAAAAGATTTATTAAGAGCTGAGTTCAAGAGAACCCACAAAAAGCACCCAAGAAGATAATCATATTATTATTGTATCAGTTGGGTTTTTTCGGAATAATGACATAAAATTTTTTTAAAGTATGGGATGAAATTTGTATTGCTTTAACTTCTACGCTTGAATTCCTGGCCTTAATACAGTTTTAAGACCTGTAGATTTATTATGTCTAAGATGCTATCATTTACGTATGACTGATTATTAATACAGTATAATTTGAAGGCTCCTCATATTTTCGCCCTAAGTCCTTTAAACAATTTTAATTCTTTTGTTTTAACGTTATTTTTAATAGAAATATGATTTTTTTATATTTAGTTATTTTAATATTTTTTAATATCAGCAGTCTGTTTTTTTTCATATGATGTATCTCACAATTAATTCTATGCAAAAAATGCATTTCACAATAATTATTCTGATAACGTGTTTCTCATGTATTTCAAGTTTTCATCATCTTAAAAGGATAAAAAATTTTTAATAGGAAAAATATGCATGAAAACAAATTTAGATAAAATGCCATTAGAAAAATATATTGCATTTTACCTTATATAACAATACTCGTTTCATTTGGACAATGGTAATTAAAATAATTACTTCGAAGGTTGGAAAATTTCGAAGGCAAATTGATCGCAAATTTTTAGCAATTGTAAAGTAATTATGAGAAAATGTATGCATTAAAAATTGCTTTTATTTAAAACTGATGACCATTACTTACTTTTTTTAACTATTTTAATCAATTAACTAATTACATTTTTAAATAATATGGAAATATTTAATATTATTTTTATACGTCCTTCTTGTTCTAACAAAGTTAAATAAAATTTATTGTTGAAAATGTGTTAGTAATTTGAAAACGAGGTAAGTATTTAATTAAATGTTTTTCAATAATTTTGCTCTAAACTTTCAACTCGCATAGTTAATTTACCAGTACACATGTTTAAATTTATTTCATATTTTGTCTTTTAATGAAGAGTTGAAATATTATTTATGACAAAAGTAATTATATTCAAAATTATTTTTTACGATGTTGAAACTCATACTAAAGTATTAAAATATATAAATTTTAAATGATAAGTAAACGCTTTTTTTAAATTTGGATTATAAAACTACTGTGCACGAAATAAGCAGAATATACTTTTTTTAAAATTTTGCCAAAATATCATTTTAAAACTTAGACAAAGTTTAAAATGTATTTTCTATTTATTGTATAACATATTTGCCTAAGTTTCCTCTTCAAATTAAGACATATTACATCCTCATAAATACATGGTGTTATTTTATAAATTGAAATACTGTTTTTTACCTGTAAAAAATACTGAATGAGACTATTTATACATACATATATGTGCATAAAAAATTCATTTTCATTTCTAAATCGCTTTTTTAAATTAAACTCACCAATGTTCTTTTAAAACCTTACCTGTGATGTCGAAAAAGAATAGGTATCGCTCCCTCTGCACAATCAGTTTTATTTCGCCACTCTACAGGAAATTAAATAGATTATAAATGGGCATGAGCTTTTGGTCTCAGATCCATTAGAAAAATTACTCCAAAGTCATTTGGCAAAATTTTTTTAAAAAAAGTTATTTTGTAAGTAAAAGATGAATGTGTTTAATGTATTTTGATTTCATTGTTTGAATCTTTTCAAAAAAAGGATAAAAAGCAATTTAATACGATTATTTTTTGTTCTCTTTAAATAATTCATTCAATATTTTGGTTCCTCAATAGATTGTAACATAGCACTTTTCTAATATTGCATTGTGGTTATGAGCGATTTCAAAACGTTTTCTTGCCATTTGCTGTTTCTTTAAAAAAGGTTAAGCATTATTTAAAACTTTTTACTTTAATTAAATATTAAAAATAAATAACTTAGGCATGATAAAAACAGAAATGTTTCATGAAAGAGAATATGAAGTAGGAAAATCGTGAAGGAAATTCAATATAGGAAAATTTGTTTTGAAGTAACTAATTAATTAATCAAGCCCTTTAATGAATGTCATTAAATTTTGTATTTCAGATAAAGTATAATAAAATTCAAATTAATGAATTTTTTAAAAAAAATTATCAGGATTTTTGAATTAATTATTTTTTATTTTTAATTATTTGTATTAAATTAAGATTATTAGTGAAACCTATGTTTTATTAATTTTTCATAATATTACTTCATAGAAGAAAAATTAACTCAATCAATATTTCATGACCTCATATTGTTTTATTGAAGATTTGTTTTGATTAAAATTGGAGTTTTTAATACTAAATATAAATCTTTCATAATATAGTAAATTGCTCTTAGCATGAAAATTTGCTGCAAACGTTAAGATTTTCATTATGATTAAGATTTCTCATAAAACTCTTATAATTCTTCAAGAATTAAGAAACACTTAATTTAAAATTATTAAATTAATAAAAATTTACATTCATGCCTGACTGAAAAACTAAATTAAAAAAAATAATTTCATATCAAATTTAAAAAAAATTATTTGGTTCAAATATAAGCAGAACTTTTTCAATAAATTATATAATCGAATTGAGCGTACAATCAATTTTGAAACATTAAAATATATGCATTTCAACATTTAGGCGAACAAAATCTATTATCATTAATTTTTAAGTAGCACTCAAAAAATAAGTGGAGATTTAAAAGATGTATAAATTAGAACTTAAATTAATTTTAATGTTAATGTTTCACTTGTTAAATTTAAACATATTTTACATATTTTTACCATTATTAAGTTATATATCTTAGAAGCTACGAAAATTTTATTAAAAATCAATGGTTTCTTTTTTATCACTTCTTAAGAAATTTCATTCAGATTCACCACTCGTGGAATAAATTAAGTTTTTAATCCGTGAAATAAACTAGAGCCTACTTTTTATTTAAATAGGAAAATTCAAACAATGGATTTATATTCAAATTGTAAAGTATTTTTGGTGGTTACAATATAAAAAGAACATCCAAAAATTTTACAAATTGTAATTCAGTTATGTACTTGGAATCAAAAGTAATAAAAAAATTGTTAATTCTTTGAATATATTTGAATTATTTATTCTTGAGAATATTTCTGATATTTCAATTTTTTAAGACATTAGAATATTTTCTTAGATTCATTAATTGATTTGTACATATATTTGTAGTAGCACATAATTTAGTTTATCTAAGAATCTTTAATTATGCAATCGGTTTCCTTAGAATATAAATGTGATTATCTTTATAGTGATAATATTTGTCGCTAACTTAATGTTTATATATGTTTTTCTTATTTTGGTAACAATTTATCTTAAAATGGATTTTTCATGAATAGGGAATCATTGCAAGCTCTATAATTTATTATTTAAGGAATAGTTAAAATAAAATCGCTTTTAGATTTTAACACCCCGTTTTAGTATAATCGAACCATCTAATAAACTCATTAATACAAAGAGACTAGAATTTTTGTAGATTATGCTTTAAAATTTCACCTCATCTGTAGATTAATTTTCTAAACTCATTTTAATTAATCTTTAATTTAATTTGAAATTACACATTGGTGTCTTTTAAAGTATTTTATCTTCACTGAATATTTGTGAAAGCTAATTTTAGTTCAATAATTTTTTTTTATAAAAACAAGCAAGCATTTAAAAAATTATATTTTTTTATTCTTAAAGGGATAAAAATTTCATTTTTTCAATAAATTTCAAAGTCTTCTATAAATTATTTTAAAATGAAAATTATTAGCTAATAATTGTATATTTAATCAGTAACTCTAATTAGCAACTAAAAACACTTATCAGTTATTGGGATCGCATTTTGGAAGTTTTGTTTCTGAGTCAACGCTAACACACATACATTGTCGATATTACTCCATAAGATAGATTTACTACACGGATGTAAATTTAAATTTGTGGTCTATTTTATTTCATCAAAATAATATGATGAATACATTAGCCAAACTTTAATAAATGGAATGAAATAATATTAAATTTGAATGAACGTGTTCCTGATAATAAGTTCCTGATACATGGAGAAACGCAATTAACCAAATGATATTAAATAGAATTTTGTTTGACCTTAGTGTGTTAGCGATATTCACTCCTTAATACCAACTACTGATAAGCATTTGGGTGAGTTTTTTAATTTTTGAAAATTTTTGGATGTCAAGTAACACATTTCATCTTTTTAACTCACAATTAAAATTTCATAAATTGATTGAAAATGCTTAGGCCAAGATGCTTTGGACAATTTTGTTCATGCTTTGTCTTTACCATGCAAAACTGACTGTAAAATACAAGTAACCCACACTTAGTTCCATGCTTTACATGCGTAGATTGCTTGTTTGCAATATTTTCTTATTCCATATGAAGTGCAAACTTTTTAAAAACTTATTTTTTATCAAATATAAAAGTTACTAGTGCAATTAAAATCGGATCAAAAGCCAATGAACTAAAACTATAGATCATTGGCTTTCAAATTATATTGATGTTTTTATTCTTTCTTTAGAAATTGATTATTTATATGGCGTTAGCTCTTAATTTAACATTTATATGCATGCATAGTAAAAATTACTTTTCTATAAGGTAGAATTCATGGTTTCTTGTGAAGAATTTAATTTGTATGAAAACAAATCATACATATATGTATTTACTTATACGTGTGCTTCATGCATGAGTATGATTGTCTTATAGTTCAGTTTTCCAAGACCATAAATAAGTTCAGTATAATAATATTGAAAGTTAAATTGCAATAAATATGGTGCATTTGTCTGAAGAAATTACTTAGGAACGCAGGTATTAATTAACAACAGGTCTATTTATTAGTTTTCATCCAACATAGTCAAGTAAATATAAAAAACATGCAAATATTTAGACAAATATATACACATAGCATGCAATTTTTTACTTGCCACGGAATAAATTTTTTCTAAATATTTTGATTCAAGCTAATGGAAGTCGATTATTTAAATTCTAATAAAAATATGTATTCCAGAAATTGATATATCAAACATAAATATTCAATTGAAATTAGTTAGACAATGGAAAATTTTATAATTTACAAATAGCACATATAGAGATTATAAAATATATCTATTCATTAGAGTCTCATTTATAAAAAGTTAATAAAGAAATAGTTATTTATTTTTTTCGGAACTATTTGATTTTTATTTGTCAATTTTTGGAATATATATTTTCAAAACTTTACATCAACAAAATTTATAAGTTATCCATCATATTTAACCTACAACATGATATTTTTATTTAATAGAAATACATAACTATACTAAGTGCTTCTGACTATTAATTAAAATGCAGAAAATAAAAATTTTATTTTAATAATAATTTAATAATAAGAATCCATGCTGGAATCGATAGTGAAAATTATTCAAGCATGTGAATATTTTATTTTCTACTGAACAACATGCAATACTAATTACAAACTGTGTTATCGGAACAAAAAGTTCATCAAAAATGTTTTCCTAAATTGCAAATGACAAATGCATAGTACATTTCCAAAATGCATAGTACATTCATCAAAATCCTCATTTATTATGCATACATGCTTAATATACCATTGTGCAAAATACATTAATAAAATAGTTAATTATACATAGTTATTAAAGTACTTAATGAGCATGCATATTTGTTAGTTATCATGCGTAAACATATTTTCATTAAAATGCTTATGAAACATAAAAGAAATTAACATTATATAGTTTTAACTGCGTCCCTAAAATTATAGTTCCATGGTATGAGCTTATTTCAATAATGCTTAGTTGGTGCTTTGAAATGACAGGACCTTCATAGCTGAAGATGTTTTTCACTTGTTCGATGATAAGTATTGTTTATATAGTTCCTTTTATTCCTTATTTATTGTTTAAATAATCATATGAAAAGGAGAATTTGGATTATTCTAAGAATTTCCTAGGATAAATTTTAAATGTTCTCATCGATTAAGTTCTTATTTATATAATAAATTAAAATTCTAGTTATTTGCTATTAATTAAAATTGAATTTAAAAATTAAAGAACATTATAAATTTAAAAAAATTGCTACTGATTTTATTTCCTATTTAAGGAAAATATTTTCTAAAATTTCTTTAGATACAACAAAAAGTGTTGTAATCAGTAGTTTTGAATTTATTATTGAATTTTAAATATGACATTGTGTGTGTATATATATTCAAATATATTTCTATTATTTGTTTCATTAAAATTATAAAATATTTTAATTTATTTTTATTTATTTATATTATAAAATACTTGATATTTTTCTACGTTCTTACTGAGTTCACAATTCTATTCAATATAAAAAAGATATATTGTTTTAAAATATATCTTAAGAGAATTTTATTATATTGATTTGTCCGGAAAGTTCATGCCAATTTCAAAGGTAAATTGAAATGGTGAAATTAAAAATTTGCATACATATTTAATAAATGACGTAAGTGTCTTTCGGTTCTTAACCTTTCTCCATCTTTCAGATAACTTGAAAACTCCAATTTAAAGAAGTTCTCAGATTTGTTCTCGAGAAAAGTGAAAATTCTAGCACTTTTTCTCAGGCTCTTTTTCGTCTTAGGTATATGTGAATGATAAACATTTCAACTTTTATTACAACTCAAAAATTGTGTCTCTTTGTTACATTTATAAAGCAATTCACAAATAAACGTCTTATGTAATTCAACTTTACAAAATGCTTATAAAACCAAAAATTAAAAAATTTTTAATACTTCAGCTAATTTACGTGACTTATAAAATATGAGTTATTTACAGAGTTTTAGTCTCACTTTTATCTAAGATAAAGAAGTAACCGGGACATTGTTATCTGTAGAATTGCAATCATCGTTCATAAGCATAAAAAACACACTTTTGCATGCTTTTTTTTATATTACTCTTTGTTTATGGCAACGGTACTGTATCTCGTTTTCGCTTTTTTGCGTTATTTTTGCCTTTGAGGTATTATCAAGCATCAAACATCTATAATGTACTTTATCTGCTCTTTGTTCAAAATTAATAAAAAAAGTACTGAATTGTAACTAAAATGATTTCCAGTTTTATTCCGAGTTTTTGAATACTTTAACGTATACTTTTTCATTTATTCCTATGCGCATGTCACTTTCTGAAAATAAGCATGAACTTACTAGAAATTTATCAAAATATCTAATAAAAATTATTCGATTGCAATTATTTAAGGACTGAAAGCTATTTAGGAGAAACTAATACCATGGAACAATTCAGACATGGCACCATATAAAGTGTGTATCTGAGCATTCCATTTACAAACATTCGACAAGAAGGCACACATATAAAATACGCATTGCACAACGCTTCCCTCTCACCCTACGCTTCGTAATTCCTGTCAAGTGTGTTCTCAGCTTGTCTTCGTTTTCGTCCAAGAAACTCGGAGCCCATTCTTTTCTGCTGTTCAGAAGACAGAGTCTTACTGCTGGAGAAGGCTGGTTCATACTGATCTTCCTGACTTTGATCTTCACCACTGAACTCAGATGATCTCTTGCCCAGAAATTCTGATCCCATTTTTTTGTAAGGCATGTCCTCCATCGGATCCTCCTCTTCCTCGGACCTCTTACCCAAGAATTCTGAACCCATTCTTTTCCCGAGAAACTCCGATCCCATCCTTTTGCCTAAGAACTCGGAACCCATTCTCTTTCCAAGAAATTCTGATCCCATTCTTTTTCCGAGGAATTCAGATCCCATTCTTTTTCCTAGAAACTCAGAACCCATTCTTTTGCCAAGAAACTCCGAACCCATTCTTTTTTCCTGAGAATAGGGTGATGACCTTTTCCCCAGAAATTCAGAACCTATAACAAAATCCGGATTTCTTGGATGGGGAGCACTGATACGGGCCCTCTTCAGGGAGTTCTCTCTGTATTTTAAGTTTAGTGGAGGAGGGACTCTTAAACCTGTACCTAAAGAAACTAACTGCATGATATGGCGTAGTGTGTTATCTGAAATTGCAGTCGGGGATTCTCGAGAGTTGTCCAAATAGTAATCTGAAACAGAAAGGGTTAAAAAAACAACAAAACTAAAAACTCTTTCATTTACTTTTCTAATAGTATCAGAATTAAAAATCCTTATATAATTTTTCACTAAAAATAAGAGGTTTATAGGTAGTTTTTTTTAAAATATATATATATGTATATATACTATTTCTATATAATTTGCTAAATAATTAAAAAGGTAAGCACAAGAGTTAAGAGAGAAAAAAACATTTTATAAAAACATATTTCTAAAATAGGTCGCACATAATATGACTATTTAATATCAGTGAATTTAATAAACTTTAATTATAATAAATTAACGCAAATGCATAGCAATTCCTTGAAACTAGCTTAAATGACTAAATTTCAATGTAAATGACCAAATTTGGCATAATAGTTATTTATTATAAAATAATTAAAAGCAAGAAAATTTATAAGATTATGCTTTATAAATTTTATAAAAATTTTAGGAACAAATATTTTATAAATCATGAGTCACTTAATTATAGTAATTTATTTATAACATATTTATAAAGTTTACATGGCAGGTCAAAGGTCAATAACATGAAAATGAATGGAATCATTAATATTTACCTTTTATACTGTGGGAACTATTAGAGCAAGAATACATTTCATATTATTCTTAAAATGCAGAATTAATTGTACACATACACTTTGGCATTATGATAAGTATTAGTTTTAATATAAAATGCAAATTTGAAAGTAAATATGATTGAAATTGAAGCTTATTTATAATTTCGTATATAACTTTGTTTTTCTAATTGTATATTTTAATAATTAATTTCTAAAATGCCACAATTATTCAAAATCATAGTATTTATAATAGTAATTTAACTAGATTATGTTAATGGGAAAATGCGGAATTTCATATATTTACTAAAAAATAAGTTGTTTATTTTAAATGAAATTTTCTTTTTATATTTTTGTGTCGATTTTTAATTTTAATTAAATGCTGTATCATTAGAAATTACATAATTTTGACTTATAACAAAGTAATTTATTTTACATTTATTGCACATTTTTTGTGTATAAAAATATAATACTAATAAACAAAACTGTTTTTGCTTACAGGAATAACTTATAAAAAATGATAAACAGTTTAAGGAAATTGAATAGTGAACTAATTTAATGCACATTTTTAATCGCAAATAAAATTTCAAAATTTTACATTAATTTAATTCAATAAGTACATAATTTATTAAATGTCGACTTTAACTACAATTGTTTATTTTATATTATAGCGAGTTAATTGTATTTAAAAGGACTTTTATAGATACTTAGCTTTGCGTTAAATATTTATTTATGCCAAATAGAGCGAAGTTTAATAGAAAACTCATCTCAAAATATTCTTTAGTCTTATTGTTTTATTTCATTTATTCTTATGATTTTATGAAGAACAAAATAACATAAATCTGTCATAAAACTTATTAAAGTTATAATAATAGCTAATTGTATAAAACGTAAATGCATTATCAAAAATTAAACAATCCAGAAATCAAATGCTACTGACTTTTTTCACTTTTTATAAAGTTGAGAATTAAATACTTTAATGCGGTGTAATATATTAACTACTTTCCCACCTATTTATCTTAAAATTAGCTTTATAACAATCTAATTAACAGTTAATAAATATTTGTAAATAAGATTTCTGTTTCTACAAAACTGTAAATAATTTTTATGGGTGTTCATGATCCTTACTTTAGAATTTCTGTTATCTCATATTCGATATCTTATGAATAACACCTTAAAATAATTTATTATAGCAATAAAATAGCAACAAATTGGACTTTTATTACTTTAAATAAAAATAAAACTGAACTTGTTATACTATAGATCTTTTTGGTTTTGTAAGCTATTTATGTGTAACTCTTGAAAGAACGAAAATAGATTCGATCAGTTATCAAACATTAATGGAAACTCATCATTACCATCTTAAATCTTTAACCATCTAAATTTGCATAAAAATGTACATATATTTTTAAAAATTAGTTTTAAATAAAACACTTCTCCAGTCTTAATTTTTATTGTCAGCATTCTTTGAAAAGATTTTAATATTTATATATTGATTTATTGACTTTTGATTTAATTACAAATTAATAAAAACAGATATAACTTTGTTTGACAGCTATTTATTTTTATAATTTCCAATGTCTTTTGCTGCATCCACAATTGCAGCCAGTCAATCCCCTCCCACTTGTCTACCGGAACTTCTGAGAGCATTGCTTGATGAGTGGAACTTCTGAGAGCATTGCTTGATGAGTGGAACTTTTGAGAGCATTGCTTGATAAGTGGAACTTCTGAGAGCATTGCTTGAAGAGTGGAACTTCTGAGAGCATTGCTTGATGAGTGGAACTTCTGAGAGCATTGCTTGAAGAGTGGAACTTCTGAGAGCATTGCTTGATGAGTGGAACTTCTGAGAGCATTGCTTGATGAGTGGAACTTCTGAGAGCATTGCTTGATGAGTGGAACTTCTGAGAGCATTGCTTGATGAGTGGAACTTCTGAGAGCATTGCTTGATGAGTGGAACTTCTGAGAGCATTGCTTGATGAGTGGAATTTCTGAGAGCATTGCTTGATGAGTGGAACTTCTGAGAGCATTGCTTGATGAGTGGAACTTCTGAGAGCATTGCTTGATGAGTGGAACTTCTGAGAGCATTGCTTGATGAGTGGAACTTCTGAGAGCATTGCTTGATGAGTGGTGTAATATTCCCCAAGATCATATTGATAATTTGATAGTCAGCAAGCTTAGGCGTTGTATGGCCTGTGTTGCATCGTCTGGGAGCATACTATGTATTAAGCATCATACCAACCATGTTATATTGGTTTTTGTAAATAAATTATTTTTTCAAATTTGCTCCAGGGAGTAAAAATAGCATTTTTTATTGATGATGTCCAACATATAGTATCTTTTTTGCCCTTTACCTTTTGTTTAGACTATATAGATTTAACTATACAGATATTATAAATAGACTTTACAAATCAGTCTCATTTGTTTAGCTTCTGTCTCTTTCTTTGCCTGAACTTGCATTATCCTTAATTTATGGACACGAGTGTATGGTAACTAGTTAATGAAAATTGTTTTATGTTTTTATCGGCATTACATTGAATAAAAAAATTACTATGTAGTTATGCTTTTTGAAATCTGAACACAACTGCTTTAAATTAACACAACATGTTATCAAAACCATAAAGAAACGTATAAGCATAATCAATATATTTAAATCACCTCACTGGATAATATTCTAAATTGCACCATTAATGTTAACACATTGAATTAATGGAGTGAAATAAATTATTTCAAACAAGTGCAGGGTGAATTGCAACAAAATTAAATTAATATCAGATGGTGCTTTTAAGAAAGAGTCGCAGAATCAAAACTAGTATTTTCGTAATGAAACATCCTGTAAGGATCATTGGAATCAACAGAACTCTATTTCCTTATTAAAATAAGTGATTAAGTTCAATATTCTAAATTCAACGATTGTGGCAGACTTAGTAACAAACATGCGAAGGAAATGTGCTAAAAGTAAAAGCCATCTTGCTTAAATTAACTAGATTAATTAAAAATTCAATAAATAATTCATTAATTTAGTTAGGAATACAGCTTCACATTACTAATCATAACTCTAAGCTCAGAAATGATTTTTAAACGGAAAACTGTTTCTCGTTTTTAACAATAATTACAATCCTCAAAAGCCTTTACTCATTAAAATTTTATTTATTTTGCAACAATTATCTTAAATATAAATACTTTTATATAACGAAATAAGAATTTGAATTAATAAATGGAGCGCTTAGAAACACCAATCTTTAATTTTGAAAATTAATTTATGAACTTTTTCAATTTTTAATAAAATTTTTTAAAGTAGTCAATGTTGGACTTAAAATGTTTAAATTTAGCTAAAATATCAACATTTAAGGAATTAAATATCATAATTAAATTTTCCTCGTGAGTTTATAAGGAATATTTCTTCCTCTTAAATTAATCTTATTGAATACATAAAAAATTCCTGATCTGAATTAAATTTTTAATAACAGTACGTATATATATATATATATATATATATATATATATATATATATATATATATATATATATATATATATATATATATATATGAATGTAATATATTTGGCAAATTAGTGGTATTAAGAAATAAATTTCTTAACGAGTTTGTACTTCACGTGAATATTTTACTATTTTCACATTAAATATATTGTATATTTTTTTATTGAAATTGCAAAAGCTGCAAATTAATTAAGAACTGTTAAATGTTGATATATAAAGTATATCTTAATGAACACATCTACTTACAATTTTTGTTTTTATATCTTTCATAGTTTAAATTTATTCTGATCATCATGTTTTTCAGTTAAAATGATTTAAAATTATGAAATTTACATTTGTTAATTGAGCCAAATCTTTTGTGTCGGAAACATTTTGAAACATTTTTCGTATGTTTTATGTACTACATCTAAATGTATCACTATTCACTTATTAATTTTAATAAGAAACTGGAAAATATTTCAAAGTATATTTCTTGTTATCAATCATTTTTTGGATAACTTCTGAATATTATTAATGTATAAATTATTTTACTGGTCGTATGTTGTTGAGGTTAAAATATAATTTCTGGATTTGATAATTTGAAAATAAATTTAATGTATTAGATAAAGTTTAATGATTAAATAAATATGATTAAAATTTAGGAAATTCTTTTTAAAATGTTTTACGAGAATTATTTCTAAACTGAAAAATATTGTTTATTTAAATTTGTAAAATAACTTTATATATAAAAATAAAATCTTTATAATAACATTTTATTTTTCTATCTTTTTATGGTAAAATTTCAAAAATAAATGCAACATCAAATAAATTTTTATTTGCAATGTGTTTTATTACGGAAACGTGAATTTAAATTCTTTAAATTTATTTTTATGGTGAAAAAACGTCATTGTTCAACTCATTATGATAAGCTTTCATATTATTGAAATAACATATTGTACAATAAAATAAAAATGACGATTTCTGTTATATTTAATTCTCCTTATACAAAGTAAAATACTACTAAAGATCTATACATATTCTAAATATTTTTTGAATACATTAACTGTTTTATATATTTCAGATTTACAATTGGTTTATTAATTTTTATATTGTTAACTGTAGTTTTATTTACGCAATTGTTTACTTAATGTTTTCGTTTTTTCTAATTTTTATTCAGTAAATTACTTACAAGGAAGTATTTTGTAATTGTTATCTAAATTAGAGAGATATCTCATTTATTCTCTATGATTCCAATGAATAATTCTATCAAAATTATGATTTTCAATGAATAGAATCAATGAAATTCGTTATTATTTTATTAAAAAAAAACTATAGAATTATAGTAGATTATATTATACTAGAAAAAAAAACTTAAAATGTTATAAAATTAGATTTTATTCTGTTAATTAATAGTTTAAACATAATTCCAATTATTAAACTCAATTGTAAAATCCGTTATGTATCTGAATTTTTTAATAATTTAATTGAAATATTATTTAGGAAGAACAACCGCATGATTTAACTAAAACCAAGAAAAGCTGAAAACAAAAATTTGAAATACCCTTTCACTTTCTTTTTAGGGGTTGATTCTTTTCTATCTCAAACGAAAAAAAAATATCGTCTGCTATTTATTAAATTATCTCTGGAACTCTGGGCAGAACTTTATGGAATTATTCGTATTCTAAGCAACACAGGTTGAGAAATGGTGTCGAAAGTTTTGAAAAATATTCCGACTTGTTGCTGAGCCTCTGCCTTAGTAACATGGTTAATATGCTAATTCTAAGGTCAAGAGACAGGAGGGGAGCTAATAAACATTCAAATTCTCTTGTCAGATCGAATTTGCATCGTGCCTTTTCCTTGTGTATCATGAGGAAGAGCTGCAAAGAGGGCGAAACGAAAATTTTACTAAATATGTAAATTACTAGGATAAACCTACAATAACAGATGTCAGATTATTTTTTTCTTCTTCTTTTGGCAGGCAGCTTCCTGAATCGTCTTCATTGAAAATCTGACGATATTAAAGTTATGTTTTCAATTGCTTAAATTTACTTCCACATTTTTCATCATTATAGCTAAGTAATCAATATGTAAACTGCAATATGTTTTGTTATTAAAAGCAATTTGAATTTTTTAATTGTTGAAGCAAATGTTTTGATTGTAAATTTTATTTGAGAAATACGTCTTTTCTGCTACTTACTTAGGCTGCAAAAATATTTATTTTACAAAAAAAAAATCATTTTAGCAGAAATCGAAATTACATTTTTAGGATATTTATACGCGTCAATATAATCCTAATATATAAAATATGTAAATAATATTGAATCCATAACTATTTCAACGAATTTAATTTTCTGTATTTTATAAAAGTAAACTTATATCATTTGCTCACATCTGATGTAATTAAATGTAAATCTCATGTTTTTTCTTTAAATATTTGGTTCTTTTTCTGAAGTATTGTAACTAATGTGATTTTCGTCTGTAGCTTGAAATTTAAAGCCCTATAATTTTTTATATCAATTATTTGAGTTTAACCTTTAAGTTTATTTATCTGCTTTTTAACAAAAACAGCATGAAATTTCGATTCAATGAACATTTTTCGCAATATATTTAATTTCTTTTTACACATCTTAAAATAATATCATCGATGTCATTCCATCATTTCTAAATTAATTTGATAGTATATATTAAAGAATAATACTAATTTTATTAAATAATGATAGAAGCATCTTCAACACACATTCATATTTCTTTCATGAGGAACATGATAAGTAAAACGTAATGTGTTGGTATTTCTAACCAGAAATGACGTAATTAATTTTTGGTTTAATTTCTTTGTTTAAATAAAAACTTCAATTTTTATGTACGTGTGGGTAATACAAATCATCTAAAACTATTCTCAATATTTTCAAAATATATGTATCAGTTTTATATGATTTTAGTAGTTATATCAAATGAAATACATTTTTATATAAAGTAATTTCCACAAAATACAACTGCCATCGTGATTAAATAATTTATTGAAAAATTGAATTAAGTTATCAGTTTAAGTATTTTTAAGAAAAAAATGAAGCTTTTTGCAGAAATTAATAGTTTTACTAAAAACTAACTATACAGCTTACGTGCAGGTCAGAAAATGATTACAAATTCAAAATCATTCAACCCACCAAATAAAATGAATTGAATGATGAATATTATTGGTGAAACCGTTTCTTGCAATATTTCTGTATACCATAATGATTGTGTCATAAAGTAATAAATATTTCTAATGTAATTTAATGATAATACAGGCATTTACCAATTTTTATTTCAGATCTGTATTATTGTGAAGTGTCCATATTAAGCCGTCTTTTATGTCCCAGAACTTTTCGGTTTGCTAAGTTATTTGGGTTATGTTGACCAATCAAAAATATTGTTTGCGCAGAGGCGGTCCATTGACATACGAATCGTATGGGGTCTGCAGTTATTTTGTCGAAAACTGACTGTAAGAAAAATGCTGCGAAGGCTAATACCACCGTCATAAGGATGACATTGAAATATCGTTACGCTGTTAAAGTTATAAGCAAAAATATTGGATACAATTTGCTGTCGTGGGCAACAGCAACCTACACCATCACAGCAGGAGTAATGCTATATGACTCAGTAAAGCGAAAGTTGATTGAGTTAATTGGCTTCTGTTTTTCGGGTCATATGATCGAAGAAAGAAGTGGGATTCATCTCTGAACATCATCTGCCACCTAATGGCAACAGTAATCGAATATGGCACTGCAGCAAACGGTTCTGCAAATGTTGTAGGGTTGAAATCTGATGTCTTTAATATGAGATAGCTTCAGCCATGCACCTTGCAATGGTAAAAAGGTCCATGGATGATATAAAAGTGGCCGTAACTCATTGGACAGCGAACATCTTTATGCAATTTGGGATTAACACATTCGTATTTGCGCACCTTAATCATTCAGAGATTTTATTTTGATGATAAGTTAGCTTTTTGACAAAAATTATTTCCATCATGATTTATACATAGTCATGTGTGCATGAAACAGATGTTGGCCTGCAAAGTATTCCTCCAGTACAATTTGTTCCTCCAGTCTAATGACCACAACAATACAATCACGTTCGAATCCATCTACTTGGCTATATTGTCCTTAAGAATATCTTAATGGAATTATTTAGTGTCTATGGAAACATCCATTTATTTCATCTCTAGGAAAACAAATTAAGATAAATATTCAGCTATTATTATCGGAGATAGGTGCAAAAGAAATAAAGCTATGATCGGCATTAATATTTTTATTGGTTTTTCAAAATTTAATTATTTGCCTATCTCGCCACATTTGTTTTAAAGAAAAATGACATTTTTCTAAAAGCTGTTTAGTAAATTTTTTATTGAAATTGAATTAATGGGAGACATATTTTCTAAAGAAAGAAGCTGTGGATTTAAAGATAAGGCTGTGACTTAGTATTGTTGTCAGAAATAGTTTTTTTTAACTAAAATAGTTTAAATAAATTTGATTTTCACTAAAATAGTAGCACAAATCGGGATTCAGGTTTGGATTAGAAAACTAGTAAAGTAAAAAAAAATATATTTTGTTATATTATATAATTTCGCATGCTTTTAAATCCTATAAATAAACAGAACTTATGCATGGTAATTATAGAAAATATGAATATAAAAATGTTTTTAGTGATATTGAAGCCGAAATGTTTATTTCAGGATTGCTATTATATTTTTAAACTTATTTCCACCCTGAAGATTTTATATGATTTATTTTTCGAAAAGATTGCTGCTTATATGGTGATCAAAATTTTAATTTAAATTTCAGATAACTATTAGATGTATAGTTATCTGTTATAAGCTTATTCAAAAAATAATTATTAAAAACATTTTCTTTAAAAGAATTTTTTATGAAAATATTTCTCTCTTATTTATATTTACCAACCTGGGCATATATTTGTATTCCGCGCCGTATCCAAGGAAACAGTTTGGATAATATATGCAAATCGTAAATAGTGTTCAACTCAAGATTGTACAACTTGAATTCATTTGCATTTAGCAGTAAATATTTCAGTATAAGTAAACATTTTGAATCAGAAATGGAAGTATATTTATGTATGCTTTAGAAACATATATAATTTTGATTAATATTAATTAAAGTTAAGTATTTGTGACATATATAGTTTTTAATGTTTAAATTACCAATTTTAT
This sequence comes from Latrodectus hesperus, assembly GCA_037975125.1. NCBI lineage: Eukaryota > Metazoa > Arthropoda > Arachnida > Araneae > Theridiidae > Latrodectus > Latrodectus hesperus. Next base: position 61,571,838 of record CM075862.1, read on the forward strand.
AAGTATATCAGTTTAGAAAGTTGATAACTTTGTTATGATGAATACAATTTTGAAAAATCTGTAAGTTTAACTTCTTTACACACAAGAAAATTTCTTTGACATTTTTACGCGATGATTTTACAATTTCTAAATTTATTAATAAGTATTTATGTAATTTAAATATTTTTCTTTGTGTAAGGATTTTTGTGTAAAGCAAATAATTAATAAAGTGCTCTATTTAGTTGCTAAATTTATAGTTTCATCTTTAAGACCAAACAGTATAAATTGAATCAATTCAATAACTCATTTCATTGGATTGCGTGTTTAAATGGAAAATTATCTCTCCCCAAAGCCAATTTATTCTCTAATTTAAATATCGTACATAATACTAAAAATCAATGTCTTCTTAGAGTATTTGTTAAATGTGTAAGGTGAATATTGCTGTCTATTGCACGAATTCAATTTATAAATGAAAGACAAATAAATGCCTTTCATATGCAAAAACTGATTTTAATATGAACAATTTGATACATATTAAATTCACATGAGTATAGTAATTTAGTAAAATCTACTTTATTGTATATTATCTCGCTGTTTTGGTAAGGACAAAACGAATTTCATATACTAAAAGACTCAAAGTACCAAACATGCATTTATTAAAGACACATTGCTTAGACTATTATTTCCTTCAATTATTCCTTTTCATGGATACTAATATTATTTTATTTATAATTTTGTAATATTACATTTGGTTTTAATATCCATTTGCTGAAAATACTATTTAGGCAATTCTTAATAATGCACATTATAGGATCACTTTCTTATTTTCCACATCTTTAAAATGACGATATTAAATAAACTTTTTATCTTCTATTTGTTAGAAGTTTTATATGATAGGGAATTCCGAATTTCGGGAATCTCCAAAGTTTTCCGTGTGTTGGCCACATTAATTTTTCAGCTAAGTTTCAAGAATTTGCTTACGAGCTAAAGGGACTTGGAAAGAATAAAGTTCATTAGCTTGTCAAACCTAAAAAAATGCTTATTTTTCCTCAATGTGATGATATTTTTATAGAATTTTAATGTTGTTATTTCTAAAGTATTTATGCTCTTTTATTTCATTCTGGGAACATTTGATATGATACATCTGTTAACTAGAGAATAATTTTTAATTGTGCAAACAAGGTTCTCTCGGAATTCACCTAAAGCTAGATGCGGTTCCGAAATCCTTTTTCAAATTTGGTTAACACTTTCAAGCAATTAAGAACACATCATTTTGGCTGCATATTATGTCTAAAAAACTATCCATATATATTTTTGAATGTTTTCGAATGTGTTCTGCAGGCTCATGGCACAGCCAGGGGAAGGTTGGGAAATGAAACACAGTTGCTCATTGTAAATATGGAGCAATAAATATTTTAGTTCATTTTGATTGGAAACTATATATTTTTTTGGAAATTCACTTGAATATTGAAAAGAAACGGATAAATAATCTGCGCAAAAAAACTAGAGCAAGGAGATTATCATTATCTTATAAATGACTCAAATAATAAAGAAATCAGCAAAATTTGCATCACGCGAAATTTGTAAGTAAAAAAGTCACAACATCAATACTGAAAAAATACGCCATTAAACGTCATCACGAAATTAAAAAAAGGAGGATAAAACCACATGGATTGTCCCTCCAGAGCACCAATGGTTATCAGTGTTCTCGTCCGGGAAACTCACTGGCTCACGGTTTTAAAAGACAGGAACAAATTGCTCTCGCCCGATATTGAAGTGATTACCTCAGATTATTTAAATTTTTGAGGGCACCAAAATTTATGATACTTGTACTAACTATTTCGTTGAACAAACTAAGCCAGAACACATCCTTGAGTGAATGGGGCTATGCATGTATGATTTATAAAACGATCTTGATGGTGCTAGATTTTTTGGTGATGTTCAACGCTGTGAACCTGGTCTAGTGCTGCTAGCCAAAGGGGACATGCTACAACAACACAACGAAATTTAAATTTTCTGTGAGTTACTAAAAATGCACCGAGAACTTAAGATTATAAAATATAAATGCTTGCAATCTCAAAATATATTGTTCATCAAAGGAAGTATGAACAAGAAACAGTATCTCATATTAATATTCACAAGGCTAATGCAATAACAAAACATAGGAAGAACATTCTTGGTGGTGTTGATCAAGGATTATATGTTTATAACAGTAGAAGAAAATACCTTAATATTGTTAAGCAACTGCTAACGCTATCTCGAAAAGTAAATGATTTTGTAGAAAATATATTAACTTGATTGTGTCAGAAAAATCAACTTTTAAAGTAATTTTCTTCGGCACTGGGTGTGTCAATAAGTGTTTCATATATTGATCAACGATTATTGTCTTTTAGTTACTTCCTCGGTGTAGATAAAATTTATGAACTGTATGAAAAGAATATCAAAACGCTTATAGTATTCACAGCAAGTCGCTTATAGTTGTTAAAAAATATAATTAAAAATTCAATTCATTAAAAGTTTTCAATGGAAAAAATTATATCACAAATAGTAATTAAAAATAATATATTCTGAAAAAAATAAATATATAATTGTTCTGGCATAAGGGTGATTCAGATTCGTTAAACGAGCTTATTACATCCCTTATTCACAAACGTTGTGTGAAGAATACTTGGATATGTCAGAAAGTATGAAAGCACTTATAAAAACTATTGATTACATTAGATCAAATTCATTCGTCATCAATTTCCTGTGAGTTCACTGAAGAGCATGGAAAAGGATTTTCTTGAAGATAAAGAATTGCGCTATTGTTGTGTTACCGAACAATAAGTCGTTTCGGGAGTTATGCTTTTATACAGTCACAATTATGCATATATGAATGACCTTAAAGACAATGAATTGTGCTATTGTTGAGTCACCGAACAATGAGTCTTTATGGGAGTTATGCTTTTATACAGACACAATTATGCATGTATGAATGACCTTGAAGATAATGAATTGTGCTATTGTTGAGTTACCGAACAATGAGTCTGTATGGGAGTCATGCTTTTATACAGACACAATTATGCATGTATGAATGATCTTAGAAACAATGAATTGTGCTATTGTTGAGTTACCGAACAATGAGTCTTTATGGGAGTTATGCTTTTATACAGACACAATTATGCATGTATGAATGACCTTGAAGATAATGAATTGTGCTATTGTTGAGTTACCGAACAATGAGTCTGTATGGGAGTCATGCTTTTATACAGACACAATTATGCATGTATGAATGATCTTAGAAACAATGAATTGTGCTATTGTTGAGTTACCGAACAATGAGTCTTTATGGGAGTTATGGTTTTTTATACAGACACAATTATGCATGTATGAATGACCTTGAAGATAATGAATTGTGCTATTGTTGAGTTACCGAACAATGAGTCTGTATGGGAGTTATGCTTTTATACAGACACAATTATGCATGTATGAATGATCTTAAAAACAATGAATTGTGCTATTGTTGAGTTACCGAACAATGAGTCTGTATGGGAGTTATGGTTTTATACAGACACAATTATGCATGTATGAATGACCTTGAAGATAATGAATTGTGTTATTGTTGAGTTACCGAACAATGAGTCTGTATGGGAGTTATGCTTTTATACAGACACAATTATGCATGTATGAATGATCTTAGAAACAATGAATTGTGCTATTGTTGAGTTACCGAACAATGAGTCTGTATGGGAGTTATGGTTTTATACAGACACAATTATGCATGTATGAATGACCTTGAAGATAATGAATTTTGCCTGTTGTAGTGTTACCGAACAATGAGATGCTACGGGAGTTATGTTTTTATACAGATACACTGATACATGCATAAATGACCTGAATTTTAAATTAAAATTAAAAAATTAACTTCTGCTTAATTTATACGCAAATGAACAAAGAATATGCTTTAGTAACTGCTAAACACTGGGCCAGCAAATTCCATTTCAGGTATATTTTGCGAATGAAACTTTGACAATAAAGCTTATGTATGAAGTTTTTCAAATATAGTCTGAACTATATTCTTAGATTTTGAAATAATTACAAACGAGATCAAGATTTTCACAACTCTTTTAAAGCATACATAGAAACTTTAATCACAGAACTTCAAATAAAAATAACTGATTGGCTGCATAATCATATTTTCAAAGAAAAATATATAAGTGCCTGGAATTTTATAAGAGTTTTCTACTCTTACGTATACATCCGTTACGTATATTTGCATGTAGCTTAGTTTCCTCTTTTAAAAATAATTATTTGGTGTGAAAAAAATTCGCCGAAAGGAAATCAACAAAAATCATATACAGATCTTGCTGATAATTTCTACAAGTAAACTTGATGTACACAATTGCAAACAACTGTCAAAAAGTGGAAAGTTACTGCTGGATAAAACTTAATCATAAATGTGATATTTAATTTTACTATGTGAATTACTCATTCATAGTAATTATAACACTTACTGTAAATTTTCAAAACAATTTTTATATTATTATTTACAACTAAAATTTCTGGAATCACAATTTTATACGTATTAAAATTGTAACTATACAATTAAAATATTCATGATTAAAATTTTAATGCGCATATCAATTATTTTGTTTCTTCATAATATTAATTTTTAAAATAATTATTTATTTTATAATGTTTATTTATGTAATGAAAAATTAAAAAATTAAATAAAATAAACGTTAGTTGGCCAGATATCACGAATGACACGTCACTACCATAAACTAATTTGGTGTGGTGCCTACAAGCAGTTCTCAAATTTTGTGTTACTCTAACGGTGCGAACTTTCTCACATCGATAAAAAATTTAAAATATCTTGGATTATACTGAAAACTTATAATATAACTTAATGACTTTTTTTTAAAATCCAATTCATTTATTATTAAATTGTGATAAGAATATAGTGATAATTTGTTATTGTTTGCGAAGATTTCAAACAATAATAAATATTAACAATAATAATATTTAAATTGTGTCCGGTATTTACATTTTACACAATATTTTGATATAAATTATTAATGCATACAATGGATATTTCAAAATTCCTTTATAGAATTGCTTCGTTGATGAGGGTTTTCTTGTGTATCACAGATGTAGATCCACATTCATTTTTTATTAATTTCGATTAATTTGTACAATAATTATTTCTGATTTTAAAATAACGCTGGCAAAAAGTAATAAATTTATACATTAGAAACTACTGTCACCGAATATGAAAAATATTTTTGGATTGTGTTAAAAATTTTGAAACACACACACAATTAATATAAATTTTATTTCCATTTTAATGCATTTTTAAAATTTATCAACCATTTATAGTGCATCTCGTAAATTAACAACCTAACTTAAAAGCTTCTAAGCAATTTCTTAAAGCATTTAAGAAAATATACTAATAATTCAAATTATAATTGATGTTCATCAATTTATCAAATGTCCTTAAATTTTGAATTTATAAATAAAACTCATTTTTCATTAAGAAATATCATTCTTTCTATCGAAATTATATAAATTATTTTTATTTGTTTAAATTAATATTCTGTTAGAAAATTATTGAAATGTACATATTACTTCCTATCATTTTTAATAATTATACTAGATGAGAAATAACAGCAAAGCGTAGATAATATACATTTAAGTTATTTTTTTTAATTGATGTATATAAATTTTAATGCTAATTTATTTAAACTATATATATATATATATATATATATATATATATATATATATATATATATATATATATATATATATATATATATATATATATATATATATATATATATATATATATATATATATATATATATATATATACTGTTTGATACTGTTTACTTAAAAATAAAAAATGAGTCTAAAACTATAATTTAAAAGCAATAAATGTTTTTGCATTGGGTTTGAGTATTTTGTTTACTTAAGATCTTTACCTTAAATATGTCTCCAGCTGTGAGATTCGCATTCCCTAATACAAGTTATTTTGAGAGAGAATATTAAGAATTCTTTATAAAATCCATTTTACGAATTCTTTGTAAATTATGTAGGGATTTAATATAAATATTTTTGAGAATATGCAACATTGTTTTTGTGAAATATATTTTGGACTTTTTAAAACTATTATTCATTTATATGACGGATACCTTTTTTTTATTCAAGCCTTAATTTTAGCTTAGTTATAATTATTCATTACTAAATTTATAATCTTTTAAATTGTTATTATTAATCGACAAATATTAAAATTTTAGAAAAGATGAAACATAGTATAAAATGATCTAATGTGTTTGATCACACATTAAAAAAAAATCTTTTAGTTGTGAAAATTAAAATATAAACATTATTTTAAAATGTTAAAAAGGTTTCATGAAAAATAGATCTCATTTCAAATTTTGTCGATGTTAAGTAAGTTTTTTTGATAGAATATATCCGTAACTATATCTTCATGTGTTTCTACTTTTTTCCTGTCAAGATTAGGCTTCCTTTTTCAGTTGAATAGACGAGAACCACAATCTATATATTTCACAATAGATGATAAATTTATTCAGTTTGAGATTAAAATTATAAAAAAAATCAACGATAATTGAAGAAAATTGATAGGCTGGTTATTGTAATATGTTCTACAGATTGAAACCTTAAACATGGCCAGACACATTGAACTTTAGACTGTGACGAGAACATTAAATCAAATTCCACCTTTACTTCCAAGCTAAATTAGGTAAGAAATATTACACCTTACGCAGATTTCAGCAAATTTAGATTTTATTACTCACGGTTATTTTTACGGTTTTCATTACTACTATTACATTCATTACGGTTTTTAACTATATTTGATATCGAATTCGCTGGTTTCCGGGAATGAATGCGACGTATTTCTCCTTCTGATTGCCGAGCTAACATATAAATGTTTATCTCCGTGACTTTAAATATGATTGTTCATGGTTTTGGAGCCTCGTGGCTTAGTGGCAGAGTTTCACGCTTCCAAGGCATAGGTCCGAGGTTCAATCCTCGGACTGGGCAAGATGGACTCAGCCTTTCATCGCTTCAGTGGGTCGATAAACTGAGTAACAAGTGTGTTTGGGAACTAAACTCTGGGGTTTCGTATTATGGACATATGCTTCGCACCCCAGAGCCTCTCGGTCAAGAAAATAGAGATTGAGCCCTGTAGGCCTTGGCCCACATGAGCTGTCATGCCACAGAGTTTAGTTTAAAGTTCATGGTTTTTATTCCCACTTCTGCTGTAATATTTATAGTGATTCTAAGTCCACATGTTAAGCTGTACGTTCATTTAAATTAACATTTGAGTATAAAAAATATTTCCATACAGCAAACAAACCACGCAACCAATAAACTCTTCCGCTCAGTACTGTAGCTTATAACTGAAAATAAACATAAAGATATATAAGATAAACGCTTCTAAATGTATTTTCTTCTAGTTGTTTAATGGATAGCTCTTTTCAAGATTATTCATTGCCATTAAGGATATATTACAAGTTAGTTAAAGTTTAAGTATATAGTATTCATTTTGTGATAAATACATTTATGAGAATTTTTCGATTATATATGAATTTTAATCATTTTCTTCTGAAACTATGCAAAGTTAATCAATCTGTCAAAAAACTAAGATTAAAAGTCAGACACTGAAAGAAATTAAAGTTCCTTTTTTGTCTCATCATAACTTAATTACTTCATTAAGGCACTAAAATATGGCCCTTTAATGAAGCTAACAGTAGTTGTTTTAGGTAAAAAAAAGATCAAAGAGTGGCTCGGAGAAAAAAATTGCCTGGTTTCTGCAACGCATAAAGCAAAGAATGAGATGCATGTTTCTCATCTGACTTTAATAACAAAACGAGACACCTCCATTCATATGCAAGTGTCAAGCTGCAGGAGTTGATAATACGAAACAGAATGTTATAGAGTAAGCTAGTTCATGGACATTCTGCGTCACTGAATATCATTTCTCAAATGTAGAATATTTAATCAGTTAAACTACTATACATATGTAAAACTTTTATTAAGCGTTTTATCACATCTGCTTTAATCTCCTAATATTTAGGATTAACGGGAACAGTTTTTCTGAGGAAAGTAATTAAACTAATGAAGATATTACTGAAATAATGTTATACATCATTATATGCATAGAATATTACCTTGACTTTATTGTTTCTTTATATAAATCTTGGTAGGTACAGTTATCATTATGAAGTTCAGTTTTGATATTTATTTTACGAATCTAATATAAGTATTTCAAATAAAAAAATGTGATATATACATGTTTTTTTTTTCATTATCTTGACCATTAAGTTGTGAGACCAAAACACATTCACTTGCTTTCATAGAAAATGAAAACATTTCATTAGTACAAAGTTTTGAGTAAAAGAAAAGCTAAATAATAATAAAATGTTATAGAATTTAATCTGACATATTTACAATCATAGAAATAATTTTTAAACTTGATATTTAGCAATTTCATGCATCTGGAAGTTTAAAAGTATATCCTGTCATATTTAGATCTTGTAGCTTTCTATTTTTATTGTTCACTGTGAAAATATTAAGATAAAATATTGTTTTAAGTTAAGTTTTCTTTTATAATATTTTCTTTTTCTAGAAGCATTCGATAATTTATTATTTAATCTTTTGTGGCATTCTAATACTAAATATTTCCACACATGCATTCAACTTCCTTTATAGTTAAGAATTAATAAATCGAAAAATTGTTTTTTGAAATGTTAATGATAAGTTTTAGTGCTATTAGGCTATTTAAATCAGCGTGAAAAAATATGTGTGTGTGTATTATCTAAAATATTATATGTATAAAATCTTAATTTTTTCCTTTTTTACACGTTTTATATTACTTATTTTCATTTGATTTTAATTGAATTTTCGTGAATATTTTTGTATAATACTGTTTATCTCAGGTAAAATAAACATTTCTAAAAAAATCTTTGAGTAATTTAAAATTTACCATTTACTAAATGCAAATTTGAAACACTTAAATAAGTACTTTGTTCATAATAAAGGTTAAATTCTAATCAGTTATACTGATCATGAATCTAAAATCACCAAAATTTTAAGATTAAGGCAAAGTTAGGTCATACCATTTGCTGATATTATAAATCGATAGAACAACTTATTTAAAATAATTCAAATTCATTACCATTTTACAATAATTGCAATGAATTTTGGCTACTATCTTTTATGAGAAATATACCATTGCTTTGTTTCAAAATAAAGTTTATGCCAGAAAAATGCTTTCACATCATTGTACATGATTTTTATCATTCAACAAAACATTGGTGATGCCTTAGAAACTTAGTCGCCAAGTTATGATTTGGATAACCAATAAGTATAAGAGAGAGAGAGAGAGATGCGAACTTTTTTTTTTCTTTAGCAAATATTTAGATCATAAATTTGTTCTGTTATCATAAATTTGTTGTTAATAAATAGGAAAAAAAACAAGTGTACTTTCGTGCTTTGTGTGTTCAGATACTCTTACTGGTGCAAATATTTAAACATTTTCAGTACTTTTTGTGATGTATAAGATAAAATGGATGAACTTAATGCCTAGTCTTGTTAAACAACTCCATGTGACTTTTTTACTGTAATTGTAGTTACACAATGACTATAAACAATATATATCATAGCAAAGATATTACAGCATTCAACTCATTTAAAGAAATCTCAGAAAAACAAAAATAATAATGAAATGTGATGTGCTGTAAATTTGATTCATTTTTAAACGCTTTTGATATTTTCAGATATAGATATTAAAAAGTCAACGCTAATATTATTTTGATGATGGAAAATAAGAAGGAATCCTTTTATTTTGATTAAAACTATTTATATTGCTGAATTTTTTCATGTAAAGTTATATAATTCATACACAAATTATATTGAAATATTACTTTAGAATTTTCTTTATTGATTTTATTTAAGCTTGCCAATTTCAACTATATTTCTAAGGATTAAGGAAAGTAAGAAAATTTTTGAAGAATCAATCAACTGAACTGGAAATATATTTTATAACACAATTAATTATAAATCAAAAATCTATATATTTATATAAACACAAGTTACATAACTTTGTAGAAACTTCTAAGAATATATTTTAAAACCATCCATCATAATTACCAAATCAAGAATAATTGTGGCAATTTTATAAGCAAATACATTATCTATGGTTAATTAGCTCTTCAATATTATTTTAAATTAATACTACTTAATTTACACTATATAATAAAGCAAATTTAATTAAATTAAAACATAATATTAGCATTTTGTATGTAAAATATTAACATTATACACGTAGAAAAAATGCTTTTTAAATTTTAATAAGCTTATATCAGTACATAATTAAATACTAGATTTATTTTAAAATAATGAGATTTATCTACAAACAAACCTTTTAATAATAAACAATATAAAAGAATTTTATATTGTTTATTATTAAAAGAACGTTTAAACAAATATAGAATTATTTGCTTAAGAACTGTTAAGGAAACAATTTATATATTGCCTTAATATATAGATTTGAACAAAAATACTATATTAGTACATATAAATATATTATAAAAATAATTTTTTAAAGTTAACTAGGTAATTTATTTGTTAAATTACTTTTTAAGTAAAATTATAAAGAATATTCTTTGAATATTCTTGCTAATTTCACATAATAATTAATAAAAAATATATAATGGAATAAGTAATACTAATAAAGCTATATAAATTTAACATATGCCAACATTAACATATATCGACAATTATTATCGTTCCAATGTTGGCATATATTAACAAATGACTGAGTTTAAAATTTACCATTGCTAGCGGCTCCTGAGAACTGAAGGAAAAGGATGAGGGAGAGCATCGGCAAAAAAATGCCGATCCAAAGTGAATGTCGATAGCATGCCATCTGTTAATTGGCAGAAGATTCGTACACACACCAACTTAGTGGAACTAAAAAATAAAATGTTTATTTTACTAAATGAGTTGAAAAAAATATTATCAGCAGCATTTGTTAAAATGTTTTTTCGAAAAACTTATTGTAAGAAGTTGCCCACTTATCAGTTTTAGGTAACTATAGGCAGTCATTTCAGAGATATAGTTAACACAAAAGCATTGGAAATACTGTGGTACGACTGTTATTTGAGAAGGAATTACTTTGTTTTATAATTTCATTATGCAATGTATCCATTTTGAAAGCAAATAAAAATTTTCATAAAAATTTTTAATTTGGTACAAATTTACCGTACGGTCATCCTTGGCGAAATTTTCAAAAAGTCGCCAAGGATGACCGTATGGGGAATTTCCGATCGGAAAAAACGGCGGGAGGAAAAATGGCAAGTATTTCATACATTGTTGGTATCTTACAATATGCTCAACTAATTTTACAAAATTAATAAAAGACGCAGATTTATAGATTTCAAACATCAATGGTAAAATAATAAAGTTAATATGTTAAATTATCCATAAAATGTTTTGATTAAATTTTATATTAATGATTTTTAATCGGTAAATATTCATGAGAAATTAATGACAAATAGCGTTGCCAAAATACTAGTGGTAATTAAAATTTTTATTTATGTTCAAAATTCTTAATTTTTATTTAAAAGAAAAGAAATGACTATTTCTGGTTCAAATTTTGAATACGTTAAATACTTTTCTTAAATATACTGTGCAACACTTGAAAAACAAGGGTTAAATTAGGGCTTATTTTAAATATGATTCACTGAAAAACTGACAAAAATATAATTATATAATACATATAATTAATCATTTCAAAATATGTGGAAAATATTCCTTAGCATGTTCAAAATTATTTGAATTTTATAATTTGTAGGGAATATATTGTAAAAATGGAAAAGAGATTTTGAAGTGAAAAAATATGATTGGATTATTTCAAGGAAAATAAAAGAATTTATAAACTACAATTAATATGAAATTTTTATGGAAAATATTTATGAATAAACTTTATACACGCGTGATTTTGTTTTAATATGTATTTCTGGATAAAAAAAGAGATATCTTAGAATATTGATCTCATCATGTTTTTAAAAAACTAAACTTTTGCATATATAATAACTTAATTAACTTACAAAAATATAAATTAAAAATTTTACTAACATGAATACATTATTTAAACGCAGTTGTTTATTAGGGATTATTTTTATTCCTTATGTGTTTATCTTTTCCACAATTATTTTAACAAATAGAACTAATTCCTTTCATTAGAAAATATATTTTTAAAATAAACATGTTTAAATATTTTGTTATATTTTGCAATAAAAACATGTTTTGCTTGTTTAAAATCATTAACAAAGTATATATATTATTTGTTTTAAGTCTAAAAACAAACGACAAAATATATTTTAATGCGACAAATCTTTCGGCATTTTCTATTCCCTTAGCAATTTTTATTCTTTTAGTTCCAGCAACAAAAGAGTCGTGATGTTGTCAAAATGAATTCTTTGTGTTTTCAAAGAAATCTTTCTTCCCTAGTTGGAAATAAAAATAGTTCCATTTATCCTGAGTATCTTCGAATAGCTCTTTTTTGGAACAGAAAAAAAGAGTTTATTGCTCAATTATTAGCTCATCCATCGAGAAACTATTTACACTTTCCTTTCTCTTTGCAGCTAGCAGAAGAGATTGACTTCAAGCGGACAAGTTTGTATTCGATATCTACCTTTCAGAATCCCAGAGGAGGGTTGGGCTCAAATTTTTATCACTCCTTCTCTTGTTAGTTCAATATACCTGCTCACCTAATATTTAATTATATTTGATATTACGTTTTGGAGATAACATATAAAACATTCCAGTACTGGTTCATTTCTCACATTTTCTGCAAGAAAACTGCTCTTAATCATATTTGATAAAATTTCTTAAGTATATTTGTAAATATTTTTTAATTTTTCTTCTTCACATTAAGATTTAAGATAATAAAAATTTTTTAATACTTTTATATATAAATAAGAGTTTTATATCTATTTTACGTATAAAATTCTTTTACAGCCAAATTTCTTTTCACTTGATCATTCAATTATTTATCAGTGGTTAATCTCATACAGAAAATTGTCTTATATTCAATTTTAAGTAAGTTCCAATTAAGAATAGTAATTAATTAAATTCATTTTGATTAATTATAAGATTTCAAGAATACCTAATTTGTTAAAACAAACTTGATCAACATTTAGCATAAGAAAATCTTATTAAGATTTACTTTACAAATTTGGGAAATATTTATATGAGAAATTTAAAGAATTATTTAGTTGAAAAGAATTTTAGGTTTATTTGTTTATATATATAGAAACTCAAAAAATTAAAAGTATAATTTGTTTAAAGATAATGTTTTTTGCTGTAAGTAATAATTTAGCAATATATTACTTATAATCAGTTATTAATTCAAAGCATTTTAATCATTTATTAATTCTATTGCATAACAATGGATTGAAAATTTCCACAAATATTGTTTTTAACCATTTCCAAAATTTTCATTAAATATGCATGATATTAAAAAATTTTCCAACTTATTACATGTTTCTAACTTTTAAATTCTTATTTTAAACATCTAAAATATAAATCTAAGACAAAATATATCTTAAAAATTTATTTAATTTGTTTTAATATTTTAGAATTATTAATAATATTAAAATTTGTAACATTTATTCGAATTGCACTACATTATTATTTTTAAGGCTAGTATCTAAAATACAATTTTATGGAAAATCAAGTAGTTAAAGCATATTTTAATCACATATATAATTTTCCAATAATCTCAATTTCAATGCAGGCGCAGGATTTTTATCACGTATCGATAATTGAAAAAGAAAACGTTAAAGTCAATATTTCCAAGAGAAATAACGAAGTTATTTTTAATGGCTTGTTAATGCTGAAGGATTTGTGAAACTAGCGTTTATTTAATTTATGCGCCAGGGAAATTTGCTTTTTTAGAAACAAAAGTTAATGGAATATTTCTATCTAAAATTTTCTTCTCATTAGTAATCTTTTCCTAGAAAAAATGTTCTCATCTCATCTTGAGTCTTCTATCCTCAATTTTTTCAAGAATTTTAAACAGAATTCCATGTAATACTATTTACCATTTTTTGAGAGTATATTAATGTTTAATGGTAAATTGATGTTAATAAAATGCATTACAATGAAACTTCATACACAATTTTTCAACCTCAATTCATTTCTTAAAGATGCATTTTATAGAAATATTTTGTAATTATATATAATACAATTAATGAATATTTAAAAAACTTTGTAATACGTTTTTAGTTCATAACTAAGAAATCATGCATATATGTGGTTATTGATTGTATACATAAGCTATAACATTGATGAGAAACTTACAAATGTAAAGTTCGCTCACTTTACATTTGTAAGTTTTCATTCATTAATATCTCATAAAATACTATATTATAGTTATGTTAATTTAAAGTAATTTTGAAAGTTTCAAGTCAACTATGACGATGTAAAATTTAATGATTTTTTTGTGGAATTTGTTTCAAAAATATTTTTTTTTTAGTTTACTGTTTGTGCATTTTGATTTTTTAGTTGATTCTGATGACATTTCCCTTTTTGCATTTTTTAATCTTTAAAGGAGCAAACTTTTGATTAAAAAAATGAAAATTTTAATTTTATATGAAACTGATGCAGTCATTTTCAAGAATGTAATTCATAATTAATAATTAATTCATTGCAATATTAATGATTTGGATTAATTTCAAATTAGTAACAAAATTTTTTAATAAAAGGTAAGTATAGAGTTTGCACCCATTTAACATTTCGTATACTGTACGCAAGTCATCGTATATCTTATTTAATCTTTCTAAATTATTAATCAATCATTGTTATTCTAGTTAGTTAATGTAATTATCAATTATCAGATATATGTTTTCAAGATTTGGTACAAGAATTATTATATTTTAAAATTGAATTTATCCTTAAAATATAGAAATACATGTCTTTTATATTAAAAAATATCTGTGTTTTTGGTATTCATATAAATTTATTCATAATTCGCTCACTTTATATTTTTACAGCTATTATGTGCATTACATAAAAATTAAATAGGCTTTAATATTTGGTAAATAAAAAATATATAGCATACCAACTGTAAAAATAATATTTCTTTTTTAAAAATTGTCAAAAAGCTCACAAAGTTGCATTTAAAATTGCTCAAGGCTGTAACGTGGAAAGTTTTAACATCTTTTGCGATAGTTTTTGAAAAATGTTGCGACATATTTTGTTTTTTGACACATGCTGATTTTATTGTATGAAATGTTCAAAAGTAATGTCAAGAAAGAATTTTAAATCTGTTCGGAGAAGAATGTGTATATAAGACAAAGTATGAAAAATCTTTATTCGCGTGTGAAGCAGTCTATTATGATTTTATACGCTAATAATTAATATGAAAAAAATTTTTAAACGTTATCTTCAACTGTTTATAATAATAAGCTATTTCTTTAAAAGAAATATTATTTTTTTTGAAAATATAATGCTCAGTTATTAATTCTTAAAATGAACATGTGTGATAAGTATTACTCTAGGTCATTGAAGTTTAATTATTATTAACTATATATATTCATTTGATTAAATATATACGCATTTAATTTTCGGTTATTAAAAATACATATGGTATGTAAATAAGTAAGTAGGTACACACACATATAAATATGGCAGGTTTGCATATAGATGTCATGAAAATCCAAAGCTCATACATGGTCTGTGATGACTAAATACATTACAAAATAGGGGCGTTTGTTAATTCAGTATAAAATTATGAAAGTATGCCCAAACGAAAGTGCTTAATGATATTCTAAAAAATTTATTATTGACTATCAAATTAATGGCAAGTTTATTCTCGAAATTGGTGCATATTCATCACAATTAGAGTCAACTATTGATGATTGAAAGAAGTGGAAGATGAAGATTGTGGTTTCAAGGGTGAAATCTTGACTTCGATTGCAGATTTCTTGAGAAATAGACTGATAAAAGTAAAGCTAAATTCCTACCGTGTCAAAGACTTATAAATTGAGTCAAGGCATCCCCCACGATTCTGCATTGAGCTCAGTTCTTTTCTGTCTGTATTTGACTGGGATTGAGAAAATTATATCAAGGAGATGTAAGATAGTTCTATTTATACAGATTATATTTCCCTTTTGAGCTCTTGTCCTGATGTGAGTGAAATTGAGACTAACATCAATTTTACCCTTGAAGACGAGTGGAAATTCTCGAAAGACTACAAATTAAGTTTTAATCCAACTAAATCTATTGCTTGTTCTTTTTAACACCAATAGGAGGATGTATAATCATCATCTAAGTGTTTTTATAAATAATTTGCCTCTTACGTATCCCAAATATTTGGGTTTCATTCTCGATCCATAGATTACTAGTAACAAACATGTGGATGCTCTGTTTTTTAAGAGTAGAAAGCGACTAAGCATTTTAAAGTATATCTCTGAAAGTGATTGTGGAGCTGATGCTTGCTTGCACTTTGAGAATTACCTATATAGTTCTCATTTGGCCAATTTTGGAATAGGTTTTCCCCGTTTATTATTGTGTCTCCTCCACCAGTCTGCAGAAATTGGAAGGAATGCAATTTAGCACTTCTCGCCTTATTTCTGGCTTACGCAAGAGTTGTCCGAATGAAATTGCATTATATGAAACAGACCTTCAACCCTCAGTCTAAGAAGAAGTGTAAGCTTTTGTAAAATATTATAATAAACATAATAGTTATGGCTTCCAAAATACAACTTTAGAATTACTGCAGCACTTGAATAATAGCCAATGACTTAAGAAAAATAAAACTTTAAGTCAAATTGAGTACGTTTGCTTGATTGACTAATGTTGAGAAGCATTCATTGAAACAATGTTTAGATCCATATGAAGGACACCCTAAAGTCGGGTTTCACACGGAACTTTCGTCTCGAGTCTCCAAGAAAAATGATATTCCGGTTCTGTTACGTTAATCTGCCTTCAAAATTATAAACGCAATTCCCTCTGAACTTACCTTTATTTATACTGATGGAAGTAAAACTGAAGACTCACGTTCCGTTAGTATCATTTGTGGATTGTTGCTATCAAATCCACAAATGAAATTATCAAAATGAAGAGTAGAAATCCTGACTTCAGTTCTGTTTTCAAGAGTGAGCTTATAGTCATCGAAGAGGGACTGAGTGTTATTTTGTCTTATACAGATATAAAGGAAGTGTGGTTTTTGTCTGACAGTCCCAGTGCCAACCAATATCTTTCTAATTGGCGAAGAGTCAGTGATAGGGCCGGAATCGCAATTCTTAGCAAATTTAAGCAGGTCTCGTCACTTTGTGAACTGCACTTCCAGTAGATTCCTTCGCATGTTGACTTATTGGGGAATGAAATGGCAGATGTTCTGGCGAAAGAAGGTCCTGAAGAACCTTTACCAGTTACTAATTCACTGACATATCTTGAATTGTATTCCATTAGAAGATATGCTGACAGGCAAATTTGGCTCATTCCTTTGAGGTAAAAAGCTGATTATCCTGGAAGATTCTTGCTATTAGCTGCGATAGATATGTTCAGACTACACTTTCCCATTTCTTCAGTGTCTACTTGAAGGCACTTCCTTTCGAGAGAGGTCTCAAAATATATCTAAATTGTACTAAATGCCATAATGAGCCAGTATCACCGGTACATATTCATGAATGCCTGGGGTTGTCTATTGAAGACTTGCACAAGACTCTTACATTTATTTTTTAGTTTCTGAAAGTGAGTGGACTCGTGGACCTTGTCTGGTATACTCCTAGATATGGAGATTGGTAACAACGACAACATCAAAAGTGGTAGACTATGAGAATTTAGACATGTACTTTTGTACATGTTCGAATTTTATAAATTAAAAAAATT
Organism: Latrodectus hesperus; assembly: GCA_037975125.1. NCBI lineage: Eukaryota > Metazoa > Arthropoda > Arachnida > Araneae > Theridiidae > Latrodectus > Latrodectus hesperus. The sequence goes on from CM075862.1 coordinate 61,589,727, forward strand.
GTCTGTAAATGTAAAACTTTTCTGCAGTAAATACAGTTTAAGAATATTCTAATTAGAACTATTACCATTTAAAAACACTTTAAACAATTTCTGTTGCAAAATAAGTGATTGAAATGCTTTCTGTGATTTGAACATTACAATTTTTAACACGAAATGGTCCATAAAAAGTGTCAAACAAAAATTGTGAATAACGCAATGTGATCATCTGCATTTAAAAGATTTTGTTGAAACAGACTTAAAGAATATATTTTTATGAAATCATGTTATCATATTAATTTTATTTTTAATATAAAAAATAAAAATTTCTGATCAATTGTTTTATAGTGTAGATATAATTGGCAGAGAATGACAGGACAAAAATACAGTATTCAATGAATTACCACATTCATATTTAAATACATCTGATATAATGGCATTAGTATCATTCCGTTTTACAGAATATATTATTTATATTTAAAACTGAATTTCATCAAAATTTTGGCTAGGAAATATTTTATGTAAGTTCCCATCAGCAAATTTTGCTGACAAAAATGATAAATTAATATTTTTTTCTTGCAAAGATAGAGATGAAGTCATATACACGTTCCAGAAATGAATGCTGCTTTTATATGCAAACTCAAAATAATAAACTGTGGTTGTTTTTTGAAATTCTCCCGCGTGTTTATGTGATGGATTTTCTACTCCAAATAAACTCATCAAGATTTTATTTAAAGGAAAAAATAGTGAACATTTTAAACTAAGATGTCAGAAATTTCAACCGAGCTGATTATTTTCACCATTCGCATCGGAGGTTCCTTTGAGAAATAAGCAGTTGCGCCACCTCTGTGTACACAGATAAGAGATATTCGCTGGAGACGCATAAGTCTTTCTACTCTCCCTGGAGATGAAAAGACGTTCTAACTTTTGATTACCTTCGGAAAGGGAAGATAATAAGACCGTTTTTGTTTTTCCACACTTGCTTTACTACTAAATATAATGTGAGAAGTCACATGAAGATTTAGATAAAAAAAAAATTCTTGAAGCTAGATTGTTAGTGACATTCAGCTCCGGGATTTAAGAACCTTATGTTTTCTTATCAAAATTCTTTTAAATGTTTTGTGATTATAGAAGATATATAATAAATAAAATATTTGTTAAAATGTATCCAAAACGCTTGTAATACTGTTCATTTTGTGGTTATCATATTCTTTTCGTTGCATGAGATAAGATTTTTCACGATATTCGATTTCTGTGACCAAGTCTTTGTTTTCATATATATATATATATATATATATATATATATATATATATATATATATATATATATATATATATATATATATATATATATATATATATATATATATATATATATATATATATATAAAGAGAAAAGACGTACTTTCACCTTCATGGGGCTCTGATTAAAACGAAATTCGCATAGCCGAGGAATAGCGAGCTTGGCTTGTCCAAGTGTCATAAGTAACAACAACATAACATAACATATATATATATATATATATATATATATATATATATATATATATATATATATATATATATATATATATAATTAAACTTTAGTTCAAATGTACTTAAAATCTATACCAGATCATTTATGTTATCATAATGTTATTTCACACAATAAATCTAAATTTATAGAAAAAATTGTTCATAGCATTCATGTCTATAATTAAAAAATTGTGTTTTCGTTATCAATATCTAAATATCTTTATATTATAAAATCTATGTAGTTATAATAAAACCAAATTCTAGTTAAGATATATATAAAACGTAGGTAATGCAATTCACTTTTTTAATCATCTTGTTGAAATATTTTAAATGGCATGTGAGTGTTAAATATTCCGTATTAAATAATTTATATTTCTTATTGAATAGTTTATAATAGCCCTTAATAAATACTCAAATAATTAGTTTAATATTCCTTATTAAATAGTCAAATACACTTATTTCATAGTAATAAAAAGTTTTCTGAAGTTTTTTTTTTAAATATAAAAAAGGAACACTTTTCTAATATGGTCATCTTTTTAACATAATGTTCTAAATTGCATCCCAATAGTGATGCTTCCACATTCTATCTCCAATGATATTTTAATTCCGTCATTTGGTAAAAGTGTTAAATATCTATGAACATATTATTTTTTCCTCGGAAATTGTTTTTACAAAAGTTATATTTTGACATTTAGCTTGTAAAATTTTAATTTTACTCAACTATAGTTTTATAGCATGTTTGAAGTTCTGATATAATGATTATCAGAATTCATTTAGGGAAATGTATTAACAACCTGTCAATAAGTGATATCCTGTTAATATAAAAATGATGTAAATGGTTTCTTTGAACTATTTGTAGAAACACATATAAAAAATAAATGTTAAAATAATATGTTAAAAGATTGCAATAATATGTTAAATATTCTTCAATAATATGTTAAAAATTTGCTATACCTTATTTCCCAAATTTTTTCTCTTGCTATCTATTGTTTTTACAGAGAATTTAGTAAGAGAATTAATTTCTAAAAATAAAATTAAATATTATTAAGAAACATTCATAGCCATGTATGTTAATGTTACGAATTTTTTATGAATATTAACTAGAAAAAATTATGTTACTAAGAAATATGCTAAAAGTTAATTTAATTTTAGGTATCTATTAAAACTTTTATAATTATACTAAACACACATTTCACGCATAAACAGTATTTATTACATTTCTTATCATAAAATTTAATTAAGTTAGATGTTTTTAATTTAGATAAGATGTTCTTTCATGCAATTTAATTTAATTTGTAAGTAAAATTAATAAAAAATAAGTTATAAAATATGCACAGTAATTTTGCATGGATGTAAAATAACAAGTGTAAATGGGCCTGCTTACTGCATTAACACCTAGTAACATTAATTCATGTTAAGTTAAGATAATTACATTGTTTCAACTAATTCTGAATTGCCACTGGAGTTTAAAGACGTTGGAGACCACTGCCACATCACTCACATTATATATTTACAGCGCAATTTCTCTAAAAGTTTCTAAGTTGCCAATAATTACTTGGGAATTGTCACTTTCACGTTGTTCCAGTAACCTTAAATCTTCTATATTTTGTACATTTAACACAGCAATTCACTCTCACCCCTATTTTTGGTGAAGTTGCAGTAAATAATTTCTGAAACTTGGCGTTAATCCGACGCTAATGTGGTACCACGTAGACACGAATAGATTTTTGTGACATCATAATATTGTTAGTTGTTTCATGAAAGTGACACACTGTTTCCATAATAAATCAATGGAAAAGTTCATAAATTTAGATGCATATCACTTAATGCCTTTTCATTTTAATATATTAAAGAAATAAGTGCATATTCAATTAAAATGAAGATTATTTTATGAAATCAGATTTATATCCAGATGAAATTGTTATTTAGCCCAATATATCTTGTGTATTTAATTTTAAATTTAAATCTCAATACTTTCCCTGAACTCCATCTCTTTTTTTCCATTAAAAAACAGGTGTTTTAGAAACTATAACATACTTTCAATTATAAGTAAATTTTCTAAGTCTTCGGTTATTTTTTACCATCAATAACTATCTTAGGTAGGTATATAACGTTTAGGTAGATAAAAAAATTTAATTACTTCATCAGACTATAAAATTCAATTATTTGAATTTAAATTATATATTAATTTATAATCTGAATTTTAGACAAGATAAAAAAATACGATAGAAATGGTAATTTACTGGTCTATTTTGAGATAGCATAAGGATTATAAATTCGATAGGCAAAGTTAATTTTCTATGATTTGAGGGTGAATAAAATTTTAATAAAGCTATTGTTTTAAGGAAATTTTACAATAAGGTAGAAACAAAATGTTTAATGTTGTGGATTTTAATTGTTATTTAATTTACTTTTTCTTTGAGTTTTAGCTCGTAAACTACAAATATTAGTGATAGTTAAATCAACAAAATCATTTTATATTAATTAGTTTTACAAAAAAATTTACTTATTTGTTTTTGTAATGTTATTTTAGCCATTAAATATTGATAAAATCTGAAGCCTAAATTCCGAAAATGTTCTATGGATTAATCTATGTTTTATTAATTATATACATAAATTATTAATATTAGTTTCAGGCAGACCAATAAAAATACTTTTTATGAAATATATTCATAATCTGGATAATCATCAAGTATTACAAGTCTAAAATACAAATATATTTTGTCATATGATATGAATTTTTGAGAAAAAATGTGAATTCGATCACTTAAAGAAAATATGTGAAAGAACATTTAATGAAATTAGAGTGCAGCATAGATTATTACATAACGAATCGGCTACATTAAGAAAAATCCAGTCTTTTTTATGACCATAAAATGCTGTTTACTAATTCAAAGTAAAGTTTTTATCTTCTCGCAATGAACCATCCAACTTGTGGCACGCATTTGTGCTTTAACTTGCAGACTTTTGATATTGTTGTACAGCACAAAATGCCCAAAGATTCTTGTTATAAAATATTCACGGACAATGATGGCTCGTTGGGTAGAACCAACAAGTCGAATGCGCCGTTAGGGAAATTAGAGAACTCTTAGACTATGTCTCCTTCCTTCATCGAAGCGATTATTCTTCTTTTTTAGAGATACTATGTTCTTTGCAGCACTGGGGTATTGAGAAAATGTAAAATGGAGTACTTGAAAAAGTTAAAATAGATCCACGATCCATCACTATCTGACAATATCTGAGTGTTTTGCATAAAGTGCTGTTCTTAATCAAATGGTATTGATAGAATAGCATAAACAGTCTTGGAAGAAAGTATTAAAACACTCTAATGTTGCCCATTCTTTTAAAAACTCAAAGTCAGTTGACCAATTTGCATTATCGTCGTTGAATAATTTATTTTTCGCGCAATTCTATTTTTCGTAATTTTATTTGAAGCTTCACATTTTAACAAAATATATTGTGTAACGTAATTATATAAAAACGAAAAAGTTCTTATTTAAGAGCTACCTAATTTTCTGATGACTTCAGCAAAATATTCGTTTAACATAATATTAAAAAAAACATTTTGATTTTAAATCATTGATTATAATAATTTTATTCAAGTAAATTATTTGATTAAAATTTTAAATGTAAGTTATTTATAGCTATGTATTTAAAAGCAAAATTTTATTTGGTATATAAAATATGTTATATTTTCCAAACGGAATATTAAAAAAAATAATGCAGAACATTTTTCAGTATATATAAAATTAACTATCTTGTATATCATTTTATAAGTCACTCTTTTAAATAAAGTGCTCACATTTTAAAAGAGAGAAATAGATAAAAAATAAATACAATAAACTTCAATCGATGGTATGTGTATACTCTCGAGAGCTTATATTCACGTAGTTACAAATTGTTAAAATACACTTTTTAAGAAAATATATAATCTTAATAAAATATAATAATCCATTTTAAAATATTTTTTTTAATTTATTTATTTCAAATCTCGATATTTTTTCCTTTTTTAAAAATTTAAATAATAATTAAAATAATATTAAACTCCTTGTTTCTTAACATTTGAAAAGTAATAATTGAAAAGTGATAAAGCTCGTATATATATATTAAAATAATAGTTATATGTTTATGATTGTGGATTTTATTCAAACATTGTTATTAAGAACTATCTGAAAATTATAAGAGTAATTATTATTTTAAATAACTGTATTTTTAATAAAAAAATTTCAAAAATAACTTTTGAAATTAAACTGACACTATAACCATTAATTAAAAAATTATACCTTGTAAATAATAATTTCAATTTATCTATGCCTGTCTAACGTCAAACTTAAGAAACTGCAACTAATTAAGTATATTCTTGATATTCATTGAATTGAAATTTTCTTAATTTTTACTTTGCTTAGAATAAGCGTAAAAAATTAAAATCGACCTAGCGGAAAGTTATGGGATTGGATATTAATTGAGATTTTTCTTCTCAACCTGAATTAAAGTAAATGCATTAGATAGCTAAAAAAGAATATGACAAGACTCAGGAGAAACAAATTTTCATGTGTCTTTCAGTCTCCTTCTTTGCAATAAAAACGAGACATAAATTAATTTCAAAAAGAATAAAACAAATATCAAAGTTTGCTTAGCTGATTATTATATTTAAAAGCAAAAAAAAAAAAAACGAATGTATATGGAAATGAAACCCGTTGGGAATTCTGTATTATTTATTTAATCGTAACCTTATCTCTTGAGACAGGAAACTACTTTAAGGAAAAAGATGTTTTTACTCGTAACAGTGAACTTATTTACAGAAGAAAATAATTAAGAATCATGATATGAAATAAGATTATTCATTCATGTTATTAATAATTAATTAATTTTATATATAATAGCAAAATAATATAAATTTGAATACAACGCAATAAATACATATTAAAAACATAGTTTCTTTTATTAAGAAAAGTGTCGAAAAATTTTAATTAAATGATTAAGGAATACATAAATAGTATTTTAGGTAAATATATATCTTTATTGTCTAAAACTTCAAAATTTATGGTATTAATAAATGATTAAATAAAAAGCATTTAAGAACAATAGTCGATAAAATAAGAAAAAATGCTTATACGGTTTAGAAATATTTGATGAAAATTGTCCTCCAAAAAATTAATAAATATTTATTAATCATAAAGTGTTTCTTTCGTTCCAGTTGAGCTCATGATTACGTCATTTTATTACAATTCTTATTGGTTTAAAATATCTATGACATCAGATGACGTTTCATCTACATCACACATAATTAATGATGATCTCGTATTGAGACTGCATTGTAAATTCGACTTGTCAACGAATTTGTTGCCTGTTTTCAAATAGCATTCTTCGAGCTGCAACAAATAAGGCGAAGTTCACCCTCAAATGTTTGAGTATCATCAGTGATAAGAAAAAATAAGACATAATAAGAAAGATGATAGTACTCATCCTGGCAAGCAATCATTACATAGGAACATAGGTTTGCATTCCACTTTGAGAGACAGAAAAGAGGAATTCCCTTCTGAACTTACGACACTGTTCGGTAAGCAAAGGAATAATACCAGAAGTTTCACAACCATTTTTATTGTTTAGTGAAAATTTCAAAGCAAATGCTCAAAATGCCGACTACGTGTATCGTTGCACAGTTGACACCGGCGATGACTCAACTCTGGAAAAGGTAGGATGACTTGGAAATACGACGAGTTGGAAACCGCTGTTCTTACAATCTTCGTGCTTCACACCCATTCCCTTTTGCTTCACCGTGTATGAGGTGCATATTAGCCAATTCTTAGTATGTATACGCCACCGCAGCATTCACTATAATGTTTGGACAACGTTATCCAGATAATACTTGAAACGATGATGTTGCCCCATGTTTAAAAGACAACGTTTACTCTAATTGGCTTTCTCCGGTGACCAACTAGAGCAAAATGCTGCTGCTTCTCCTCTGTGGAAATTTGCATGCGGTAAATTCATGATAGATTCTTGATGCGTTTCTACTTTCCTCTTTTCTGCCTCTCAGAGTGGAATGCGACCCTATGTTCCTATGTAACTATTGCTTGTATGGATGGGTACTATCACCTTTCTTAATTTGTAAAAACCATTTAGAATCACCCTGTATATATATCCTTCTGCAATTTACTCATCTACATGCATTCAGCATAAGACACTAAAATTTTATATAAATGGTCAGATGAGAATACACCTTTGCATTTTTAATTGTAAAACATCTTACAAAAATCAGAAAAAATCGTTCAAATATCAGATATTGCACCTGCTTCAATAAATACTTCAGTTCTTCAAATACAGTTATTTCAATTATAACAAATAAAAATAAATTATAATTTGTTATAGACATAGAATCACATTTTAATACATAGAAAATAAAATCATTGATGTATTTTTCAATAGTTGAATACATTAAAGTATCTGTGTTTAGTAATTGGCGCAACTGAAATCGTTCTCAAATAGAATTGCAACACAAGTACTTGAGATGAAAGTACTAATATACAAATTGACACCTGCTCGTCACAATTCTCTTTGAAATCATTACTTCTGTTATCAATATAAATGTTGGCAGCATTTCTACTTTAGAGATACTGATATGACGTAAAATGGTTCAACTGTATTTCTTTAACTGATATGCAAATTACATTGCGATACATTCAAAATTTGTTGAACTTATATATTCTTGACCTACTAGTTCTAGGTTTCACGGTAAACGAAAATTGAAAATTTATACAGAAGGTAGTAAAAGTGTGGGGGGGAGTCTCAGAAAGTGGGGTGTACGTAAACACAGTCTCCAAAGAACTAGAATTTAAAATAAGAAACCCAGATAGTTGTTCCGTGTTTAGATCAGAGCTAATAGCCATTAGAAGAGGTTTACAGTATGCAGTAGAGGTAGAGGATCAATTTAGGGTATCTGGATATTGACTGACAGTCGTGCTTCAATCCAGCATCTTTTAAATTGGAGCACTGTTGGAGATCAAACTAGCCTGGACATTCTAAATCTTCTTGAGAGACTGTCACCCGAACACACAGTGCATTTTCAATGTATCCCTTCACATGTGGGAGTAGAGGGGAATGAAAGAGCGGATTTCTTGGCCATATCGGCGTCAGAAGAGGGAGTAAACCCAGGAGGAGAGTTCACATCTAGTGAGAGTTCTTCCCTGAATTAAATAAGCTTATGAAAATTCCTCCCAACCACCCATGGTACTTCACCAAAAAACCGGGGGAGACCTTCAATCTTAGCCAAGATCTTATCAAACTGCCTTTTCCTGCTATCTGAGTGGGCACACGAGAGGAATCACCTTTCAGCAGGGGCAAAGGACATTTCCAGACTGTCCTTGGTGTTCCATCAATATGGCCTCCCCTGGACATATATTAACTTGCCCAAATTTTAAAAAAGACGATGACTTTTTCCTTTGGGACCTATCACATTTTTTAGACATTTTAGATATTTTTGGTTTTATGGGGATTTTCTAGCCTAGTTAGACAACCTGAGATTAGTAACAAAAACAAAAACAACTATTTCTAGCATTTTACTAGCATTTTATTTCTGAAACAGGCCACGATATCTTAATCACTTGTTTTTCGTCTTTTATTATGAGATTCCTACAAAACTAATATTGATATTTAGGTTTTTTCCTACTGTTTTTTTTAAACAATTTATATCGCTTATAACTTTTAATTATTCCCATTTAATCAATTTAATTAATTTTTGCTTTATTTCCGAATTTTAAAATATTAAGAACTGTAGAAGTTTGCTTGGTTTTATTCTAAAGTAATTGCGATATATATGACATGATTTAAGAAACAAATATTTTTGTATTTACTTTCCCATTGTGCTTACTGGAAGAACATTTTATTTTATATGAATGTAAATCTGACCTCATTATTGCTTGGAGAAGCATTTAATTCCAGCCATTCCACAATTCTATATTCATGCAAATGTTAGCAGTGATCAAAGAGAACCGAAATAAATTGCGTTTTGCGATTTCGTGAGGTAAATAACAGATATATCGTCTTAACGGAGTAAAGTAAGTAACAGAAATTATAGTTGCGATATATGTAAATGTTTTACTTCGCATTAAAATAGCATTAGTGTTCGAAATGGGAAAAAGTAATTTTCTTTCTCTGCTACTAAGCTAACTTTAGAACCAAATACTAGGAAACAGTTTTAACATTCTCTTCATTCTTTTGAATTAATGTACACTTAGCTCCGAATAAGAGCAAATATGAAGTGGAGAAAGATTCCCACTTTTCGTTGCTCCAATTAAATTGTAAATAAGATATTTACAGGGGTGTTTAAATATTCTTCGGAATAATATGTGCAAAAAGTAAATATTGCAAAAAATTCTTTTACATATTTAAGAAATTTGTTTTGGAATATTTATAAAAATGGAATTCTTTACATTTCTCAAACATTTTAACATTTATAGAGGAAAGAGATCCCTTATCGTTTGTTATCTTAGAATTAATCAAAATTTAAATCTATAATGCAATTATCTTTTAAAGAAAACATCGTAATATTAAATGGCAGTATAAAACGATTTATACAGTTTTGTAATTCTGAGATTTAAAAAACATGTAAAATTGGACAACGTTTAATCAAAATTTAAAAACACTGCATATTTATATGATTAAGTTATTATTTATTCTGAAAGTGATATTTCTGAAACGAATCAAATTTTTTCACCAAAAATATTTTTTGAATAGAAAAACATGTGAAATTTATTATTACTATTATATGTATGTCTTATTATAATTCGGTAGTAATTTCCAAATGCTTTGTCTAAAAGAAGCTTTAAATATATTCAAGTATAAATTTTAGTGCAAATTCAAATTTTATTTGAGCAGAAAATGTAGAAATAATTGAAATACTTAGAAAATAATATCTAACCGTAGTTTGTGTCGTATGATGAAACGAAATTTCCTGACATGGTAAAGAAGGAATCTGGCTAGGGCTGATGATAGGTAATAAGTAAAATGGCTTATAATACAAAAAACATGTGTGCAGAGAAGGTGCTTTCCTCTATTTACAATTTCTTGCAGAAAAAGTTAACATTTTAATTAACAATTTTTCAACAGAGCATGGTATAAATATTAAAACTATGTGTCAAAATTTTTTCCAAACATGTTTTATTTCTGAATTTTAATATTTTAATGGTAATAATTAAAGATTCTGTCACAAAAAATAACATAATTTAATTTTAAATAATGCCGACCGATGGCTGAGTGGTTAGCGTTCCTGACTCCTGAGCCGTTGGTCCCGGGTTCGAATCCCGGTTCGGGCATGGATGTTTCTTTTCTTCTCTGTGTTTCTCTGTCCTTTCTTCTGTGATGTTGTATGAATGTGGCCCACCCTATAAACGGGTTTGTGGTGGTATGGCGCAGGCAACGCTACTCGCCTCCGTGACTTGGTTCACAGGTGCCCTCTGGGTAACGACAAATGAGTAGCAGTTTCTGGCCTTGTTGTGGCATAGGGTTCGTCACCCAAGTGTGCCCGCCTGTTAGGAATTTTTTTTTAATATTTAATAATGTCTAAATTTAAATGTTACATATTTAATAAAAAAATGTAAAATTAAAAAAAAATCATCTGAAAATGTATGTAATAAATATTAATTAAGTAGAGATTTATTGCACTGAATTCTCCTCGAATGAGGTTTCTCACATTTCCAAGGATTTTTAAAAGGAAACTTTATTATAGTAATAAATAATTCATAATAGTAAAATATTTTATTCATCAAATACATTAAAATAAGTAGAGGAAATATTTTTGCATTCAAGTGTTAAAATTTTGACGCGCTCTCGTGAAAAAGCAGACGTTTTAAATCACTTTTAGAATCTGAAAAGCTGTCTCAGTACACCTACTCTAATAAAATGAACCAAAAAATAAATCTCTAACGCATGTCATTTCGAAATAAATATGTGGTGTATGAAGTTATATATGCTTCACAATAAATTCATAAAAATATCGTGTTTGAATTTTTGCTCAACATTTAACATTAAAGGAATTTTTAAGGGACAACATTTTCTACAAAATACTATCCAAAATGTATGTAATATGTATTTTTGAAAAATATGCATACTTTGACAGATCCGTGTTATTTAAATAAGAATTTTACTTGTCACTATGTAATTTTTTTTCTTTTCTTGTTTAAAATTGGCAAGGAAATAAATCAAGTGACAATACCGCTAGTAAATAAATATCAGGTGTGAAATAAATATTATAAATTTTAACCATTTCATAGCTTCATTCATTTATTCTCGAACGCATAAACTGGGAAATATTCCTAAATTAAATGTATTCCATTCAAAATAATGCTTATTGTAAAAAAACTTATTTACTTTTTATTTGATAAATCTTTCGTCTACTTCAAAATATTAGAAATTAATTTCATCTGTTTAAAAATTAATATATTCATAAAAAGTTTTAGAAATTCCTATTTTTATATTTATATGAATGAATTATCAAACAGTATTTGAAATCTAAAATTATTCTTTATATAAATAGTTTATGAAATAGAAATTTAGCTGAAATAAAAATAATGAGAAATAAAGCTTTTGAAATTTAACGGAAATCAAATTGTGGAAACTGGCAATTCTTTTGGGAAATAAATGTAAGAAACACATATTGGAATTAAATAATATATAGTATGCTTCAAAGATATAAATTCATAGTTAAAAAATAGCTATATTTAAAAGCCTATATGCAGCTTGATTTCATTGTTAAAATAATCGTCAGTTGCATAAAGATGAATCAAATATCTGAGATTTAAACTTAAAATTGGAAACTATAGGAACATTCTCGTCGGTGTATTAATTCATAAAACTTATTAACAATAAACATAATGTATGCAGTAACTTATAAAGTATTTGATTTCGATAATTTCTAAATAACCAATAGATACACAAAAATAGAAAAGATAATGTACATCAATAGATATAATGAAATATCAACATAAATATATTGTCATAGCTTTATCTTGTAGGTCCACTTTCTTGTTGTTTCCGTTTTATTTATTATCTAAATAACTATTGTTGTGTATGTGTATAGTTTGCAAATTCATTTGTGTTTGCCTATAATTTGCAAAATAAGGGAATTTATTTTATTTTATTACATTACTCCTAACATTCAGCTTTAAATTAACACTGGTTTACACCAATGATTCAATAACAGTGAAAGTTTGATATTGCTAAAGTTATTACCTACTTTGAAAGAATATCTCTGTTAAAATATGTAATTATTTTAAGCAATTAAAAATCAATTTTCCCATAAAGAATTGCTTTCATAAGATAAAAATGAAAATTCTCTGTTCTTGGTATTAGTTTTATCAGTCAGGTCTTATTTGGGTATTTGGGCAACTTTTGCTATACTTAATTATAACATAAAATGAACGTTATGGTCAGTATTCATAAAAAAGATTATTTACAAATATTTCTTTCCGGTATTTTAATGAAATTTGATAATTTTTTGTAAAAAGTAGTTAAATATATGCACTTATGTTTTTCCATGCATTCTTATGCATACAAAATAAATATATCACTCTTACCAAAAAATATTACTTTCATAAGATAAAAATTGAAAAGCCTCAATTCATGTAATCAGTTTTATTAATTATGACTTATTTGGATAGAGGATGAAGCTTCTTACGAACTTTGGCTAGATTTTAGCTAAATTATAACATAAAATAATTGATATGATCAGTATTTGGAACAATAATCTTTACGCTTTTTTCCGGTATTTTTATGGAATTTGAAAATTTTTTTATGAAAAATTGTAAAATATGAATTTATTAACTATCTAATGCATATGTAAGCAAATAATCAATCTTATCAAAACATATTGCTTTCATAAAATAAAAATTAAGGTGATATATATACTAGAGATTTTTTATAAGTAGTTCTTTCTGGAATTTTTATGGAATTTAATAAATGTTTTGTTAAAAAGAATCCAAAGAAATGTGAAATTATTCACTCTTTTATGAATTTGTTGGCTAACTCCAAGAAAAAAGAACTAGGTGTTAAAAATAATCAAAAATGATAATCCATTTTCCCCATTCATGTTTTTATATTCTTATGTGGATTTTAAACATTTGGAAGATTTTTGGTGATTTATTTAGAGCTCCTAAAAGCATTTAAGCATATTCTTCTACATAAATTACTACTGTAATATATCAAATGCACTTGTGTATGCATGTAAGAAAATGCATACAAAATTCATGCTTACATATTCATGTAACAGCAGTCATGCATGCCTTTACATATAATTTATAAAATACTCCTTTCTCATCAATAAAAAATTAATTTCAAAAGATGTGTAATTAATTTAGAGTTTTTAAATGAATCACACTATAATAGTACAATCTTGGTAAAGCATTATTTGTAAGTATTAAAAATTTGCTTTTTGTATTTAACTCGTTTACGGCTCTGTTTCCGCTTTTGTTGATTAACTCAATTTCAAAATGTATTAAAGTATATGAGGAAGATTGTTTACATCTTTTATTTCAACTTATAAATATGAAATACATTATTCTCTGTAATATAAAATAACCAATATGAGGAATTAAACAATTGTATTAAAAAACTTATTACACACACAAAATGAATAATAAGATTGAAAACGGATGATGTATTACTTTAAAATCAAAGCTTACGATTCTTGGTTTACATGCAAAAAGAAATGTAACAAATATTTGAAGCACAAATATATGATAAGAAGTATAAACTGTGGATTAAAATATTAATCCACATAAACTGAAGTTATAAAAAATTCTTATTATCAATTTATTGTCACTATTGCTAGTATATTTCCCCTTTTTAGTTTTTGGAAGTTTTTCATATTTCTAGCATGTACATCTGTAAATATATTTATGAAAACTTTACTTCTGTAAGAAACTTACTCTTATCTCACAACTAAAAATGTTAACTTTTTTGGATATATTTCATTATTTTTATATTTATTCTATGTTTTAAAAAATTTCATGCGATTATCAAATCATAAAAAAAGTCAGTTGCAGTTTTAAGAAACTTTTATTATATGTTAGTGAAAATCATATAATAAAGCAGAATTCTTCTTAGAAGAAATTGTTGTTGTTGTTACTTATGACACTTGGACAAGCCAAGCTCGCTATGCATTAGCGATGCAAATTTAAGTCAGTAGGGTGCGTCTTTCGTTTAATCAGAGCTAACCACGAAGGTGAAAGTACGACTTTAAATCCTCCAATAGATGGCACCACCAGAGGATCGACTCCCTCAATTTTGACATTGATCTGAAGGGGGAGGAAATTTTCTCCAGACCATTGCACCCATGGTAACTGCTCAATGACCGACCACAGGACTTCCGACTGCACAGATTTAACGAGCACGTATATCTCATGTACTCGGAGGGTCTTTGAAGGCATCGGTAATTGAACCCCACCCTTCCGGATGGAAGGCCGATGCCCTAACCACTAGGCTGCCTCGGTCCCTTAGAAGAAATTAGTTACAATAACTTTATTTAAATTTATACGAATTGAAAGCAGAATATAAGTAGTAAATTTAAAGTGTTGTGTATCAAATTACAGCATACTGCAAGTTATTGATTATGTGTAATAATTTGTAAATAGATTTAAATACTAAAAAAATTGCATAATTCAGCTTTGGTCTCAAAAATTACAAACTTTCTGTGTATAAATACGTGTAAATAATTTTTTGACATATTATGAAATACCCGTGTAACTGCTGCATGCAAACGCAGTGATTTCACTGATCCAAGTTTTTCACATATGCCTTATTCGGATGTACCTTTTAAAAGATTTCATAAACATTTGGCAAATTTCTTCTCGTAAAAAGGGCTTATCATTGTTGTACATAATTGATTAATTTGTGATTTAAAGTATGTATTAATAATTATAGGTTCATCTAGGTTATTATAATACATTTCTTGACCCAAATTTTGATATCCGATGTCGCTGACACAATCAGTCATCAGATGATTTTAAACCAGAACTAATTCTAACTAATTCAACTAATTTGGTACCCTTTATTCAACGAATTTGGTACCCTTCTTTTTACATTATGGCACTCGAGTAGAAAAATACATCTGTGTGTCTAATCTGCAACCTTCATAGAAGGATAGCAACAGTTATAGATACATATATAGCGGTGCAGGCGAGCGCCACACTGTACCATTAGGTTAACGTGTTTGGAATACTCCCCCATCACGAAGTGCCTCCTAACTTTGAACCACGGTCAGGTGACAAGGTCACACCTGAGTTAGCACCCTCCTCTTTACATCCACGCCACACCAATGGAAGGATTTTGGACGTCACATATTAACGTAGACACGTTTCCAACCCACGGAGCTCCAGTAACCCAATGAAAGAGAGTACGGCGTGGTCACCCTCCCAACCACTGCCCGCGGCAAATGATGCTTCACTTTGCTGAATTTGCGGGAAGCGGCGTGAAGCTACTGAGCCACTGAAGCTCAACAGTTATAGATAGCAGACTATCATGGCTCCTAGTGGTCATAATAATAAAACCAGTAAAAATAAAATCCATGATTATCTGCTATTTTTAAGACCTCACTCAAATCTGAAAATACGTTCATTATAAGAATTCTCAATCAAACTATTTTATGTATGGGAAAAATCTGTAAAGCGAACTCATTAACATGAACACTCATTGGTACATCGAACCATAACAGAAAAGAATAATCAAGTTATTGCCGCTTAACCAAAACAGGCGTCCTTCGCTGGAGGCTATTTTAGCCCTTAATGAATTTCGTATGATTAAATCATGGAGATTCACTCAAATTCACTGATAAAATTGCTGTAAATATTGGTAAAATGATAACAATTTCGATATGCAATAAATATGCTTCTCATTTTATTGATTTAATCAATGAATTAATTCACATAAGATACTAGAGAAAGAGGAAGAGAACTTAATGCTTCTTTTAATTAAAAGATTTGGAATTTTTGTTCCACATTTAATGAAGATGAATGGCATATTATTTTTCCATGACTTTATCAAAATACTTATTTATAAATTTATATGTGAATGTTAAGTATGAAAAAAGACAATAAATAATAAGTAAAAATTATTCAATTTTTCTCAATAACTTAATTTATCAACATTTTCAGTAAAATTGCAAACTAATTTTCACTTGAAGTGTAAAATTTACTTTATTGTTTTTTTTTTAATAATTTTAAAAAATGTTTGTAATTCTTTTTAATTTGTAATATGTTAGTTACAGATCGAATAGGATTAGTTCTGATATATTAACTGAGTGAAACTCTATTTAAAATATAAAGTTTTTGAGCTAAAATGTTGAAATATTTTGAATACAAGGTTTTGAAATATGTAAAGGAGGACAATAGTAATAAAGAAAATTGTAGAAAATATTTGTTTTAATTTTGACTTAAAATAAATATTTAAATATTATTTTTTTAAAATAGTATTTCCATTTGTACTCAAAACATATTGCATCATTGCTTAGTAATTCAGTTTTTTTTAATGATTATATGCATAAAATTTTAATATTTAAAGTTTCTATTATCTAGGAATTTTTGTTATTCGCGAGCGCGAAACAGACATTAAAACTTGAAGAAAAACGAAACGTTTAAAAAATCCATTTAATCACGAAAATTTCAATTCTGACATCTTTAGGAAGTACAAGAACATAATTCATAAGATTCATAATACGAGAGCTTATAATTCCCAAATGAAACATATAGGTTTATGTTTTTCACCAATTAGTAAACAAATTTAGTTTTAAAAGTATGTGAGTTCTTATAAATTAACATCCTGTCATTTGATAACAATAGAAATGATATCTTTTCTTTGAATTATTTTTCACAGCTAAAAGGAGAACTATCAAACAGTCATTCTGTCAAACGGATAGATTTCACTGAAATGAAGTCTGCGTCAAGGAAAAAAAATAATGAAGATAATTTCCTTTATGATTTCCGTAATATCTGGCTACTGTGTTACTGATGTCTTTCATCACTATTGCAATAACTTTCAGGCTGTAAATTGAACTACACTATAGAAAAGTTAATATAAATGGTCAACATATGAACACAGAAGAATTTTAACTTTATCAAGAAAACAAAAATATATATGTAAAGAAAATGAAAATGGAATTATGGCTGAAATAGTTTCGGCCGTTAAATCCGTTAATCTTGAATTATTATACTTTATTACATATTTTTACCAAGTAATTTTTGCAAAAAGAAGCTAATTTTCATTACATAAAATAAATGTCTTGTATTATCATGGAATTATCGCACTGTCTCTCCTATTCAGCTACTTTAATCTCATCTGAGATGATAACTGAAATAGTTAGTGTTTTGGCATTCACAGTTTAATTCTTCTTCTTTCATTTTTTTCATTCATCAATAATATTTATAGAATACCTGAATGTGTTTTAAACTGCATATGCTTGTCAAATGAGTTTTCATTAGCTAAGAGAGATTCCATAATGACAAATGATCTCTAAAAAACTTGAAAATAATCTGATCAATGTAAATTTGAACTACTTTGCTTATTATTTTAAAGAAAAGTTTATTAAATAACAAAAATCCATTTACTTTAACATAATTATTAAATAACTTAATTATGCTTTATTTCATTTTGTTTTATTCCTAATTCAGATTTAATTGCATTTATCATATTAGAAATATAATTATGTGTAAATCAATCAAAGAACATTTTCATTTTTATTAATCTTTCATGAAAGAGTTGCTCTTTTTTCCCAATATAATATTAATTTTCGGTTCTGAAAATAATGTCTCATCATTTTTAAGAATTAGATAATTATGTGTTTTGAAATTTTATTCTTAAAGTTGAATTGATCGTATAAATTAATTTGCGAAGGTTGAAAATGAGTTTTGTCCCAGTTCAGTTGGCTAATCTTCTTTGCAATGAAAATGTGATTTTGAATGTACTCTCATTTTCCAACCTCATTTTCTAGCTCGCATAGAGAAACTCTATTATAAGTTTCATTCCGGGAGATAAAATATTTAAATGCATTTTAAAGGTAATTAAAGGGATTTAAAATAATTATATATGATATACGAGAATGATTATTTGAAAGTAAGGGTCTCTTGCCCTTAAAACTAATTTCAAATGGAAAATTTGACAAAGAAATTTCGAGAATAGGTAAACAGATTTTATATTAGCAGATGAAAATGTTTAATGTACAACAATTTGAATACTCACAAAAATACGTACTAGAAAAGAGTTTTTAGAAATTAAATTAAAATTAAAAAATGTAAAACCATTAATGTATATACTTGTGAATATGACAAATGGTAAATGTGTGTGTTAACAAATGGTAAATGTGTGTGTATTCAATATATTACGATGATTCACTTCCTTGAAAAGTGAATTTTTTAAGAATACCCCGTTGCTTATGCAGTTTTTATTATTCAGGCATCAGGATTTATAACATTTTGTGAGCTATCAATGATATTAAACATTCAAAAATATACTTCATAGTTATTTAAAATATCTTCATATTTAAAAAATTAATATTTTATTTAATATTGTCAATTTTCAAAAATTCATTCTGAATAAATTACCTACGAAAAAATATGCTTTTAGAGTAAACTTTCTTTAAAAAAAAGTCCTTAGATCTTACAATATTCTATAATAGATGTGTCAATCACATTGTGTCGTCATTATACTATGTTATGAACTATATGATAAAATTTATGTTATATATAATATTTCAGCTTTTATTAATTATATCAACACTCTAGATAATTATATTAAAAATTTGACAATTATATAACAAAACTTGGCAAATCACTAACCGTAGAATTGCGAAGTGGTTATTTTTGGATTATGAAATTAATTTTGCATAAAATATTAAAATAAATTTACTATCAGAAATCTTTTCTAAAATATAGTCAAGTGTTAAAGTAAGGTTCTTAAAAGTTTTAAGTCAATGTGATGTAGAATAAAATAAATGATTTCTTATTGGAGACATATTCTAAAGGAGCAACTCAGCAATTATCTGGAATAAATCAACACGTTTTCATTTTTAAAATTAGGCAGTACTATTGAACATAATAAAAACAATATTATTGATGTACAAATATCCGAAATAAAATAATGAAAGGAAATTTAATTTGATGTTAAGTGCTTTTAACATATACATGTTATTCATTTTTATATCTTTTCAAAATGTGTATCAACATAAACTCATTTCTAAATTTTCTTTCTTTACAGACATATTCTTCTATTTAATAACTGCCTACTAAGGCATTAACTATCATAAACGTTTTGTTGCAAAATAAAAGAGTTTCTTTTTTAAAATAATACAATAGTAATACATTGGTTGTAAGCGTACAAAGGAATTGTTGTGAAATAATGCACGCTCTATAAATGCGCATGAAGTAATCAGATAGCATGTATTAAAACGCTTTTATAAGCTATGAAAGCGAAGCAAATATCGTACGTTAATGTATACTTAATAAGAATCTCATGAATTAAATATTAGATATTATGGTGTAACAGTTCATCGAAAAGCAGCTTTTGAATTTAAATGAAATACAATATACCAAACGTTTATCAGACATAATCGAAATTAAAATCATCAGAATAATAATAAGCTTCTATACAATCTCGTAAATTGTTAAAACTTCATTTAAGAAAATTTTAAGCATGTGAAAAAGGTTAACATTTTTTCAAAATAAATATCCTATTATTGTTCAATCTGAAATTTGTGAAGGATACATATTTTTTATAAATTTGGTATACAATATTTAAATTGTTGAAGATGTAAATCGTCTCTTTTTGAAATTGATTATATATTTAACTTATATTGCAGCTTCATAGAGAATTTAACATTAGAATCTGGCATGCAAAATAAACTGAGATGCCGCATACAAATAATATATACTATACTGAATTTTAAAGTTTGAAATATTCCTTCTTGTATAAAAATAAACATGTTGTAATAAACTCTCTATAAATTCAATTATATATCTATATTTCTTTAAAGTTAAACAGATCTCAAATGCAATGTTTTTATGCCTTGATGAAATCAAAAATGTATTTAAGATATGTTAAGAAAAATCTTATAACACTTATTTCTGCATTAAGTGATATAACAAAATAAAATAGTTATCTTAAAATTAAAAATGACATAATTTGAAAAAAGCTCGTATAAATCAAAATGAAGAATTGTAGTAATAAAAGTCACATCGTATCAATAATGTGTTTAAATACTTAAAAAGTTTTGAAAATCCAACGATGAAAACTAAATTAATCTTCGGATTTTTGTAATTTTTATCAAATCAAATGGTGAATATAATAGAATATAAATTTTTATGAAAATTGAAAGATTTATCATTTTTTTTAAGAAAAATCATTTTTATCAAGTTCACCTGAAAATAAAAGAAGAGGGTTTTCGTAAAGTAACAAATTCGTGTTAACTCAATTATATCGAACGAAAAATATATTGTTGAAACGTGTTTTGATTTAAAAATTATGTAGCTAAATTTTTTTCTTCGAAGTACGCAACATTTTATTTAAGATAAGAAAAAATGGAACTAAAACTTCAAAGCATAAGTATATAATTTTCTCGATATGTACAAAAATCAATTTACAATTCGTATTGCAATTTTATAATTTGTTTTTAAAAAACTTAAAGTTGTTTCACTGCTTATACTTTAAATCTCAGATTAAAAGTTCAAAAATGATCTTAGGCTTAGTTATAAATGATTAAACAAGTAGCTTTATAATGATTTTATGCATTTAATCTTTTAATGAATATAATCTTTATTTTGCATAGTGAAAAAAGCAAGCTTATAATACAGAAGTATGACTACATTAAACATTTTAAACTTCCTTGCATTTCAATTTAAGTGTTTTATAATTTAATGCTATTCGATTTACTATAAAAAATTAAAATTTATGAAATTTCGAAAGCAAAATAAATGCCTTTTTTATAATTTTTATCATAATATATTTTTTAAGTTTTAACGTAACACATTTTACCGTTTTCTTCTTTAAATTTTTTATAGTAATAATATTAAAATATGTATATAATAAATTACCGGTTATTAATGTAACCAGTTATAAATGATAAATAACCGGTTATTAATTTAATTGGTTATAAATGATAAATAACCGGTTATTAATGTAATTGGTTACAAATGATAAGTAACCTGTTATTTCTTTAAATGTGTAAATTATTTTAATGATTTAGTAATAAACTGTCACTATATTTAAAATATTGATTATCTAATTTATTTATTAACTTGAAACATTTATATTTAAGTTACTTTATAATAACAAAGTGAGTACATGGATTATTATTTTGATTTTTCCCTAATTCATTTATTAAAAATCAATTTTAATACTATTTATTTGATGGAATAAATAAATGACAACTTTATTGATTCCGTCTAGTGATTTGATAGAAAAATAATAATTTTAAATATTTTGGAAACTTTCCTCGAAAATTTCATGATTCTTATATTCTGCAAGAAGTAAATGAAAGAAAGACTTTGAAGAATCTCAAACAAAACTATTCTTGAAAGCTTTGTGTCCACACATTCAGAGACTACGTGGTCAGATAACTTCATCTGAGTGAAATGCCATATAGCTCTGTTGACAACGATCAAACGACAACGTCTTTAACCAATCATCGGTGAAGATGAAATTGGCATACCACACAGCTTTCGAAAGCCTGCTTCAATTTCGAAGATGATTCGCGTACTTCAGAGTATTATCTGTTCCTTCAATTAATTAAGTTATTGAAAATCTTAAAGCATATAGGAATAACTTAAATATATATTTTCAGTGCAAAATGATGTCACCGAAAAGTCGAAGATTTTATAAAGCCGATATTAAAATTTCTCATTACAAAATTTTTAAATACATTTTTAATATAAAAATAATTTATGTTTAATCAGTAAACTCAAGAGCACATTTATTAATAAAATCATTTCGATTAACTTTATTACATAAATGCTATTATCAACGTTACTTCGATTAATATTACCGCGATATTAATTTCTATTAATCTTTTTATTCATTCAATGAAAATACAATTTTGAGTTTCTATTATGTATTGAAGTTAATAATAAACTATTTTTCTTTAATATTTTCTTTGTTTACATATTGCTAAAATATGAAAGCAATAATATGCAAAATAATTACTGTAAAATGATATATCTTAATTTGAATTTCTTAAAACTTTTTATTTCAAATTTAAATGTCTTATTCTGAAATATTTTCTTAAAATGTATGGAGATAAAATAATTTACTTGGCTAATATTTTAAACTAATGACAAAAAATGATTATAACAATCAAAGTAGTAAATAAAATTGACTTTTTTACTAACAAAAACCATATAAAAACTTAAGAGAAGAATATTTCGTACACCCTAGAAAAGAAATAGCAGAAATGTTCTCGCATTATTTAAAAATAATGTTAATATTTCCGTTTGATCTTTTATTAAACTTGCCTTAATGTATTGCTCGCAATCAAATATAAATTTAAAAAAATTAATATAATAAACATTTATATTACTCAAAGAGATATAAAATTATTGCCTAAATTTAATCACAATATATGATCAGTTTTATGTATCCTATAATAAAATTATATATATAAAAAACTGAATAATTTTAAGATCTAACAAAATATGTAATAGATTAACTTTATAAAAGATTAAAGAAGTTAATATTTCTAATATATAAAATTCTATAATTTTTTCATATAATTAAATGCTTTATTTACTTTTTATATATTTTATTTCGATTTTAATTGGAGTTTTAATTCATAACGTAAAGTGAATATTAATAGGTTTGTATTTCATCTTATATAAAAATCGCCGTTTTCAATTTTTCTATTAAAATTTAAAAAACATAAAATATAAAAATCAAATTTAAGTCTTTGGTTCAAATAATTTTACACATTAATATCATATCACGATTTGATAATAAAATATTTTCATCCAGAGTAAATATATCAGGAAGGCCATATCAATACACGGAATTTTTGATAATTATATTTTGTCGTTTCAGATAGATATCAGTAAATATTATACTGTGTCATTAAAACTAATAATGATGTAAAATATTATGCGGAAGATTTAAAAGTATAAAATAGTATATGTAAGGTATACTACTAAATTAATAATATCAGATTATGTATGTTATGTATGCAGAATAAGATTTGTTAAAAATTAAGCATGTACAGAATATAAAAATATTTTCTATTTATTCCAAACACACCATATTACATTGTCTTATGCACATTTTAAACTATAATAATTCTCAACAAGTTAAAATTTATAAGCTTTGTCACCTTCTTAGTAAGTACTTCATCTGAAGATAAATTATTTATTTTAGGATAAGAAAAGCAGAGAAATATACACAAGTAGGCTTAAAATATCGTAAATCTTAGCTAACAGTAAATCTCAACTATAAAATTGTAAAAATAAAAACATGAGCAAGATAATCTGCTTAACAATATTCATCAATAATAAATGGCCTTTTATTTGAAATTATGATGTTTCAATTTTGTGAGGTTTAGAATAAAAATAGCAAGTAGAAAAATAAATTTTATAACAAAATGTTTTCATTAAAACGAGCGGTGAAGTTTTTTTTATTTACATTTATAAATAAAACAATAAAATAAATAGCTAAACATGTTTTGACATTTTAATTGAATTTTCGTTTGAAAAATTTGTTATTTTTGGTTTGTGGAAAGAGAAATCATTAAATTCTTTTTTTGTCAGAACATATGTTTACAAAGATGCTCAACAATGTTTTTTTGCATTAATGTTTTTATATAATTGCATTTAACTTATTAACTTATAGTTTCTTATTATTTATAGATATTCTGAAAAAATAAACCATTAATATAAAGACTTGTTCATTAAAACAAACACTGAGTTAAAGCAAACAAAATATCTGCGTTTAAAACTATAAATAATTAAAAACACACACACATATTTTATTAGTTGAAGAAGTTTATATAAATCATTTGATCAAATATAAAATTTTGACTTTCTTGAGATAATAGTTTTTAATAAGTAATTTATTTATATTTGAAGTATTAACGAAAAAGAAAATTAGTATGAAGCATATTTGGAGTTGTAATTATGATTTGGTTCATAATGTAATTTACAGCATTTTAATGAATTATAATTTAAAAATCATATTTATGATTTATTAACGAAAAAGAAAATTGAATTCAAGAGAAATATAAATGCTCTTTGAATTCGTAAACAAATTATATTTCTTAAAAGAACCAATAATTTCATAAAATAACTTAGATTTATAAATTAATCTAAATTTAAGTTATTTAGCACAATATAGAAATTAGAAATTTAATTAAAGTCTTAAATTTAATCAATTAAATTTAATATTTATAGTATATATGAGCTAATTATAAATAGGTAAGATACTTCAACTGAACCTCCTTTAATATTTCAATTATTAATATCTTCAAATTTGTAATTATTTTTAGTTACTACATTTTTATTATTAAATTTGAATGCTTGTGACCAGGAAGAATTTTACAATTATTTTTGATTAATTTATTATTTAATTTAAATTTGCGCATAAACTTAAGTATAAATTTTAACAGTGTGTTTAAATACTAAATATGGAAAAATTATAAACCAACAAATAATTTTTAAATTGTGTTCTTTAAATGGAAATTTGAAATAATATCAGTTTTAAAATAATACCAATTGAGAACGTTCCTAATATTAATGAGGCATAATTTATTATATTATATATGAAATGAATTTGTACATAATTATATATGTGAATATACACAGAAATAATTTAAATTAGTCATGTGTGATAAAATTAGAAATATTTTATTAGAAATATTCATTATAATATAAAAATAGTGAAAAAAATGCATTGGGAAAATCGAAGAATTCTATATTCAGAAAATGTATCGAAATATAATGTATAAATTTCGATTTGTTTCTTTCTCATTTCCCGAAAATAATATTTTCATTAATAAGTTCTTTTTGTCGAATATTTTATTTCTTTAAGTATACACAACTGAATATTTAAAAGCATTTTATACTGACGTAATGATACTTTGAGATTTTTTTCACTAATATCTTATATTTTAAGAGAAATTTAATTTCATGCATTACGATATTGGATTAATAATTTTTTGATCATATAATAATCATTAATTAAAGAATCATAAAAATTTAAGAAACTCCTTCAAAAATAATATATAACATAAAGATTCAACTTCTTAAATAATCCTTTGAAATATAAAATACGCAAAGTTAAAATATAAAATACGCAAAATATACAAAGATGTTACGAAATTGCAGAAACTAAATACTGTACTTTTAAGTAATATTGACTCTTAATAAGAAAACATGCGCAAAGTTAAATTATAAAATACGCAAAATATACAAAATGCTATGAAATTGCAGAAACTAAATATTGTACTTTTAAGTAATGTTGACTTAATAAGAAAACATACGAAAAAATAAATTACTATCTTTCAAGCTAATAGAATTAACAATTTTACTAAAGATAATTAAAACAAATTTACAGCCATGGAAAAATTTACTTAAA
The DNA here is from genome assembly GCA_037975125.1 of Latrodectus hesperus. Classification (NCBI taxonomy): domain Eukaryota; kingdom Metazoa; phylum Arthropoda; class Arachnida; order Araneae; family Theridiidae; genus Latrodectus; species Latrodectus hesperus. The sequence goes on from CM075862.1 coordinate 61,615,806, forward strand.
TTCAAAATTTGAGACTATAATCTACGCAGAAAATCTGAAAAATACAAGAATTTCTTGCATCGAGTACAGATAAGTTTAAAAAACATTCCTTAAAAAATGTATTAATCATTTATTTGCAACTTATGTGCATATAATAAGTTAAGTTCCTATATATATATATATATATATATATATATATATATATATATATATATATATATATATATATATATATATATATATATATATATATATATATACATTTTGCATATGCTTAAGTGTTTGAATTTCAGGCAGATTTTCTGCATTATATTCTTGCAGCATAATTATGATGCATAGCATGTAAAGCAGAAAATCAGCTTTTCATTTATGCTTTTTAAACTGTATTAAAAAGTATACCTTTATTAAAATTGAATTTTTATTTCAATTTTTAAAAGAAATAAATTATTTTAAGTATTGCACAATTTTATGACCAGGTTATGAAAGAAATTTAAACACATTTCAAAAATTATTTATGTAATAATTATTTCTGTTTCTCGTTTCTCAAATACAGTTAATTGCATATTTAAAGAATTTACTGTCATATACAGTGAATACTTCAAATCACAAATAACTTTTCAGGTTAATTTATAGCAGGTATTGGATTGCATATTATGTAGTTAATAACGTACTTCTTGAAAAATTTTTTTAGCTCATGTATTGATCCATTTCCCTTTTCTTTAATGAATTGCATTGTTTTACTATGTGTGGTTCTTACTGTAATATATATGCAGAATATGTGGTAGAAATGATATGAATTATAAAATACTTCAATAAAAACTCATAGTTGCAGATATAAGCTATTGAAAATATTTCGTGATAATTATTTTATTCAATTACTGAATAAGAGAGAATTTAAAAAAATATTATTATGATTATTTGATGCTAATTTGAAAGAAAATTGATATATTTTTCTCATTTACTGACTAAAGGAAATTCAATTATAAATATTATAAATTTAATTTTGAATGTGTTACATTAGCTAGTAATAAATAGCAGTTTTGAATAGTAAATGAAAAACAATCATTTTTTAATTTATTGAGAAAGATTTTAGCCAAGATAAATTAATTTCTTAAGTTTTTGATATGTTTAATTATTTATGAGAAAACAGGAAATGAACTTCTAGTCATTTGATTCTACTTATGAATATAATTTTGATATATTAATAATTTCCTAGAGAAATTATTTCAAAATATCTATAAGTAGCATTTTTGAAATAAATTTTAATTTTATCTATGCCTTATAACTTATGGTTATAAATATATATGCTTTAATTTTGTTTTCTTTCTTCATGTTTTAAATTTAAATACATTTTCCTTACTAATTGCATTATTCCAGTTTATAAAAAGATATTTAGAAAAATTACAAAATTTAAATTGTATGTTTTCATATTTTCTGGTTACTTGGACATTCGGAAGAAGGTGATAATTTGTATTTCAAAAATATTTAGGGTCGAAAAATTTCATAAAGTTTAAGTTTAAATACATTTTAAATAAATAATAAGCAAAAATATGTTGACGATATTATAGTTTCATATTGATACAACACTTTCTTTTAAATGTGATGTAATTAATTTTTATTGAAATTTGGTTTAAGCTAATTTTCCTTAATTATTTCTAGTTTTCTACCTTTACATTAAAACCATACATTTATGATAGAATTTAATATTGATAACTAAGAAAAAATTGTTAAAATAAAAAGAATTATGTTCTAAACGATTACATATATCGATATACTTATTTTCATCATTTTTTATGAATTTATGAAAATTAAATTAAAAATATTTGAAATTGAAACATTTATTTGATGAATTAAAACATTTATTAAATTGAAACATTTATTGTTTATAATTGAATTTTACAGAAATATTTTTAAATGATATCAGCAATATAGCATTAAACATTAAAAATATTCGTTGAATTCTATCCATTAAAATTTGTAATATTATTTCAAGATTAGAACTTATTTTTTATGCTTTTACAAAAGAGGATGCATATTTGATAAATTATAATTTTAATTAAAATAAATTTAAAAACTGTGTCAGATGCATAAATATTTCTTAATTCTTACAAATAAAAATTTAATCCCCAGATTTAAAAATTGTAATTTTCAGTAACAAAAACTTAGCTTAATACGTTGAACAATAAAAACTGCTGAAATAAAGATTATCAAATGAAACGATTATAAAAACTGAAAATATTTGATAATAATTAATTATATTTGCATTAATTTTAATCGAAATGATTGAACTTAAGGAATTTCAAGCAAATTTTATCATCTACTTGATGACAGAAACAATTTATATATGTGTTCATAATCATACATAAACAGAGAAATAATTTATATATAACTTATATAAATTATTTTTGTGTGTGTTTAATACAGAGAATAATTTTTATCATTTAAATATAATAATATGTTCAAACTAATAAAGAATTTAGGTAACTTATCATATTTTCGTTAATGTATAAAACAAATCACAATCAACAAACAAAAACGAATCAAATATATGACGTTCTTAATTTAATTTTGAATATCTGATCACTTTATTTTAGAGTATTTTTTATAACAATCATTCTCTGCAACGAACTTCTATATAAGTTTTGCATACAATATAGCTTCCATTTTTAAGAAAACTTGACAATATAGTTATTCTAAAGATCACCAAAAACACGTTTGTGGAAGAGTTATACCATCTATTCGTTCAAAATTGCTATTCCTGAAATTTTCTGATGGGATGTAAAAACATCAATTTTTCAGAAACTGGACGAAAACCGAGCTTCTTGGACATTTATATGTTGAGTCAAGAGGCTTTGTCCACTCAAATATGAATATACCGACAAAATAGTTCTTACATATTTTAGCGGCATCGAATTTCAAAATTTAGTAACATTTTATTCTTAGTGAAGAAAAATTCGCGCATGTGCATGAGAAAGTAAGATAGAAGCCTTCTCTATTTGCTGCTTATTCCACAGAGAATCTCATTTATGAGTAGCAGTACCTTATAAATTTTGATTCTCTAAGAACTGGTATGTTGTTAACTGCCCTGAAGGAAAGTTTATAAACATGAATTATTTTTGCATTTTAATGGTATTAGAAGGATATTCAAAATTAATTAGATAATATTTAATTTTAATTAATATTAAGTTTAATTGTCATTATTTATGATGTTATTTTATTAAGATATTCTCAGTTTATTGAAATATTAATTAATTAATTAATATTAATTAACTATTTTATTAATTAATCATTAATTTTAAACACTGGGGTTTTTGAGTTAGGCTGACCACCTAACCGAGATACATATTTTCGTACCCTATTTCCTTCGGTCAGGAAAACAGATATGGGCACTATTGGTCTTGGCCGGCATATGGGTGTTGTACTTGGGTTTAGTAGTTCTTTAAGCTAAATCAGCAGATATGTTTCTAATCAAAAATGTTCTGCAGTATTTCAGGTGCTGTATCTCAAATTGATGACTGAAACAATGTTTGCAAAAATAGCAAGAAACATTCAATAAAACAAATCAACAAATAATAACACACAATTTTTGATTTTTCTAATATATTTTTAAATTTACCTTCATTTATTAAAAATCCTTCAAGTTTGATAAAATAATCTAAGTAAAACTAATCTAATAATAAAAAAATCTGAAAATAATCTAACAGTAAAATTATGGAATTAAATATATTCTTTTTAAATCTTTTTTAAAAATATTTAAGGATTAATACTGCCGTGTAATTGTAACTACAATGTTTCCTTTATAGATTTTTTTCCCATTCACGTTATGAACTTAATCCTGAATAATAACAATTCTTTGGCATGAAATAATTACTTAATTTAATCTGATATTGATTGTAATTCCCGTAATCTCTTTTTCTACTTTTAAAATATGTATTTATAACACAATTACTTTCATAAGATTTCATTCTGAAATTAATAAAAATACATATTAAAATATTAGAAAATGAAAATTTTTTCATGTTATAATTTTGTGCTTTTTTTAAAGTATTTGAGTAGGCGTTTAAGCTAAAAAATTCAAAGCTATTAATAAAGATTTATTTTATATCGAATAATTACACTTGACAAATAATTTTGCCATTACCGTATTCAAAAGATAATCTCAAACGTGTTAATAAGGAACTCTACCTATTTTTTAACAGGAATTTGGTATTTTATAAAGAGTTTTTTATTTAAGCAATGAGCAGGTGGATAGACTGGCTAAGGAGGGCTGCACTCTACCACGATAATCCTTCCTCTTCCAACACTTACCTTTTCAGAACACCTGTCCATAGTTAATTCTGAAATTTCGAAAGGGTGGAGGAATCCTCCACCCTTTCGAATCACTGGTTCGAATCACCTTTCGCCATCACTGGTACGTGGGCAAAGAGCCTGGCTCTTCCTCCACTCTCAATTGTGACAGAGCCTCTAGAACCGAAATTTCTAGACTAGCAAGCTGTCACACTAGGGGTCTCACGAATTTCGAAGGCAGGAAAATCTTTAAAGTCTGCTCTAAATGTAAAACTAAGCAGGATTCTTCTAATCACCACCTGGACTGTTTGGGACTTTCTAGAGAGGATATATACTCATCCCCCCTTCTGGTCCTCGATTTCCTTAGGGTCAACGGTCTGATGGACCTTGTCTGACTTCGACAGACATTTGGAGGATAAGCCACAACAACTAAGTAGAAAATAAAATAATTAAGTAAAATCACAAAACTCTTTTAGAGAATTTTCTTTATTTTTATTTCATTTGATAAAAATGATTTTTATAAGTCGGGTCACATTCATATTAGTCATAAATTAGAAGCCAAACATATTGCTCTGTTCTGATCTCTGACAGATGTGTTATTATTATGAGCGAAATATGCACCATTTATTAAAATAAAATAATTTAAAGTTAAAATATTTAACTATAACTTAACTGGACTAAAAAATGTTTTATCTAACCTTTATGAAATTTATTTGCTTAGAATTAATATTAATGGAAAGTAAAGTTACAAGTAACCGACACACAATCATTTATGTTCCCAAACAAAAATAAAGTTATTTGGATGCCTCAATAAGCAATCAATTCAAAAATGTTAGTTAAAATATGTTGTTACTTCAATTCAATCGAAAGCAAAGAAATAATTTTAATTAACCGCAGATTAAATTATTATTTAATTTATCAAAAGGGTACAAATAAACTTTTCTCTGGAACCAAAGTTTTCACTAATTACCTTAGTTCTGAAATAATTTGATAGTGTAATGCAGCATCTAGAGCAAAACTATCAATCGTCATATGATAGTCTGTACCATTTTCATCATCATTTGGCAAAAGAGTAATTAATTATAATTCTTAAGAATATTTTATCAATACTTTCCTGCTGTCTTTAAAGCGATACTTTATGCTGGGCACGGTGATACTTTTGGAGAAATGGGAAAACGATTTCATTCATATACTCAAAGAAAATTATAAAAGATATCACTAGTTATTTAAAAGATTTTAGTTTTAAACCTTCACAAATATATTGTCTGCTTACTCATAAATGCATATTTAATTTCTGTTTTATTTAAAAGCATGTGTTAAGAAACTTTTAAGCTTTTATTATTGATCATAAATACAGTAACATTAGAGTTGGCATATATTTACAATACCATAAAAACACTTACAGCATTAATTACAAGTGTTTAAATGGATGAATTTAGAATAATGCATTTAAATTCTAAAAACCTATTACACAATCATAGAGAACTTTTTTTGATATATTTTTTTCTGTTTAGATCAATGAAATCAATCGATTTAAAAAAGAAAATTTAAAGCCTATAAATAACTTTATTTCTATGAAGCAGATTAAAAACTTCACTTTCATTATTTCAAATGGTATGAAGTTTAATTATGGATAAAAGGAATTTTTTTCTGAATTTTTTTACTAAATGGAGCTTTATTAAGAGCCTAAATTAATTTTGAAAATACTGTTTCTTTAATCTTGTATGTTATTTGTATTATCAACATTCCTTTCTTCTACTAGTTCAAAGTCTGCATTGTTGAATACTAAATATATTTCCTAATTATGACTAAAATTTTCTATTTTGCTTTTAAACTCATTTTTAAAATAGCATTTATACTAGACAAAAAAATCACTTTTTGGCAGTAAAGTTATATATGAAAAATGACAGATTTCACTAGCTCTCTGGAATCAGTTTTTAATTTTAAACAACTTTTGATTAGCTTTTTTTATACTCATTCTTCCTAAAAATATTTCTATATTTTCAAAATTTTTTTTTAATTTCTTTTGCTATTACAGGCTATTTTAAGCTCACAATTTTTTACGTATTTATAATATCACTTTATAATTTTTAATACATGATTTCATAATTTTCCTTTAATTATTGATAGAATTCGTGCCAAAATGGTCAAGGTAGTAATATCTTATTTGAAAAATATTACTGTTCATAAAAAGAGCGGAAACAGAAATTATTTGCTTAAAATTTTTTTAAACTTCGTTATTTATGTTTTATCTTATAAATTCTGTATGTTTTATCTTATAAATTCTGTATCTTGTTTTATCTTATAAATTTTGCATGTTATAGGATTTATGACTGTTAAAGTATAAAGAAAAAGCACCAATTTTAAATATGCTTCAATGAAATCATGAAAAATAAAATACTTATTTTTCATTATTTCTTGCATGAATATCTCTTACATTTGGCTTCATCTTAATAATTGTGTTTGTCGATACTCGGGTTTATTTCATATCCAAGTATCGACAAAATTCAGCTTTTTTATCCCTACATACAAGTTCAAAGCTTCCAAATTACATTTTCTAAGAATGCTCTAATGGTTCCTAATTTCTCATATTTTACAAAATAAGATATAAAATGCTTGTACATGTGCACCAAACATTTTCACCAATATAAAATCGAAATTATAAGCAATTCTAGTAACGCATTCTACATGTAAAATTTAAATTCGTATCGATAAATTCTGAAAATTGTAATGAAAATATTTTAAATAGATATTAAAGAAAGAGAAAATCTTGTTTGAATACTGGATGAATACCTTTAAATTAATAAGACTTTAGAATGCTTTCTTATATGTCAAAAAGTACTGCAAACTAATCTTATCATGACAATCTGCACCTTAATTTCTTTTATAAGCAAATAAATTATATTGGTTATAAACCAGATAAAAGTTTCAAAAATCATTTATAGCTTATATTAACTTTTCATAGATAATTAGATACGTCCAACAAAGTCGAAGTCCAACACTTTCAAATATTTACTATAACAGATGTTAATTCAAAAAGTAAATAATTTTTTTTAAATACGCGGGTTACTCTGAAATTTTTGAGATACGCGCAGACAAGAATTTACAAAATAAAAATAACGGTTTAATTTTAAAGTACACAGTATTTTAACACAGAAGACGATTTTTTACTGACTTATTTCAACTTGTTTAGCGTGGAATAAATTTTAAACAGAGAAGAGAAAATTTTCGCGCTATGATTTTCTACGTTTTCAAAGAAAGATTAAATCAAGAAGTATGCGTTCAACGGTGGCAATTAGCATTTGGTGATGAATCTCCAACTCTTGCTACTGTATTCAGATGGTTTAGAGAATTTAGAAGAGGTCGCAATTTTCTTCAAGATGAAGAACACACAGGAAGGCCGCCGTCGGCAGTAGTCTCGGATAATGTGTCTGCCATACGAAAAATGTTAATGGATGATAATCGCTGTACCTATCAAATGATTCAGAAGGAACTTAACATAGGATCCGCAACAATGCACAAAATCATTCATGAAGAATTACATATGAAAAAAGTAGCTTGCCGTTGGGTTCCCCATAATCTAACTGAGCATCAAAAAGAGGAGCGTGTCAGAATCAGAAAAGAAACTCTTAATATGCTGAATGATAGTGGCCACAACGGTTTGATTTCTTTTTCAATGTACTTTACAGCATATATATCATTTAAGACGAAATTACTTATTTTATTGCGAGAAAGCCCTTAATCATTGAAAATATGACTGCTTCAGCTACTTCAAATAATTATGTATTGGAATCTGAATATATTTATTGAGTACATCTGAATAATTTTGAAGAGCTCTAATTTTTAAGGACATATCGAATTTTTGTGAGATGTAATATGTGTTTGACAGATAATGTTTAGTAAATAATACGCACATCTTAATATTATTTATTAAAATGCACATTTATAATTCTCAGGCATTTGAATAAATAGGTTAATATATGAAATATTTTTGTACGAAAAAATTATCTCGTTTTCCTACGACAGAAATATATTAAATTTCCGGTTGGAATAGCTCATATCTATTAGAGGGAAGTTATATATATTAATAAGAGTAGTTTAATATTTAGAGATCATACTGCTTCCCGTCAAAAAAAGTTATGTTAATAGGCCAAAGTAAAGTAAATGAATTTGATCCAAAACTATTTTTATTTATTTTAAGGAGGTATAAAATATTTATAAAGTTAATTTTATGTAAAAAAATTAAGTCCATCAATAATTTATTTATTTTTTGTTCATTTTCTAGTTCTACAAACACCCTGTTGTTGTACCAGCCATGCTTCCCTGTACCTAGCCCTAAGTTAAGCTCTACCAGTTAGGTACAAGAAGCCGAAAGGAGTCTACGTGATTTTGAAGCAGAGACCAAGCAGAAGATCCCCAATACTTGGCCTACCATTCCCAGAGGTATCATTTCACATGGAGGACATTGCAACATTTAACGCGCCCCAGCCGCCATTAGTGAACATGACGGATCTTTGGAAAGCTAGGATTCGAACTTACTATCTTCCGATAATGAGAACGACGCCCTTACCAACCAGGCTACCGCGGTCTACAAACACTCTGCGCATATGAGAGTTAAATCAGCCAAGAGTAAAAGTTTAAAGTGCGAAATCATAGCAAGGACTCATGTTAAATGAGAAGTGAGGTCAAGCGTTATTGAATTGAAGGTCAGTGTTCTGACTATTCAGTTACGGTCTCGAATCTGTAAGCCGACAAACACGTTCCTCTAGTACTATGTTTCATTTTATTTATTTATCGTAAAAAATTGCTTAATGAGACAAATTCTGATATAGTATTTATTATTATATATATTATATAATAATATACATAATAATGTATGTATGCAATATAGTATTATGTTACATCGCATTATCTTTCAGAGGATATTTCTACTCTGAAATTTTATATTAAGTTGTAACATATTAGCTCTAGTATATATGCTTTAAAATAAAATAAACAAAAAAAGAATTATAGCACTCAAAATAAAAAAAATGAAGAAATTCGTACATTTACGAATGTTGTTGCATAAAGTTTCAAGAAAAAAACTTCATTTGCTATATAGAAGTTATTTATTATTTATATTTTTAATTACTTACTTATATTCTTGATTAGTTTTAAGAAATTTTTTAAAGCCTCATTATAATACTTACAAAACATATTGAAAAATATTATTTACTCTAGTAAATATAAAATATATATTTTAGAGTTAATTAAAATTGCTAATTGTTTATTGAAAATATATGAGGCATTATAATCTTAACATCTGTCTTAAAGTCGTTGAAAACTTAGAATCGGTATTAAAAGTTAATCTCTCATAAACTACATTTTTGTAACAAGCTATGTCAAATGAATGCATGTGATCAAAATTCTATTTAGTTGTTGGATTGATGTAGTCCTTTCAGTTCACATGAGTTAACTCGTGTGAACTGAAAGAACTACATCATACTACATTCAAATTATAGTAACTTTACCAGCGCATCTTCATTGTTGAAAGTACATTTGTATTACATTATCACATTTTTATGTTAAGAAGACAAATTCAGTATTTCTTACAATTAGATTATTTATTCTTGTTGTATGTGTAATAAATGAATAATAAGCAATTTAATTTTCCAATGGTGAACTTTTTTTACAATAAAAATTTAAAATTATTCGCTAATTGAATTTTTTTGCATTTCATGACCTTGTAATATTCCTTTTAAATCAGATATAGTTTACAAAAATAATATCTAATTATTATAGCAAATAATGTTTATCTAAAATAGAAATTTCAAATTTTACAAAAATGTTTTAAAGTGTGTTATTTTGTTTCTCATTTCAAATCCATTTTAATTATAAGTTTAAATAAATATAGACTTGCATAAAATATATGCGTTTAAGAGATTATCATATATATATATATATATATATATATATATATATATATATATATATATACATACATACATACATATATATATATATATATGTATATATATATATATATATATATATATATATATATATATATATATACATACATACATACATATATATATATATATATATATATATATATATATATATATATATATATATATATATATATATATATATATACATACATACATACATACATACATATATATATATATATATATATATATATATATATATATATATATATATATATATATATATATATATATATATATATATATATATATATATATATACATACATACATATATATATATATATATATATATACATACATACATACATACACACATATATATATATATATATATATATATATATACATATATATATATATATATATATATATATATATATATATATATATATATATATATATATATATATATATATATATATATATATATATATATATATATATATATACATACATACATATATATATATATATATATATATATATATACATACATACATACATACACACATATATATATATATATATATATATACATACATATATATATATGTATATATATATATATATATATATATATATATATATATATATATACATACATACATACATACATACATACATACATATATATATATATATATATATATATATATATATATATATATATATATATATATATTCATCATATTCTTAAAATTTATGTTTTACGACACAACTCCATATTTCAAAAATAGAATTCCAAATTTCAGTTGCACAGAAAACTCACAAACTAACTTAAGAATGTTTAGAATTTACTTAAAATAAAACACTTATCAAAATACAATCAAAACTTACAATTCTCTTCAATTATAAATATTGATATTCTGAGAAATCGATTCCTAATAGAAAATAATAATCGTCGTTTTACCTTTAGTAATTCATTAAAAGGTAAATGACCAAAACAATTTATCAATGTTTTAACCGTATATTCATTATCGCTATTATATCATCATTATATTGTTTTTGATATATTAGCAGTTTAGGATTTTACTGTCCTTTATGATTTAAGACCTCCAGACGCAGGAAATACATGATCTAGTTATAAGCATGATTAGTGGCTCCCTTGATATTACAATGCTTAAATTTTAGTATATATTTTTCTATTTATGTGGTCAATATGCTAAAATCATTTATTTATATATCTAGACAATTATATGCTGTAAAGTTTTCAGCATAGTTTTTTATAATAAATTTTAATTATTTTATCTACAAGGTCTTTTGAATTACACCTCAAATTTTGAGAACGAAAAAATTTTTCGATTGAAAACATGATAATAATTGCTCTAAGAAATTTGTTAAATGGTATGCTATTTTAATTATAGTGAATATTATCTTTATAACCCTATATAAATTAATTGTAACTAATTATGTATACAATTTTAACAAAAAAATAGCATTTATGAATTCAAGTTAGTTTTAAAATCAAATTTATTCATGTATTATTTATCAAATTTATACATGTATAAACTGTTGCTTTCTTATTAAAATTTGCAGAGTTTCCTTATTATAACAATTCTTATAAGAAGTAACTTTAAATTTTTAGGAAATAAATTAAATACAATATTCACGAGCTTTTTGTGCTTAAAGTATAAGAACTGATTAAAATAAATTAATATTTAATGAATTATTGTCAAAAACATTTCTACTACCAATAAGTCACTTGTAATTAACAGAGAATAAATGTAAAAAAAATTAGTGAAATATTTTTAAACACCTGTTATATTTAATATACTTTAATTATATACATATATATATATATATATATATATATATATATATATATATATATATATATATATATATATATATATATATATATATATATATATATATATATATATATATATAAGGTTTTTCTCCAAACAAAATACTTTTCCTTTTTAAATTATTTATCTGAATTACAGAGATTTGTTATTTATAGATGTAACTTAGAATTATATGGTATATGAACTCGAAACACAGTGGTTATTTTGAATATAAATCTTTGTTCCATTTTTCCCTTCTCTGTTTAAAAAAAATTCTTGAAATAAATGGCAAACCATCAATTTGTGTTCATAGAACAAAAAGGTTAAATTGTTTTCTTTTGAACATAGTACACACACACACACATTTTCTGTTTTAAGATTTTTTTTCTAAGAGGTTTGATTTATTAAACTGTTTAAATTTCTTGATAGAAAGCAGAATAAATGGGAAAAAATTAATGTAAAATGTAAAACTATGAATTGAATTTTATATTAAAATTGTCTACATTCCTTCAATTATACATTCATTCATACAATGCACATTAAATTAATTACAATAATTATAAATAAAATAATAACAAATATAAAAAGGTATCTTAAATATAAAAATGTTACTATATGAAAGTGCAATAATAAAAAATGAATATATATATATATATATATATATATATATATATATATATATATATATATATATGAATTCATTATAGTGTACTAAAATAGACATATTACGAAGAACATTTGAGAAGTATTTAATTTAATTATATATTGTTTTGAATTTTCTGTTTGTTGATATTAATTATGTTTATAAGCTTAAAATTCAAAGTTCTATATTGACAGTCAAATTGTTTTTACTTCATTAGTAATAAAAATTCTGTTGAACTACACATATACTATTTTTCTATTTTCCCGAAAAACACCAAAGTATATTTAACTTGAAATAGGAAATTAATTAATCTTAAGAAAATTATTTTAACATAAACTATAATTTTAACATTACTTTAAATCTTAACATACCTTATTTGTTTAATAAAATTTAAGAAACACGGTTTTTATGTGAAAATATAATTTAAGGAAATTCAATTTATTTTTATTGAAATATAAGTGCAGAACACTTGTAACAATTTTTTAACGGAATATTATACAACTATGAAAATATAGAATGATATTTATTGATAGGTAGAAAATTTGTATAATAATATTTTTCAAAATATAATTTATTTTAACTTATTAAGTATTCCACAAGAAAAACAAATGATAAAAGTACTTAAAACAAATGAAAGAAATTAATGGTATTATTAACTAACCTTTTCTAATAAATTGACTCTGGTGGAACTTTGGTAGCTTGAACTTCGTACAGAGACGAAAATTTAAGGATCAAAAGCGGGGATCGTTCCCGTTTTATAACCTCCGCGCCTCGCACAAAATTCAGTCCGCCTCTGCGATGGCCGTTTGCCAACACTTCATTGGCCAGAAGGGAAAAAGCCTTCCACCAATCGCAAACCTCCCGCAAAATTGCTTTTTATTTCATTTTCTATTTTTTTAACCATCGAAAAGTATTGAGTTGGTAGGAGGTGGTGAGAGAGAGAGAGAGACCTGCTGGTTTTTCTTGACAAAGATTTTGGGATGAAATTGCTGTTTAAACGAGAAGACGTGAAACGTTTTCATTCGCTGAATCTTCTTTTCAGTTGAGTTGTTCTTGTTGCGTAGGCTCAAAGCAGAAAAAGATAAGCAAAAAGAAAAAAATTATGAAAGTGGATTTCTGAAGAAAACATAGCATGCTATTTTTAAGTAAGAAATTTCATTATTAAACAATAAAAATGCAGCATTTTTATTAATTCTTGAAGAAATACCAACTCCCCCAATTTTATTTATTTTTAATATATATTTTCAAAAGAAGTTAAACAGGAATGGCTCTGTATGATTAAGCTCTGTATGATTTAATTAAAAAATATATTCAATGAGAAAATTCTTTGTAATAAAAAAAGTATTTAAAAAATTAATGAACTTGAAATTCAATGTATTAGCTTACAAGTAATAGGAAATTTGGATAATTATAATACAATTAACAAGCTAGATTTTTTAATTCTGCAAAATATATGAATTATTTTCAAATTACTACTTATGTTTATTTTTCGGAAATTCTAACTTTACGTGTTAATTATAGTAAATATTCACAACTTTTATATGGTATACATATATCAATAGTTTTGAAGAAATTCATTACAAATAATTAACTTGATTGTTTAATTTTATAAATAATTATTCATAAGACTAGTTAGTAAGTTATTATTTTTTATTTTTAAATAAAGTTAGTTTGTCATAACAAAAATAAAAAACTCATAATTTTTGATATATACTTTTTAAAAGGTATCAGATTACATTTTGTTGTAATTTGTACCTAAAAGTTAAACTATCTCTTTTTTTACTTTAATAAATCTTAAAGATGCATGAATCCAATAGAAAGTAAGCTAACAAAAATTGTTTCATTTGTCTTATCCCAATTGAATAAACCAGATGTAGATATTATAGAATTAAGGCATTTATACAAGCTAATTGAGGGGACATAAATTTGTAAAAAGAACACAAAGGTAATTGAAGAGCTTTAAAGCTGAAAATACATTGGTGTGTCACCTCCCTATTTTCATTTACTAAGAAAGGATACATGAAGTGATACACTCGTACTAGGATAGTAGTTTAGAGCCTTTCTAAGTCGATTCTTAAGTTGAAAACCTCTCTACAGGACACAACACCGACCGAAAGGGCATGGGACACTGCGCTAGTTTTTAACCCAGATAAGCCTACTGTCCTATATTTAGGACAGTAGAATATAGGACAGTAGGCTTATCTGGGTTAAGGTTGATAGGTTCTCTCAGCGTGACAATTTTCAATGGAGTCGGACATGAAACGGACACAATAATACTTTTCCCGCTAGGCTGTACAGAATTTGGATAAGTCTAAGCCATTGTGTCTTTAGTCTACAGTGGCTTCTTTAAATAAGAATCCTAAATTGAAAAAAAGCGCTGATTATAATATTCAGTTTTTTAGTAATCTATTTTCCTATCATTTTGTATTTTTTATTCACATATTGAAAAATAATGTTCAAACTAGTAAATGGTTGGCTTTTAAATGTTAGACAGCTACAGCTTGTTGAGTGAATGTTTGTTCTTGTTTCCATAAATTACAGAATTATATATCTGACTTAATTTTCGCGAACTGGTTCTTGAGGATCAATTTTTTTCTGTGGAGTGAAGTGTGAACGATGAATCAGAAAAAATGAGTGGTAGCGCTCTGGAACTTTCTCTCTCTCTCTCTAATTCTTAGATTGAAGCTGCTTATGCTTCACCAATCTGCAATTCCATTCAGTGGCATCTTATGATTCAGCAAAGAATCGTCAGTACAACTCCGTTCATCACGTTCAGTTCGAATTTCGACTCCATCGACATTTTATTCTCTACCATACTCACAGTCATCAACTTCTCTAGGCTCTATACTTTCTGACTCATTTTTTCATTCCCGATCACATCAACACTGAGCTTCTGAACTCATCAATGAACTTTTAATCGAACGTTCAATTATATCATGATTATGTATCATTATGACATAAAATTATGTTAATATTGTATTTAATTTTTCGCATACTTCATAAAAAAGTTTATGTAACATGTATTTTAGTTATATTTATGAATTTAATATTTAATTCTTAGTTGGAAATGTTTAATTAGTTGAAAATAAAGTTTGGTTTTAAGAAATGTATTTAAATGTTTCTGGGACTAGTGAATCTTGAAAATGGATTGGTTCCTTTTCAAGGAGAGAACGGTTTTCAATCTGATCCCCAAAATGAACGGTTTTGCTCATCTCTGCTATGCACGTCATATGTTTTATGTTTCAGGTATGAAAGAAAAATGTCAACTCATGTGTCGATTCCGTCATTTGACCATGATTTAAAATTAAGTAATAGCTGTTTAGCGTCTTCCGTCAGCAAAATAAAGCAGCTGGAAACGTAAAATCAATGGTAAATTTCTGTGTTTGCAAATCAAAGCAATTGTTGCTTTTTTGATAAATTCTGTTACTTTTGAATTTTTTTCAGTGAGTGACAAAAAAACTGCTTTAAAGTTTAATTAAAAATTTTAAATGTCGTAAAAGAAGCACTGGAAAATGGAAACTTTTGCGGATGATATGACCTACCATCTCGAGGTTTACAGTTCATCATTCTCCCAGGTTTCATTCGGCAGAAAAATACAGCTAGAAACGCCTTTCAATAAAATAATTTAGTCTAATCTCATATTTAAATTTTGAGACTTTTTAATTATGTTGTAATTGAAGGGATTTTTATTACAGGACTTTAACTATTTTAATAATTTAAGAATGAAAAATCTTAAAAATCTTTTATTAATGAAACTTTATATCTAAATAAAACTATAATTTTTTATTCCTTTAATGCCAATAGAAAAATGAAAATTTAAATATAGTGAATTAATTTTCCAATTGAAAAAGCGTACAGTAAAAAGTTGATAGTTAATTTCTTGTAAATTACTATGACAAAAAATATATTTTAGTTCATAATGGCAATTTCTTATTTTATTTTTGATCTATTTCTTTAGTATACTAATAAATATTTTTGAATTACGATATTCACAACCATAAATTATTTTAAAAAATGATTAAAAGAATTTAAAGTATGATATTTATATATAACAGAATTCTCAAATATTTCATTCTTTTGAAAGGCAGTGGGATAAAGGAAGTAATACTATTAGTTATTCAATCAAATAACTAAGGAACTAATTATATCACAATTAATTTGATGACACACAATATATTTAAATATACGATTTTAACTTCTTATTCTATTTTATCGACTATATTTGAAAAAATAAACAATTATTTTAAAAATAATTTGAATAAATAAAAAAGTACTATAAAATAAGTAATACATACAAAAATGTGAAGATAAAAATAAATATCGATTGCTTTTGTAACAGTTAAATACAATAATGCTAAAATCCTTTAATAAGCATTATTTTAAAGAGAGTGATTTTATCAATTAAAAATTTATTCAAATTATATGTAAGGTGTAAGGGTTGTATTTTTATAATTTTGCTTGGTTTTAATAAGTTTATACCATAATTTTAAAAAGTTAAATATTTTGTGATTATATCCTTATAATCGATTAATAAGCGCATTTTTTTAAAATTCCTTTTGATTAATCTGAAGATTTATTCTTGGATATTTACCAGAAAATTAAACGAATTTTTAATATATTTCAGACATCATCTGCTTTCCAGACATTTTTTATATTAATTAAATTACTAACCAAGAATCATTTTTGAATATTAATAATGACTACGAATAATCATTTATGTAAATCACTAATAAACATTGTTTTTTAAGTAATTCTTAAAGTAATTGAAAGTAATTCTTAAAGTACAGTTAAATTAAGTCAAAGAAATAAACGCGCTTTGAATTTTCAATATTGTATAATTGCCACATTGTATTTTCAATACAATATCTAAACTTTTGTTTGAAATAAACATCCATATAATTTTCATCGTTGATTTTAAAACGCTTTCGTATTTTTGAACAAAATATAAAATTATGAAACAAATTGAAGTCTTGATTACTGCAATTACTTAAAAACCCAAATATAAAGTGATAAAATAAAAGAATACTTAAAAACCCAAATATAAAGTGATAAAATAGAAGAAAGCGGGTAAAATAGAGGCTAAAGGAAAATTTGTTTACATTTTTTTTCCTTTATGTGTTCTTTAGATCTGCAACAAAAACTTAAAGAAATGCTCTTGCTCTTAAATTTTGAAGGGAAAATATTGTTCTCCAGGAATAATAAAGATGAACAGTTTGTATTTTGTTCTCACGTATTTAAAAATTTCAAATTAATAAAAAATCCAAGTGTATTTTTTAAATTATCTGGCCTTTTTGATTAATATTCCTCAAAATAAAATTGGGTTTGATTTTTTATTCATATAAAACCATCTTACATCTTATTTTTTTTGCATATTAAAAATTGGGTAGTATTGTCTTCCTAATGAATATTGGTTGCCGAAATTTAAAATCTTCCACTCTTACTATTATCTTAAAATACACAAGTTTTGTCTTTATATAAGTAATATTTATAAGACTCTTAAAATATTATAAGTGTATTTATAAGTGACTAAGTAATATTTAAAAGTGATATTTATAATATCTTTCCTTCTTTTTTATCATTTTATTTTACGTGTTTAATAATTTGAGAAAACAATTTCAATTAAAGTCTGTTTTATTTTATGATAGACCAAAAAAGTTAAGCTAAAATCTTCCTTCATAATTAAAGCTTCAATATATATATTTGCGTTGGTAAAGCTGAAAAAGAAAACATTGATTGGTATCACTTAAAAACATATTTACATGGTAGCATACAAATATTTTTAAACTTTCGTTTCTTTAAAAACTCGTTTCTTCTCTATACCTAAGTGAAATTTTCATCTCACTCTAGCTTAGAATTTTTGAAGTAAGATACTGAATTTTAGCATTAAAGGCGATTTAGTCATCCCATCTTTATACAATAAGCTGTCTGCTACCTTTTAAACAGATTTTTTGGTAATCAAAACTTTCGATATTTAAAAAGTAAGGGGATGAGAATACTTTATAAGGCTCTCTGCATATCAAATAAAAAATATGTGCTTTACTGGTTAAGCTGGCTAATCATTGCTAGCCACCCAAATTGCAACACCAAGAAAGACAAGAGATATCACAACAAAATTTATGTAGATAACATGTTGACCAAGTATCAAATGATTTAATTTTGGTTCTGGCCAAATTCAGCAGCGAGAGTAGTCGTCATTGCTTCTACATGCCTCGGTATTGATTCAAAGAGTATTTGGATGAGTTCTTGGGGTACAGCAGACCAAGCAGCTTCCACAATTTGCCAAAGTTGATCTGGTGTAATCTGGGTTGGGGATGTAATCTGGGTCAATCGTAGAGCAAACATGGACCACATGTTTTTTTTATTGGTGAAAGATCTGGAGAGGGAGCAGACTATGGAAGCAATTCAATCTGGCGATTGACGAAGAACCCTTGCACAGTGTGTGCCACGTGTGTCACGCATTATCCTGTTGAAATATGGCTGTGTTAGCCCTGAAGGTAAGGAAGGACAACTGGTTTCAACACCTCGAAGATGCAGCGCTGGCTGTTTAAAGCACCAGCAATGCCGTACTTGAGGAATGTGAGGATGACATCCAATAAAGCCCCATACCATTATATCCCGTGTAGGACCAGTGTCGAATTTGTTCAGCATCCTCAATCCACGGTGTTTCCAGACTGGAATGCGACCATCGTGGTGTTACAGACAGAAGTGTGATTCGTCAGTGAAGACAATTTCATTCCACTCTGCCGTCCACATCCTTCTTTCATCGGACCATTGGCAGCGGAGACGTTTGTGGTTCTGCGTCAAGGGTAGACGAAGCAATGGATGTTTTGCGGACAGACCACTCTGATGTAAACAGCGTCGAATGGTACACGCAGTCACTGGATGATGCGTTACAAACTGAATGTGCTGTGCTATGGTTGGTGATATGACTGAGTGATCTTTCTTTGACATACGCATGATTTGCCTGTCATCACGGGAAGTGGTGCTTTGGGTTGGATGTGATCGAACACGCCAGTCCGTCGTAACCTCCTGCATACAACGATCACATATCCGCATTAAAGTTGTTCGTTTTCCTCCAACACGACAACCGATCTCTCTAAAAGTTAATCCACAATATCGGTAGGCCACTATCCTTCCCCTGTTGAACTCGGATACTTGATCAAAAAATGATCGCTGTTTTTTACAAGGCATAAATGATTTTTTTTCAAAAACCACAAGATACAATTATCAAAATCTCCAATACACAAAACACATCAAAAATACAATTATCAAAATCACCAAGCCTTAAATAGTGCTTTTAAGTGGCGCCACAGGCGCGCGTGATGTGCGTCTGCGCTGAAATTCTAATCATTTGCATATCTCACATCCGCTAATGCATATTGTAAATTTCATGTTATTTGCATGCTTCCTTCAGGATGTTGCATTTAAGGTGGCCAGCAGTGTAGTTTAAAATACATGTGACTCCTAATGGTAATTTCAAACTTTATTGTATCTATACTTTTTCAGTGACATTTTCCTGAAATTTTGATTTAAATGAATGATACTTCTTATTTTTATAATTAATGGAGAAAAAACTTTTACATATTCATTTGTATGAATATTGTGACATATATTCTGCAAATACAATATAGAACTAAGCATTGACGATATGCGAGTTTTAGTATACACGTAGGATAAGTTACAAAAACCAAGCAGGGCATGTAATACACAAGTTGACGTCGGAAGCTTGTTTTTCACTCTCGGTTAAATGCCAGAAAACTTGTAAGGAGGAGATAAACTGTGGAAGAGAGAAAACCAAAAACATTGTAAGCTTGGCTATGGGCCCTGTAAAATGATGTTGCTAATTTGTGTTAAATACTTTATTTGCATAATGGATGCAAAATTTAAAGTACTGTCTTGTGTCTTGGCTTAACAATGGGGTAAATTTCGGGATATCGATACTGATGTATCACTTAGTTTTCTGTTAAGCTTCAGCAGTTGTAGTGAGAATAATTATAATACAAAGAAAAGAAAATAAGAAGAAAAATATATTTGCATAGGTTTTAATGGTATATTTCAAACCTTAAAAAAGATAATGAGAAATTTGTTGTGCAAAAGAAATAATTTTTACTAAGCGAATAATATAATTTTTAAATTTCTATGAGTTAACATAAGAAAAACAATACAAAACTTAAAAGTTTAACTGTCAGAGAGAAGAATTCCATTAATTAATTGAAATTGAGTTATAAATATAGTATATTCAGGATACTAAAAACTTATAAGTCGACCCATTAACTCGTAAAATTTATTGCATAATAATATGAAGTAATAAGTTTTTTTTCTTCAAGAGATATCTGATACATTGTAATAACTTTGTCTTCTATATTGTCGAATACGCTTAGCTATTTAAGTATTAATAAATGCGATCTAGAGTTATGAAATACGAAGGCGTTCATTTTTTTTTACAAAGCATATTATTCAGAGTTATTTTAAACGAAAAGTCATTATTATCGTTCTGATAACGGATAGTGGTGGATATTAAAATGGATTATTTCTACTCATAGATTCGATATACACTTTAATGAGTGTATATCGAATCTACAGGTACCACTTTGGAAGAAAGGTGTTTTCTAGTCCAGAAAGTAACAGGATCTATACCTGACTCTACAGAAGATACAGAAAAAAAACTAAACTCATTAAATTTTCTGCAATGTCCAATTTCTTTCTACTAACGTTGGTTGGAGAATAAAAAGCTTCCTTAGGAGTAGCTCTTCTTATTTTAAAATAATTCGTAATTACGAGACAATTGGATACATTAAAGGCTTTGGTTGCCAAAATAGTTAAAAAATTAAAGGAATTATAAGTTTGACTCTTTATCTCGGCATTAGATCTTTGTAATAGTTCAAAACCCATTTTAAAATATAGATACCGTTTGAAATAGTCCCCATATACAAGAAGTAACCGTCAAATGAAAAATAAATAAAATCAGATTAAATAGTATGTATTAGGTTGGTGCGTATGAAATGTCGGATTCTCTTTACATGCGGACGTTTTCCTCCCTGTTTTCGTTATACTTTTGTATTTGGCATAACCTCATTCATACTCGTATTGTCCATTGCCAGAGACTCATTTCAGCAAAATAGGTTTTCTCGAAGGTCTTCCCTTTTTTATTTCTTTTGAGTTTATTGCCGATATGAATTCTGCCGACATTCGCGTCATTTTCTTATATGAGTACAAACTTGGTAATAGTGCTGCAAAAGCTGCACGCAACATAAACCAAGCGTTTGGGGAGAATACGGTTAACGATCGGAAAGTGCAGCGTTGGTTCGAAAAATTTCGGACTGGCGATTTTTCACTGCAAAATGAGCCGCGCGGAAGACCCAAAACGTCTGTGAAGAATGATGACCTGAAGGCTCTAGTGGAAGCGGATCCAGCCGTATCCACGAGGGAACTTGCTATCAGGATGAAAGTTGACCATACAACGATATTGAGACACCTTTCTGAGATTGGCAAGGTTAAGAAGATGGACAAGTGGGTACCGCACGCACTGACAGAGCGAAATAAGCTGGATCGGTTAAACGTATGCTCATCATTGCAGCATCCACCATATTCACCGAATCTCTCGCCGACCGACTTTCATTTTTTCAAGCATTTAGAGCTGTTTTTAAGGGGCAAACACTATGAAAATGAAGACAGTCTAAAAAACTCGATATCAGAGTTTATTAATTCTAAAGACCAAAATTTTTTTAAGACAGGCATCTACGCTTTAAAATCTCGTTGGGAGAAGTGTATTGAAGCGAATGGAGCATACTTTGATTGAATAAACAGCTTTTGAAGAAAGGTATGCAGTTTTATACAATCACTTAAGAATCCGACATTTCATACGCACCAACCTAATATCTTGGCCAATTAACTATCACTTCATCAGGATAATTGCTAGTTCCGGGATGTCCTGGAACGTAATCTTTGAATTATGTTCCAATAAAGGCGGTGTATGTGCATAAAAGCACTTGTCAATTCCCGACAGATACCATTTCTTCCATGGCTGAGTTATTTCTCAGTTATATTGCTTATTGAACATATAATGGGACTACATTGTTAAAAATTTACTCATACAACTTATATAGCAGGAATTACAGCAGAAGTTAGGCATCAGGTAAAAGTATTTTGGATTGTCATGATTGCTTGAATTTGTATGATTCAATGCTGCTCCGTTACAGGCGCTCATGGTTACAAAAGGTAATGAAGTTTTGGAATTACTTTTGTATTAATATTCTGTATATTTTATTATTCATTTAAATTAATGTACGTAGTTTTCATGATAATTTTTATTCACTCTTCAATGTTGTTGAAATTTTCTGGAATAGTAATTTTATGTGTTAATAAATAAATGTAATTGTCAAAAATCTGACATAAAATACAATTTTCTTATGGAATTGATTATTTTATTAATTTGACATAATTTTTTCCACGACTATATTAATATTCTGATTTAATCAAGTAAATGAATAGAAACCATTTCTTTTTTAATTCTATCACACATAATGTTAAGCAGTTATTGCATAGTAATGGTTTTGTTGAAATTTTTAAGCTTATTTTGAAATTACAGAATAAAAATTATTTGGTACTTTTGCATTAAAGCCCCGCTTATAATTCTAAAGAAATAGCATGTTTCTTACTCAGAAGAGATAATAATATAATGTAAATAGGATGGTTTTAATCATTCCTAAAATTTTATTTTAAATTAAATATATTCCAATCATTAATTTTTTTTTCTTTTTGTGCAAAAATTGAATGAAAAGTAATAAGCAAAGTTAAACAAGCTAAATGCTAAACAAAACTAAATCAAGTTGGTGCAAAAGATGACTTAGTGACAATTTTGTCCGTTAAAAGGAGCATTACGATCACGTCTTCAAGGGTGAAAAAACAGCTAAATACAGCAAAATTTCATTTTTCTTCATTGAAAAAAGTACTATTACATTATACGTACGTAATCGGTCATCAATGTGAGATTGTTAACAATTTCCACCAGAAATAAACATTGGCTTTTAAAAAGGTTTTGCCAAAAGTGATAATTATTTAATTTATAAAATGTAAATAAAATGCCCGTATTAATTTTTAGTAGTTTCTAAAAATGTAACCTTTTTTTAAACAATACAGGATGTAAATATAATATTTGCAATAATAATTTACTGTTTTTTTCTTTCTGGTTACGGTAATTACAGTACTTGGGTATAATGGAAAAGTACCAAATATTTTTGGAATTACCAGAAAATCTATTAACCTGCTGTTTGCTTATTTTAAAAAATAATATCGTAATGAAATTTAAATGTACAAATGCTGGAAATTTTCCAGCAATTATTCATTATTAAAATTTAATTTCACAAAGAAAATTTTTCCTTTCCAAAAACCCATTAATTAAAAATGAATTTTGCATTTGGTTTTCGTAAGAATATTACCTATAAATACTTGTTCCTTTCACAAATAATTTATTCAGTATTTTATTTTGCATGACAATCACTGTAATTATAAATAAGAAGTCATTTCTTAATTATATTTACGCATGAGAAATGAAAAAAAAATACTATTTTGCATATAAAAGCGAAAATTACCTAATGAATTTCAACTTAAGACACAATAGAAATTTGTTACGAATTATTGCTTGTTATGTATTTTTATTCAATCAAAATTAAATTATTGCTAGGAAATTCAAATACAATTTGTGAGAAATTAGTATACATTATAAAGAAGTAGTATATTTGAAATTAGTAGATCCTTAATGAAATATACAGGAAAAAGAAATTTTTTTATTAATATTATTCAATCGCTCACAAATATATGGTAACATTTATTTTTCTAAGGTGTTTTCTTTCTGTTTTGATGGCTTATTTATTTTTTCCCAAGAATAATGGCCAAGTAAATATATAATGCAATTTTAGATACTTTCATAAAAAATTACTATATATGTATATATATATATATATATATATATATATATATATATATATATATATATATATATATATATATATATATATATATATATATATATATATATATATATATATATATATATATATCGAATTCTATCTACTGGCGAAATATATTTGAATCTTGTAAATGGCCTCAAATATATTCTGACAGCGATTTCAGATATTTGTAGCTTTTGCGAAAGATATGTGAGAAAAGAGAGCCTCCCCATTCGGTTTTCTGAACGAGAAAGAAAATTGTTGGACGATTATGGGCTGGAGTGAGATTTTTGATAAAGCACAAGATGGATGATGAAGAAGATTTTTTCTTTGAATGCTGTTCTAGGAAAAGAAGGAAATTGAGATATAAATTTTAGAGCAAGAGAGTTGTGTGTCATGTATATTACTTTTCAAATTTATCTTCTTTGACATAAGTATAATCCAAATAATAATTAATGAATTAATTTAAATTTTAATTATTATGCAGTTTATGGTATGAAATATATACTACGATACTATTTTCATGCCCGAAATTATTTCTATTTTTAAGTACATCTTGATAGGTATGATTATATATATATTTGGTTTGGTTTGGTTTGTTTGTCGCTCAACGGTCATTTTTTGCACACGAGGGCTAATTAGACCGGGACTTACGGTTTAAAGTGGATTCCGAACCATTACAAACATCCATGCCCAAGGTGGGATTCGAACCCACGAACTGTTGAACCGAAGGCAAGAGCGCTAACCATTCGGCTGCCAGCTCGGCATATATATATTTGATTTAGGTTAATAAATAGAGTGCTGAAAGAATAAATTAATAAGGATCTTACATTTCTTTGCATATATTTAAAAAATATAAGAAATTTTAAGAAATAGAAGAAATAATGAAAGCAAAGTAAAATATATGTAGATTTAGCAAGCTGTCAAAAGTAAGTAACTAGTTGATTTATTTTGTTTTCATTTTGCAACAGATAACATTTTAAATATATATAATGATGTTCTTAATCTCTAAGGAATCATGAAACTGAAATATGACATTCATTTTTATAACTTGATCAGATACTTAATAAAAAGTTTTTCACTAGCCCGTAATCCGTAACGTAATTAAATAATAAGTAATTGTTTTAATTATGAATGTATGTTATTGGTTTCATTGTATTAAAACTAATCTTATTTAGTAATGATTCATTTGAATTAATTGAAATTATAATTATTAATTCAAATTATTTTAACATCTCATATACGACATTGTCAATGAAAACAAATTAAATGATTTTGTTTTCAAATGAATCTGCAGTTAATAAAATAAAAAATCACAGCTAAATTTAAATAAATATTAAATAAAATAAGAAATTTCAATTATGCTAAAGCATTTATTTCACAATCAAAGAATACTTTCACTTCTTTTCATAGATGTAAAATTTGAAATGGTAATTAACTTAAATTATATGAAATAAAGCATATTTTGCTTTGATGTTATACTTAACATAAAATCAATGATTGTGAATACGACATTCTGTTAACAACTATTGCAGCAAAATTATTAGCATAATATATAAATAAAAATCTTCTGAAAAAAATCTAAAAAACCGAAAGTGAGTGGACTTTCATAATTTAGTAACAGGGACCAAGCAGAAGTCCCCCAGAGTATCATTTCACGAGGAGGATATTGCGACCATTATATATTTAACGTGGTCCAATTGCCCTTTTCTCGGTTGCGTCTGTATTCGACTTTACTATATTCCAATAACGAGAACGAACGCCCTAATTAACCGGGTCACCACGGCCATTAAGAAAAATGAAGATAGACATAATATAAATTAGTGAAGTTTCAAAAAACAATAGTATGATATTTTGATGTATTTGTTTAATAAGAGCAACTAAATGAAATTACTCAATTTGCTTGATATAATTTTCTTACTAAAACTAGTTGAATACGAAAGATTTACTAATCTACTATGATATTAAAGACAAATTCATATAAATTTATATATATCTAAAAATATTAGAGACTGCTTATATTTTATTCTTTAAAATTTCCATTACTTTCTGATTCGAAGCGCATTTAATTGTCTCTATTATATGTGTAAAGTTTCACGAAACTTACATTTGAATTTAAAACTTGTCTTGATTTTATTGGTAACACTAAAGATTGTATTTTATTTAGAAATGAGAGTGATTCTGGTTAATTTTTTTCTTTTTTTACTAAAAATTGAACTTTGCTTTCTTAAAGAATATTTATTTTGTTGATGCCAATGTACTCAAGATGCATATTGTTTTTTTATTTTACCTATATAAGCAATATATATATATATATATATAATCTTGTGGCAATATAATTTTTATTAATTGCAATGAGTATGAAGCTAAAGGAAATTATTTAATTTTACATGTAAAATGTATTCTCCTGTTTAGATAATAGAAAATATCCCAATAAGAATATGAACAATCAGGATTTTCAATTGATAATTTTTTTATTGATTTTTGCAGAAGAATTTAATAACTTTGCTCTGGAGTACATTACTTCTAAAACTTGTTACTGTAATTGATGAATTTCATACTTCTGATCATATATTCAGTACACAGAAAATTTGAAAATTTAGATAATAAGTTACAAAGTTATAAGTTACTAAGTCCATTCATCGGATGTTATGAGGAGTGAATGATTTGTACGATTTATCTAAGACTTTTATATAGTAAATTCATGCATTTGCTTTTTATAACTGATAAAGTTTAGCTAGAGTGGTTAAATGGAGAGATATAATCAATTCATTAATTAATATATATTAGTTAAATAATAAATATGAATTAATATGTAATTTTAGCGATAATTTATTTGAGAGATTAACACTTTGAATTGCTCTTCTTCAAATATATACACCAAAGACAAGTTCTCCTCTCCTAAAATGTTGATTTGTGATATGTATAGCACTTCCATAGACCAAAGACCATAGTTTTTTCAAGTGAGATTGTCAGGAAATTGATTTCTCTGTCAAGAAAATGACATTTCTCATGTATGTTTGAGTATCGATAATAAGTTGGAATGGGTCAGCTTATATTATTTTTTTATTCAAATAATGAAAATATTTTCCGGTGAGTTTCTGCCAGTTTTTTTCTGGATCAAGCAAAAAATAGTGCTTTCGAATAATTATTTTAATTTCATATGTCGAATAATTTATAAAAGCTTGTAAATCATTGGAACCTTCTAACTACCAGGGATTTTATTGATAATTCTGTTGTGTTTAATTCCTTCTAATTTACAAAGCTGAACCCTAGCCATTCATTTTTTACGCGTGAGAACAAGTGAATTTCACAAAAAATTTTATATGTGTCTATAGATGAAAATGAAATAGTGAAGTGAACACATGTAAAAAATTTTCCCTATATATTTATAAAAAAATTTTCTTTATTTTTAAAAATATAAGATATTTTTTAAAAAATGAAAAAATATCTTAAGCAATAATTTTTTATTCTTACTAATATCAAATCAATATTAATCATCGATTATAGAAAAATAATAAATTAAGTTATAACCATATACAGCAGATATTATCGATGATGAGAGTACCATTGTTTACAAACATATTTGTCTAAGAACACAAAATATATTTAATATTATATTACTGCATATTAAAAATGTAACAAATCGTAGATGTAATTTTCAAATTTATATTTTTGTTGATCATAATCGATTCCATATTAAGAAATATTAATTCATTTATTAAACAATTTATAAAACGAAAAAGTATAAAAAATATCATGCGTAGGTAATAAATGACGGATTAATTTAACATTGCAATAAGATTTACTTTATATCAAGAGATAACAGTTCATTGGGCTAATTCGTAATTGTTCATGTAAAAACTAATTCTATTTAAACAGAAATTTTAAATTTTGCAAAAGGCATAGGCTTAAGATTCTTCTGAACAGTTCTCAAATGAAGATAATTACTTTTACATAACAGGGCTCAAATTTATAGAATAAAAAGAATGTAGTGTTTTTGTACGCTAATATTTCGTATATCGTTCATTTTCTGTATAAATTATTTCGAACATGCTATTTGTTATATAATTGGAAAATTTGCTAATAGTTTAAAAAATGAAGCGTTACATAATCACAAGAATAACTCTTTTAATTATGTTTCATTCGTAATATTTTGTTTCTAAGCACATTTTTCTCTAGTTGGTCCTGTAATTACTCCAGGAAATTTGTATTATTTAGAGATCTTGGAGGGATTTTCAAAAAAGGGGGATTCTATAAAATATCCATAGATAAACGATTTCTGCTGTCTTGAATTATTTTCTTAATGAAAAGTAAAATTTAAATTTCCTAGAATATTGAATATATCTGAATTTTATTATGCTTGGTACTAATTCCAAAATACCATTTAAAATAACAGTCTCTTTTTCGGAATTCTAACTTCAAAATTCACTCAACTGTACCCATCTTACTCATTTATTTCCGTCATTTTTCAAAACGGTGGTTGAAAAAATGTAACCAACTTGGAGAAGATATCGCTTCGCACTTTATTCAATGCATTTCTCTGATAGTATTCGGTCAGAGAGTCTCGGAAACTATAAGAAGAAATTTTTACTCGCTTAAAATAATATGCTTTGTCACTAAAAATGTCAATTTTTGAATGGAAAAGATTCCTCCGTTTCTTTAAATATATAGACATCTTAATATGATCATATAGATTGCTAGACATTTGAATTGCTTCCTTAGCCTTATTGTTCTCCCGATGTATCACCAATTAAAAACGTGTGTTCCATGCCTAAAATTAACTGGCCGAGGATATACTTCAACTTTGAATCCAGATCAACTTTGGCAATACGTGAAAACCTTATGGACTGTTTTATATACGTCCAAGTTATTTTTAATTCTATGCCGAGGCGTATGGCAGCGGTTATAGTCAACAATGGTGGTTATACTAGTTACTTCTTTTGTCATTACCCACATTTCATCTAAGGCTGTAATTTCAAATATTTGGTTATTATATAATGAATCATTTGCCAAACAAATTTTGCTGTGATGTCTCTAGTCTTTCTTGCTGTTGCACTTTATGTGACTTTCATTGTGGTTTTAGAGAGCAAGAAGGGATTACTTAGCGATAGATGAAATCTTTAAAAAATTTAAAATTTCGAATTGACCATAAGCACTTAATTAATACTACTAAGAATAAAATGTCTCATCAGTGAAAACTTTGACACTGCATAGTGAAAAAATCAAAAGCTGTAAGTTTTTAATAGAACATCTTTTAATGTTTCCCATTTTGCGTGTAGTGAGGGCTTTTCATAAACTGTGTGTGATGACTACATTCATTTATGGTAAATAAAAAATATAATGTAATGTGTCCATCGTAGCCTAGTGGTTAGCCATCGGCCTTCCATCCTGAAGGATGGGGTTTGATTCCCAGTGCCGACCGAATCCATGCGATATACGTGCTCGTTATCGTATATCGCATGTCTATGGAATCGAAAGTCCTGTGGTCTGTCATTGATAGTTACCATGATTGCAGTGTTTTGGAAAAAGTCAATGTCAAAGTCAATTCCCACTTTAGATCAATGTCAAAATTGAGCGAGTAGATTCTCTGGTGGTGCCATCTATCGGAGGATTTTAAGAGCAAAGTCGTACTTTTCACCTTCATGGTGCTCTGATTAAACGAAAGACGATCCCTATTAATTTAAATTCGCATAGCCAAGGCAGAGCGAGCTTGGCTTGTCCAAGTGCCGTAAGTAACAACAAAAATTATAATAAGTTCCCAAGAGCACTTATTTCGATACTCTTCCTACGTTGAAATCCAAAATGCGTCTTACCATTAGAGATGATGTGAACCTAAAGATGAGGATGAATAATTCTGCAACCTTCTATGTGTACTAATATCTTTTAAATACAATTTGAAAATTATGAGTAATATTTGTGTATTTTATATCGTGCAACACAGTAGAAATGATATGCTTTCTCTGAACTTTCTTAAATCACGATTATTAAAACAAAATAGGATATTCGATCTCGTATTAGTGAGTTCTTTATCGTAATAGTTTTCTGTAATAGTTCGTAAACTTAGTTCTCATGTCAACATTTCTTTATAATTGGTACTTATATTTACAAGTTCTCTTATTAGTGAGAACTTTAATTCCAAGAAACTTATATAAATCGATAAAGATATTCGTAGGAACTCGTTAGTCAGTGCTCATATTCTTTTTAGAAATCTTACAAGTCAGTACTGATATTCACAGGAGGACCTATAAATCGGTATTCATGTTAATTGGAGCTTATATAGGTAGGTACTCGCATTAGTAGATACTTATTTAGTAGTGCTAAATTCATTTTTTTAGCTTCCTAAAAACATTAAATATTGATTTTGAAACAATATCTCCGTCAGGTACTTTGCCTTTTTCCAGAGATATTATTAATAACTGTTTATATTATTTTATTCATCAAAATCATAAAATCACTTCGTAGAAAATATACGGAAAACTCACGTTTCCTCCCAAGACTATATTATAGATTTTACTGCAATTTTTCCTCGCATCCTATTACGTTATCTTTCAATGTTATTTAAATATTCACTCTCGTTTGTATTTCAATATCATTATTAAATAAGATAAATTACTATTTTCTCTTAAGTTCTTCAGAAGAAAAATTCAAAAACTTCAACAGCAGTCATATTTTTGAAAACTTATGACGGGTAATATGTGAGAAAACGTTAATTTATTATCAAATCTCTCCTGTTTTGAGCTGTTTATTTCAAGTTTGATTATATTTTCTTTAATCTTTTACATTTTTATAAAAAAATGACCTGAATTGAAATCCATATATTTATATATAAAAACACTTTTTTATCTTTAAATTCGATAACATTTTTTTTAAATTTCTTCTAACTAATGATTGATTAAGAGAAAATCTCGAATTAAATGCAGGAAAAAGCACAAAATTCATATGCTGTGCATAATAGTGGAAATATTCATTTGAGATTAAATAAAAAAGAAAATGTAATTGTGTTTTTATGTTACTGTGAATGTTTAAATTATACAAACTATTTTATGTAAATTTCTTTCAATAATTTTGGACTAAATTTTGAAATAGTTTTACGTTATTGCATTTATTGCGAAAAAAATACAGATTAGAATGCCTGCATACTGCTATGGAATTTTATTATTAACGAAACTTTAGGGGATAAATGACCCTTTATAAAAAGAACAACAATTATTTAATACCTAACCAACTATTCTATTCTATTTACATTAGATAAATCGCGAGTAGAATAATAATTTAATTATATCAATAGCATCATCAAATTACAAATACTTCTGATAGTTTTCTATTAAGAATGTTAAAAAAAATTGGCATATTTTAATAACTCCTGAAAAGAAAAAAGAAAAAAAATTGATAAAATGGATGGAAAAGATAAAATATGAGAGTTTTATCATAGTTGAATATTAAATTATTTAGTAAAAATTATATAAGTTCAAATCTAATCATTATTATTCAAATAACGTCGTTTTCACTTATTCTTTTTTGGCCATAGATATTGTTAAACTGATGATGTTGTAAGCACGAAACACGGATTAATTTTATCACAATAAATCAACGTATACTGCCTAACATTAAAATTATTTATTTCATATATTATATATTAACTTTAAATTTACTATCGTTATTTTTGCTTAAAAAGTTACTAACACTTTAGAGTTTTTCTAATATGTCTAAGAGTTAAATACGTATACATCTCTACCTAATTTATAGCACTATTAGTATTCTTTGCTCAATTTCAATAATTTTCTCTTAGAAAAATAAAAACATCTATTATTATTATTTTTTTTTGATGAACGGAAAAATCCACTATTTGTTTTAGGATAAATAACTTAATAAGGAATATACAGACCATGCTTTTCTTGAAATTTTCATAATATACAAAATAATTCTTTTAAGAGATGTATTTTACAATTTAGATAGATAGACTAAAGTAAGAAATTCTTTTATAAATCAACAATAAATAAGTCTTAAAATTTGAGTTATAATCTCACGTGTGTCTAACTAAAATTTAACAAGGCAACTGGTACTATAAAGTAGTTTTTTCCAAAAGTCATTTCTTTCTAGTTGTTATTTTGATTTTTACTTGAAAATATTCATTATTTTGCTTTAAAAACATGATAATTAAGTTATATACGTAAAAATTTTTGGATCGTTTCTAAATCTTTGCAAATACCATAAATGTTACAGTTCAAGGAATGAAATATATATAAGCAAATTTTTAATACGAACGAAAATATTTCATATATAATTATTTTTGTCATGCAACGTTCTTCAAAGTTCTTAAAGATAAAAAAATTCTATTGTTGAAATAGATTTTTAGAAATTTTATGAGACACAAATTATGAGAAAATTTTACGGGTCATTAAATACTTAATTTACAAAATTGAAAAATATTTGCATTATTAAAATGATAATTTATTATAAATTTTGTTGATTTCTTTTTTTAATTTAAAAGGATACAATTTATTCAAGATATTTTTACAGGTTTGTTGTTAATTATATATTATATAGAACTGTGTCATGACTTTATTATTTCTATCTACTTCTAGTGTGGGTAACATAACTTGATTGCTGTCCTATATAAACTGCATAAATGATTTATTCTCGAAGTTGAGTGTAAATATTGCTGCACTTTGTCTTTGGGTGTACGGGGAGGAATTAATATTTATATAAACATTCTTATTTTTTTCATTTAAAACTTATAAAGTATGATAATACTGTACATGCATGAGAATTTATTACATAATTGCTTAATTAATAAAATTTTGCTTTTATTAAGAATGCAAATCACGATGAAACAACAATCAGTTACTATAAAATGAATGAAACGATTGTTTTCCTATCAAATTCTCGTATTTTCAATGTTACAGTCTCAAGATAAATTGGTAATCTTTATTACTTATCATTATGAATAACAAAACCAAACACTGTTCCTTATAATAGAACTTACGAAATTAAATAAAAAAAACATTTCTGTTTATAAATTTTGGTATTTATTAAAATGCAATGTGTTTTCGACATAACTTCTAAGAACATTTTGTATTTTAAATCGACACGTGTCCTCATATTCTTTTGTTTTTTAAATATTACTGAATAAATTATGAAAGGATTTTCAGTTCAATAATTGATTCCTTAACTATTAAAGATTAGTAATTAATTTTGATCATAAATTATTATTTAGTTAGAATATTACCATGACTGTCTTCGATTTTATTATCATGCACAAATCTTGACTTTTATGTAAAATGAAATATATGTTTCTGAAATAAGTTTCAAAAACACTTTGGCACATTTTAGCCGCAAAATATTTAACAATAATATTTTTAAAAGGTATATTGACTCCACTTTTGTCTTCATAATTGTTTTTTCTAAATATAGAAGAATGTATTATTACTTTGTATATTTTCTTAATTCTGAAGGAATATATACTATAATAAAACGCGTAATAAAATATTAAAGTCATTCTTAGTCATCTTTTAAATTCATTTTACTAAATTTATTTACTTTGTCTTCCTTTCAATAAACGTACAAAAATTACTTCATTATTACATTTGTAGGAATATTTAAGCACTATATGACTGAGGACAAACGAAATATTATTAATTTGAGCAAACTGATTCTGCTGACAAACTAAATGCATTAACGTATGCTAAAAATTAAGAACTAAATTTAATTATGAATCATTCTTAAATCCTTCAATATTGTAATATACATACAAATAACAATTTAAATTCTTGTTCATTACATTTCTGTTAAAATGAATTAGCTAAAGAAAAATCTGTTTCTTATTATTTATATTAATTAAGAATAATTTTGAATTCTTAATTAAAAGTCTCATTTTAATAGGAGATTGAGAAATGCAATTAACCGAAACAAAATCTTTCTATTGTAGCATAATATATTTGTCAAAGTCATTTATAAAATAAAAAGGAAATTCAAATGTAGACTATTTTGATTGATAACATAAAAAACAATTTCTGCGTCCGATTTCAATTTGACAAACTTAATTTTGTTTATTGTAAATATATAGCTATAATACCGTTTAATATTTCTAAAATAAATATTTTGTAAAAATATATCAGCAATAAGAAACGAATTCCAATGAAATAGCAGGGATCATTCACCAAAATAAAATTCTTTTTATTTATTTTATTATATTTATTAATTTGAGCATAATATGTATTATTAAATTATGAATTTATTCGAGTATTTTAATAAATACAATTTAGTAACATTTTATTTTAAAAGAAAATTTTTAGTGGATGTCAAAATTAGAGAATTAAAACAGATTTCACGTTTTTTAAAATGAAAAGTTTCTTGAAAAGCAAATTTTTTATTCTACATGCATTTTGCTAGCTATCTCTAGTAAAGAATGATTTGGTGTGTGTGTGTGGTTTGGGTCGAACAAAGAAAAAAATGAGCAATCTTCCTTTTAATTCTATAGTTATAAAAATATATTCATGTATTTCGTTTTCCATGTTACATTTGTGAGAAAGGAATATCTTGAATATATTTTAAACATGGAAAATCATTTCTTCCTATAAAAATGGAGCAGTTGAAAAAATTTCTCTCTTAAAATGATATAATTTTAACGCGTATATTAGTTTCATAAAATCGAATTCAATTTTATGCTTCAGTCACTTCTGATAACAAAAGTAATAATAATTCAAAAAAATTAAAAAGGAATCCTTTATTTTTTTAAGTATACTCTTATTTTTTGATGGAAATTTATCGTTATTGAGCTTAAATTGCAGCGTTGAATAAATAAATAAATAACTTGATTTTTTTTTTTTTACAAAAAACATTGTATTTTGCAGTTCAGTTATTTTGAAGATGCTTTGAAAATCTATAATAACTTGTGTATATCTTTTGACTTTCTATATTTCTGATGAAACAGCACACATTTCTTGTGCAATGAATTCAAATTATGTATTTCTTATGAAGCACAAATTGCCGAGGTTTTAAGCTACATAAAATGGTTCGGTTTGTACAAAAACATTAAATTCTAACGTTAAATTTTTTAATCATTCATTTGCTTTTAGTAAACAACTTTTATATTATGAGTCTTAATATATGATAAGTATTTTGTTACTTACAGAACATTATATTTAAGTTTCAAATCACTTTTATTTCAGATGAAAGAAAATGCATTTCAAATGCATATTTAACAAAATATTTTAGGGCCGTGATAGCCTAGTGGTTGGGGTATCAGCCTTTCATTCGGAAGGGTGGGGTTCGATTCCCAATGACGCCAAAGACCCACCGAGTTCATGCGATATACGTGCTCATTAAATCTGTGGAATCGAAAGTTGTGTGTTCGGTCGTTGATCAGTTACCATGGGTGCAATGGTCTGGAGAAATTTACTCACCCTTCAGATCAATGCCAAAATTGAGGTAGTAGATCCTCTGGTGCTGCCATCTATCGGAGGATGTGAAGAGCAAAAGTCGTGTTTTCACTTTCATGGTGCTCTGATTAAACGAAAGACGCTCCCAATTGACTTAAATTCGCCTAGCCAAGGCATAGAGAGCTTGGCTTGTCCAAGTGTCATTAGTAACAACAACAACAAAATGTTTAAATTCATAGTTTTCCGTAGTTATAGTCATAAAAATATCTTCAGTTATAGAAAAATTCATAATTAATGATATTTTTTTTTCAAGTGACCATAAGCGTTTTGGTTAATTCCGTTTATAAAACACGCCTCATTCATAAGATCCATCTAAGGGAAGAACATGATTGGTTCCTATGAAGATTAATGGGAAATTGCATGGAAGAAATTAAATGAATTAATTAAACGATAAAAATGAACCAAACAGTTTTATCCTACTTTTGTGTACCTTTCCTTTCACCATTCTCGATTCAGTTGTACCTTTCACCATTTCGATTGCCCATTTAGAGGGTTGGATTTCAAATCTCAGTTGATCAGCATGGGGTTGGATCAGTATTGTAAATCTAGAAATGGTGTGTAAGAATAATCACTTAAAATTTCCTTCAAGCGCATTCATAAACACCACAATTCAATTATGACATAATTAACAACTAATAGTTTTAAAATAGAGTGATCAAGGAAGGATAATTTTTTTTAAAGTTAAGCAGTTAGAAAAAATTGCGTCTTTGTTGTTATTTTAAAAATAACTCAAATTAATTCATGACATTTTTACTCATGGCTTTTCAATTTTTATAAGATAATTTTACAGTGTTATCGGATAAGTTAACTAAACTATCTTTACTGTATAAGTAGTAGAAGTAAACTTTTTGCATCCTCAACAGCAAATTTATATTTAAAATTTTCAAAATAATAATTTAATAGATAAAATATAAAAACGCTTACATTAAAAACTAGCTAGTAATTAAGATTCACAAATATTAGTTTTTGTTAAAATGCATTATATTTCGGATATAAATTTTAAGAATATTTTGTATTTTAAGATGAACTTTTCTTAAACGCATATTGATTAGAAATTTTAATTTATTAATAAATTGACAAACTGTTTAATAATTTATTTCTTAACTGCAAATGGTTAGTAATTTGTTTTGATTTAAATAAATTTAACTAATCATCAACCTTTTATCAGCCTTTTGTCAAAATGTTATTAATGACTGCTTACGACTTTATTACTACAATGCACAAATCTTGCTTTTTATGGAAAATGTTGATTGTTTCTGAAATAACCTTTAAAAATATTTGGCATAGTTAAATCACAAAATATTTTGCAATATTCTTTTTTGAAATGCAAATTGACTGCAATTTTGGCTTCATTGTTAAAAATTACTTAATTTAATAAGTGATCATAATAAATGGTCTATTTTGATTTAAATAATTTTTGTTTTATTACTATCGTTAAAGTATTTTTAATGATTGCTTAAAATTTTATTTCTACAGTTCATGAAATCTGTTTTTGATATTTTTTTCTAAAAGTTCTTTGATTATCCTTTATGCACAAAAAATCGTAATTTTCCTTTTTCTAAATGCGTACTGACTGAAATTTTGAGCCTCCCAACTTGTCTAATGGTCAGCGTGCCTGACTGCGGATAGGGAGGTCCTGGGTTCGAATCTCGGTTAGGGCATGGATGTACTTTCTCTCTCTATCTATCCTGTCTTTGTGCTATCCTTGTATGAATGAGTTGTGAATGGTTGCCTACCCTATAAACGGGTACTTATAGCATGTGTGTACTGAGGAAGTCGGACTCCACCCCTAAATATGGTTAAGTTGGAAAAGTGGAGCAGCGCACCCATTATTGCCAGCCTAGCTGGCACAAGACAACAACAACAGAAATTTTGTGCTCATTTATGAAATATAATCAAATTTGAAAGATAAATTTTTAATAAAAATCCAATTTGAGCTTCATTTTGATTTAAGTAACTGTATTTGATTATATTCGTTTGTATGTTGCAAAAGAATATACCATAACAAATTAAGCCACATTTCTCTGTACAATTTCAAAAATAAATCATCTGGCAGTGTGATGCCTAATTTTAAGATAGCAGCCTTTTCTTCCTCTTATCTAAGATATGAGTTGTATGAAGTGATGAAGGAAATGAGTTTTAGATGATATCAAGGATAACTCATCTTATCCTTCAAGCAGTCTATTTGTAGCTTTTCCCTTTTATATATAGAATATTCTAGGATAGAATAATCCCAAAATAGAAAGTCGTTTTGTATCTGCACATAATGATGTGATATTTTGTTACATGATTTATAAAAAAAGTTTAATAAGGTCAAAAACTTTTCCCCAAATTAAATGTCAATGTTTTTGTCACGCGAAAATTGAAATAAAATATTACTTTAGTGTTCCAATTACTTGAAAGAATTTTTCTGAGAATTGTACATATTTTTGTATTTTCTTGAAAATAGTTGTGTTGTAATTTTTTGTTTCCTCTAATTTAATGGGGCCTTAAATCTAGTTGTTATGCATATATTTATAAATTGACTTAGTTATACTGAAGGTTATTGAAAGCTTTTTGGTGATGGCAAAGTTTAAAAAGCAGTAATTTGTATCATGTACTTTGAAGTAATTTAATTTAGTTAGAGTTTTAATTTGTTTATTTATACATCGTATGTTTCTTCTCACAATATGCTTCTAATATCTATATCCTACGATTTCAAATTAAATTTTTACTTAGCTATTTCAAAATATTTAAAAATTAAAAAATTAATATTATATATCGGTTATATTCTAACAATTTTGATCTATTTTTTGATTAACTGAAAATTTATTTATTTTTTATATAAAATAACTTAAAATTTGAGAATGGCAGGACATAATTTTCTAGTACCTTTTTTCATCCTCCTGTAAGTTTTTGTTTAGTTAATATATTTTAATTATGTATAAAATATCATCACACATAAAATGTGTTAATTTGTTTCTTAAAATTCTGAGACCAAATGTACTTAAAAAGTGATTTTGTTATTTCTGATATAATTTTAAAAGTACCTATTTATAGCAACAAAGAACTCCATACAAAAATTGTCCTTAAAAATCTTTTAAGTATATAAGCACATAAAAAGTATAAAAAAATTCAAATCCAAAAATTTTTAAATGATT
The DNA here is from genome assembly GCA_037975125.1 of Latrodectus hesperus. Classification (NCBI taxonomy): domain Eukaryota; kingdom Metazoa; phylum Arthropoda; class Arachnida; order Araneae; family Theridiidae; genus Latrodectus; species Latrodectus hesperus. The sequence continues at coordinate 61,655,029 of CM075862.1, forward strand.
GCTGACATTATATTTCAAAATTTAATTCATTAAACTACTAATATCCTGGTACGTGTACCTTCCTGGGTCTTGAGCAGCCACCAAGCACGTCGGCAGGTGGTGGATCGCCGAATGTCCTGTAGGAATGACAGGATAGCCTTGAATATAGAATCAGAGGCCGCGAACCAGCTCCCGTAAACCCTGGTGTTATGCGATCCGTGCCTAGGGCTAATTGGCACCGCGGTATTGGTGTCTTAACGGAGCCTCTAGTTGCCAGGCGAACTTCTAGTGTAATTTGCCTTGCCCAGTAACTCAGGCAATGCTGGGTGGACTGTCATATTACTGGAGCTTTTTAATTGTTATCTTGTGGCTGAAAAGACACAAGAAATAACAAACCTTTCTGCATTTGCAGGTGAAGCCTCTGAAGTAGACCTTGCTGAAAATGACAAGGGAACTCAGAGGCAATCTTGTAAAGGGGCAGCAATGAATCCTTCACTTGAGGTAGAAATGACCTCCAAACCATCTTCTTCTGGTGAAATTCACGAAGCTATCCCCAGCATGACTGACTTTCTGACCAGATGAGACTGTTTCAGCAAGACCCTATCTGCTGGAAATGTCATACGCAAGAGGAAACGGCAGAGCATATCATTTACGAATGCGAGGCTCTTGCCCTCCCTAGATTAACTTCTTTAGGCATCATCCATACTAGAGAGTTACACCTAGACTCCATTAAAGGGTTATCGGACTTTATTAATAAAGTGGGTGACCCGAGCAACTGGAACTAGGAAACATTGGGTTTGGAGTTAATGGTACAAAATGCTGATAAAAGCAGAGGTGCCCAATGACATACAAACCCAATTCTAAGAAGAAGAAGAAACTACTAATATTCATCCAAGAAAGTTTGATGACAATAAAAAGTAATTCATTTGACAAATAAGTGGTACAACAATGTTTTATATATAAAAGCATTTAATTTTTAATTTAAATCATTTAGCACAATTTTTTATGTATACAAGCATGTATTAACTTGAATTCAGAAAAATTCGAAACAGTTCAATCAAAGAGAGAAGAGATTTTAAAATCAGAGTTTTACTTTTACTTTTGCAATAATCAAAAATTGTATAGGATAAATACCTAGTTTCTCGTGATAGGGGACTATAATTTTTTATTCGACATTGATAGACAGTTTGCTACTTTAATAAAAATTCATTCTTAAGAATATTGTTCTCAAAATATTTTTTCCATGTCAAATTTTTAAATATTTTATATTCTGTCTTTTGTTAAAATTTCAAATTCTGACTGCAGCTAAAATATCTATTTCATTTCGAAGAAATCTTCAAGTATGTTTCATCAAGTAACATTCATATATGTTTAATTGAGGAAAAAGGAATTCATAACCTTTGCATGAACTTCAAGACTTTTTTATAACATATTTCGGATTTGGTTTAAAACCGTTTTATATCGAATCTTTAACTTCTATGTGATGCTATGACTGTGATTTGTCAACTTTCAACCAGTCAGTCAACTTTGATCATTTGTGATTTTATTGACATTTTCGAAGATGAGCCTATCTGTCTGCAGTTCATCTTTAAAATACCTGAATCTGGGAAACCAAAATTGTACATAATTGTTACAATATTGTGACCGTATACACCATACACAGTGTCAGACATTTTGCTTGCATTTTCGTATTTATCAAAGAAAAACTATACAATGTACTGAAATTTTACTTGGTTGAATTCCATTTTAAACACCCTGTATTTTACAATTAAATGGAATAACAAGAAACAGTAAAAGAATTTTTAGTGCTAAACGTTATCTTTTCAAGAAGTATAAATCTGAAATTATTTGAACAATGCTGCAAAATATCGACCACTACAGCCATCTACCTAAAAAATGAAGGATTTCTTTTTCCCAACCTAATAATATAACTTTTCTTATTCATTACTTATATTCATTTCATATTATGAATCTAGTCCTAAGATATAAATAATATTATATTTTATGAGTAAAATGAAGAATTGTATTTTATAAAGCTGAGTATTTTAGAAAATAAAAAAAATCTTCTCATAAGTAAAAGCCCTAAATTATAAAATAAATCCTATTTTTCATGAGTTGAAGTTTTATGTTCAGTTTCCCTTTTCGTAATAAGGGAATGTGTAAAAATTATCATACTTGAGGTAGTTAATTTAAAGATACATGTAAAGGAATGAAATAAATGTATCATATTTCTAATTATAATTAGACAAATGACAACATAAATTGAAACTGCTTACATTATTTATAAAAATAACTTTTTTATACATTTATAAATTCAGAGAAAAACTCAAATTCCAAAAAATCTAGAAAACATCTTAGGTAATAATTAAAACGGAAATGATACTTATGAATATTAAAACTTTTAAACAGGTGAATGCAATTAATATTAAATTCTTGTGAAGGGTACCTATGATATAATTTGGGCAAAGTATCAATATTCGAGTTCACGCAAGCAAAACAGATGTGGATAATATTGGCTACTTGTGACATAAGTAATTATAGCACAACAAATAATTAATTCTTAAATCTCATTAGAGTTTGTTGTTAGTTCAAATGTTTTATACTTCATATGAAGATAAACTTTAGTTAGCAAATGTTGTATTTTGCTTATCTTTCAGAAACACTTATCCTCCAGCTCTCTGACGAAGTCGGACAAAATCCATCAGGCAACTGACCCTGAAGAACCCAATAATAAAGAAAGAGGGAAGAATAAATGTTCTCTCCTGAAAGTACCAAACAGACCAGTGTGTGCTCAGCAGAAACTTGCTGAGCTTGACATTTTGAGCAAACTAGAAAGATCATTCTGCCCTCGAAAAAAGAGAGACACTTAATACGACCATTTGTCAGTCTGGAAATTGCCAAAAGTTCTTTCACGATTGAGTATAGACGAAGAGACGGGTTTTTTGCTCACATACCAGGAATTGACAATGGATTGATGTTCTAAAAGGCTAAGGATTGAAAAGGTAAAATTGGAGTGACTGCAAACCTCTTTGGCCAAACTATCGTCTCTCTCTTTACTGTGTATGTCGACGTCTAATTGGTGCCACTGAAAAATAACATCGTGGGATTCTGTAATAAATCTGAGTCAGGCAAGGATAGAAATACTTATTTTGTCTCCAATTTTGGAAATAATGAAAGGAGGAGAGACCGTTCTAAAAAATCCTAAGTTTTCTTAAGTCGGTTTCATGGAGAATAGCTTTAAGGCTATGATCAATTGTGATTAATTAGCTTTTAAGGATTAAAAATCAGGGTTGTGGAGTCAGATAAACAAATTATCTCCTCTTTCTCAATGTAGATGCCATTACCAGCATGATCATCTAGTCTACTAAAGGCATTATCATTGATCTCATTTATGATCTCCAAGGCCAACCCCTTAAGATGATTTAGGATCACGTCCTTCTTGGTGATCGGGATCGAAAAGTCCAAGTGGAAATGAACTCTGTTGAGTCCCTCTGTGGAACTCAGATAAAATTCTAAGGTGTGATTTTCAACATCCTCATAAGGCAAACACAAAACTTAGCATAATTAAAAGGACTGTTTTTCTTAAATCTTTGATTTAAGAACCATTTATTTTGGTAAAGGGTGGTCTTATTTTATTGACCATATTTAGAAAGTTTGTTGAGATATTTTATAAGGTTTAATTAATGAGACTAATTTGAAGAGATATCAAGTTGGCCTCATAGAGAACAATTTCTCTTGGGCAGTGGTTGGGAACCTTGTCATTCAAAAGAATCATATAAAGATAATTTGCAACTGAAATTTATGCAAAGAACTTTTTTTAACATAATCTTTGCTTTCTTCTTCTTCTTCTTCTTCTTCGAGTTGGGTTTGTATGTCATTGAGCACCTCTGCTTTTATCAGCATTTTGTACTGTTAACTCCAAACCCAATGTTTCTTAGTTCCATTTGCTCGGATCACCCACTTTATTAATAAAGTCTGATAACCCTTTAATGTAATCTAGGTGTAACTCTCTAGTATGGATGATGCCTAAAGAGGTTAATCTAGGGAGGGCAAGAGCCTCGCATTCATAAATTTTTTAACATAATCTTTGCTTTAGTAAGAGACATTATTGCAGAATTAATTAGGATTAAAAGTACACTTGCTAGCTTGCCTTTGCTAAACAAGAGTCATAGTTTCACTAACAGTAAATTAAATAAAACTTGGAATCATACTTATATCAAGACAATAATATTTATTAAAAAATATTACTTGTAAAATAATATAAAACGTATTCTTAAAAATAACTATAAATACTCCACTATAATGTGAATATTGGCCTTGCATTCCTTGGAAGGTAAGGATATGTCCTTGAAAAGTAAGGATTTCCATAAAAAAATTTTTAAAAATTCCGGATGATATTTCCACGGATAATTTAAGAACATTTTAGAAGTCATGTTAATTCATAAGTCTTTTCAATTAAAATTTTTTGCGCAGTTTTTAAAAATGAATATCTTTAAAAGTTTGTCGGTGTTTATCGCTTTATTTTCTACGAAAATATCAAATTATCTTAAAAGCTACAAATTCAAGCTTGTTTCCAAGCATAATTTGTTTCCAAGTAAATACAGTTTATCATTATAAGAGATATAAGGATGAACTATTAATATGAATAAAAATGTCAAAGTAGATTCTCTAAGATAACGCTTTAATGATAACTACTTAAGCTAAAGAAAAGCATCGTCCAATATCAGCTAGCCTTGAAACCATTGATCTGCATTCTCTCGGGACAGAATATATAAATGCAAAATATTATGTTTTTTTTGAATGCAAGTCTCTAAAGAAATAAAAATTGTTCAACTTTAAGATAATTTGTTTCAATTATGACTCCAAAAATTGGGCTTGTGTTACCAAATAATTAATTTTGATATTCCTTAACAAAAGAATAAACAAAAACAATTTCGTCATTCATTACATCGATACTGCATTCTATTAGTAAACAATGAATCAGAGAACCGTAATGAAATTAAAATTTTACTTATTTTTGAATTAGAAACAAATTTATCAATGAAATTACTGATTTTCTTTTTTATTTTAATAATTTTAAGGATAGATTTTCACATATTTTTCTTTTGAAGGAACTGATTTTTGTGAACGAAATTTAATATTAGTTAATGTAATCGCATTTATATTATACTGCACTTTTTATTGTTGTAAATGTTAAATATGCTTATGTGGTAACTTGAGCAATTGAAATTTTTAAATTTATCATTTACTTGAATTCACTTTCAATACATAACGTAAGCAGTTTGTAGAGCGTAATAAGACCATGCAATCTTTTTCCTTAAAAAAAATTTAAAAAAATAAGTTTTCATTTTTTCAAAGAAACACTCCAATAATCTTTTGAGCTCAATGAAAAAGTAATTTTAAAGAGTTATATTATTTGATCTCGCCATGAATAACTGTTTCATTACCAAAGTATTCACTCATTTCAAATGTTTTGCTTACATTAGGGATATTCAAATTAAATGCATAGAAAGAAATACAGTTTCAGCATAGATTGTTTATTGTTCATCTCACTAGCATTATTCAGCAACTTTCCTGTTCCAATGAGAGCTTAAAATAAAATAAAAATAAAGTTTTTATATCCGTGCTTTTATTTCGTCGCTTTAAAATCTATCTAATAATTATTTATAACTTATAACGTATTGTGTGCGGTTTTCTCAATTTGTATTTTTAATTAATTAAAACATTAGGCATCAATATTTGTTTTAAAAAATGTAAATTATTTTAAATTATACGTACAAACATAAGTAATAATGATACTCATATTTAAAACATTAAATAATAAATTTATAGAAGTGTAAAAATGGTATATGCTAATCTTAAGTAACGCATTTTGATTTTGATATTCAAATGCAAAAGGTTCAGTTAGTTGTAAAATAATGTGCATCAGGCTTCAAATGTAATGTTTCTTAAAGTGGTTCAAGCACTTCAGATATTTCAGTCAAAAATCATAGTAATGAAATTGAATTCTCTAAAATTCCTTCACATATTTTATATGTTTCTGAATGAAGTCAGCGATGCTTAGATATTCAATATATATATTAGTCTTAGGTATTCAGTCTTAGATATTCAATTTATTTACAAAATTTAAAAATGTAGGAAACTATGAAGGTACACAACATTGCGTGTTCAGATATTGAAATAATAATTAAAAATGAAGGCTTATAAAAAATAGTATTGAAAGGATTGTTTTTTGATTGAATTTATGAAAAAAATATCCTTTCAAGAACTTAATATGTAGTATATTTTAAAGTCATCATTTTTGATATATATTTTATTTATGGTCATAAAAAGCTAATAAACTGAAAGAAACCAATGAAAGTCATTGACGAAATTTTATTATTTTTCAGTGTTTAAACTTCATAGTTTTGATAGATTATTTCATATTTACAGAAACAAAGTTGTAAATGAATTTCCCTTCACAATTCATAATAAAAAAGCATTTAAAAATATTTAATATAAAATTTAGCAATTTAGTGGTTACTTAGTAACGTTAATATTATTATGGATTTATTGATTGACAATTTCTGAAAAATTAATATTTAAACACTAAGACAGTTTTAATATTAATTCTCCATAAATTTTCCATTAATAAATGTATTTCTTCTGTAGAGTATATAATAAAAAAATTTATTCTGATTTTTGAATTCTTTGGTACTTGTTCAAATTAACCTAAAACTGTTTCGATTTCTTTTGCGAGTACAAAACCGTAATGTCATATTCTTTTTTCAAATGAGAGCTATCTTAAAACTTTTTTTATCAGTTGATGCATGCTGGAATGGGGAAAAATAGAAACATTTCTCTTTTCTAAATACTCATTAATGGATAAGAATAAAATAACTATGATGTTGACATTTAGGAATATTTCATAATAATTGATTAACAAATAACTATTGATTATACAAAAAACAATTCAGTTTATTTAAATATTTTTAAAGTCAAATGAATTCAGTTAAAAATTCAATTTAAAAGCCAAGTCCATAACTCATCGCGATTAATATTCAAAACACAATGAATCTCTTTTTTTCTGAAATTATATTTCTAAAAACGTCTCCAATCAACAAATATGATTTACCAAGCCTAAAGCTAAAACTGTAGGATAACTTCATATCGAAACTAAACATTGTAATTATTAAAAATAGATAATATTATTAAAAATATATACAGCTATATATATAAATGATGTATATAACACTTAACTTTTAATAAGATTCATAAAAATTATTCAGAAAATACTTTAATGGGTTTTGTAACCCATTAAATTATTTCATGATATATAATTATTTGTTCTTAAGTTCCTGGTGACTTTTGTGAGGTAGTTATTTTTTAAAATTTTTATGTTTAGGAAGTTTTAAATAATAAATTCAGCAGTTCAAAATTTATCCAAAAATTTTACTAAAAGTATGTGCATATTTATAAATTTTCATTGTGAAACACCTAAACATATAGTCAATCGGTAATAAGGATTCACTAACTATGTATTAACTATTTTGAATTTGTCTTATTGCTTTTACGTAACATTACTTATCACATTTATTTTTGAATTCATTACAATTGTAAGCCTTTTCGTAATTCTAGCAACTCATTTATTAAAAAAGTTAAATTGAAATTTTCATGACAACACTGATTTAAATTCCCACTTAAGTTTTCATAAAAATTAATTTGCTAATATAATCTTGATTTAGATATTTGTTTCAGAAATACCTAACAATTTTAACTGTTTTAATTTATTAAGGCTATGAAATTAAAATTAGAGTGTTTCAAAATTTAAAATGGTACTTATCAGATAAAGTTTTTTTATAAATTCAGTTTCAAATATAACAGATTTTATAAAATGATTCATAAGAAATAAAAAATACTTTGCCTAGTAATTATGATTCCTGCTCACTTGTAATTAATTGTATTTCAGTAAATCGGAAGATTTGTGAGTCTTGAGGAAATTACTCATCAAAAGAAATCTTCTAAAAAAATAATTCAAAGGAGTGGATTCTAAATTCAATTATGAACAAATTGATGAATTAATTAATAAGAGCGACTAAGTGAAGAAAGTCAGTAGAAAAGCCAGGAAAAAGCAATAGAGTGTAAGGAAAAAACCAATTATAAATCTTACAGAAAACATTTATAAGAAAATTAGCGATCAAGCTTTGTAAGAGATTAAGATTTTTTTGCTGATATTAAATAATCACTATTTCATATTTCCAATTCTTTATTGGTAGAAATTCCGTTTTCCTGATTATAGTGTAATAAGCTCTTACAGCTTAATCTCATCTTAATACCAAAGATAGTTGCTCAATTTTTATTACAAAATTTTAAAAAAAAATCTATATAAGATTTTTTTCTCTCTCTCTTCCTATTTTTTAATAATCACTCTGATAGAAATAACACTCTCTGTTACTTTAATTACACTCTCTTCTGAACGTTGAACTGATAAGGTGAAGAAAAATTAACTTTTTAATATCTTACAATAAATATTACTAATATTTGAAATAATGCAGTTATATATATTTCATACATTAAACTTAATTTCTAAAATGAATTTTGTATTTAAAATAACAAAACAACTTCGAACCTATTTGTGCTCTTTCGAAAAAAAAAAAACAAGTAATGCAAAAAATATTGCTCAGTCATCTGGAAAGTTCAGTTGTAAATTCTTGCGTACGAGATACAACAATGGTTAAAATTTCAAAACCGATGATCGTTAATTCTGGTTAAACATGCATTTCTATTTGCATAACTCGAATCGTGTTAGAACAATAATATTTGTGAAAAATTTATGTTTTCTCCTAGAAATTAAGACACAATGAAGATGCAGTCTGGAGAGTGAATGAAAAGTGCTATTATAACGTTGACGAGGGTCTTATGATCAACTTAACATCGAGAATCATATGTTGAGGGTCTTATAATTTAATGACTAGGGTCTTATGACTTCGAATGTGGTCTCATAGTTAAAATGTGCAAGCTTAAGGAACGAGCAATAAGACGTCACCTGTACCGTTACGGATGAGACTATATGTGGGTGTTGGCAGCAATGATTGGTACAAATTACTTATCTGGGAAATAAAGGCTTTGGAAAGACAAGTTGACAAATGCAAAGTATAATTAGATGATTGCGTGCCAGACTGAAACTATCCCAAGATCATCATTATCTACTATCCAACGTGATAAAGCCTGTTTCATGTTTCTCGTGGATTCTTTCGCCATTCTGAGACGAGTTTACTCTAATAACGATCGTTAAGACATCTGCCTTTAACCTCATAGCAAAAGTGAAGGGGGTTTGATTGGTGCCATATCAAACATCAAAGTTACAAAAGATTGGCAGTTGTTCAGTAACGAATTTCATTTTTTACTTGAATCAAATATCACAGTTTCGCAAAAAGGACCTGGAGTAAGCAATTTCAATCAGTTTTAAAGAGACATACAGCCATTAAACATAATATGATGGACTGAAATACTATCTCTTACAATGCTGAATCGCTTCTAGTAAGTCTGCGTACAAATTTAACATAGCAACGATATGCATACACCAGCTAACTCCCCTGTACCTAACTCAAGAAGGGTTCTACTAGTTTAGAGGGGAGTTGCTAGAAAGAAGAAAAGAAAGTGGCACCGCCGGGGGCACCACACCCGTAACAGTCCCGGCAATCGAAAGAGCGATTCGTACGCAACAGTTCCAGACACATCTGGAGGGCACCACTCTGCTGCCTCTGGCTGTCCCCAATTGACAAGTTTATGGAACATCAAAACATGATACATTGCAATAAAACATTGGCACAATGGAAATTACAAGATATACAATTTAACATCAGGGTATTCAAACATTCATCAGCTTAAGCAAACATGCAAGATAATAATAAGAAGTTAATAAAGTTAGGAAAAGAAATAGGTTGTTGAATAGACTTGGTTAAGCAATCTTGCGACTGGTGGCATTATCCTTCCAGACACGTCGTCTTCCGAACTGTCTTCAACAAGATAATGCCACACCCCCTGTGATTGCTATATTTATAGATGTCCTCGAAATACTTATAAATGTCCTTTTTCAGTAAGGTACCAGATCTCTTGCAGATTTAAAATGACTAGGACAAGGAAAGTTACCAGATTCAGGAACCTCAAAATGTCGAAGATCTGGAGCAACAATTGAAGCAGGATATATCACAGAATAGAATCAGGAATCGTTTCACTCCTTACCTAGATTTAAATAAGCATGCATCCCTATTAGATGATATTAATGAGCTACTAATTTGAACATTTAATATGCAAATGTTTGCCTTCAAATGTTCTTTGACTTTTAATTTTAATTACTTCATCATCTACACAAAAGTTATACACACTTCATTTTAAGAAACACAATAACTTTTTCGAAGATGATTCATTTTGTGCCTAAGCAGCATATAAACTCACAAATACACACAGATATATATATATATATATATATATATATATATATATATATATATATTTATATTTATAAATCTGTGTGTGTGTGTGTGTGTTCGAAGCCTGGTAAATCCTAAGTTTTACCGGTAACATCTAGTTTTTACCAAAGTAGCGTGGTCAAAGTCGGTATTCTGCCTAAATCGACAACATTTGAAATTTTTGCCAAGACTGCAGCAAAACCTAGATGTTATCAGTGTTTTTTTATAAGATTGGGAAGATGGAAAGGGAATATTTTTGATACATTTATTATTTATAGACCTTGTCTATCATGTGTCAAAAAAATTTAAAACACACATTGAATTTTTACTTTAAAAATGATCAAATTAATGTGTATGATTTAAGGTTATCTCGATGAAATTGACATGCATTTATTTTTCAAAGAGGTATAAGATATAGAAATAGTTGATAGCTACTACCTAATTACCACAAAGGCTTAGTAAATGTTTGAAATTGAATCACATTAAACATAATCGAGACTTTAGTATAACCAAGCCACTTTGGTAAAAGCTAGGTTTTACCAGTAAAAGTAAAACCTAATATTTACGAGTCTTCGGGCACACAGATATATATATATATATATATATATATATATATATATATATATATATATATATATATATATATATATATATATATATATATATATATATATATATATATATATATATATATATATATATATATATATGTCTATATGTATAGATATATACGGGGGAGTGGCCAATTAATTAATTAACAATTCTTATATAGCGCCTAATATTTAATTAACATATATTTACAAATACGAATATATACAATCTTGAAATATTTACAATTAATCGTCTTCATGAAAATTAAGTTTAAAGTTATGGGGGAGCAGTCGTCTTGCTGCTATCAAATGTAAGATCTTACTTTTTGGTTTTTTCCTTCGCTCTATGGGGAAGCTGTTGCGCTTTTAGAGCCCCTTCTCAAGTGGGCACTTGAAATAGTGACGTCGACTATTAAGTGGTTCTTCCACCACAGTTCGGCCGTCCTGAAATCGGCTGGCCCTCCAGACGACACTGCAAATATATAAAAAAGAAAAACAGCAAAACAGGGAAGGAAAATAAGCAAAACAGGATAATTCTCTGTAAAGAAAATTTTTTTATATTCAGCTTCTTATCTTTTTAGATCTGAAATAAAGAAATGAGTCAGTTTATCTTTTAGCTGCATATTAGTCATTTTGACTTCATCAATTTCCTTCATCAATTCGGCTTTAATTTAACTCTAACTTGCACAACGTCCTCGTCTTTTCACATACTATAAGAGGGTTTTAGAAATTCAGCACAAATCGTGGTACAGTTAGGTCCTTCGTGACTTCCCTCTTTGATTACATCATAGGTGTTGCATCCTTGTACTTTAGTAACTCTGTATGGTCCTAAATATTTTGGTTTCAGTTTTAGGTGGGGTCCAAACTGAGTTCTCTTAATAGCGACCAAATCGTTAACTCCATATGATTAGGTTCTTTTCTTCTCAAATTATACGTTTTCCTGTTTTCTTCTTGGATCTTGAAAATTTGTTGTTTAGCATTCTTTCTGAGTTCATCTCTTTGAGGTGCAAAATTAGCTTGAAATTCCATTTCAATCATTTCTTTTAGCTTATTTAGACCTCCAACGTTCATCTTCGTACCAAAAAGCAACTCAAAAGGTATGGTATCTATGGATCGTTGATATGTTGAATTAATCGTCTGCTGTAGTTCGTTCGTAAATTTATACCACTGAGATGGATGTTCTAAAGATAGCTTTGAAAGAACTGACATGATAGTTTGGTTGATCCTTTCAACTTGTCCATTAGCTCTTGGCAGAACAGTGGTTATTAAATAATGTTTAATATTTTCTTTACAGCAATAATCTTCAAATTCAGCAGAGCTAAAAGCTGTACCTTTATCAGAAATTATTTGGAAGGGATTTCCAAAGACTGATTTTAGAGTTTCTAATTTCGAAATGACTTCAGCAGATGTTATGGTCTTTGTAGGGAAAATCCAAACGAACTTAGTAAAAGCGTCAATAATTGTTAAAACATACTTATAATTTTTATGTGTGATTTCAAAAGGTCCTAAAGATCCTAAATGATCAATATGGTATGCGTATAGTGGTACGTCATTTTTATGCAATGGGTGTAATAAGCCTTCTTTCTTTCCTCTTTTGTAATTTACAAGAATACAGTGAACGCTGTTAGATATGACATTTTCTACTTTCTGTTTAAGTTTGGGAATGAAATAATGGTCCTCAATGCTTTTCTCTGTATATTTGATTCCAGTATGTCCTTTTTCATGCGCACTTCTAATAATTTCCGTCTGCATACTTCTTGGCACAACCACTAATTCCTTACCATCAACAAATTTATAAAGAACTCCGTTTCTATCAAAATAATCTTCATAACTTCAGATTTTTAATAATTCTTTTATTGTTTTTATTTCATTATCATTATCTTGTGCTGATTTTAATTTCGGTATAATAGTATTGCTTGAGATGCAAACTACGTTTACAGGGGATCTGCTTAGTGCGTCGACATAAACCATTCTTGTACCAGAACGATGTTCAATACTATAATTAAATTCTTGGAGCAGTAAAACCCAACGAGCAACATGAGCTGACGAATCTCTTTTTTGCACAGTCTTTTTGAATGCGGCATAGTCAGTGACAATTTTAAATGGAATGAATTCCTAATAGGTAAACGCGAAATCTTTTTAACGCTTCAATAATTGCAAGAGCTTCAAGTTCGTAACTGGAATACTTCTTTTGGCATCTGGTGTCTTTTTACTCATGAAATAGGTAGGATGGAAATTTTTATCATTTAGGGATTTCTGTAATAAAATAGCTCCATAAATATCCTTCTTCGCTGGCGTCACAATTCAGTTCAGTTTCGTAATTTGAGTTGTATATACTTAACACAGGCTTTTCATGTAAAATTAACTTTAATTGATTAAAAGAGTTTCTTTCCTCTTCACCAAATTTAAACTTCCGATCTTTCTTCAAAAGATCACTCAATAGTCTAGCAATAATGGAATATTTTGGGATAAATTTCCTGAAATATCCAGTCAATCCGAAAAAATTATGGACCTGTTTCAAATTACGTGGTTCAGGGAAATGAAGCACAGCTTTGGTTTCCAAAGTAGATGGAAAAATTTTCCATTCTTCGATGACAGGGCCTAAAAGTTCAATGCGCTTCTTCAAAAAATTGGATTTTCTAAAATTTATTTCTAGTCCATATTCACTCGCAAGATTTAGGACCTTTTCAAGCCGTTCGACTCCTTCTTCAGTTGAGGAAGACAAAGTAATTATATCGTCCATATAAGGTAAGACAACACCATCATTAATCAATGGTCGGAAAATAGTATTAATAAATCTTTGAAACACTGCTGGAGAATTACATAGTCCAAAATGAACCTTAAGAAATTGGTACTGACCTTCATGAGTTACAAATGAAGTGTATTTTCTACTATGCTTCTTTACCTCTACATGGAAAAATCCGTTTTTGAGATCAATTGTACTAAACACACCCGATTCCTGCAATCTATCCAATATATCTTCAATCAATGGGAGGGGAAATCTATCTTTTACAATTACTTTATTTAAACTCCGATAATCAATGCACAAACGAGGTATTACATCTTTTTTCTTTACGATTACTACTGGGCTACAATATTCTGAAGAACTGGGTTCTATTATACCTTGTTCTAACCATTCGTCTATTTGAGTTTCAACAATCTATTTCTCTGAAAATGGTAATCTACGGGGTTGATGAAATATGGGCGCATTACTTTTTAACAAAGTATCTAATTGAACATTTGTTGATTTTGTTTTACGTGGTACATAACTCGAAACTAATTGTTGCACTTTATATTTAAAATATTTTGGAATATTAGGTTCAATGTTCAGTTCAACTTCATTAAAAGTTAAATCAATAGGTAGAATTGATAAAGTATTAACTTCTTTTACACATTGATATTTATTTTTAATCTTAATTCCGTTTTCATTAATTAAAATTTCACCCTGCATTAGTACATTCATTCCTATGAAATCATCTATTTTAATTTTTCCCTTAAAATAGCCTAACCGCTTTACTATGCATTTACCAAAACCACTTAGAGAAGAATTTAACGGAAATAACTCAACAACATTTAATTTATCAAAAAAAGATTTACGAATCAAAGTTACTTGGCTTCCAGTATCTATTAATGCATTAACATTCAAGTTATTAATCATTACATCATTCAGTATTGGTTTAACATTAACATTCATTGTGGCTACTTCAGGTTTAGAATCAATTTCTGGGCACAATGAAGCTTTGTGACCAAAATTATTACATCGAAAACATTTAATACCCTTCTCTTTATGTTCACAAAATTTAGAAATATGATTTTTTCACCACAATTAAAACAAATTTTATTTTTACGATCATCAAAATCACTGTATTTCATCTTTCCAAAACCATCATAGTACCTTATTTTATTTACACTTTCATTCTTAGAATTAACTCTACTACTATATTCATACTTTGATTTCGTTTTATCAAAATTATTATATTTATCATGAGAATTATATTTTGTTTTCGTTTTATCGAAAGCATTTTTACTTTTAACACAGAATCACTTTTTATTACTTCATAAACTTTGAGTTTCTCTTTAAATTCACTTAAATTCTTACATCCATACAAAATAATTTTGTTTTCTTCTCAATCATTTATTCCATGAATAACATAATGCATTAAGGCAGATTCTTCAATTTTACCGCAATTGCACGCCTTCATTTTTAAAAAATACTCCTGAACAGATTCAGAATAAAGCATTTTTCTTTTACGCAAAAGATCGTGCAACTTAGCTGAGTTTATTTCAAACGCAAATTCCTTAATCAAGGCTTGTCTCAATTTTAGCCAAAAATTTATATGCGGTTCTCTTCGAACGAATAATAGAGCATTTCCTCCCAACGATTTTATAGCCATAACAAATTTTTGTAAATCTGATAAATAAATTAATTTCGACATATCCTCAAAACTTCTTCTTCTTCATTCAACGCCCGCCCGTGGCCGATGGGCCATTTGGCGCCGTGCTTCCCAGTAGAGTCCAGCCCGCCCATGCAAGTCGTCGTCGGCCTGTTCCAGAGCATTACAGTAAGCCAGGTGTTCGGCTGTACCCTCGCCTGTAGAACACAGGGGGCAGAGGGGAGTATCGGCAAGGCCGATCCTGTGGAGATGCTTCTGAAGGTAGTCGTGACCCGTTGCCATCCTGAAGGTGGCAACCGCCACTCCACGCGGCAGGCTGTTGGGGATGGTATTGCATCTGACAACCGTCTCCCATCTTTTGCCAACAGCAGCTGCCTCCCAGGCTGTCCTAATTGATTTTTTAATACGTAGATTAATAGTACTACGTGCAGCAGAAAAGCTTATAGGCCTGTCTTCTTGGGTCAAGTCACATCCAGATTTGGCAAGCCTATCTGCACGCTCATTGCCATCAATATCACAATGCCCTGGCACCCATTGCAAACAGATTTCAGTTCTTTCTTGCAGTTGTGAAAGGATTTCCCGGCAGGCCATAACAAGGGCATCATGTGGGAACAATGAAGTTATGGCCTGAAGAGCTGCTGTTGAGTCAGAAAGGAAAACCACCTTTTTAAGGCCCGGCAGTTGCATTAATCGTCTGGCAGCCTCACAAATAGCAGCTACCTCCCCGTCAAAGTTTGTCATATGTTTGCCGACCGGAAAAGAACCCTCAGCAAGAGATGAATAAAAGCCAGCACCACAATTCTCGCCCATTGCCGAGCCGTCTGTGTATACATGGTACCATTCTGCCATTGGATATATAGATACAAGCATATCCAGTGTGGCGGCTTTTAAGATCTGTGGTAAGACATCCTCTTTGCGATCCTTTATGCCAGGGAGGTTTAAGCAAACAGGGATGTTGGGTATATCCTTCACAAGCGTTGGCCGGGGAAAATGGAGTCGCTCACCGGAGTAAACCTTATACTTTCTCTGAAGCAATAATGATTTTTCCAGAGGGGTAAGCTGTGTCACTAAACGCAATTTAGCAGTTTTGTAAGTCTCCCAAAAACCATCACCGACACGGCGAGATCTCTCAAAGAATCTCAGAAGGACTTTGTCACGACGAGCTTCAAGGGGCTCAATTTGCGTTTGGCTCTCAAGAGCAGTGATGGGAGTGGAAACAGCAGCACCGCAGACAATTCGAAGGGCATTATTTTGGACGACGTTAAGTTTCTGTCTAGTAGTTTCGCTAGCTGTAGACAGCGCTTCACAGCTATATTCAAGAACAGGGCGAATGTATGATTTATAAGTAGTGGCAAGGACGTCTTGATTGGCCCCCAAGTGGTGCCCGTAAGACGTCTCAGGATTTGAAGTCTATCAGTAGCTTTCTTTTGAATATTATCGATATGTGGAGCCCAGCTAAGCCTTTTATCCATGGTCACACCAAGATAGTTGGTAGCTTGTGTAATTTTTAGAGGAAGTGTGTCGTACACAAGATTCACAGAATGTTGTTTTGTAGACAAAGTAAAAAGTTGTGCGGTTGTTTTTTCTTCATTTACAACCATATCATTCTCCAGACACCATGCATTAAGGTGCTTTAACGCATTATTAAGACAATCTTCTGTAGATTGGATGTCGCTGCTCGTTGACCACATAACGAGATCATCAGCATAACACAAAACCTCCATTCCAGGCAATTTCAGTTTACTAATTAGGTCATTGATCATGATGTTAAATAGGACACAGCTTAGAACTGCTCCCTGGGGAGGCCTCTCTTTTGCTGACGAAAGCCTGAGGAGGTGTCATGATATCGAACTCTAATGAACCTCTGAGACAAGAAACTCGTAAGCCATTTCAGCATGTTGCCATGGATGTTAAGATTCACCAACTTGTTTAGCAATATCTTCCGACTCACAGTATCATAGGCTCCCTTAAAATCGATAAAGCAGGCAAGCGTAGACATCTTTCGGTGAAAACCATCTTTTACGAACTGGGTTAGTTTCATAATCTGATCTGTGGTAGACATGTGCTTACGAAAGCCAGCTTGCTCATGTCTAATCACTTGGTATCGGTCCAAAAACACCTGAAGACGATTGTTGACCATACGTTCCATAACTTTACATAAGACACATGTCAGGCTTATAGGTCTGTAGCTCTCAGTTAAACAAGGATCTTTACCCTTCTTCAAAATAGGAATTACCTCCGCCTTCCTCCACACGGCAGGGGTACCTTGATGCCATGTTTGATTAATAGCCTCGAGAAGCACGAACAGAGCTCTGCCCCCGAGGTGGATGATGAACTCTGAGAAAATATTATCAGGGCCGCAGGCCTTCTTTGTCTTTAAAGATGCGATAGCCAGTCTCAGCTCAGCTTCACTGAAATCGTCATCCAAGACAGCACTGTCAAATTCGGGCAGGACCGCACTAGGGACAGTGTTTCCTCTACGGTGAGGGAAAGTAGAGGAGCAGGATGAGAATCTCCTACAAAAAAGGTCGGCAATTTCTGTTTTGCAGGTAACAAAGTTATTACCATTGGAAATTGGGGTCACTTTACTTGGCTGTTTGGCGTTATTAAGTCTAGATATAAAACGATGGGCCTTGGCGCCATCCCTGCGATAGTCAAGGTTTGCTACAAAATCTCTAAAAGCACGCCGTTTGCTCTGGATGATCTCTTTCTTAAGTGCAGCCTGTGCTCTTCTCAAGTTTATGCAATCAGCGAGTTTTCCTGTTCGTTCTGCAGTTTCTCTGGCCCTGTTCCTAGTCTCCTTCAGATTTGTGAGTTTTTCCGTCCAGAAAGGGGAGAACTTCTTCACTTGACCTCTCGGTATGCATTTAGAAGCCGCAGAGAGAAGCACCTCAGCAATATTTCTGAAAGTGATGTCTGGGTTAGAGGAAATAAGATTCCCAGTTAAATTAGCATCAGTCTCGGCAGCATACTCGCGCCATTTGGCCTTCCTAAAATTCCAACGGCTGAGAACTCTTTGCTGGAAGACTTTGACTTTAGGTGTGATTTTTGCTGCAATAATACGATGACCACAGCCAGAGGGGTCGTCAAGAAGATGATGTTCACATCTATCCACTAGGCTGGTATGAGGAAGCAGTAAGTCAGGTCTACTAGAATGTCCATCAAATGACAAGAAAGTTGGTCCCGTATCAATAGGGTCTAAAGAGCAGTTGTCAATTAGAGTCTCAAGTGTACAACCCACACTTGTGGTTCTCTCGTAACCCCACCGAGTCGAAGGAGCGTTGAAATCACCGATTACTATAGTAGAATTCGTTATTGCCTGTTCCAACAATGTAAAGTCAAAAATGTTTGTGGGAGGGTTATAGGCGGCCACGATTCGAAAATGTGTTCCTGTCCAGCCAAATGTCTATTTGGACTGCCTCCAGCTTATCACTTGCGTTCATAGTATGTAAAATTTTAGTTTTGGAGGCACAGTCATTACCAATTCCAATAACCATTCCAGAGGCTACCTGTCGTCCACGAGGGACAGTATGCATGGTGTATCCGTTCAACTGATAAAAAAGGATATTGTCAGTCGCAGCACCAGCTTCAGCGACAACAAAGACGTCAGCACTCTGATCATGAATACAATTTTTCAATTCGTTATACTTCGATGGACTCAGTCCACCAGCGTTCCAGAATAAAAATTTAAAAACACGAGCTTTCCGCCGGGGGACGGCGACGTTCTGGCCCTGAGAAGGGCCGTTTGAAGGCTGTCGTTGCAGACTTGCTCTTGCGAACTTTCGACTCCACTTTGGCATGGTTGGAGGCGCAGAGCTGTAGATCATTTAGCGTTATCCAGGGTGCACCACGAGGAGGCGAACTACTTTGCACCCCGCATATCCTCAAAACGATCAATCCAATTAATTAAATTTTCATGGGATTCTGCATTAAATTTAGTAATAGTGCTCTCGTTATCTTCATAGTTAATATTAACACTTGGAATAACATGATGTGCATAAAAGTCATTTTCACAAACATTATCATTTTCTTTAAAATAGTCAGTTGCACTCTTCTTTTTATTTATATTGCATTGCATTGAAAAATCATTTCTACTTCTTTCTTTCTCCACTTCACTTTCTGAGTCAGCAGATTCCGAATCCTCTTTAGTGTTTTGAGCTAAGAGTTCAAGATCACATAACTGAGATAAAATTCTTTCTGCGAGTTTTGCTTGAGATCCTTGAAAAGAAACACTTAAAATATCAAATGTAGTTATAAGCTCGCCAAACGAAAACGCATTGTTTATATTTTTTAATTTGTCTTGATACTCATTAGTTTCAAAATCAAAACCATCAAAATTTCTAATTCTTTTACGATTTAATCTATCTCCATCATAATCAAAAATCAATCTGTGCAAAATTTTGATTTTATCTGCTTTAAAATTTTTCAATGCAACGATCTTATTTCATTTATATCGCTTAATATCATCTTGTACTATGGAAAATGTTCACGTACCTCTTAAAGATGTTCGATGAGGATCCTCGTCTTTCTCTGGTTCCAAACCGATAATTAAACGTCTTTTTCTAATGTAAATGCTTTCAACTATCTGATGCGACAATCATTTAAATCAATCCCACTTATATATATACATACATAGATAGATATAGATATCATGTTGGAAAATAAAGTTTAAGTACAGAATTCAATATTCATCTTTTGTTTTGAGAATAGATGACTTATAGATTTCAATGTAATTTACGGATTTCATGTTTCAGTGTATTATTGAGGTATTTGAACCTTGGAAAATACAAAGCAATCTATGGCTATAATTGGAGGGACAAGGAGTGTCCTTCAAGAAATTTATGTAATTGAAATGACGAATGCTAAACGCCAATTAAGACAAGCTTGTCTATTAACTAGAATCACGGATGTTTTCTGACTTCTCAAAGGCAATAATGTGAATTTTTTGTTTTCAAAAGTAAGTTTTCAACAGATGGTTTTATCGTACTTTTATAATGATGTTCTTTCGTGAGCTTCAAGCACTGTAAGGACTAAAAATTCTTATTTTCAACTTATTTTGAAATTAAATTCAACTGTTGTTTACTGATTGTCCCCTCTTAAATAAGACACTAGACGCGTTTCAGTACATTAAGAAAAAAACATTTGGGTATGAAATTATCTGATACTCAATCCAAACAGATCACATTATTGATGCATTAAGATAATGATATAAGCTAGAGTAGCATAAAAAATGCAAGAACCTGCTTATCGTTCTATATTGCAGTTTATTGGCTCGAATATATCCGAACAAGATACCAAGAGTTTATGTTGTACCTTGAACTACAGTTATTCATATATTTCTTTTCAGACATGATTATGCTAAACCTTATTTAATTTATCTTACGAAGAAAATGCTTGAAATTGGACCAATGAAGCATTTGAAAGGCACAGCATCCATATATTTTATTTAAATCCTAACAAGCATGTATAATATTCACTCAGACAAATGTTGCTAAGAGAATATGATGTCATTTTACAATATGTGACATGATAAGGTTTCGTCAGTAATATAACAGTATTTTCCAATTTTTCATGGATACCTTAATCATATACGTGTAATACAAGGGTGTAACAGCTGTATGGAAGAACAATTTTCTATTTTAAATACCTTTCATAATTCCTAAGTAGTTCATTTTTTAATCATTTACATGCAACAAATTCATTGTCTTGAAGCATATTTTCAACCCTTTTATATTGTACAAAAAAATTAAGACTTCAATAGAGTTTACGACGTTTTTAATCCGTATTTTATTTTTACTTGCATAATCTCTCTTTCCCTGTGTAAGTTTTACAATATTTTTTCCACTTTTATGATTGTAATTTAAATGTTTTTGAGTATTACATTCATACGTTTAAATATGTGACATGTTAGGTTAAGTGTGAACAGTTTTAAGTAGAAGAAAAGTAAATCAAAGGATGATAAAAAAGTAATTTTTTTACTTCAAATGAACTCAAAACAAAAGTAAATAAAGGAAAAATTAAGTCTATTGTTGGGCTCATATTACTTCTGAATATCCAAGATATACCATCTGTAAATGATAAACCATGTGTTCTTTGGGCTATTAATCTGTTTCTAAGTACAACTGTAATTGCTGATTCATTTACTTGTGTCCAATTGCATGCTATCAATCACATTATGAAAATATCACTCATGTCTTGAGCCATTAGAAAAATCCAAATTTCGGCTGAGTCTCTTGTCTCTTATTTCAATTTGAATAATTCTTAAAATGCTAAGCACAATTCCCTTAATAATCATTTTCCAAAATCTCTTAAGCAGTCTGCAAATAACTGTTCCCAATCCAGTAAAGATTGAAATTTTACTTGTAATGTTTGCTCATTGCCAATTTATTAAATGTTAAATATAAATGACGTGAAATTTTCTAATTAAAAATCATCTATCTATTTAAGACATAAATATAAATATATTTCAGATAAATAAAATACATTTTAAACTCTTTTAATCTAACATTTAAATTTTGTCACTAATATTACTGATTTTTTTAAAATTTATTTAATTATTTGAAAGCAAATTTATGAATGATTATTTTTAATGAATTCATTAAGCTCGAAAATGAAGGAAAGTATCTTAATAAATGTCCAGAATACTAAATATGGCTGTGATTTTTGTTCCATTTTAATATTTCTCTTAAATTTCTTATGTGACGCAGTGAATACATTAGATAGATATCCCATATAATCACATCTGTGCTGAATTTCTTCAAACACGCGCGAGGGGAAGTAAATCTGTCCCATAGAGCCCTATTTTAATGGTATTGCCACCTTTCAAAATTTATTGATCATAAACTGCTACGAGATGCAAGTTCTATCTGAGGCACCCGCAATAAATGAAGACAACATCAGCAAATGCAAGGAAATTTACGAGTTTCTTTTATGTTATTTTGAAGTTGGGATTACAACTTCAGTTAATCTGCTACAGCTAATAAATGTACGCATCTTGTTTGAAAACTAGAAGACACTATTTTTGAAATTTGACTTTTAAAACACAGGAAGAAGTATGAGCAAAGATTTCAATGAAAAAAAGATATGTATTTTGGAAAATATACTTAAAAATTGGATAATGAGAGAAAAGGCAAAAATAAAATATCAAAAGTAATTTACTTCTAACAGTAATTTTTAATATAACAATTTCTGGGAGAATTTTGCTGGGTAACATATTGATTTATTTAAAGAAAAATTACAATTTTTTTTATTCATTTAACTGTATAGTTTACTCTAAAGATAAAATCTGAAAATTTAATTTATCATTTATAAATATTCATTTACAAGTACATATTAACACACTGCTCTATTTCTTGCGAATAAAATAAAAAGCACCTGTTTTACTTTTCCAATTTTCATTGAAGATGATTAAACTTTTCAAAAATTACCATCTTATGATGCCTTTTTCTGATAATAATGCATCATTCCATCCTTGCTTCTTATGACCAAAATAAATGACATTGCTCAAGAAATATAGATGTTAAATGCATATGAATCAACTTTATGTGCATGGTCTGGTATCCTGATTTTTATTTATCCCAACATTTAACATTTTTATGCAAGTTTAATGATTTTTATATGACACTTTTCAGATTGCATCATTTTAATAATTTACAAATTTTGCGATACAAATGTTGACGTGAAATAAATAAATTCATTTTGATATAAATCTATAATGACTTTTCAATCAGAACACTTTGGAACAAGAAAGATTTGCATAATGTAATCATTCACTCACAAAAGGATTACGAGTTTGATAAGTTAATTTAATACATTAAATTTTATAAATAGAGAATCACATATAATGTCTGGTAACTGAGTACATTTTGTAAAATTTGGAAAAAGAAGGAATTATATTCGACACATGTGCGTTATAAAGATAATTCAAAATCAATCAGAATATGATCCTCTTTTTGATATTATGTTGTAGATAGCCTAAGAATCAAAGAATATTATAAGGCATTTAAACATCTGTGGCTTTTAGCACTTGAAGGGAAACTTTTCATAGACAGGGGACTAAATTCATGTCTCAAATGAAGAAGCCCGGAAAAGTTTCCAATCACTCGCATGGGAAGAAGTGCATGCAGACAACAGGAAACTGTTATCTGCATGCACTTCTAGCTGTTTCTTCTATTCATATACTTCTGGTTGGGATTTCTGTTGAATGAAAGGAGATGGATGTTGTCTTTATAACATTCATCTTCTTTCATTCAACAGAAATTGGGATTGAAAATTTGATCCTCCACTTCGAATGATTTGGTCCTATTTCTAGGCTACCGTGAGCCTAACTAGGTCATAAGTATATAAATACAAAGATTAAGAATAACATCCTCCACTTCGAATGATATGGTCCTACTTCTAGACTACCATGAGCCTGACTAGGTTATAGGTATATAAATACAAAGATTAAGAGTAACAGATTTGATATCCTCTACTTCGAATGATATGGTCCTACTTCTAGGCTACTATGAGCCTTACTAAGTCATAGGTGTATAAACACAAAAAAAATAATAACAGATTTGACATCCTTCACTTCGAATGATATGGTCCTACTTCTAGGCTACCATGAGCCTTATTAGGTCATAGGTATATAAATACAAAGATAAAGAGTAACAGATTTGATATGACATCAATTTATAGAAATTCAAAGAGAAAATCTATTTTAATGCATCTAGAAAATCCTAACTAGAAATGTTATGTAAGATGTCTTAAAGCACAGGACTTTGAATTAAAAAAAATCATTTTTTAGCTTTTATAAAAAAATGTTACTTCATAGCAATCACATTTTCAGTAAATTTAAGAAAAAATTTACCTAAAGATGGACATAAAAATGTTACAAGCAGCATTAAAAAATTATTCAATGTTGAGGAAATATTTTCCTCTTAAAATAAAGTCAAAGGGCATAAATGTTATGTTTACTTCAGTTATAATAGCAGATAGTGAAAGTTCGCAGACCTGACAGAGTTAAACCTTTAAAAAAGTGTTCTGAGTTTAATTTGCAGTACGTGATTCGATTATTGCTGATAAAAAGTAATTCTGCATTTGAAATTTGAAATTGAATCAAGCAAACTCCATTATACTTTGCATATATAGGATGGTTATTCAGTATGTAATATCAGTTTCCAAATTCAATAATTATCCCAAAACTTGAAGTATGAAATCTGGTTTCACTACAATATGGTTTAAAACCAGTTGTTATTTCTTATTGTTTCAAAACCAGTTTCATTGGAACTAAGTTCAATTTAGAAGGAATGCAAACACAGCTACTGAGAACTGTTTTTAATGTCTATGGACAATATCTTTAAAGATTCACTTTAAGCTATTTAATACAGCATTCAGATAAACGCCTAAATAGATTTAGTGATTATTTAGAAAAATGATTGACATATATTCCCTTTATCCCCTAATATATTTTCTATACAAAGTTATTTAGTTTTTACGATCCATTTACATAATTATAAAAAATGATTAATTTATCTCACAATTTAAATATCAATGAATACAAATTTCATTAAAGACCACATCTCCGAAATGGTAATAAGTTAAAACGTCCTTGTATTATTTACTATTAAAATAAAGACAAACATGTTAACAATCCGAGCTAATTTTACAGTTCAAAATAAACAAATAAGTTATTATGACTATAATATTATACTTTAACTATTAAACAGGTGAGAAACTTCCCATAAT
The DNA here is from genome assembly GCA_037975125.1 of Latrodectus hesperus. Lineage (NCBI taxonomy): Eukaryota > Metazoa > Arthropoda > Arachnida > Araneae > Theridiidae > Latrodectus > Latrodectus hesperus. Next base: position 61,680,172 of record CM075862.1, read on the forward strand.
TTTTTTCTTTGAAATAGCTAAAATAAAAATTTTCATTTTAACTATTAGATGTTAATAGGGAAATTTAAATTTACAGAATATATGTGTGACATTTGATAATTTCATTTTTATTAATCAATTTTCATTACTGTTAGTTAAAACTATGTATTATTGTTAAATAATTTAGACTTTAAGACGAATTCGTGGATGCTCAGTTCATCAACTCAAGATATCAATTCCCAGTGAAGTGGTTTTGAATGTAATTTGAATAAAGTGTTTTTGTGGAAGATAATTAAAAATTTAAACATTGCTGTTTAAAGTTATGAATTATCTTCTATCAAAAAGATAAAATTTAATTTTTCCGACGAATTAGCAAATTTATTTTTTTCTTTACTAACCAATTTATTTATTTAGTACAGAGACAAAAAATCCCACCCATTTAATTTTTTATAAATTAATAACAAAAATACTTTCAAAACAGTTTTTCAATTAGTATGATTTAAATTAAAACTATACTTTTTCGATTTAATTATCGTAATTTCATGGTGAATAATGGATATTTTTAATATTAAGATGCACTTTTGTATGCAATTTAGCTAAATATGAAAATATCAAAGAATTAGTATTTTTCAAATTAATTTTTAAATGAAAGTGAAATATTTTATTCGTTGCCCTCTGTAAATAAGAGAAATAAAACTAAGTATAAGAGCTGGAAAAAAACAGCAAAAAGTAGAAGTCAGTATTTTTATTTAGTACTTAAGCCCCACTCTATCATTTTTAGATTATAAAAAGATCAACGCTGAATTACTTTTTAGCTTAGCACGTCTTTTTATTTTCAAATCTTCGGAAATATATATCATTATTAAGGTTTCGTTTTTTATTAGTAATTGATTTATTCATTTTAAGATAATTTTTCTAACTATCCACGTCATAATACATGCACATGCAAGCCATTCTAGAATTATAAATCTAACTAAACAAGTGAATAAAGAATGAATGAACACATGCATCCACAATTTCAAATACACTGTATATATATATATATAAGTTTTCTTATATGCATGAAATACTATGTCTGGAATTTTCGGTGTACTTCACTGGAAGAGTGGAAAGTAAAAGAGAAATCTTGGAAAACATATTGAAAATTTTATCAAGGTGCTATTGAAATATTGTAGTAAATAATATATCAAAGCATTAAATACAAATATAAAAGTATTAAATATAAATATATAAGGATAATATCAAAGCTTGCATATCAAAATTTCTATTTACTTAAAATGTAGGTAAACATAGCAAAAGAAGTTTTGCAAAATAGAACAGTAGACGAAAATAAACTAAAAGAAAATTGAGTGAAAGAGAGTGAAGAGCCGATGGTAATGTTTAAAATGGAAACAACTACAGCCAAAAAGAGCCTAGAGTCATTCGACATCTGATTTATGTATAAATTTAGAACAGTAGACGAAAATAAACTAAAAGAAAATTGAGTGAAAGAGAGTGAAGAGCCGATGGTAATGTTTAAAATGGAAACAACTATAGCCAAAAAGAGCCTAGAGTTCATTCAACATCTGCATTTTATAGTTTAAATAATCATTGTGACTAAGATCACTTTCACAAGCAGAATTCCGGAACCACAGTAATTCTGCGTGAAGCCGTTTGTCACCAATGTTAATGTCAAATTTGAACAACAGCGGTCCATAACTACAAAATTTTGTGGATTGTAAAGTAGAAGCCAGCTAGACGAATCATCCTTCATATATTTCTATAACAAGAGGATTGTATTTTTGAGTACACCTGCATAAAATGAATGACCATGATTGTCTCCTTCCAAATGTCAAACATAACTGTAGATTTGTCATTGTATGGAGCAAGAGTCTCTGAGAAATATAGCTGACAAGATTAACCTTATCATGCAAACTTTATTTTCTGTTGAATAATACTAGGTAACCACTATTTTCTATTTTATTGTTCAATCCAGAATCATTAGAACTTTTTCATTGGCCCTTTACTCCTAACTTTCATAATATCACTATTCCTAATCGTACAATATTCCTCTAAGAAATTTTCAGCTCTTATATGACTCGATTCCAAAAGAAAATTAAACAGTATTACATGCAAAAGCGGTCTTATGCCATATCAAAATAGGATTTCTTATAAATATAGGATGTTTAAAATATTTTTATTACTACCTGTGTATATTATTCTTATAACAGTAAATTTTTTATGAATAACATTTAATTTCATTCGAATTGCTTTTATGTTTCTGAATCGAAAAATATTGTAAGTTATGTAAGTTTTTATTTATTGATTTTGATCAGTTAGTAATCGAATAACTAATTTTAAGTTTAAAAATGCATTTTCGTAAAAAGTATGAGATCTTATTTTTTATATGGTTTCGATTTCTCTACGATGATACTCATCAAAACATTCGAGGATCATTATAAAATATTAAAATATTTACCCTTACACTAACTAATTCAACTAATGATATTTTACAATAAAGTTTTCTCTTCATTAAATACGTAATCTGGAAATAGCCTTAGTTTCTCTATGGTATAATTAACATTTACGTATATCCGCTTGAGACATGTTAAACATTTCAACTATACTTTCCTCATATTATAAGAAACAAAAGAATGAAATACTTTTGTTGAATACATTATAATACATGTGAAAAAGTTGCATTTTTCTATACTGTATATATAATTATAAATGTTCAAAAAAATCGGCTTAGAATAAACCACAAAAAAATATTTGTCACTTATTAGTCTACTAATTCTCTCAAGGTTATAGCTATTATATTTTAAGATTAATCAATAAATAAAATTTTTAAGTTTCATTGCATTTTTCTATTAACTTGAGCTCGTCTCATCAATGAAAATAGAAACTGTTTATTTTTGCCGTGAAGAAGATTTGTAAATTTTACCTGTCATATTCTGTCAGTTAAATGTCACTACATTTTCCAAAATTAGCACTAATTTTTTCACTTCTAAATGATTCTTTTATTCACTCAAAAACATCATATGAAGTCATTTCTTCAAAAAAAAAAAAAAAAAAAAACATTGTTTTTAACTATAGTTTTTAACTATAGCCATTGTTTTTAACTATAGTCTTAACATACTTAAAACATTATGGTATGTATTTCAATTAATATTTATTATAGGATTATTGGCAACGTGTAACATATAACATATCTAAAAGCTGTTATAATAATTTGGAAAATTCAGTATCTCACCTTCAGTGAAATATTTTAGGGAAAATCTGATCGCATTTTAGGGAAAGTCTGATCGTATTTTCACATCCCAAGGGAGGAAACTCCCTAATATCCTCTCAAACAGATGCGCAAGAGCCGAAAGCTAAGCCGCAACCCCGCTATGCAGCAGTGCCTGAAGCTGATAGTCCTCTTAGAAATGAATCTTTCATCTCCGAACGGTCTTAAAACTAGATCACAGCCCAATATTGGACGTTGAACTAGATCAAAATGAGCTTCAATTAGTCATATTTACTGCAATATTTACTGTCATGTCCAAATAAAAACTCATCATCACTTTAATCAGATAGAAATCTAAAATTTCTGTAAGATTCCTTTATAAATTTTACGAATATCATCTACTGCCAGTTAGTCTATCTGATAAAAAGAGTTTATAGCAATATTTTAACCCCTTTCGAACCATCACTTTAGTTTGTACCATTCACAGCCTTGCAGCTTTTTGCTTATTTGTAAAAAATGATTTGCTTATCCATTGTTAAAATGTTACATGTTAATTGCCACTTTATAACAGGACAAATTTAAAAATAAATATGTTTATTATATATTTTATTTAGCGCTGACCGATGGCTGAGTGGTTAGCGCTCCTGACTCTTGAGCTCTTGGTCCTGGATTCGAATCCCGGTTCGGGTATGGATGTTACTTTCTTTCTATGTTCTCTCTGTGTTTCTCTGTTCTTTATTCTGTGATGATGTATGAATGTTGCCCACCCTATAAACGGGTTTGTGTTGGTATGGCGCGGGCCGCTACTCGCCTCCGTGACTTGGTTCACAGGTGTCCGCTCGGTAACGACAAATGAGTAGCAGTTTCTGGCCTTGTTGTGGCATAGGGATCGTCACCCAAGTGCTAGCCGTTGGAAAAATATATGTTATTTAGCATTAAAATGGTAGTAATTATCGTTAGAGATAATTTAAACCCTTTGACACATGACAACCCACGTGTGCCAAGGCCTACAAGTGCCCAACTCTGTTTCCTTGACCGAGAGGACCTGGGGTGCAAACCATATGTCCCGGTTAGTTGGTCAGCCTAACGCGACACCTCCAATTTTTAGTTCCCATACATGTTTGATATTAGTTTATCGACCCACTGAAAGGATGAAAGGCTGAGTCGAACATACCTAGCCCGTGGATCGAACCTCGAACATGTGCCTTGGCAGCGTGAAACGCTACCACAAAGCCAACGGGATTCCATTAGGGATAATTTAGAGGGCAAAATATAAGAAATTTTCTTTAAAATAAATAAAATTTTTAAATTTTTTATTACAAATATTCTAATTTAGTTAGGTTTAGCTGACTTTATCTTCCACGTTCATTGTTTTTAATTCAATTATATATGATATTATTATTATTTAATTTGAATAATTTCTGTTTAATAATTCGAACAATTCGTTGACTCAGTTTTCATTTTTACTGAAATTGAATTAAATTTTCTTTGTCATTCGCTAAATTCTTTTCTTTTCTAAACCACTGAAAATATAAAACTTAGAAAATCATTCAAAAATTTGTGTACTGCAAAATATTTTGCTAATAACATTATAAAAAATTCTTTGAACGAGTGAGTTATAAATTTCATGACATTTGCAAGGAATTGAATTTCCTATTTACTGAAAAATAAATTTAAATAAAATAAATTTAATAATAGTTATGTTTACATAATAAAATTTATTTCTTTAGAATAAAATTTTCAAATTAATATTAAAATTCCAATAAAAAGAAAAAATTAACATAATAATATAATATACCGTTTACATAAAATAAAATTCATCTCTTTAAAATAAAATTTTCTAATTAATATTAAATTCTAATGAAGAGAAATATTAATACTAATGTCGTATATATCATTTTTACAATTGATGAATAAAATCGTGGATATTTTAGTTTTTTTAGAACCTAGAAATTTCTGAATCCATAAATTTTTATGGATTCAGAAATTTTAAAATTTGATTTGCACAAAATTCTTATAATCTTAAGGAAAAGATTGAACTGTCAGTTTTCATGATATATAAATTAATTTTTCAATATTGCAATTTCATATACAGATAAAAAATATAGGTACGGGGGACCTAGCTGGTGTATGCAGATAAAATTTTACTAAACGCTTTATAGGTCCCATAGAACAGTATAAAAATTAAAATTCTTATTCAGTGTTTATTTGACATTTTCCAATCGAAAATCAAAACTGAAGATAATTTATTTAATGAAAAAGTTGACAATGGAAATATATGTCGAAGGCTAATATTTGCATTAGAATAAACAGATGCGTATGTCGACAGTATATTTGAAAATCATGCATATACATAAATATGCGCTTGTGTATATATATATATATACGAGAGTTACTCTGAAATTTTTGAGATACGCGCAGACGAGAATTTACAAAATAAAAATAACGGTTTAATTTTAAAGTACAAAGCATTTTAACACAGAAGACAATTTTTTACTGACTTACTTCAACTTGCTTAGCGTGGAATAAATTTTAAACAGAAGAGAAAATGGAGTTGACGCGAGTACATTTTCGCGCTATGATTTTCTACGATTTCAAAGCAGGATTAAATCAAGAAGAATGCGTTCAACGGTTGCAATTAGCATTTGGTGATGAATCTCCAGCTCGTGCTACTGTATTCAGATGGTTTAGAGAATTTAGAAGAGGTCGCAATTTTCTTCAGGATGAAGAACACACAGGAAGGCCGCCGTCGGCAGTAATCCCGGATAATGTGTCTGCCATGCGAAAAATTTTAATGGATGATAATCGCTGTACCTATCAAATGATACAGAAGGAACTTAACATTGCATCCGCAGCCATACACAAAATCATTCATAAAGAATTACATATGAAAAAAGTAGTTTGCCGTTGGGTTCCCCATAATCTAACTGATCATCAAAAAGAGGAGCGTGTCAGAATCAGTAAAGAAACTCTTAATATGCTGAATGATGCTGGCCACCGCATCATTTCTAACATTGTAACAGGTGATGAAACGTACATGCCGTTTTTTGACATTCTAACACGTCAAGAAAGCAAAGTATGGGTCTTTGAAGATGATCCCATTCCGACAATGGTGAAAAAACAACGTGCACTGAAAAAAGTGATGTATGCCGTTTTCTTCAGAAGTACGGGATTGGTCAAAGCCATCAAATTGGAAGGACAGAAGACAGTAACAGCAAACTGGTATACCACTAAATGTCTTCCAGAAATTCTACAAGAACTGAATGTTAGGGGACTAATGCTTCACCATGACAATACATCTTCACATACAGCTGGATTAACAGTTGAGTTTCTTAAACAAAAAGAAATTAAAGTGATCAACATCCGCCGTATTCACCTGATCTAGCTATGTGCGACTTTTGGTTATTCTTTAATCTAAAAAAGAATTTACTTGGACGTCGTTTTCATCCAGAAGAAGATATTGATGTGGCTATAAATGCATTTTTTTCGTCTATTCGAAGAAATGAATGGCTTGAGGCATTTAATCTGTGGAAAATTCGTCTACAAAAGTGCATTGATGCTGGAGGAGACTACTTTGAACACACCTAAAATTTTGTAAATATAACTTTAAAAACCTAGTTGTATCTGAAAAATTTCAGAGTGACCCTCGTATATATATATATATATATATATGTGTGTGTGTGTGTGTGTGTGTGTGTGTGTGTGTGTGTGTGTGTGTGTGTGTATGTAAATGTGTGAGAGAGTGAAAGTAAGTGCAATTGTGCATGTATGCGTAAAAATAATTAGATATATTGTTATTTAAAAGTTGGAAAGTTAAATATTTTAAAATCTACTCAGAATAATTTGGAAAATGTACTAAATTAAAAGAATTACTAAACGTCAGTGATTACGATAAATAATTTAATAATGTGAAAAAGCCTTAAAATGTAAAGTTAATTAACCACATGAAATATGTGTTTTGATCATTTACTCAGTATAATACCAATAACAAGCTAGTTACTAGTATTTACTAGGAGGATCCGTAAATAATAAAATACTTTGTTATGTGTAATACTCTCTTTTGTCTGAGAAATACTTAACTTATAAAGATTATATGATAAAAAATAATAATCACGTAAAATATTTACGGAATAACAATGAGCAACGTAGTTAGAATATTTTGTATTGAGAAATTAGTTGATAAAATGTCTTAAAATAATTTGTGAATAAAAAATTAAAATATCATATTTATATGTATAGAAGTGAACAATTTTAGATTCCTATGGAAAATGTGAAATTTTATGCTAAGAAATTCACAAATTATTCTATTCAGTATCTTTATTGCGAATAACTTTCCAATCTAACTTGTTCATATGAAAACGAAATCATAATCAACAAGGTTATCCATTTCCTATCGCCAAAGCTTAAATGTTAAATATAGTTGAACATTAACCTTAAATTGCGGTAAGAGCAACAGAGTTCAGCATACTAAAAGAATTATTGATGCATTACTTCATAAAGATAGCTGGGAGAAATGTGAGCGCTAACATTTACGCTTAAATGAATTGAATATCAGACTTCCTCTATAACTCGTTTCTATTTATTGAATATATTTATCTTGTAAAGATCGCAAACTGACTGTTACGCTTCCCAGATAATCACTGACCGAAATTAAATACGTAGCAACCAATTCATTTTCAAAATTTTGTGAAACATTCTTTGATGTTAAATATGTTACTGTTTGTAAATGTTAATTGTTAGAATTTATATTTCTAAAAATCTCATAATATGCATACTTACCTATAAATATGTCTAGCTTAAAACTTCTGGTAGCAATTTTGAAAGGGAATATGGCTCAAGGGCTGTGGTAACTTGGAACAGAGGAGAAAGCGTCGCTGTCTTACTCGGAAGGCAGTATGTTCGATACTGGATCATCGAGCTGAATGGACTTATCCAAGGTAAAAGTTCTTTTTAAAATCTAGTGTATCATTAAATGTGCTGTGTTATGTAGAAGAGAGAATAGGCATGCCTCGTGCTGGCAGAATTATTTAAGCATGATTCAAATTTCTAGAGAGTTGTCTATTTTTTAATGGTTTCGTTCGACAAAAAAGGTGGCCAGAAATGTATCACAATATCCTACCTAATCTAAATTATCTACGATGTTTTTGAAACATTTCTTTAAGGCATTTTAATATTAAAAACATGGCAATCATAATTATTACCGAAATTAAAATTTTTATAATGATTATTTTATTATCACTACGATTTTCCTTATTTTTATGTGTTAAAAATGTTTTCTTATATGAAACTCATACAAAAACTTTAACTTCAAAAAAAGCAATATTTTTATTCAAAGGAGAATTTTATTATCCATTTCATATACTTACAAATTGAGTATTTTTCAATGAGTAATATTTTTGAGAATATTTTTTTAATTATTTTTTTACATCTTTACAAATTACTATAAGAATAAAGTAATTTAATGGATAAAACTTTTGAAGAATAAAATGTAGCAAGCAGATACTGCAATGATTTGGAACTACTTCGAAAATTTACATGTAAATATATGCAAATAAAAATTTAAGCAATCTAATTATTTACCTTGAGCTGAAACAACACAATGAGTTGTTACAGAAAATCCAAATTCAAATGATAAAAAATAGACTTGGACAATTATAAGCAGTATTGGAAGAAATAAACGACGTTAATTAAGAATCGAAAATCCAAATTGAAACAATAACTTCACTCTTATACAGAAATTCGATCAGAAAGAATTTGCAACTAAAAACTTGGTATGATTTTGGTTAAAATCATGCATAAAATTAAGCTGTAATATGGTTGTACATTATATATTATGAAGGAATTTTGTCATGTGACGAAATTAATTCTCCTGAGGATGGAATCGACATACTTTAGAAAAACTCTTCATCATCATCTTATCTTCTCTATGTCTCATCTTAAGTATGACAGAGTTTCCCTTTATGCTGATGCGGCCATGGACGGGCAATGGATAACTCTACTTGATGGGAACAATAAAATCCCTGGCTCCTTACCACGAGCTGTTGGTGTCGCTTGTTTTCGGGTGACAACTGGACATGACTATCTACAAAGGCATCTGCATCGAATAGGTGTAATGGACTCTGCTCGTTGTCCATTGTGCAATCATGATGATATGGATGCTGCTCACCTCAAGAACTGCTTTGAAGTTTTAAAGTTTATGACTGACAACTCTTTTGAGGCTACTAAAGGACTTTATTCTTGTTTTTATACTTGTTCATCGTTTTATTGGGCTGCTCGTCGATTAATGGCAGAGATGCCGAGGACGGGCGTAGGATAAAAAAATGTTCTTTAGCCACTCTGTTGTAGATAATACTTGCAGTTATTTGAATTTTATGGTACAAGAAAAAATGGATGTTATAAAAGTTGATGCATCATAGTGAAATAATATGCTAAGATTTTATATATTGGCTCTTATTCTATTCTATTATTCCCTCAAATTATCATTTAACATGGTAAATTTAAGTTGTGAAGACTTATTTTCAGCTCAACCAACAACTGCCTTACAAAATCCGTATCGATTAACCAACAAATATTCAAATAATGTTATATTTGTTTAAACATTTAAGAGATACATAAGAGTTGTGTTGAGTTGTATATCAGTTGCTTCTCAAATTTGTTATTTCTTCAGCTAAACAACAATTGCCAATTCGAAATTCCAATCTCTACTTTTGCCTTTTATTTTTCTGTCTGAGTAATTATTTTTTGTTAAATATTCCTAATTTAATAGAATTTTCATGAATCAATTTATTCACTATTTAACAACTTCCTTCTTCTCCTCACTCTTAGTAATTTTCATTTGTCTAATAGCATAATAATATATTCTTTTCCCTACAATTGTTATTTTTGTAATTGTTATAAAATAAATTTCTTGAAAAATATAAATATCATGATATTGTAGGCTATATAGTCAAACTTCGGCTGCCAAGCTATTTTGGTAGTGACATCTATTGATGAAAAACGAAAACGCTAATAAGTACTTCTACTTTCACTACTAATCGAGGATTTTTCCTTTGTACGAAAAACAAATTGTTTTGTTCTAAAAAGTAGAGATAGAAATAGGAATAAAATGTTATAATATGAAAATTGAGATTCTTGCTTTCGTTATTTAAATTTTATATATAAAAGAAAATAAAAAACAGCAACATCCTGATGACTTGAATGCTTCAAGGAATGTTTCTTCAAAATTTTGTTCAAAAACAATAAATTGCAGTTATTTTAATGTATTGCAATATATTTTGTACTCACTTTGAGTTCTCTGTTATAACCATCTTTGCATTTTCCTCATGGATTTTCATTAATTCATGTTTTTTAAGTCTCTGTTTCACACTGGTGGATAATAACTTTGGAAATTTCATTGCGATTGCTCTTCGAAATTACCATGCTTTTGTATAAGCATATGTTGTAAATTTTTTATGAAGTAATTAATCACGAGTTTTCACACAGTTTGCCTCAGAATCAACAACTTCTTTTCTACATTTAACATCCCTATTCTCTTTTTTTTTAACAGGAAAATACATATTTAACTTTTCATTTTCAAAAAATGAATTTGGTTTATTCTTTTTTGTTCTTAGAACAAGACATTTCCTTCAGTCGACTAGTTTTCAAGTTTTGAATAAAAGGAATATAAATTTATCAAGTGGGAGGTTTTATTCATTTGATAACAAAAAAGAAACTGAAAATTCTTATCATCAATGAATTAGACACCGTTTAACTCATATTTTAACTTCAGAAGTTGTAAGATATTTATGTACTAATACAGTCTGTATTATTTTCCTTGTGAAATTTTCATAGATATAGGGTCTTATTTATGTATTGCAAGAGAAACAAATTCGCAAAACTCTCAATATCTACTCCTATGGATGTACATGTAGAAAAAAGATCAACATCCATTTTCTTTGTTTAAAAGTGGGAGACGGATATCGCTGTCCACATTGCATGTCAATTAATATCAAAATTTAACTATTAATAGAATTACAGAAGCAACGTGTTTATTTAAGTGAAAACAATGAGGAATTAAATGACACCAAATATAGGATAAATAAGAGAAATTTTTAAGATAACCATAAAAATAACCACAGAAGTAATTTATTTAAATTTTGGTACAGATGCCGCATGGATCAACAATAGGATCCAGGATGCTAAATTCTGAATTTTTTTGGCGATGAAGAAATGTTGCCAAGATGACGTATTGTGACGTGTGCGATGACGTAAATACTAGGTTGCCAAAATAGAATTTTCTGCTTAATTCTTATAGGTCTGCATATCTATGACACGATAAAAGCCAGATTGCCATATACGTATGAAAATCCGCCAAAAAATCACCAAACAAGAATTTGGCATCCTGGATTATACGGCATCTGTGCCTAAATTTCTTCTGTAATATGTAAAGAGAAAACATAACCACAGGAAAAAATTTAAATAAATATCTGAAAATTTAATACCCAAAAAAATAGAATATCAGATTGTTGTGTTTTTCATATTTGCGTGTGATGCAGAGGAAAAGTGCCTACTGCATTGAGATGCCTCTATATGATCACAAAAACTAATTAAAATCATTATTATTACAAATACTGTCCTAATATAGTCAGTATATGTTAAAGTAAAATAATATAGGGTTGTTTGGAAAGTTATTATACTGTTAATGAAATAAAGAAAAACCACAAATTTCTCAGGAGATTCAATATATTTAAGTAATTTTGTATATGTAGAATTACACATTGAATAATTAATTGCACAATATACTATGTAATTAGTTATAGCATGTATGAAAAAGCTTTTAAATCTGTTTTGTATATATTTGCATTCAACAATAGGACTTTCTAACACCGTAAATACAATTCAAATCTCAGTTAATTTAAAAACATTTTTATTTATCAAATAAAAATACTTATTTTATACTTTCATGCGATGAAATTCGTATGCAACCTTATATAAGATAAAATAAATATACTTAAATATAATTCTTTAATCCTCTTATGCTTTAAAGTAAAATATTTGCTATTTTTGGTGAATTTATAAGAAACTACATGTTTTCTTAGTAGATAAACATGCTTTCCTTGAAAGCTCTTTCAATTGCAAATCCAAGCAGAACAATGCATGTAGAATTTTCCAATTTGACGGTTATTCATATTAACGGTATTAAAATTAATTCAATATATTGGCATTATAAACACATCTAACAATGGTAATAATTATTTTTATGAAGACAATGCAGAATAAATATTTCTAAAAATGAAATTCATGGGAAAAATCGCTTTTGTGTGCGCTTTTATGCCTTTCCGTTTCATTAAATAGTTGGTACTAAATCTCAAATTTTCAAATTGTTATTGAATAAATTTTCACGAAAATAAAACTGGATAAAAATTTGTATTTATAACATATTCTAAATAAATCTCTTAAGATTATCTGCGAGAATAAATTCCGTCTCAATTATTTGTTGACCTAGGCATTACAGAGAAAAATTTATCTCTCCGATGTTACTAAAATAAGAATTTCCGAATGAAACAGCTTAACGCACAACAAAAGATTTAGTCATATTGTTTCCATTTATTGTTTGATTCAAGAACTTTTTTGCGTATTTGTGAAATACAATTTAATATTCGACTATGTTTTATATCGTTGCTACGTTTTTTTAGACATTTTTTGTTTGAAAAACAAAGTGAATGCACTTTTTTATTGACTTATTTTAAGTTACATGAAATTTTTTATTTCTCAATATGTTATATATATTTTTACCTCGCATCAAAATAATTTAATTCTGATTAATCTTGTGTGAATCGGCTTTTGAATTCTGAATAATATTTTTGAATTTTGTTTATTTGTACACTAATAAAAAATCTCCCTCAATATTGTGTTTATTTAAATGTATGTTAAATAAAATGTAAATTGATAGAAAGTTAATTGAAAAGCTTTTTTTCACAGAAAATAAATTACTAACATATACGAAATTAAAATATTTGGGACTTCTCATATCAGTGTAGAAAATGTTGTTTATACCACAAAAACTCGAAATTCAATTTTGATATCATACTATACTTCTATTGAACTTGAATTCCTTAAACCAAACATGAAAACTAAATTAATAAATATTGTGAATGAAGTCTAATATTAATTTTAAATGCCGGTGAATAAATTTACCATACATTTTTAGTAAAAACTCTACTTAAAGACATGAAAAAATAACTTTGTCCATAGAGATATATTTTAATTCAAATGATTTCATTTCTAGTATACCAATGAGTATCTGATTTAGGTGCACAATATATGAGACTTTAATCTCCAGCCATTAGATAACAAAATACCTAATTATTAAAAAAAATCACTTTATAAAATATTCTTTTAAATATGCGAGTGAGCTTTTAAATATAGAGTGATCTTAATCAAAGTTTTATTACTACAATAAAACAGTGTTTTTTGCATATTAAACAAACTTTAAAAGAAAAATATGGGAATTAAAGATAAACAACCAATTATATAAAATTTTGATCTGAGTAAAAAACTCGTTTATATCATGTAAATCAAAATTTTTGTTAAAAATATATGCTTAAACATAGATAACTATTGAAAACACTTTATGTATTTTATCAAATAAATTGAAAATATTATATTTAGTTAGAAAATATCATATCTTCCTATGCACTACTAAATATTACACAAAGTATAAAATGATGCAAAGTCAATCAAAGTTTTTAAAATATATCATACATTATAATAAAAAAAAGCATACAACGACAATTTTAAAGTACTTTAAATAAAAAATTAAAGAAAGTAAGGGCTCTTTTGGCTTAACCTTGTCCAAAAACAATGCTTTCTTTGAAATATAAGATATTAAAAATAAAATGTTTTGTTTATAAATGAGTTTTTAGCAATATTGTTAATAACGTAAGTAATTTCGGTAGATTTTATACAAGGTAAAAGGAGACATTTTTCGCATTTATTTGAACTGTACTAGATATGCTTTTTCCATTTAATTTTTCAATCAGTCATTTCTCTGAGACAATGTATCTTATTCGTGAAAGGAGAGCCACAGAAAAACCATATAACCCATCTGCATGAGGAAGTGTATAATCTATTAAATTCTACGTCATGTTTGTTTCTCACGCACGTTGTGTTTGTTTGTATAAATAAAAATTACTTTGTCTTCTCTTGGATCAAATTGAAGTTTGTTCAGCTTCAACTAACGGAATATAAAGTTTAGAATATCTTGAGAGCTAAAAGCTTAAATGACATTTTAAATAATTACTTTCTGTTTGCCTTTTGAAATGAAATTATTTTTAAAATGCATTTAAGCGATTCCAATTTTGAATGAAAGGAAATGAAGTCTGAAAATAATTTGACGCTGCATCTTTTTTCATATTCGTTTTCAACTGTCTCCTTCTGTCCACCGTAGACGATATGGATAAAAAATTGCCTCATTATTTTGAATCACCTTAAGAGACGAGGTTAGAACTTGCCTTCACACTCTACTTTCTCTTCTCTACAACTACAGGACATTGAACTCTATGGAATGTTGAAGAAGTTAAATATTTTCAGCAAGATGGTCTTCAGCTACATCAATGTTTCGATTTGCCAGACTCGTAAGTGATGCTCTTTTTACAAGGTGACGCCTGCCTTGAAGTACTGGGAAAAGAAGTGTGTATCATTACTATATTCAATAAAAACATTAAAAAATCGTTTTTATTTCCTTCTACACATTATTCTAATTTTAAAAACTTAACAAAATTTGACATTTAATTTTAATTTCGTAACTTCTGTGTAAGTTAATATAAAATTGCAACAAAAGCAGAGTTGCTATCACATTGTAAGTGCTTAAGAATTATTAGAATTCTTAATATATAACTTCAATAATTTTTATATAAAACAATAAATTTTGAAAGTGACCTTTTACAATATTTTTATGGTGCATTGGAATTAATTTAAATAATATATAAGAAAAGACACCAACATGATTAGTAAAATAATATTCATTAATGTTTTTAAAGCAAAACATAGAGCTTATGAGACATTTAATTTTTTATTACGTTTTTTTTATTAGCTATGCCACATGATAATTAACTTAAACTTCTATCTTTCTTGATTACTTTTGATATTTATGTGTGTTACGAACATCATGATCTCATAGCAATATAATGCATTTTTAAGAAAAACAGCTTTTTGTGTCTTACTATTCTTTTAATTTATCACCATAGTATAATATTTATCGCTTATTATTATACCATGTAATGAAAAATAGAATTTTAATATATCTATTTAGACGCTCTCATATTTTGCACACTACAAATCATTCAATAGTGACTTACCTGTTAGAAGGTATTCCTTACTACTAAACATTTGGCACAGGTGCCGTATAATCCAGAATGCCAAATTCTGAGATTGGCGATTTTTTGGCGGATTTTCTTATGTATCTGGTAACTTCATTTTTATTACGTCATACATATGTAAACCCATAAGAATTATGCAGAAAATTCTATTTTGGTAACCCAAGTATTTACATCATCGCGCACGCACGATACGTCATCTTGGCAACATTTCTTCATCGCCAAAAAAATTCAGAATTTGGAATCATGGATTATACGGCGCCTATACCCATTTGGAAGTTGATGCTATAAGCTGTTAGCAGTAAATCCTGCGCAACTCGTCTGCCCGCAACTCGTTTAAAGGAAAGCAACTGACTGATATAACAATGCTTATAAATCTTTTACACAGAAATAAATATTTAACATGTGGTGCATTTAATCTAACAATATTACTATTGTTATTCATGTCATTATTGTCACATATGATTAAATTACGATAACAAATTATGTTAAATGATAAGTATAACTCTATGTTTTAGAAATCGAGGGACAATTTCAATCATGATGAAAATATAATATCATTGTATTGATATATATTTGTTAATATGCAATTTGTTTGCTAATTGTTATTTCTGTTAGAAAACATTTTTCAATATTAATTCAGCCCTTAAAATATTATATTAATATTTTTATTCAAAGAAATTATTATTTAAAGAAATTTTTGGTGAAAATGCAAATAAAGTGATGCATTTTAGCCCAACTTCTTAAATCATAGATTTCATAATTCTGGGAATTTTGTAAAAAATAATCATTATAAAAATTTACGCTAAAATAAATAAAAATCATATTATTTTCCTTAATTCAACTTTAATTGTAAGTATACGCTTATATACATATTTAAAATTTACAATTTAATCAAAGTATAATTGCTGCTTGTGTTTAGCAATGTATATAATCGCAAATATAATTAAAACTAAATTGAAAATATTTTTCAAGAATAGTGTAATATAACCTTCCAATACTTAGTGATATCAAGAATAATGATATTTAAAGTGTAGTAAATCTTTAAGTAAAAAGGGATTAAATGCAATGACAAAATTATTGAATATTTCTTAAGAAAATTCACTCTTGAAGATATTTTTATGATTTGTGTATTTAGCAAAACCAACTATAAAGATAATACATTTTTAAGTGATTCTTTATAAGTTTCTTAAATAAAATTTAATATATTATGTTAACAAATTGTTGCTTGCAAAAATTTTGAACTCATTAAATTATAAAAAATTAGCATTTCTTCTTTTAATACACATTTATTCCTTAGTTTCTTAATTTTGTACTGAAAGTAAGTTGATGGAAAATTTGATAGATATTCCTGAATTATACATTTTCAAGGAAACTTTACTAGGCAGAAATTCAGTATGTAAATAGGATGTGTAATTTGATTTTTATTATTCAACTTATATGCTTATATCGTTGCAATAATTGCTACAAAAATCTGCAAAAATATTAATGTTTATTAAAGGCTATGAAAAACAGAAAAACTGAACACAAATTTTATGCAACAAAATACATACCATCATTCTTCGTCGATCGTAATGCAAGCTCATATTGTCTGTTGGTATAAAATCTCATATTATCTGTTGGTTTTAATCTTTTCCTCTTGTTTCCAAATTATTTTAGAGGATGATAAATGAAATTACTTGAAGACATAAATGCAGAGAGAGGATGGATATAAAATACGATTCTAAGATAATCACTCAGAATCAAATCTGATGTACGTGATCTTACGCTTTTTGAAGAACTAAGCATTTATTCTGTTCTTTAATGTAGGTGACTTTTAGAGTGAAGATGCTGTTGTACGTCGACAATATCGTTGATGGTTTAGATAGAATATAGCTCCAGTGAGTCTGTAAGATTATTGCTACGTCTGATTGTTACTTCTTGCAGTGAGTCTATGGCGGAACACACAAAACCAGTAGCATCACTTTTGTGCATTTTGCAACTTATTTTATTTCACTTATCTAATCAAAATTATTACCATTACAACTTTCTTGTGTTCATATTATACTTTTGTTAACCTTCTTCTTTATGCTCATGTTGTATTCTTATCACGCTTTTTTCAATGTTCTTAGAATATACTTATGTTGCTCTTATATAAATATTCGCTAATTGCACCCATTAATTTTCTTACTACACTCTTATTTTAATAATCTTTTATCAGAGAATAAATTAAATCGAAATCTTTTTTTTTTTTCATCCTACGCCCGTTCTTGGCATCTCTGCCATTAATCAACGGAAACCCAATGAAAAGATGTGAACAGGTATAAAAATAAGAATAAAGTTCTTTAGTAGTCTCAAAAGAGTTGTCAGTCATAAACTTTAAAATTTGATTGGCAGTTCTTGAGGTGAGCAGCATCCATATTATCATGATTGCACAATGGACAACGAGCAGAGTCCATTACACATATTCGATGCAGATGCCTTTGTAGATAGTCATGTCCAGTTGTCACCCGGAAACAAGCGACACCAACAACTCGTGGAACCGGGAATCTTATTGTTCCCATCAAGTAGAATTTTCCATTACCTGTTCATAGCCACATCAGCATAAAGGGAAACTCTGCCATCCTTTGTTTTACAAAGGATTACACTTTTTGATGTTACGCAAAGGTAAAGGGGGATTTGGCTGGAACCAGCTTTCGCAAGTCTGCCTGCTCATTTCCAAAAACATTGCAGTGGCTCAGGATCCATTGAAGAGCAACGCAGTTCGTGATTTCAATGAGTTCGTGTAACTTCATTCTGCAAGAGTGGACTAGTGCATTATTATTATAATTTAGATTAGTAAGCAAAAGAATAATAGCTTGTGAATCAACAAGGAAAACAATTTTTTGATCATGGATGCTTCTTAATTTGTCAATTCAAAATCAAAATCTACAAAACATCCTAAGGAGATAGATATATATAACATATTTTAAAATTGTAAATTGATTAACACAAATCCTATCAAGTGCATAACGATTTTTGAAATTTGGCTTATTTAAAAGTGACAAAATTTGTCTTGTTACATGATATTCCATTATAGCCTAAATACTAGATATTTGGATTTTCAATGAAAGAAAATTTATTATATCGTACTTTTAAAGAAGAAACAATTTTGATATTCAGATTCCTACTTGATTTCTTTTCACTCCTAACTTCAAGGATTTTCTTTAATATTTTATTCAAATTAAAAATTATATGAGTTTATGTAAACTTTTCGTTTTTGTACAATTTACATTGCCTTTGTAAAAGGAGCATAAACTAGTTTGTACGTTATTATTATCAAGAAACACTACCATAAAGTCTTTATTTATAAATGTGGTTTATTGAGGAGAAGCAAAGGAAAAAACTCTTAATACAAAAACAATATGTCCTCAATTTAAATTTTTATCTTGATTACATGCAATTAACCTCACTCTCTCTATTAAATACGAGTATATAGCGATGTAGATCACCATCGTACATATTTAAAACCTTATAACTTTTGTGCAGTATTACTTTTATTTTATCAAAATTGTTTTATCGTTTCCAAACGCAACAAGAGTATTTAAAAATTAATTTCTTTTTTTTTGATAATTTTCATTGTTGGCATACTATTTGAGTTTAACTGCATTGTGATTGGAATATATAAAAAGTAATAGAAACAGAAAAAAATATTTTCGGATACAAACAAGGTAAGAATAACGAATAAAAACTATATATTTTGTTTATACTATAAATTTATACAAGAAAAATATAATTTTTTAGGCACAGGTGACGTATAATCCCTGATTCCAAATTCTGAGATTGGCGAATTTTTGGCGGATTTTCTTTGCCTTTTGTCTGGCAACCTCGTTTTTATTACGTCATGCATATGGAGACCTATAAGAATTATGCAGAAAATTCCATTTAGGTAACCCTAGTATTTACGTCATCTTGCACGTCACCATACATCATCTTGGCAACATTTCTTCATCACCAAAAAAATTCAGAATTTGGAATCATGGATTATAAGACACCTGTGCCCTTTTTTAAAATATAAAATACAACTCATATTTTTTCGAAAATTAAAAAAAAATTGTGTTTTCTGTATTTTTCCCATTAACTACTTCTGTCTTGGTTAACTTTAAATTTTATTTATTAAAAAATCATTCATATAAAGTTTAAATGACCAAGATTAAATACTTTTATGTTATCTGGATGCACAAAACTTGCCATGTAAAAACACAACACTTATTGAAGAAATTATTTCATAAAAAAGCAATCTCCTACATACGATGTAATTTTCAAAAAAATAAATATGATATTTTTAGTTCTTTCAGAAAAAATGATCAAAAAACATGCAACTAAATATAGATTAATATTACCATAGACGACTTGTTTGAAAAAAAAAAAAAAACACTGATAACGAAACAAAACATTCATTAAAAAATAAATTATATTTTAAGTTTTCCTTAACAATACTTTTGTTCTATATTTTTTAAATATTTCCCAAAATTTCCAACTTTTTATTTTTTCAGAAAATTATCCTGACAAATGCAGAATTTAAATTTTATTTTTCATTTGGAAACTAAATGAATATTGAAGTAATTCTAGTAAAATAATTCATATTTCTAGATATACACACAAAAATATAAAAAAAAACAGTAGATCCAAATAAAAATCAATTGCCTTCAAAAAACATTTTTTTTCTCTAGTTGTTATTCAAATACGAAACAACTGCTGATTGCAAATGGAATTGATCGACTTTTATTGGAACATTTGAAATTTAAATTCTCAGAAAGCTTTTCGTAACTGAATTATTCTTTTGTGTATTTGCTTTTTTATTTCTTTTTCCAAATCATTGTAAGAGCAATATTTCAAAAACACATAAAATTGTCTTACAAAGAAAAGTGTAAATTATTTACAGCATCAAGCGTGGCTTTTTTAATGAAATAATTGATTTATTCAATTAATTTATTTAAATTATTTCTTCAAAATTTTTACGTAATGTAAAACCACAAGATTTAGAATGATAGAATTTGTAAAATGTGTGTGTAATTGCTAAGTTTTCTAAACTGAAATCCAAATAATTCCTTTATTAGTTTTAATCTTTTTTAGCAAAGAATGGAACAGTTGGGGAAAAAATGTTGTAAAATAAGTAATACTGAAAGTTTTGACTTAAATCTTAAACTCAGCCAAAGTTTAAAATATGCATTATAATACTGTAATAATGCAATTTCTAATATAATATAACAATGCAATAATGAATGTTTTAATCAAACCGAATTTATATTATAACAATCCAAAATACTTTGTATCAAGCATAAATCCCATTAGAAAATTGCTAAATTAACATTTTAATTTTAGCTGGAAAATATTTTTCAGAAAATTGTTATTTCAAACCGGAGGATTAAGTTAATAGATATATTGCTTTTTTTATTTAATATTTTACATTGAGAGTTCTTCCAACAAATACTTACGATAAAAAAGAATTCCAAACATCGAACACCAGATACAAGCCGGCAGTAGAATTCAACTCACAAAAAAACTAGTGAATATTTATATTTTAAGTTATTCAACAAAAACTTGGGAAAGAAATAATTTTCAAATATTAAGCGATTTCAAAGAGTTTTGTGAATATCAAGGCATTTTAACGTATAAGTTGGCACAGATGCCGTATAATCCAGGATTCCAAATTCTGAATTTTTTTCGCGATGAAGAAATGTTGCCAAGATGACGTATTGTGACATGCGCAATGACGTAAATAGTATTATGTCATTGCGCAAGTCACAATGGTGATTGTGACATGCGCAATGACAATCATGGTTGCCAAAATAGAATTTTCAGCATAATTTTTATAGGTCTTTATATCTATGACGTAATAAAAACCAGGTTGCTATATATATATATATATATATATATATATATATATATATACCTGATTATATATATATATATATATATACACTACTGGCCATTAAAATTGCTGCACCAAGAAGGAATGCAAATAACAGAATGATATTTATTGGACACATACATTATAGTGGAAAGAACAAGTGATTAGATTTACAGGAAATTAGGATGTATAGATCTTGAGAAATCAGTACCCAGAGCAGCCACCTCTGGCTGCAATAACAGCATTTATCCGCCTCAGGCATGGAGACAAACAGAGATTGTATGGCATGTACGGGGATCTCAGTCCATGCAACTTCGACACTATGCCACAGTTCATCGACAGTAGTGGATGGTGAGTGATAGCGTGCCAATCGCTCGGCAACCATTGACCACATGTTCTCAATTGGTGACAGATCAGGAGAACGTGCTGGCCAGGGTAATAGTCGAACTTGTTCTGTATCAAGGAAGTTCAGAACAGTACGGGCAACATGCGGTCGTGCATTACCCTGTTGAAACAAAGCATTAGGAAAGCCTCGAAGATAGGGCAGAGTCACGGGCCTTAACACATCGGAAATGTAACGGTTGCTATTCAAAGTGCCGGTAATGCGAACAAGAGGTGATCGAGACATGTATCCAATGGCACCCCATACCATCACTCCAGCAGATGGGCCAATATGGCGATGTCCAATGCAAGCTGGCAATGCGCGTTCTCCACGATGCCTCCAAACACGGATGCGGCCATCATGTTCCTGTACACAGAACCGAGATTCATCTGTAAAGATGACGTGATGCCATTCCCGCGTCCAGGTTCGTCGCTGATCACACCATTGAAGGCGTTCCTGTCTGTGATGCAGCGTCAATGGTAGCCGAAGCCATGGTCGCCGTGCAGACAATCCATGATGCTGCAAACGTCGTTTAACTGTTCGAGCAGAAACTTGTTGCCTTGCAAATGACTCCATTTCTCGACTCAGGGTTCGTTACGTGGCTGTACGATCCCTTGTGACCATGCTGATAAGATGTCTGTCTTCTTTGTTGTTACTGATGGGGGTTCGCTGAGCTCCTGCACGACGTTCCGTATGATTGTTCTGAACCCATCGATTCCATATTCTGCTAACAATCATGGGGTTTCGACCGACGCAAGCAGCAATATTGCGTGTACGATAAACTGCAATCCCGGTAGGCTCTAATCCTTCCTCGATCAAAGTCAGACACGTGCTGATAGGCATTTCTTCTTCTTACACGAGGCATTACAACAACTTTCTTTGCCGAAAACAACGTTGAAACGGAAATTGAGTATGAGAAAACTGCTGTCAAATCTATGGTTTTATACACATTGTAGATGCCGCTACTGTCGCCTGCTTTCTATGAATGCGCTGAAAATCTAATCATTTGCATATCACAGCAAGTTCTACCTGTCATGCAAATTTCCAGTGTGTGGTGTGCCGCTTTCCTGGTGTAGCAATTTTATTATTAATATATATATATATATATATATATATATATATATATATATATATATATATATATATATATATATATATATATATATAATTTCGCCAAAAAATCACCACACTCAGAATTTAGCATTCTGGATTATACGGCATCTATGCCAATAATTTTATTATTCGTTAATAAAATTATTAAAATTTTGTGTTATAAAATAATTTCTTGTTACATGGGGATTCAAAGGAATCAAAAAAAGTACAAAAGTTCTCATGCTGAATTCTAAACTTGTTTGTAAGATATGCAAGAAGACATGAATTATAATTTTTTGTCCTCATTAGGTAAGAATAGAGCTGCAACTGATGAGAAGAGAGACACACACACCCGGAAGCAAGTATATTTAAACATTTATCTGACAATGAAACAATTTTTTAAAGACCAGTTTCGCCTTACAATATTTTTGGTAGCTTTAATAGTTTTTTAAAAGAAACACACACCGAAGGAATGGGATTATTACAACTTCTCGTTTGTGTGTGTGTGTGTGTGTGTATCATCATCATTATTAAAGCCTCTTTAATTATTTTAGCTCATTTTATTTTATTTCAACATACAACTTTAATAATGGGTGTATTTTTCTAATCTTAATTTTTCTCAATTAGTTAAAACTTACTGTATATGAAATTATTACCTGCACACTGCATAAATATATGTATTATATTTGTTTCATCAGAAGTGAGTTTCAAGCAATCAGATTTGAAGCAAAAAATATTACAACAAATTTTAATTCTTAAAATAAAATAACTTATAACTGTTTAATATTATAAAAAATAATTAAAATAATACAATATAAAGCATTTATTTCCTTTTATATAACGTAAGTAAATACATTTCTCAATTTAAACAGATTTTTCACAGTGACAAGAGAGAAAAGCTCTTTAAGCAGTTCCTTGAATCGAAACTTTCATTTAACAAAATGATGGATTAGATATGCTGATTTGGCAAGCTTATTGAAAACAATGATAAATGGAATTTTCTTCTCCCTGAAAAGTAATTTATAAAACTTTTAAAAAAAGATAAATGGGAATAAGATTAAATTTAGATTTATATTTGCTATCTTCGTTTTCATAAATGTGTATTTTTAAGACAAACCATTCTTAGATTTTGATAACCTATAAACATTAAGTAAATACGTCAAGTAGGAAGTGAGTGGATAAATAATATTAAAATATATAAAAAGCCCCCAAAAAGTAAAATATTTTAATAACATAAAGAAAAATGTTCTTGAATTCAATATCATTTAAAATTTGTTCTTTGACAGGGCATTTTGGAGAGAATTTCTTTAAATTTTGAACATTCATTAAGTTTTTCCGAAATGTCTTTCACCATAGGGATTGAATTTTTTCTAAAAATTAACCAGCTGAATCTTAAAAAAAGTAGAACTAAAAAACACTTTTAAAAATAAAGTCACTAGAACAATCGTTAAAAGGTGTTCGGCGAGAGAACGATCAGGTCGTCTGCTCTTCTCATTCTCTTTCTCATTGGACAGAACAGATCAGACGTAGGAAGAGGTCTTCACTTATGCTACAATCTTACTCAAGCTTCTCAAAGATCATCACCAACGGAGATTATGACTTGTGTAAGTAGAAGTCCCCGGATACCTTACGGTGCCAACACAAGGGGCAAAATTTTCTTGTGATTTGACTAGAACTGTATGGACTCTTCGGAGTCCACCGGACAGATGGAGGTTTCACCTCCAAACCCTCCCCCTCAGGCTACGGACTTAAGTTCACATGACTCTGGAATCGGGGTGAGGGCCATCAGCAATAAAATTAGACTAACTTCCGAATATATTCAGAAGATTAGTAATGAGGAACTTACGGACAGTGAAATAGAACTACTGCGAATACACAGCATCGAGCTGACGAAATTAACTGAGCTCCTTGCGAGTTACCAAAGGGAGAAAACCTCGAAAAATAGGGACACTCCAAAAACTAATGTAAATGCGCCACCGCCATTCTCTGTTACAACTAATAATCGATTTGAAGTCCTAAGCGACTGCGATGACGTCGAAATTGTATCAGAAAATGAAGACTACCCGGAACTTAGCCAAACTGTTAAAACCTTAAAACCTAAGTTAGCCATCAAAAGAAAAATTGAAGAAAAAATTAATGTCTCTAACAAAAAATCTAATGAAGTCACAGATAATGACAATGAAATGAGTGATTCTCAAAACTTCCAACCAGCTAAAAAGAACACTAAAATACCACTAATAGTGGTAAAAGACCAAACAATTAATTGGAAAAATCTACAGGAACTCTTCAAATCAAAAAATATGTCAGGTTACAAAGGAAAAATGACGGGAACTGAAATTTTAACATTAAAAGTAGATAATGCCGAAACACATAGAAAAGTCACCTCAGCTTTAGACGAAATAAAAACCACCTACCATACTTTTGTCCTCCCAGAAGACAAGAATCTGAAAATAGTCATACGCAACCTTCCGCCATACTATAATGCAGAAGAAATAACTCAAGAATTAATCCAAGAGGGGTTTCAAATTATCAATGTTACCCAGATGACCAAAAAAGTTGACGGGAACAAAATCAACTTACCTCTATACATTGTTACTCTCCCTAAAAATGACAAGTCAAAAGAAATTTACAATATGTCTCACATATTTAACCTAGCGGTTAAAATAGAAACATACAAAGGAAGAAAAGGAGTAACGCAGTGCTTTAGATGCCAAGGCTTCTTTCATGCACAAACCTCATGTCACCACAATTTCAAGTGTGTGAAATGTGCAGGGGACCATCACCATTCAAATTGTCCTAAACCGACTACCACACCTGCGAAATGCGCCAACTGTGGCGAAGCCCATCCTGCTAGTTTCAGGGGATGTAATAAATTCCCCAAAATAAAAGGAAAACAAAATCTAAATGCACATATAAAAAGTACAATTGTTCCCAGTTCAAACCCCAAACTAACATACGCAAATGTACTGGTTCAAGAAAACGACACAATAGTTAAAACAAAGGAGTCAATAAATGAAGCAAAATCAATTGCAAATGAGCTAAAATTACTAGTAAAATGTGTGAAAAATTCAGGAATCCTAGAATTAACTGCTCAATTGAAAAAATTTAACGAGGCCATGGAGGCCCAACAAAATGGAACAATAACAGCAAATAATGAGTAACAACCAACAAAGCTTTAGCCCAATCACAGTGGCCTCTTGGAATGCACAAAGCATTAAACCAAAGACACAAGAACTCATAAACTTCCTGGATCAATATAACATTGACATAATCTTACTCACGGAGACGCATCTAACGCCTGCAATCAAATTCAACATACCAAATTACAACGTATATAGAACTGATAGAGCTCACCACAAAGGAGGTGGGACAGCCATAGCAATTAAAAGATCATTAAACTCGACGATTTACAGCAACAATAACAATAATGGTTATGAAGAAACTTCTATAATTGTCACCTTTAAACCCAAAATAAATATCAAATTTACGAGCATGTATAATAGACCTCAGCACATACTAACTTCACAGAACGTTATTGATATATTTCCAACCAATTTCCCAACCATCATAGGTGGAGATCTAAATAGTAAAAATATACACTGGGGATGTAAAATTACTAATCAAAATGGAACCACAATATTAAACGCTGCACAAAACTATAACTATACAATAGTAGCACCAATAGAACCAACGCATTTTGACTATAGAAATAAAGGAGATATATTAGACATCTTTCTAAACAATAGCCAAATACCACTTTCAGCTAATACATTAAATGAACTATCCTCAGACCACCTCCCTGTTATTGGATGTCTGAGAATAAATAAAATAATTGAACAAAAATATCTCTAAAGAACAAACTGGCAACTATACTACAACATTCTACAGGATCAATACTGGAACAACAATGAAGAAAACCATCAATCACATATAAATATGCAAAATAAAATCTCGGAGGATATAAGAATATTCACTGAAAACATAGTAAATGCAAAAAATACAGCAACCATAACAGTGAAATATCATAAAAATTATCTAAGGCTTCCCAGCAATGTAAGAGAAATAATAAAAGAAAGAAACAGAACTAGAAGAAGATATCAAAAAACCCTAAACCCCTACTACAAAACTCAAGTGAATAAATTGAATAAACAAATTAAAAAACTTTGTGACGAAATCAGAAATGAAAACTGGAAACAAAAAATTGAAAAACTGACAACAGAAAACAACTCTATTTGGACTTTTACCAGGCAACTTAAAAGGAAGAAAACACAAAATAACAGGCTTCAAGGTCAAAACGGTCATGTTTACTCAAATGAAGAAAAACTTGAAATTTTCTCAAACTCGTTATACAGCCAATTTTATCCAAATCCGGATACAAACAATACTTTTACTAAAATAGTTGAACAAAACGTGGACTATTTTATAAATAATAATCAACCAAAAGCAACAATAAATCCTACAGACGTAGAAGAGTTAATAGAAATTGTTAAGAAGCTAATAACCAAAAAGGCACCAGGAGGATATAAAATCTTAAATTCTATGATAAAATACTTACCAAAAGATTATCGATCAAAACTCGTAAATATTTTTAATGACTGTCTAAAATACTGCTACTTCCCTACAATCTGGAAAATTGCTGACATAATATTATTTCCCAAACCAGGCAAAGATCCCAGAGAAGCAGAAAATTATAGACCTATAAGCTTACTACCCACAATAGGCAAAATATTTGAAAAAATTATTTATAACAGAATCAAACCCTACTTTCACTTGCT
Organism: Latrodectus hesperus; assembly: GCA_037975125.1. Classification (NCBI taxonomy): domain Eukaryota; kingdom Metazoa; phylum Arthropoda; class Arachnida; order Araneae; family Theridiidae; genus Latrodectus; species Latrodectus hesperus. The sequence continues at coordinate 61,707,836 of CM075862.1, forward strand.
ACCAAATCAACAGTATGGATTCAGGAAAAATCTATCGACGGTTAAACAACTTACTAGAATAATAAAAATTATTGGTGAATTTTTGTGAAGATTGGTGACAATCTACACAAAAATTTATACACTGCCATGGTAATGCTCGACATATCAAAAGCGTTTGATAGAGTTTGACACAAAGGACTTATTCAAAAATTAATCAATATCAATATTGACTCAGATATCATCTTGCTACTAAATTCATACTTAACAGATAGATATTTTCAAGTCACGCAAAATAACCAAAAATCACTAACGCGAAAAATAAATGCTGGAGTACCCCAGGGAAGCATCCTTGGGCCGATACTATACCTATTCTTCACATATGACTTCCCAATGGATGAAACAACGAAAATTGCTTTTTACGCTGATGACACGGCCATTTTGGCTGAATCAAGTAACCCTAATTATGCAATACAAAAACTACAATCTTCGCTCTATAATATAGAAAACTGGTGCAACTATTGGAGAATTAAAATAAATGCAGAAAAATCTCAACTGATTCTGTTTAAAAGAAATAGGAGAAATAAATTCAAACATCGGAATAAAAATGGTCTAATCTTATTTGGCAGAGAAATACCAAAAGTGTGCTCTGCTAAATATCTGGGAATTACATTAACGAGTGACTTGAAATGGACAAAACATATAAACAATGTGATCACTAAGGCCACACAAGCTTATGGGTGTTTAAAAGCAATTATAGGTGAAAAATCAAACCTTTCGCTCAAATTTAAAAGACTTCTATACATTTCAATGATAAGACCAATTATAACATATGCATCCCCAGTATGGAACTTTAACAACAAAATGGACAAAAGGAAAATTAATAGTTTTCAGTACAAGATATTAAGAAAAATTACAAACGCCCCATACTTTATCAGAAATAAAAATATAGCTAAAGATTTAAAAATAGACGATCTAGCCGAACATATAAGAAAATTAAATAATAAATTTTATGAAAAAGCTCAGAACTGCGAAGCAGCAAACTTCAACGAAATTTTTAAATATCAATATCTTGAGGAAGACTGCAAATATAGACCAATAGCGAGATATTTTCTTAAGGAAAGAGATAAATGTAAATAGTGTATATAATGTATATATTTTCATCTACTTGTATTATTAACCGGAATTATTTATCCCAGATTTTCTCAATTTGAACTCTAAATATTATCATGCAAACTTGTATCTATGTTCTCTTTCTACATTGAAAATTCTCATTTCTGGTAACCACGCCCAGTTATGAAACACTCATAGCTGATTGGCTATTACACGCAGTCAGGCTAGCGCTCTCCGTGAGTAAAGACATGTTTTTTCTCCTCTTGGAGCTACTACAGATGAAGAAGTAAAGTGCCTGCTACGCAGGCCGACACTTCGTAAAACATATTAGATCCAAGTCACTAGAAATAAAAAAAACAGATAGCAAGTAAAACCCATAGAGAAAATTTACGTAATTCTCTACGGGAAAATTCAATCCAAAATTAAAAAAAAATTGGCCTTGGTGAGAAGAAACGTTGTTGTGTTTGAAAGGTGATGGTCTCAAAACTTGACCCAATCGAAGATAATGACTCATTCTGAGAAGGCTTATGTACACTAAAAACTTCATATTATGCAATATCTCTTTACGTTGGAGGGAATTGATAGGGAGAAAACATGCCAGCTCGAGTATCGACCTCATCACTTGGCTTTGAATCAAAATTACGTGACGTATGTTTGTGCTCAGCCAAATCAGCCCATAGAAAAAAAGAAAAAAAAACCAATGATAAATATAACCAAATAACCTATTTTTCTTAAACAATCACTGTAAATGTTAAAAACCTTTAAATTTTAATAATTTCGGCACAGGTGCCGTATAATCCATGATTCCAAATTCTGAATTTTTTTGGCGATGAAGAAATGTTGCCAAGATGACGTATCGTGACGTGTGCCATGATGTAAATACTAGAGTTACCAAAATAGAATTTTCTGCGCAATTCTTATAGGTCTCCATATATATGACGTAACAAAAAGAAGGTTGCCAGATACATAAGAAAATCCACCAAAAAATTGCCAATCTCAGAATTTGGCGCATGGATTATACGACACTGTACCATAATTTCAACTTTTATCAAGTATTTCATTTTAGTAGAGTTTGTATCATGATTTTATTTATTTTTTAAATAAATAGAAAATAAAGTTACAGAAAGAAACATACATATTTCTTTTTCAAAATATTTTCTGTACACAAATTAATCACGATTTTAATTTTTACAATGTATGTATGATATATAGGAACTTGAGAAAAGAAAAAATTAAGAAATGTTCCCTTGTTTCTCCCAAAATTAATCTCTTAAATGAATATTTAATATTTAGCCAGGAGCAAGCGGAAAATCGCCAAACAATCTAGAATTAAGCCAAATTTCCTACAATCATAAAGGGAATGTTCGTTTGGGGCCATGTACTCTATTTTCTGAATTCATTCAAAGCTTTTCCTTTCTTTCTTCATTTTTAATTTTTGTTTTAAAAATGAGGAAAATAGTCAGAACTGACGAAGATATAGTCTTTTTTTTTCAAGAGAAAGGTATATTGACAAAGATTGCAATATGCGATCAGAATCATGAAATGATGAACATTTTTTACATCATGAAATGATCAAACTACCCTAGTAGCAATTCAACACTGGGGTGGTGATTGGGTTAACGACTTGAACCGATGGAAACTCAGCGGCCCCTGTGCGGCAAAAGTGCATGGAACAGTGGACCTTTTGTCACCTCGGCCAGAGAGCGGCTGCGGTGTCGCCGCCCGTTCAGTTGAAGTGCACGGTGTGATGAGTTTATGGCGTATGGCCCGATGACTTTTTTAAAATTCGATGAAAAGGGAGTGAGTGCATCGATGATATTTGCCATTCAATTTTGTATTCTACTCGTGTACCTGTGCTGTTTTCCGGCTTAAATATAAAAAATACACTATCGTTAAAAATAATTTAACAATAGTGTATTTTTGATAAGCCTGACAATATTTAGGAAAACTTACTTTAAATATTTATAAGTGTTTTAAGTGATAAAAAATATTTGTGTTAAAGGATTTTTTAATACTTATAAATTCAAAATGTAATAATTTATATAGTACAGTTATGTAAGTGACATTAATATGAAATGTATTTTACCCAATATCTAATATTTTTTCACTATAGGACATTTCAGTATTTTCAAGTTTTCATTGCAGGACACAAAATTAACTTTCAATAATTTCAGTTTTATAGATTTGCTTTAATGTTTTTCACTGTTATGAAAAATCAAATAAATGACAATATTAAGATTTTTTTTAAATAATTCCCAGTTTTAGAAAAAATAAATTAGCAGGTTGATTTTCCTAATGTTTTCTTAACAAGTTTTACACTTGAAATTTAATTGCAAATATCTAAATTTTTTATTGCTTTTGTGAGATATATATTTTAACATGCGTGCATAGATTCAGTTTTAGAAATTAAAATCCTACAAATTCAATTAGTTTCAATATATCTGTAACAATAGGTATAAATTATTTATAGAACCTTTCTACACTAGATACATTTGATAAATTTAAAATAAAACATTGATTCATTATTTTATTATAGAACACAGACAATATTCATTAACATTTTATTTTAAAAAATAATTTCCAATTTTAGAAAAAATAAATTAGGAAATTGTTCATTGTTATGATTTTCAAAATGTTTTCTTAGCAAATTTAACTTTGGAAATTTAACTGCAAAAAATCTAAATTTTTTTATTGCTTTTATAAGATATATATTTTAACATGTGTGCATAGATTCAGTTTTAGAAATTAAAATCATACAAATTCAATTAATTTTAATATATTTGTAAAAATAGGTATAAATTATTCTCAACTAGATACATTTGATAAATTTAAAATAAAACATTGATTCTATATTTTAATATAGAACAGACAACTTTGATTCTATGGTCTTAGCTTAATGTTTTATATATATATATATTGATATTTTCTATTAATAGTTGAAAAATTGACTTAAATATGAATATTCTAGAACATTTCTAAAAGCAATATTTGCAGAGCTAAAAGTGATAAAAGAAATGAGTTACAAATTTTTGGTAACAAGTGCATTAAATACATTATTGTAATAAGATTAAAAATTCAGTTATATATTCAGATAAAGTGTCCCTATTTTACAGCATTTTTTATTTTAATATTTGTTAAACTATCTACTTCAATATTTATGAATTTATTCACAAAAACAAAATGTTCACAAAAGATAAATCTTTATTATTATTATAACATATTAACATTAGACTGGGCTTTTTCCAAAGCCCATTTCAAGTGCCCCCCCATCTCTATCTGGAGCACGCATCAGCCATTTCTTGATGTCCTGCTGTACATCCATATCTGTTATACGGCTGACATGGTGGCAAGTAGAAGCTACAAATAAACAAATTTTACTCATATAAATGTTAAATAAAGTAACATCAGAAACAAAGTAATGTTAACATTTTTATAATTGATATTATTAACATTACATGGAAATATCACAAAAATTAAATTTTAAGTTGTTAAAATATTAAAATTAGGATTTAAATTTAGGTAAATAATAAATTTATTAAATTTAATTTATGTACTATAATCAACATTTTGATCCAATTGTAAACTTGGCATTTAAAAAATACAAAATTAATCCATAAATGAAAATAGAAAATAACAATTTTTCCCAATTTTAAGTTAGAAACACAATATAAATTTAAATTACATACGTTAAACCTAGAATAATAAAAATATGCAATTAAAACTATTTCAGAAACATGAAATATTATGTTCTTATGATTTGTTACAGTGATTATGATTTAGAAATATTTTGATTAAATTCAATTCATAAACTTTTACGTTTGAATTTAATGTTTTCATATTGCACTATATTACTTTTAAAATTTATTTCTACAAGCAGTTAGCTTTCTTCTTCTTCTTCTTCTTAGAATTGGGTTTGTATGTCATTGGGCACCTCTGCTTTTATCAGCATTTTGTACCATTAACTCCAAACCCAATGCTTCCTAGTTCCATTTGCTCGGGTCACCCACTTTATTAATAAAGTCCGATAACCCTTTAATGGAGTCTAGGTATAACTCTCTAGTATAGATGATGCCTAAAGAAGTTAATCTAGGGAGGGCAAGAGCCTCACATTCATAAATGATATGCTCTGCCGTTTCCCCTTGCGCATGACATTTCCAGCAGATAAGGTCTTGCTGAAACAGTTCCATCTGGTCAGAAAGTCAGACATGCTAGAGATAGCTTCCCGACTTTCACCAGAAGAAGATGGTTTAGAGGTCATTTCTACCTCAAGCGAAGGATTGATAACTGCCCCTTTACAAGATTGCCTCTGAGTTCCCTTGTCTTTTTCAGGAAGGTCTACTTCAGAGGCTTCACCTGCAAATGCAGAAAGGTTTGTTATTACTTGTGTCTTTTCAGCCACAAGATAACAATTAAAAAGCTCAGGTAATATAAGTCCACCCAGCATTGCCTGAGTTACTGGGCAAGGCAAATTACTCTAGAAGTTCGCCAGGCAACTAGAGGCTCCGTTAAGACACCAATACCGCGGTGCCAATTAGCCCTAGGCACGGAACGCATAACACCAGGGTTTACGGGAGCTGGTTCGCGGCCTCTTATTCAATATTCGAGGCTATCCTGTTATTCCTACAGGACTTTCGGCTATCCACCACCTGCCTACGCGCCTGGTGGCTAGCTCAAGCCCCAGAGGGGTACGCATACCCCTGGTTCCAGGAGCAGTTAGCTTTAGAAAGTTTAAAAACAAAATGCTAACCTGTTATCAAATTCATAACATTCTGAAGGGTGGAAAAGGGATGCTTTACACCTCTACTGTCCTTCCAGTTGTATTGTTTTGACAACTTCATCAGTTCCATCAGAATTCTTTTTATAACATCAATGGAACTTGTTCCACCTTTATTAGTCAAAATAGTCATCTGAAAATAATAACAAAATATCAGAAAAATAAATTCAAATGAAGTTCCAGTTTCCAAATCCATGTTAAAGCTAATTTACCTGTCAAATATTTTTATATAGAAACTTAATGTTTTTAAACTTTATTTTTTTGTATTTCAATTGGTTTAAATTGCTAGGAAATTTAAATTATGTTGAAAAAAATTCCAGAAAAATTTAAAGCTAAATCAGCTTTCTAGAATTATTTCTAAAAAACATATCACAGTAAAAATTTAAATACAGTTTTCTTTGCAAAAAATAGATCAACACATATTTCTTCAATATAATATTTGTATATTATTTTGTTATATATATTACAAAATTTGCATCATAACTTATATTAATATATTGCTTTGGCTTACTCTTTAAAATTTATCATTGATCAACTAGTAAAACAAAGAAACTGGCATTTCTTTTTTCATTTTTGGATAAGAACTTTATTACTCTATTACTAATTTATTATTACTTTATTACTAAAAAGAAAATTTATAAATATTAAAATTAAACTTAAAAAAATCCACATCTTACAAGGAAAAAAAACTATTAATCTCCTTATTAAATGAAATTTAAAAATACACAGAATTTTTCAAAATTGTAATAATATTTATGATGAACACAGTAATTACAAAATATAACTTAAGTATGAACAAATCATAGCTAATAAAACCAAGATAATAACAAACCACAAGATGACAGGCAACGACATGAGACCTTCATCCAATTTTCATTAGGAACTTCAAAGTCTTCAATAGCACGCCTAATTCTGTTAGGCGTCTTATAAGGAGGCCAGTAACACATATTTCCATCCATCCAATTAGATGCGACAACTGCCACACTTTTATCACCTGTTTACTCTACGAATTCTACAACTTGAAAGCTATGTGAAAAATATTTAATGAATAAATTATGTTTCTGTTTTTAGGATAAGTAGTTTTTTAATTGTAAATAAATTGTTATTGACCAATTTGTTAAAAAAATTTTGTTTTATATTCTTTTAATCAAAGTTTATTATATAAAAACAATGATTCACTTTAAAGTTCACATATTTGGTAAAATTATGAAAAACACAATATTTATATGTAACATGCAAACTTTTTGCAAAATCCTGTCAAGGCATTATATATATATAGAAGAGTATGATTAAGTTTCAAAAATCTTATTAATTAATTAACCATTTAATATTTTTTAAATGAACCTATTTTTAAAATATTTAATAAAGTGTTTTTACATGTTTCAAGTTTTAGTAAACTGGAAGTGTTGATCCCTAATGATTACAAAAACAAAAATGGAATACCTCTTTACAATTTTGAGAGATGCTTCCAAAAATTTCTATAATTTTGAATGCAAGTCAAGAAATCATTACTGCATATTATTTCCCAAATTTTATATACTACCATTTTCATTTGCTGATATGAATTTTATCATTAAATGTAAACTTGCAATGAATCTCACCTTGATTATAGAAGATATGAATTAAATAAATAGATATAAATTAAATAAAGTATATGAAGATAATTATACTTACTCTGTAATCATAACTTAATACTTTCTTATCAAAAATAGAATTTGATCATCTTTAAGGTCTCAAAGACATCTTATCTATTACTAATTTTGCTGAGAATGACAAAGTAACCCAATCAACAATTTAGTTCTCCAGTTATAAAATAGTAACACCCAAAACAATACTTTTTCACTCTGTTTAATAAAAGCTTTTACATTAGATTTTTACATTAGTCTTTTTACATTAGATTGGATTTTAAGAAATTTATTCCGTCTGGAATAAATATTTTGATCGTTTAATTTATATGAAAATTCTAACCTGCTCATTTCCAAGCTTCAAATATTAATCTTAGAAACAAAAACAAAAAAAAGTCATATAAAAATAACACATACCAAAAATACACAAAAAAATTGTCAACATAACACTTTATGGATGTTTTACCATGCGGTACGATACAAGTATGCATTAAAAAATTTTTAATTGTTATAATAATTGTAGATTATTAATGGATATTATGGGTATTTATAAATTTCAAAAACAATGAACAAATTAAAGCATAATTTCACAATAAAGTTATTTTGTATCATTTAAAATAGACTGTTTGCAATGTTTATTAATAAATTGCACAAATACAATGATTAGCTTGATAATAATGTGACATAATTAATTACAGGAAATATATTTAATTTTAAGGATATATACTCGTTATTTATTTAAAAAACAGATAGTACTTACCAAAAAATTCTGTAAAATATAATTCCTCGTAAGACAATTAAGAATAGCTAACTACCCAGTGGAAATAAATATACAGAGAAAATTAAAGTAAACAATGGATTTTAAATATGGCCGCCACGCATGCGTAGACCTATTAATAAGTCTGCGCATGATTTTACTTTCCTTCAATCTCAATGGTAAATGCTGCAGCCGACGACCAGCGACCACTCTATCAGTGGCCGACGACGGTGTCGTTCAGAATAGGCGGTAGAAAATACAGTGACCGTATCATGTGTAAGTTAATGGGCACGCACCGGTGAAAACATCCGGTGTCAAGTGAGTTACCAATGAAACCGGTAAATGGCCACTGTAGTACCACTCAGCCTCTGCTACTAGGGTATCACTTTGAGAGGGAGTACGTTGACGGTGCAATTTTCAACACGTGGCACAAAGAAGAGCATTTGCAACGGTACGTGGTTCATATCGTCAAAATTGAGTTTTCTAACATCTTTGAGATTTATTTACTCACATGTGACGCAGAGATGACATAAGTCAAATGACGTGGAAAACAACTGGATATGAATCATAATGCAGCTGTTGACTGGAATAACTATTTAAGAGAAATTTATTTAGAAGTATTAGCAAAACGGAAGCAAAAAAAAAAAAAAAAAAATAGATGATTCTGAAAAAAATAGTTGAGATAGACGAAATGTAATATTCTTAAAAACGAGCGCTGAGCAAAACACTCTGAGTTCGAGACTATAATAATGTTTACAAACAGAATAGTTCAATAATCTTGATATATGTATGTATCTATAATTGTGTCGCCTCTTTTTGAATAAAATAATTATTACATTCCGGCTGCTTCAATGAACTTTACTATAAAAAACACTACATTAGAGCTTATTTACAAAACGAAAGAGTAATACCGGTCGAATTCTTCCTCAACAGTAGATATTTGGGGGCATTTTCAGCGAAACGGAGGAATGTTTTCTTGATTAAGTTCCAAGTCGTTCATTACCAGTACTGTTAAACACGATAATAAATCACATTGAAAAAGAATCAATCATGTATTCTGATTCCTGAGGCTTAATCCTCGTGTCCGTAACGCGATGGATTTGGCGACATTAAGATTTGAATTGTTTGTTTATGTATTACAATTCTGAGATTGACAATTATTTTGATTATGAAATGCTCGCTTATACTGATAACTTTGAATCACATGAATTTCGCCGTTGACAACATTATTCAAAACTACGTCTAACGCGTTACGTATACAAGCATTTTACCATTCCTGGAAAGGCTTCTGCAGAACTAAAATGGAAGAAGCTGGTCTACACAGCATTTCAAAGTCAATCACAGGTACAATTTCTTGATCTCGGCTCTGTATAAGTACTAAGAAAATCGAACAACTGTGGAGCAGTGACAAATAGAGAAATAAAAAAACATCGGGTAACTTCTCGCCATCATTTGGAGTTGTACTTCGCTGAATTTATGTGGGAACGAGGAGTAAACAATCCATTTGAGAAAATTCTTAAGAACATCACCATATTTTGGAAAAACCAAAAATTATAAGCATTCTTTTTGGGTAAAACTGTTTTGTTTAACAGTTGTTTTCCAAGCTGTTTTTCCTTTGACAATATTTGCTTATAGTTGAACTTGTTTTGCTTACTATTAATTAATATTTGTTCATAGTTGAACATTCACGACTTTTATTCCGTTCAATGTTTTGTTATTCGTTTCTTTTTTGACAACTTGGCACGCGTTTGTGCTCGACTAATGGAAAATTCCAGTTTATTTAAGGAATCGTGATCGTCAAGAGGCGTTTTGCATTGTAGAATTTCGTCAATCGGTTGGTTTAAAATTTGATGATTCATGTTTTCGTTTCGGGGGATGGGGCTATGTTCTTTACATATATTTAATTTTCTCCTTATATGTCGTTTTTCTTTAAAGAGAAATAAATTAATTCTTTTTGAATCCCTCTCTAATCGAGTGTTTCGTTCAACTGGCTGTTTGTGATGGTGCTTTTTAATATTTTCATAGGTGGAATAAAAAGGCTTAATTCTGGCATCTTCTGTAATCGAAGTATTTTAAAGCGCTCAACATGCAGACCTCAGCAATACAGATTTTAACATGGCGATAAAGCATACAAGACAAATTTCCTCCGGGTATCAGAAAGCGATAGAAACTGTCTCTTAAACAAAATGGTTTGAACGCTTTCAACATATTTCTAAAAGACAGCAACAGAAAGTTTTACCTCAAAGTAATCCTAGGGAACTGAAAAATAAACTATTGAAGAAAATGAAAAATTTCAAAGAAGATTCAAACTCGAGATGGACGTTTTTCAATGAAAGTGAATGACATGGAAATAGTTAGAGAAATTTTGAATGTAACAGACCTGAAAGGAATACCTGTATTTTACCAAATTTTCCGAGAGAGTATTCCAACGAGACTTTTACTATTTAACCTTACTTCAGCTCTTTTGGAAGACATTGCAGAGGAATTGATAGAGGAAAATGATACATCAATTTTTTAGTTACGAAGATTTAACAAGAAAAACCATAATGTATTTCGAGTGCTTGTCTCGATTCTACGAGCCCAGTTGCCCAAAGAAGTCAAATCACTTTTCATTAATCACAAGAAGACAAACCTCATCAATGTAGTAAGAGCTTTAAATTCACTCACAATCCTATTAAATGCCTATATGTAATTCTATGGGTACACACCATGGAGAAAAAACATGAGGAAATTTGTCTAAATCAGATAAAATATTCAAATTGTTCTTGTTCGCATTGAGTAGACTATATTAAACGTCCAGCTAGAATTGAAAAAAAATACTACTATTTAAAGCAGAAAATTATTTATCGATAAGTGAACCTAAAAGGAAATATATTCTAATAAGAACACATCATAAGAAAGAAAACTTCTGTTACACCAAACCCAGTTATAGAATATGCAATGCCTATTTGAGAAATTTTCTCTTTATTTGATAACATCTTTAGAAACATTTTCGGAGCAACGATTAGTTAAAATGTGTGACATGTTTCAGAAAGCTTTGACATCAAATCTGTCTGTTCTTACCAATCTGTCTTTACCAAAGTCAGTGAATCAATCTCCAGTGTGATTTCAAAAACATTTTCCGAAAAGGACAATAAAAAAGATCTAAGATATTTAAAAAAACCTAATACATCTAAAACAGACCAAATGGACTCTCAACTTTTTTGGAATTGAGAGAGAGATTGCTCTCTCAAATTTTTCTGTGGCTAATCTGATATACCTTTTTTTCTTATTTCATTTAATTTTTTTTCTTATTTGAAGGGTCTTCGGATAAATATATGTCCTTAATATCATTCATATACATGTCCCTTAGATCTTTATATTCTTTATGTAATTTAAAACATGAAAATTGCTCAGTGGAATGCCAGGAGTGTTTCCACTTAGACAAACTTATTTAATTTGGTAACTTTCATTTCCGCAGACATTTTAGTTATTTAGGAATCCTTTCTTAGTCCAACTAATATTTCTTAGTCCAATTCTGAAGTTACTTCGTTGGAGAATGGTGTTGAAGCTTGGATTAAGGTCAGAGGCAAATTTATTAGTTTAACATCAGAATTATCGGTGAAGATGAGGTGTTATGAATATGATGTTACAACAGCAAAAGTATGCGACCGATTGCTAGGGAAACAATTGTGACTGACTGAATAGACAGTCTTCGCCTGGTCACGAAATTAACTAGTTACCGTTAATGTTCTCGGCTTGCACATTGCCGACAATATTGATAGAAACTGACGGAACATGGAGTTAGCTTCGCGTGCACCGTAGAAATGCTTCACTTAAAGAAAAAGATCATCTTTAGGAAAGACAGAGAAAATAGAAAGAATGAAGAATGGTTCCTGAAGTGCAAAACCTGCTGTGCTATAACCTGATGTCATGAACTTAATGTCATCAAGATGAGAACATAAACTACTGGAGTTTCAAGAAATAAAGGAAGTTATCATTTATGTTGAAGCTCCTTCTCCGAAGTGAAATTGCAAAATATCTGTTTACTCCTCACACAATAAATTACCGTCCCATGTCCGGCTTTCAAGGACCACAAGTAATTTTGGGTGGAAAGGGGCGCTTGTTATACCCTCTTTCGATTTTTTAATTTCAAAGTCCTTTGTGCTTTGGGTTTAGCAGAAAGAGTGTTTTCATATGAGTAGGAGCTTAAGATTTTTGGATTTTCAGTATTTTGGAATAATCCAGTCAAGGGGAGCGATAAAGCTTTGGTTTGAGTGCTGCTCTTTTTGGTGACTTTTTTGCAACAGTTGCATAGCTTACTTCAGTCTGTGATACGTGTTAGAGCTTCAGGATATGAACACTTTTCCTTTATTTTTATTAAGTTGATCTACTTTTCCAATATCTACATAGGACAAGTTCTATAATAGGAGGTGTGGTCACCTTTATAGTTAACACACATTTCCTTTGAAGAAGAACAGTTTAAACTGTTGCGACCAACTACTGCATAACGAGTGCAGGTTAGTAGTTAGCCTTGCATGAGTTTTGAAATGCCCATAACATTCACAAAAAAAAAAACAATAACACTGGTGATTTGGATATATGGCATAAGAGTCAGGTGCATATATGCAACTTTTACATGTTGCGGAGGTTAAACATCAAAATGAGAAGTTAAGCGTCAATGGACTTTTCATATCTTCTGATCGTGATGCACAGAACTTTTGATTCTGAGGTTTTTCTAGACTCTCTTCTGTTGGCGTATTTAATAAATCCTCTGCTGAGATAACTCCACAGGAAATGTTCAGATTTCCCTGAAGCATGACATTTACCTCAATATTTGCCAAAGATATGTTACTTAAAGTAGCTGCTTCAGTTGCTGAAACAACTTCAATAAGCAGGTCAAAGAGCTCAACTTTTTCATGCTTTCAACTTCCTTTGCAATACATGATAGTTCTTTCTCAATGAGATAAGAAAATTTTTTTCTCAAAATTACTCTCCTTTCTCTTCATTATAAAAATCTTACAAAAATTAATTGTCAAATGTTGCTTCCGTAGGAGAGAGGGAAGAGACTTATCTCCATGTAAAAGATATGTAAAATTTCGGGATCTGACAACACCACCCACCATCAAGTTCAACAAGGGAATTCAGACTTAATGCACCACTCTAGCCAGGTCTTATAGCTCACGGTGCATCTCTGAGATGGTCTCCACACTGAACGAATCATCCAATTGATGTTCTGATAGTTTGATCCAATAAAGTGATTGATGTGTTGAGGACCGTAGCACACCCGCCGTTTACCTAAAGCTGAGACTAAAAGTTATGTATTGGTTTCTGAGGGTCTCAATTACCAGGACCCTTCTTTCCAGGGACACAATCTTTACTCACGACAAACAAGTTGGTGATTTAGTTCCCAAGAGACATTAATAGTGACAGAAAGGCGATAGCTACTCAAGGGGAACGCACAACCTCTTTCCAGGCAACCACAATGAGAGAGAAGAAGAAAAAGCAGAAGAGGAGAAAAGAAAAGAAAGAAGACATTTCAGTGGGATACCTCAGGATTGTAATACCCGTGTTTACTTAAAGAAAGTAAACACCCTGAGGGGGCCTAAAGTTAGGAATAACAGGTAAGATTACTAATTGGATTCATAATTTTTCACAAGATAGAAAATTAAAGATAATATGGAGAAATGCGTTATGTCCCATTTTCATGAAACCATTTCTCATAGAGTTAAACATATTATATATGCAGTTGACATTCTTATGTACAGTACACATGAAAATTTAGAAATCAGTAAGAAAAATATATATAACATAGAATAATAGTCTATATATTATAGAAATTTGGAGTAATTGTTGGAAATTGCGATTGTCCTAACAGAAGTGTTCAGCAGTCATTTTATCCGAGCGTAGAGGCAATCCTTATTTGTCCTTATATATTAATGATGGAACAATTGAATGGAAAGATAAATTGAAATTTTGAGGAAGAAATTTTACAAGAAACGAAAATTTTCGTCCTTTCTCACCATATTTAAAATATAAAGCATTTAAAAAAGCAAATATTTTAAAAACAATATCTATACAACTTAGGGTGCACAATCACATCACTTAATTCAACTCGTAAAGACATATATATCTGTAGTATTCTTCATTATTCTAGCAATATTTTTTGCTTAAAATATTCTTTAGCTATGAAGCAAAACTGCACTCAAATATTTCATGAATTCATTTTTTTATTCTAGATTTAGCTTGCACATACCACCAAATTCCGGTTAACCCTGGTGACATCCCCCAAACTGAGGTCTCAATCACTTTTGGATTTTTTGAATTTGTCACAACGGTTTTTGGTCTTTGCAATGCAGACTAGACATTTCAGCAATACATTCATCAAATATTATTAGGTCTCAGTTTTTGCGTGCATAATTTTGATGATATTTTAATTGCGGAAGCAGACACTGAAGAACACATGCATCACCTCTGTAAATTGTTTGAATGTTTAAAACTACAGGGATTAAAATTAAATGTTTCAAAATGCTTGCTAGGAAAACAATAGGTTACTTTTTTATGCGTCTTATAACACCTGAAATTGTGTTAAACCTCTTCCTAAAAAAGTAAAAAGTAAAAAAAAAAAAAAAAAAAAAAAAAAAAAAAAAACTATAATAACGATTTTCTCAAACTACAGAATACCGTGGAGCTCAGAAGTTTTATGGCAATTTAAAATTTTTATCTGTGGTTCTAAAGCAGCAACTAGACAAACCCCACTCCATGAATTACTATAAGATTCAAAGAAAAATGATAAACGTCCAGTGATTTGGTCTGAAACAACTTTCAATTGTTTCGAGAAATATAAAACCGATATTGCCAACTCTTCAACGTTAGCTTTTCATACTCCTGATCAAGAGCTTTCTCTAGTGGTTGATGTTTCTGACTTTGACATTGGTGCTTTTATGCATGCTGAAACTGAAACTGGCCACGATCATGAACCAGAACTTATGACAGAGAATTATTAACGATATGTTCCACTGTAAAAATTACTTATTTAAAGCTGTAATCCTTAAGGAAAAAATTTACCATTTTTCATGATCACAAACATTTAACTGATATCTTCACAAAAGATGCTGAACCCATTTCTCTCAGACAACTCGACTTCATTTCTCAGTTCAGAAAGGATATAAGGCATGTTCTTGGAGCGGACAATGTGGTGTTTGACATTTAATCACGAATCAACAGCATATATTCTCAGTCTGCTATTGATTTCTCAGTAATTGCTCGATGTCAAAGACGAACTGAAGCAACTGATGTCAGATTCCCTTAGTCTTCCTTAAAGCTGTTATCCTTGAAACTTACACAAACTACCGAAGTTATCTGTGATACAAGAGGTATATATACAATATTCCTGTGATACAAATATAATACAATATTCTAGTGATACAAATAGAATATTCCTGTGATGCAAGTCTGTGAATATTGGAATAGTGAAGCACTAATGGATCCTTCAACTATTCCAATATTCACAGATATCTGTGACATTTTGTACTTTAAACATTTTGTAATTTCAGTTATTTAATCAATTCCAAAGGGTAAAGGATTAAATAGTATATTTTCCACAGAAATTATAGTCCCTTAGGTTTAGCATATATGTAATTAAAAAGATAAACATTTCAAAAATTGGTATTATGATATTTGACGTGCCATGGATCTAAACTGGACTAAAATGAGAAGTCTACTGGATTAGAGTACATCCACCTGATGTCATATCGACGTCTACTGGACGAAACTGTGTCGTATAGCACAGTTATTATTCTATAGTTGATTTCATTTTGTATTGTTTAAATAGTTATTTTTTATAAATGCTTTTTTAAATGTAGGAATATATTACAGATTTAATTTTCTAGAACTTATGTGGATTTTATGCAGTAAATAATAATTATTATTATGACAATATAATGTATACATGTTGCTAAAATTAATAGAGTGATTAAAATTTTACTAGGTGAATACCAGTGCGGGTTCCGACCCGAAAGAAGCACAGTTGACCAAACTTTCGTCTTTAGGCAAATTACTGAATCCTTTTACGTATACAATATTGATTTGCATTTACTGTTTATTGACTTTCGTCAAGCATTTGACAGTATAAGTAGAAAAAGGCTACTTGAAGAACTTTCAACAATGAATATACCAAAGAAATTAACCAGATTGATAAGGATGACGATGGAAAACTCGAAAACCAAGGTTAAGGTCAACGGCAAAATGATTGATACCTTTGCATTTAACAAAGGTGTGAGACAAGGTGATGGACTTTCGGCTACACTATTCAATCTAGCTCTACATACTGCTATTGAGCCAATTGCACAAAGAGGTACAATCTACCATAAATCCAGCCAAATTTGTGCATATGCTGATGACATTGTGATCATCTCAAGAAATGAAAGGATCCTTTAATTTCTTGTCGTCGACTTTAAAGGAATGTTATAGAGAGCTGGAAAGTAGAGCCAACAATGTTGGTTTACAAATAAACGAAAGCAAGACCAAATATTTAATAATATCGCCCAACGAATCTAGAAGGGAACCAAGAAGTATTGAAATCGAGGTTACAAATTTTGAAGGAGTGTCACAATTCAAGTATCTTGGAACTTTTATTTGCAACGACAACAATTTACAAAATGAAATATGCGAGAGAGTGCAAGCTGGTAATAGAGCTTTCTACGCAAATAAAAAGTTATTCAATTTATTTGGTGATTTACCAAGATTGATATCACGAAAAACAAAACTGCAAATCCGAGTCCCTTAGGGGACTGAATATATTAGAATTTTTGAATTCTAATATATTCAGAAATTTTAAGGAAAATCTATGGACCAAGGCTTGAAAATAGTGTATGGATCAGAAGAAATAATAAAGAATTAATGCACCTAGTGAGAAACAAAGACATAGTGAGATTCATTATAGCACAAAGAATACGGTGGCTTGGCCACGTACACCGCAGAGATGAAAAAAATATTATAAAAAGGATAACAAAAGGTAAATTATTCAATACCAAGAAGAAGGGGAGACCCAGAGAAACATGGATTGATAATGTGGAAAAGGACCTGGAGACCATGAAGATAAAGAATTGGAAAAATTTGGCTCTGAAGCGGGAAAAGTGGAAGAGGTTGTATTGGAGGCTAAGGCCTGCATAGGGCTGTAACGCCAGTTAAGAAGAAGAATTTCAATTTTAAATTATAAAATGCTTTTAGTTATAAAATATTTTTATTTGTTTTGTTTCAGTGCCACTTTTTAAGCTTGTCTGGGGGAATTTCTTCCGGGAATTGCATCATGAAAAAATTGATGACCAATGAACTTGCATCTGAGTTCAGTTATTTTGGTACTAGGGATAAGAAATCCTTTAATGGACTAAATATGAAGCAATTAGTTTTTGGTTAGTGCAATATTTGAATAAGCATGTCATTAAAAGTTTTCTTTTGTAGAAATGATGAAAAAATAATTCATAAGTAACAAGCTAATTAAAAACAATTTTCTCATTGTCTAGTGGACAAAAATATATGAGCCACTAAGATAGATGAGGGATTATTTCAATATCTTCACACATCTAGAATACATCTATAAAACTACATAGTATAGAACAGTGCGTATGAATACATCCAAATTTCGTCCATGAACCATCTAATGGCAACGTCTCGTAGACGTATAGTGAACGTAAAATCGGTGGATATTTGACGTGCCATGGATCTAAACTGGATCAAAAATAGACGTCTACTGGATTAGAGTACATACCGCTGATGATGTCATATCAACATCTACTGGACGAAATGGAAACATATCAACGTCTACTGTATGGGATGATACCTCCACAAAGGCATAATCTCCGACGTCATCAGACAACATTCCTGAACCAGTAGTAACACGTTCTAGTCATAGTCAGAGTCAGATTCAACTTATGGTACCTCTAACTACACATACCTCTGATACTTGGGGGGGGCGAGGGCTATTGTGAGAAACTCCCATTTCTGTTCATAGACGGCAGAAACTGTTCGCCAATCCGAACTTTTCCCAGACTGTTGTTTAAGAAGACATTCCAGTCGGTCTCTGGCTAGCGCAGACGTTGCACGCTGATCTAATCTTGCTAATTTTATCTGAATAATTATTTGACATCAATTAAATTATTTGTTAAAGTTATGTTGCCTAATTAGTCAGTGATATAATTGTATAGTAATAAATATAATAAATATAGGCAATCAAAGGAATCTATAATAAATATAGGCAATCAAAGGAATCTATAATAAATATAGGCAATCTCAACACACTCAGCATCCATATATCATTGCACTTGGATAACTTGTGATCTCGACCTGTTTAACGTGATGCAATCATTTATAGTGAATTCGATGGATCCAGTTGGGATTCAAACTCCCTACTTTCAATAATGAGAACCAACACAGCCACAGCATCCTCCGCATGAAAAAGAATGACAAATATAGTATTTGCATTTAGTATTTATAACTTTACAAGTGGTTCGGAAATTTTGATTTTAAATTTAATTTGAGCATAAGATAATTGAAAGAAAATTTTAAATTATATGTCATTAAAATTGAAAATTAATAAAATTCGTAGTCGTAATAAAAGATATATAAGATAATTGAAAGAAAATTTTAAATTATATGTCTTTAAAATTGAAAATTAATAAAATTTGTTGTCGTAATAAAAGTTTGTATGTAGATGAGACACATGAAGCTGACCAAATCGAAACATCTCTTCTTATAAAACACTCAAAGAAACACTATAAAAATATAAAGAATAAATCAAATATTCTCTATTTGATTACAAGTTTGTTGACTTTCCTCGTAAAAAAATAGATAACAAAGAAAGGAAAAAACTTTCAGTAGAATTATGAGGGATATTAACATTTTGTGATGACAAACCTTAAGCAGCACATGATTAAAAACAACTCTCTAAAAGATTTTCCTTTTTCATCTGCATTCCTGCAGTAATTAGCTTTATGAATGTCCAATAGACATTTATATACATCGATTAAATGCCTACTGTTCATATTGTCCAGGAAGTATTCTTCAATAAACTTAAATCTGAAATTTAGTGAACAACCGTATTTCATCCAAAATGTCTGGGAAACTTTCAGATTTATCACGGAAGTTTATTAGATGTATCTGATCGTATAGTAAAAATATTTTTATTAGAGAATCAGTAAAATAATTGCAGGAAAATAATGAAAAGAAAGAATGAAGCTTGTACTCAGCTGTCATATTGCCATCTGTAATTGCATAAATTTTACAAGGTTAATATATAACTGCAACTGTTATATATACATCAGTACGATTCGCTGAAATTTGCTGCACACAATTTTCTTTGATTGACAAAAGTACTGTTGCTGCGGCCTGAATCAACTATTTTATATACGAGTATGTGTATATCTTTTAACTGGGGAATGTGGCTTGCATTCTTTTTTATCAGTTTTAAGCATCAATATTATCTGTCATATACTGTCACATTTACTGTGTTTTCTCTGTGATCTGCGTACTGCTAAGATTGCGCTAGTCATTAATACATATCTGCATGGAAATTTTGTTTTGATTATTTAACATAAAAATAAAGTCACTCTCCTGTAAATTACTTGTGATTAATTTACCATCTTATACGTTAATTTGTTGTTATATGGGGGTAATGCATGAGTTAAATGTAATGTTTATGTAATCGATTTAATATTTCCAGGATTTGAATGAATAGTTTATAAGTCATTATTCAAGATTATTTTTTCTGGTTGAAATTTATTAAAGGAAGTGTAATAAAAATAATTTATTGTGCCTGCTTATTTTTTATATTATTTTTTCTGTTTCTTATATTAAAAATTATGGATATCGATCCACCTAATCTTGGTTCTAATTTGAAGAGATCTAATAGTGCTCCCATGATAAACGAATTGGGGAATACTTCTTCAAATTCTCAAGAACTGAGATCTCGGGGAAGCAGCACACCCATTGCTCAACGCGCTCCTCGAATGACACAGACTCGAAGATTCAGTGGGAGTTTTAGTCCCAGCCGATCTTCTCATTCCCCAACTGCACCATTATCACCTCTTGTTTTAAGTAGAGTTTCTCAGATCAAGCAAGAAGAATCTATGGATGTTGTTTTTCGAGAAGCAGCACATGAGAAAGAAACTAAATCAAAACTCCAAATTTCTCATTCTCTTGAAGATTTAACATTAGATGAGGCATCTTTTGCAGATTCTAATAAGCGTTCTCAGTCAATTACAGATCCTTTGAAGATACATACCTCTCATATTGTAATGTGTAGTTCACCTTCTCCCACAAATACTGGTCGCCAGTGCTTTTCCCCATCTACTTGTCTCCCTGTACAGCATAGTGCCTTTTCCTCAACACCTAGCCCAAGTCCAACCAGGAAAAATTTCACTAGATGCAGTCAGAGTCCGATATCATTAAGGCCTAGTCAGTTGTCTCTTAAACGTAAGTTTGACATGGATAGTGATGATAGTGATTATATGCCAAGTAGTGCGAAACATTTGAACACAGGCATGTCTTCCCCAGAGACTGAATCGCGCCCAAACCCACCTCACATACAGAACTTGTCTTTTAATTCAATGGATACATGCAATAGCTCTGATCAGGGTGATTCTCTTCGGAGTTCTGATTCGATATCAAGTTGTTTAAATTCACCTTATGGGACTTTTAAGCCAGTTGATCCTGCTCCATCACATCAGAAACCTTATAACTGAGAGAACTTGACTTTCTAATACAAGTTAAAAAATTTTAAAATTCAAAATGCTGTGCCAAAATCATTGGCAGCTTGAAAATATGTTTCTGCTATCTTGCATAATAGAAAATTTATTCCTTTAAAAATTGTTGAAACTTGTACTGAAATAATTTTAGATCTTATTCTAGTAGGAAAATCTGACTGAAGAATATCTGGGGAAATTTTAAATTTGAAGTCATGTACATATCCTAACATATTTGTAATGCATTTGTACAATATTCATAAATTCATCCTTGTTAATTCATTGTCAGTCTTAAAATCAAACAGATTTCTGTTATGTTCTGAATAAAATATAAACTAGATGTGCTTAAAGTTTATGAATTCATTAATTACAAACATATATGGTCTTGTATTGGTATTTATAATGAAGAACGAAACAAATCTTTTAAGATTGGGCTTTCACATACCTGTAGTCTTTTTAATTGTTTAATTCACTGTTATTTGATTAGTCTAATAACTGTCCAATGTTGAACAATAAATATTCATTAAATATAGATGTTTTTATTTAATGTTATAAATAATTGCATTTTTACTTTTCATATACAATTTAACTCATAAACAAAATTAATTAGTAATAAGTAAAGTAAGTAAGTAAAATTAATTAGTAAATTTCAATTTTTAAAAAAGTGTTACAAAAAATGATTTGTAGGAAATCATGAATCAATGAGTTAAAAATATTGACATTTATTAATTTATAAATCCATATTACTGATTTTCAATAGAAGCATTGAACTTTATGGTACTTGACAACATTTTTTCCTAATTATTTTATTCCAGAAGAACTGTGGAGCCTTTGGACCTTTGTGTATCTTTTACTAAAATCAGTATTTTTTAAATTGTTTTACCTACTAAAAAAGTTGGGATAATTTTGCTCTTTTAAACTTACTAGCAGCTCTATTTAATATATCTTAAGTTCAAATTGTGTACATTTGTTACTTACATTTTTTTGATATATTTATTTCTGCTGATTCAATCCACAAAGTCATTCTCAATTCATTACTCTTTTTAGATATAAAATACATATGAAATTTAATTTGATTTGGAATTTTTTATTAAAAGAAAGAAAATAAGAGCTACTTTTATACTTTAATAGAAAGTCTTGTTTTCATTTTTTTACTTTTCTGGTCCTTCATCTTATTATAAATTACTTTATGTAATCATTAGGTATATCTTTTTTTATTATTTCATTAGTTATGCACTGTATTGTAAAAAGTATTGTAAAAATTAAGCCATTTCAATAATACGCTAAGCCATAAAACACATTACTTAAATAACCAAGGCTCTGTTAAAAAATTAAACTTTATTTTTTCTGTATCTGTAAGAGTAATTTTGTGTATTATTTTTCATTATTTTTTAAAAACTATAGTCTATCCTACATTATATTCAACAGTTTTTTAATTTTGAAAGAGTTCATAAAAATATGTGATCAAGATATAAGTTTTTGCTCAGGAAAAATTTGCATTTTGTAAGAATTTTTCACTTAGAACTTTTTAAACTCTTATTCTCAAATACTATATTTTGAATTTCCTCAATCTGTATTTTTTAACAGAAATGAGTGAAATACTTAATGAAGAGACAATATATAATATACATGGAGCTTTTTTTTAATAGTCACACTCATTTGTTTCTGTTCTAAACTATTCTTTATTGTATTTGCTAAGATAAACATTATTAGATTAATAATATAACTCTATTTGATAACACAGAATATTTTCAATGTTCATTTGTATTATTAGGTGAAATTATAATCAATATTGGTTTGTAAATAACCTTGGTTAATATATTTATAGTTTCAATAGTTGATTAAAATTCTTAGAAATGGCCAAAAAATTCCTTTAGAAATTTTACCTTTTAATAAAACCTAATTTGGTTCCTATATTTTCTCCTTGATGAATGGATTTAATAATTTTATTTTAAAATATAATATTGTATAGTTAGTACAGCTGATTTGGGGCATTTTAAAAAATAAAATTTTAACAATCGAATTATTTTTTAATCAAAAAATAGTGAAAACTTTAGTCATTAAATATAAATTGTATTACAATATAAAATGTATAGAAGAAAAATATTCTATATCATTATAAATCATTATGTTCATTTTGAAAATGTTAAATCTTATATATATATATATATATATATATATATATATATATATATATATATATATATATATATATATATATATATATATATATATATATAAATGAGTTTGTTTATTTAGTTTCTAATCTTTTAAGATTTTAATTCTTGTACTAAATTTTAACATTTTTTTGAGAAATTTCAATTTTAAATTGTTTAATGAAAATTTGTTATCTAGATGTAATTTTTATTTATAATTTAGTAATTTCATTTGAGACAACTTTTTAGAAAACTTAACTCATAAGTGTACCTCAAGCAACAATTAAAATTTGTATGCTATAGAATTGATATATTTCTATGAAGACAACATTTCTAGTTAAAACTTAATATTTTAAAATCACAATATGTTACCAAAGATTTTAAGTACAAAAAATTTTGATTTGTTGATTTTACTTTTTGTTAAAACTTGGAAAATATTATTATTTGAATTATTGTTATCAACATATTCATATAAAGTTTGTTTGTACAATTATATCATTATTTAATACTTTATTATACACAATTTATGTTAATAAATTTTTTTGCTTATACTGCTCAAGTGAGAAATACAAAATTAAAATATGATCTTGGAATGTTAGAATCCTAAAAGAGATGATATGGGTTTAAGAAATTCCAATTTTCATACCAAGTGCTGCACAGTTATTTTGCCAATCTAAATTCTTTCACTTCACGCAATATCTGGTTTTTAAAATCCAAATTTTGCTCAATCGCAGGCAATTTTCAATTTTAAATATTGAAATTTCAAGTATTGTATTGCATTATATTTATATACTACAGAAATATTACAAAATTAAACATTAAAAACTTAATTTCCAACTTTTTACAAACATTTCATAAAACAAAACAAATTTAAATTAACTCTAAAAATCAATACTGCTATTCATACGTGTTCAATAAAATATACATTAGTTTTGTTAAGTATTTTCTTTTAATTAAAAGAATCCTTATCCATTGTGAGACAGTCCAGGTTGGGCCAAGGCCTGAACTAGATGTTTCCAATCAGCACTCCTAGCTGTTGAACTATTCCAATTCTTTTTTCTGGTGACCAGGCAGTCCTGTTCTATTGCATCTAGCCATCAAAGTTTACATATTCCTCAAATGATCAACCCATTTGAGTTTGCTTATTTCAGTTTCAGTGAAAAACATTTGGCTCTTCGAATATTAGATATAGTTCGATGTTGAATCAAAAGAATTCAAATGCTTTAAAAATACACTGTATATAACAATATAAAGCAGGTATTAATGATTGCTGATTAAATATAAGTCAAAAATGTAAGTGACATACATTTTTATGAAAACTCTGGTTTCTAATTTACCTGACAACAGTTCTAATCTTTAAAAAACATTTGTTAAAATGCAATCAAGAGTGAAAGAGCAATCCAGGCAATATAGTTAATAAGTAATGTAAATAACATCCTTTTTATAAAAAACTTGCTTTCTAATTAACCAGGGATTACCATATATGTTTTAGCTTTAATTAATTGATCAATATAATTCAACAAGAAACCTGTGTAAATCACAAATATTTATGTTATACTTCACAGTTTACATAATTTAGTACATAAAATAGCTACTTAAATAGAATAACATAAAAATATATGCTTAATCATAAACTTTGGTCACACTAAAGAATTAAAACTTAATTTCGAAAATAACTTTAAAAAATATAACATAATTACAACATAATAAGTGACAATCCATGATTTATTATGATGTTATAATTAACATCAATTTAACAAATGCATAAATATCTAATAATTTATAACATCTAATTTCATAATAGATATTTCTAGCAAAAATGTTAAAAAAAATTAAGGGTTATTAAAAATTAAAACAAATTTCATCGTTGCTCACATCCAGTTACATCATAAAATTGCTAGTTACATCAAATCTCAAGATTCCATTCTAGTGCAGTAATCTACAGATTTAACTTCTGTACTGGCTCATAGGATTTAGCCCTTTGAATTATCCTATCATTTCGATTCTTGCTTTTTTAGTTTAGAAATTAATGAAGTGTTCATATAAAAATTATTTATAAATTAACTCTCAAAACTTGAGTAGAGTTTTAAATGCTTGTAATATATTTTATAATCTTCAAATTTTCTTAGTCTAAAATGTTTTTTCCCCCAATTTTTGTAGCATACAAAAAAGTTTTAAATTAGCAAGATATTTTTTGTGATAAATTTACCTTCAGTGAAATATTTTTTATCAGTTCTCATAAATAATTTAAAAATTAGTATAAAAACTCAATTTTTGTACTAATAGTTTTTTTCCTTATGAAAAACAAGTAAATTTCATTTAATGCAGTTATATTTTTTATTTCACAATAGAAAATTTTATCCTACATATACACATAATTATTTCATTCCTGGTAGATTTGAGTTGTGATTTAAATTTAATGTTATAGGAAAAAAGATTTTAAAATCAACATAAAAAATTTGTTTTGATATAAATTAACTTCATTTTTAAAGATAGTAAGAAAAAGAACATCACAAAAGTATATTGTTATTGTGAAGGAATTAATTATTTTGTGGTTCAGAAGTTTACTATTTTTTTATTTGATGTTTAGCATGTTTTTTGTGTTTCATGCATTTATATTTATTTACAGTTGGGGGAGAAATATCTTCTCAATTTATATAAAGAGAAAAAATTTTTAAAAGGAAAATATAGCATTATATTGAGCATAGATTGAATGTAATATAAATTTGTAAATTATGAATATTTTGACAAATTTTGAACCTTATCTTGAATTAAAACATTGTAAACTCATCAATTTGATATAAATATTACATAAGTTTCTTTGATTGATTACTGGTTATATTATTTTTACTGTCTAGTTACTGTTTATAGAGCAAAAATTGTGTGTCAAAAGTAAGTAATCAAAAAACCCTGTATCTCATTTAAAGGAATATATATTCTAATAATCTACTGTTCAATCAATTAAAAAATTTTTCTACAAAAAACTAATGTATCTGAATTGTCAAAAATATGCTTTCAAAAAATAAATGAAATAAAAAATAACATTTTGTGGAAAGTTCAATGAACTGAAAGTGTTTTATATAAAAAGGTTGATCAAATGTTACTGAGGTATGTTATGTCTGTTTTACTGGAGATATCAAGTACATAAACTCAATAAGAATGTTTTTTATTTCCAATATTTTCATTGAAAATGAAAAAAATTTCACTCTTTCATCAATTTTGCATTCTGTTATGGTGTTATTATTTCAGAAAGTTTAGTATTACCAGTTTTGTTCGAAATATTATAAAAGCTTTGATCAGTTATGTAAAAAATAAAAGAATGTAGAAGTTATTTATAATTTTTATTATAAATTAATTTTTGAAGATTCATTGTATTTATTAAAATTTATTTGAAAATTATGTTTTCTTTTCCATTGTTAGTCATTAATAACTATATCTAATTAAAAGTAAGCTTATATTTATAGAAATGTGTTCATATTAGTTCTTAGTCTGCTATCTGCTTTTAGTCTGCTTTTTTACTAAACAATGTAAAATTAAAATATCACACTTATTCTAGTCAACTTTTTTAATAAGAATTTTCAATTTTTAACTTATTTTCTAAACGTTGATTGTATTTATTAAAATTTTTATGCATCATTTTTTAAAATTTTCTTTAAAAATGTTAACCAATTGCATTGATTAATTATTACTTGCTTATATAAATATGCTGCTTATATATAAATTAATGTGAATAATTGCTCTTAGAATAATTATTTCTCTTTATGGAAAAAAAAATTAATGTATTTATTACTAAAATACAAAATAAATCAATCAATAAAAAATAAATGTGTAATATATTTAATGACATTTTTGTAAACTAAGCAATTGAAATAACATTGACATAGATGTGGAAATTTTCATATTATATAAGAATTTTCAAACTGCATTATTGTTAATAATTTACTTTATAACTAATCACACACAAATTTTTTAATGTATCTCATGTCAAGGGGCTAAAAATAGATTCCAAAAAGGAATCTATTCAAAGGAAATAGCAGCTTAGGTAAAGTAATTATGCTTAAATCTAAATGGTTAGAAATGTTTGTTAATTCTTATACAAATAACATTTACACTGCATTACAAATGTGAATTAAAATTGATTGATTTGCTTATTATTTTTATGTGAAATAACTATATAAAATGTTTTATATTCTATATATTGTGCTAAATAGCAATTGAGTTTTAATCTACTAAAAATTATTTAAAATGAATTTAACACAAGGAATCTAGATTTTTCATTGATCAGTATACATTATTGTAATTTTTATAAAATAATAAATTTTATTTGGATATATTTTATTATTTTTAATAAATATTTCAATAAAAAAATGACTCTACATATTGAAAAAAAAATTTTTTTTTTCAAATCATGTTATTTCTTTGCAAGGGAAATATGTTTGTGTAAAATATTCTCATATTTACATATACATATTTCCTTTTACTTTTACATTTACATATATATACTCATTTTATTTTATGTTGAATGGCAGTGTCCCAGAAAAGGGTAACCTTTCACATTGATAATGAAATCCTCATTTAGTATTATGATTTTAAATATATAAGTGCTTCAAAAATGTTCTGGTGTATGATTTTATCATCTATCATTCAAATTTAAAAAAAATCAATATTTTAAATTATGAAATTTGTAATATTTTAATTTTATTTAATTTCTACTATAAAAAGACTACATATTTGTTTTTTTTAATAGCATAATTTAATTTTGGTATATTTTCTGTTATTTTTTTTATCAATTTCAGAGTATATTCTAACTCAACAAATTAGCAAGCCTGTGTGAAAGCTGCTTAAAAAATTTGCATTGTGTTTAAAATTTATATAATTTATTGACCGTATAATTTTATAAAATTTTCTATTTCATGTCTAATGATTAAAGCTATATTTGTATTTTACTTATTTTCTTATTTAAACTTGTTATTTTTTGTTTGAAAGTAATGTTTCATTGTTGTATGGAACTTTGAGTAATGAATACCATTCTAGTACTGATGATATGCTAAATTTCACACACACACAACCCAATACCTTCATAAGCTCTGTCATAATGGAATTTATGTCATAATCTAATATTTTGTGTTACTTTTTAATTTATATATTTTAATTAAAAATTTTTGATATTTTTTAAATAATATCAGTAGATATGTCGCCTTTTCAGAAGTTAGTTACATCAGTATAGATTACTGCAAATATGAATAATTTTCTTGAATTTTTCTCCAAATGAAATTTTAAATAAATATGCAATTTGTTAATTTTAAATACTTAATAACATCTACATTGAAGACAATGTGGTTTTAATACCTTGTTATATTAATTAAAA
The DNA here is from genome assembly GCA_037975125.1 of Latrodectus hesperus. Lineage (NCBI taxonomy): Eukaryota > Metazoa > Arthropoda > Arachnida > Araneae > Theridiidae > Latrodectus > Latrodectus hesperus. Next base: position 61,736,324 of record CM075862.1, read on the forward strand.
TACCTTTAAATTAATTTTTTACGTTCTTTTTGCATTTTTTAATTAATATTTCCTTTATAACTTAGTAATTAGTAATGGACAGATTGCTCTTCTATATTATAATTAAGGCAAATTATGAGAAATTTAAAAATAGAAAATTAAAAACTAAATTAAAAATTATATTATTATGTAATTAACTATTTTAATCAGATTTCAAGTTAATAGTTAAAGTTTTGGCGTTCTTAATTAAATTTTTTTGTAAATATTTTGCTGTTCTGCTAGAGGAATAAAAAATATAAATTATACTCAAACTCTGTTAATTAATAAAGTTAACTAAGAAATTATTGCAGTTAGAAAATTTTGTTTTCTTAAAAGAAGCTAGAATATCACTGTTAATGTTTAATTTAGTATTATCAGTTATGAAGTTCATCCTTAAGTTTCAAATTGCTGTTAATAACCAAAAAAATTTATTAGAATTCTTCAGTTAAATTTTTTTTTAGTTTGTCTCTTAAGTTTATTGGTGCACTTGAAGTTTCATACACAAATGCTTTTATTTTTTTAAAAAAAATACTTGTTATATCTTGTCAGCATATTTGTAATTAACTTAATTTTAGTTTAAATATCTGTATTTTCTACATTTCAATACCATTGAACATTGTTTGAAATATATGTTTGTTTCTCATTTATTTTTACTAAAACAAATTATATTTTTTGCTTCCAATAGTTCTTTTGTATTTAGTTTCATAGTTACTTGTGTACTTAATTGTTTATGTCAAGTAGGTTGAATAATGTGTTGAAGAATGTAAATAGGTATATTTATTAAGTGTTTTTGTCTGCTCAAGCTAAATTGTGATAAAGTCTGAGAGATTAAAATGTGATTATATTTTGTAAATTGTTTATTGGCTTGCAAAAAAGTACTAAAGCTTTAAATTATTTGTTATGCAATTAAATATATTCACTATTCCTCTTCTGAACATTTAAAATATTTAAAACATGGAAGCATTAAAACTTCCTTCTCAAGAAAAAGCAATGACCTAAATGTATTAATCAGAAATATTAATTCTATTAAGATATGCAAATTGAATACAATTTCTAAATTTGTTTCAGTTTGTCTTTGTGTGTACTTTTTGTAGAATAATTGCAATTTTTAAATATGAATGTTAGAATTAATCAAGATTTATAGTCTTTTGAAATAATAGAAAAAATTACAGTTTATATTTCTAAATGTTTCATTTTTCAGAATAGTCTGTTAAATGAATATAAAATGTGAATAAAGAAATATTTGTACTAAGATATTCTGTTGAGAATGTGTATTCTTTTATCAGTGCTATGTAAAAATTGCTGTTCATACACTTGATGTTTTCTACATTTGTCACTTTCACATTGTACTGCACTAATTCTGTTAGTTTATGTCCATTGTTATAATTTACTTTAAATAAATTTCTCTATACAAAAAAATTGTGTCTTTATTATGCAAGCATTTTTTATTGTTAATTTTATGGAAATTAATTATTGAATATGTGAACTTAAAATGCATAGAAGTGACAATATTAGCCAAGTTCAATTGAGTCTAATATTTCATCTGCTAATTATTTTTAATATTAATTCTGAATGTAATATCTTTGGAAAACTCAAATTCATTCTTGTAAATTCAAAGATGCTAAGTAAATATAATTTAAATCAGAGGAGTAATTTGTTCTTCACATTAGAAGTTGTAAATGTTAACTGGTTTAAATAGTTTATTTCACATTGAGAGTATTTATGCTGTTTTTGCTGAAGTTGAACTTATTGAAATTCATAATCAATTTGATTTTGAATGTTTCATGAAATATTTATCTCTAAATATTACATCTGTTTTTGCTAAATTTTATCTATTCATATTGCTTATAATCAAATTTCTGTTTTCCAATATTTGTCTTTCATTTTAACTTTTGATTCAATTTTATTTAGTATTTATCATTTTGAATTTTTCCTTTTATGCAAGAAAGTGTGTGTTATTGTCTTTCAATAATATCAGTTGGTGTGATTAATCTCTTGTCTTTATTTTCTTCACATTGTATATAAGGTATAGAACTTTGAAATAGATATTTTTTAATACAATTTTTTAATTTTATTTTAATTAAAAAATTTTTTTAATATTTTACTCCATTAACAGTATTTTCATTTACTGCAAGTTAATTTATTCAAAATCTTGTTAAGTAGATATCAGGCAAGAAATTACTGTTGTATTTTGATTAGAGAAATGTATTTTGTAGAAATATAAATAAATAATATATATATATATATATATATATATATATATATATATATATATATATATATATATATATATATATATATATATATATATATATATATATATATATATATTTACAATACTTCTTCTTTTTGAATATACTTTACATTAACAATATTATATAACTTAAATTCTAAAAATTAAATTTATATATATGTATATAAATTTAATTTTTAGAATTTAAGTTATATAATTTTGTTTTAATATTTTGTTATTGTAAAGTATATTCAAAAAGAAAAGAAGTATTGTAAAAAAATTAAAAGTCAATACAGAAATGCTTAGCTTTTCTCACATAGTTTTCAGATACAATTTATGAAATTATTTCGATTTTTTGTTATTGTGAATATTCATTACATATTTTCAAACTCTAACTAAACAGTTTTAACTAAATTTAAATCTTGTAGTTATGTGAGAAATTTCATAATTTTTTGAAAATACTTTATAAATGTAGCACATTCAAATACATATTAATTTCTTTAAAACTAATGTTAAGAAACTTGTACTTTTTTAAAGGAAAATAAATAAAGCAGGAAACAACATTAATTTTTTCATGAAATGTTCACTAAATTTCGCATGAAAAACATACTGTGCAAAAGGTTGTTTACTTTTTAATAAAATGGTGTTATATTTTCTGTTATTAAATGCCTAATTTCAACTGCAGTTTAGGTGAAGGGTTTTATAAAATTTTTTTATTCATTTACTATCTTCAGCTTACTTTTCTTTGGTCTTCCTCAGTATTTAAATAAACTTTCCTTAAAAATTAATTTGTCCTTAAAGTTTTGCATATAAGAACAAAGGATTTCACCTACAAGAATTGGCTCAAGCTGATGGAAAGAATTATTGTGGAAGATCTAGAAAAGTAAGTTGCTATTCAACTTTGATATTAATTCTTCCTTGACTGAATTTGCTCTAAAATTGCAAAGTAACTAAAATATGTCTCTCAATGGAGAAAACGTCTATTAAAATTATTTTGGTTTCTCTTTAGGGAAATGGCAAAATTAATTTCATGGTTTTCTACAAATAAAGGTAAAATTTTTACTCGTTGCTGTGTTGGATTTGGTTCCACATCAGTATTTGCTTGGAATATTTTGACTCTTGGTCCTTGGCAGGAAAAGGTTAAGGAACTCTGTCAACTCTATGAGTAAGGCTGATTAAATTATATTTTATTTGTAACATATTATAAACTTTTGTATAAATTGTTAGTGATTGACATAATGAAATTTATGAACTGTCAATTTATGAATGAATTTATGTAAATAGCATGTTGTAATGTAAATTTTTAACATGTTATTTACATTATACAAATTATATATATATGTATACATACATAGCTGTCAACTCTACTGATTTTATCGGAAAACCCCAGATTTTTCATCATTTCTCCCAATTTCCCGATAAAGTATGAAAATCTACTGATTTTTGGCAATTTCAGTGAAAAATATAAAAAGAGTCGAAATTTTGCCTGAAAAAAGCCTCTTGACTTGTTTTAGGAGTTTAAATGGTCATCAGATGGCCCACTAATGCAATGATGATATGTATATATATATATATATATATATATATATATATATATATATATAATATATATATATCATCCTTTAAATATGTACCTCTGAATTTCGAGTCAGCCGAGAAAGGATGATTGTGTAACCACTGGGCTGCCAAGATCTCTATGAGTTGTTAGTCGTTTAATTGATATGCAGAGCAGATATGTGGTGCTTTTTTTAAATGAGCAGTTCAATTAGGATAAATATTTCTAGTTATTAGTAATTTAATAAGGAAAATATTTCTGTCAAACAAAGTATTTCCCACTGAATTAAATTTATTTATGTTTTTATATAATTTTATAAATTTAATACTTATAAATTGCACTAGTATAGTAAAAATTGCTCTATAAAATAAATATCGGGACATAAACGTTGATGTTTATATATTTTACCTGTAGTATATTCTTTTATCTTTAATAGTTCCTTTATGAGGTTGATGAATATTTTATTAAAAAATTAACACAAAATATTTTTAACATAAATCATTCTCACAATGTATAATCTAAACAGTAAAATTATCTTTTTGCGATACTAAAGTTTTAAACATTCTGTTTCAAACAAAAATGTGTCTCCACTGATTTTTTTTTCTCAAGCTTGGCAGGTATATATATATATATATATATATATATATATATATATATATATATATATATATTACATCTAACTGTTCTTTAAATTTAATAATTTTAGAATTCTTATGTTTTTATCTTATTATAAATAGTAGAATTAGTTTGCATTAGTTCATTTAATTTTTACCATTTAGTATAGTATATTTGTCAGTTTTGAAAGTTCATTTAAAGTCAAAATATAGTTATTTTTAAATAGTGATAATCGAAAAGATATTTTTCAAAGGAAATTAATTGTTTAGCTATTATAACTTTAGTAAAAATGTATTTAATTGTGATTGTAAACATTTTTTTTAATATGAACTAAAATACATGATTAAAAAATGAAATAAGACATGAAATTGACAGGAAATTTAAATCATTATTCCAATTTTAAATTGAAGATAAGAATTTTGTATTAACTTTTTTTTTAAAGGCATAGCTCTACTTTCATTTTGATTTTCATTGAAGTATTGTAGTATTTGTAATTAATTTGGATTATTTGAGCGCTATTGATGGCAATTAAAAAAACTATTCTTATTTTATTTATGGAAGAATCTTGAGGGATGTTGATTTTTGATATTATTTAAATAAATCATTAAACTCTTCTGAACTTTTTGAACTTCCTTTATACAAATTTCTTGCACATATTTTAATTTTTTCAGCAATTTCAAATGTCACAAATTTCTCAAAATATAATTTTTAATTGTGTAGTTTCATCAGGTATGAGTTTTCATTAGTGATTTTTTTTTGGTAGGTTTCCATAATTCTGGAAATATGTTTCTCTAGTACAAATTTGATTTTTATATCCTGAGCTTTCAATACTGGTCTATGTAATTTTTCTTGTCACCAAATTTATTTATTTTTCATTTAAAATACTAGCATTATTTTTGCTAAGTTCACTTTCTGCTTTTCCATACCAGTTTGTTTCTTGAAAGTACAACCCTTATTTTTGTGATGCTAATGCAATTGCAGCTTTAATAATTTTTTGATCTGGTTTTGCTGTATTCAAATCAAATTTTTAATATGTTTGATTAAATTTTAATTGTTATTGATTGCATATGTGTGTCCCTTCGTCAAAAGGGGGCATCTCACAAATGTTTAAAAGTAACAAGTTTGGAAAATCATGTTCATGATTCCATGTTGACATCCAGTAATAAAGAATATTTTCTATTGCTTTAAGTTGTTGTTGAGTAAGCCATGTTGTATCAGTAGTTAAATTAATTTGTTTCTTTAAATAATGACGATGAATTTTACTTTTAACTGAATTATTTTATTAATTTTATTAATTTACTGAATTATTTTATTAATTTTATTTTTCATTGCAATTTAAACTTAATTTGTGCAGTGTAATTAATTTATTATGTCCATTTTAAATAAATTAAACATATTATTTTTTAATTATGTCTGTTTATTGATTCATGCTATTAGTTTTAATCGTTCAGATTTTTTTTTCTTTTTTAATGAAATATATTTTTAGACACTTAAACTTACAGATAACATATCTTATGCTGCAATAAATATTTAATAATTGTAACTCGGTTTATCACAACTCTTTGACAGTTAGCTTAATTGTAGGATTTGATGGTAGGTTTGCTGTTGACATATTAAACTTTTTTTTGGGAATAACAAAATTTGTAATTGCATTAGTTTTATTTATTGTGGTAAACTTTTCAAACATACATAAATAAAATATATAATTTTTCTTTTTTGTAAAATGTAAACAATTATTTTTAGAAACTCTCTATTTAGCTACACATAAAATTTGTCCTCACCTTCATCCAGCTGGTTTGTTTAAAATGCAGGTATATTTCTTCTTAGGCTAAGCTATGCAGCCTGTTACAGGTCAAAGCTGCTTCTCCTGGCTTCCGCCACCTAACCCTATCCCAAGCTACAGTCTTCCATCAGTTCATTCCTAACAATTTAAGGACTTTTTCAAATCCATCTAACCATCTATTGGGGGTCTTCCATTTTGGCATTTTCACTCTATTGAAAAAGTTTTTTTTGGAGGGAGGGGAGAAATAATCATATCTATAAATATGGCCTTGCCATCTAGTACAGGAAGCCTTTACTATTTTTATGATGTGGGGATTATTATATGTATTTTTTTATAGATTTCATGGTTATATAAAATTCTTGTGTTATTTTCTTTTAGTGGTCCAAAGATTTTTCTCAAAATTTTTCTTTCATAATTCAGTAGTAGATCCTCTTGTGTCATGTTAAGCACCCATCATTCAGATCCATAAAGGCCACAGGTCTTATCAAGATTTTATATAGATTTATTTTGCTTTTTATTCTGATTAATTTAGATTTGAGTTGACTTCTATGTCCACAGAAACATCTGTTGCCATACATAACTAGTTTATTTAAATTTTAATATTTTTGTTACTTGAGATTATATTGTATATTTAAATTGTTTAAGAGTCTCAAGTGTATTATTGGCTATCTTTAGAAGAGAAAAATCTATTGGTCTATTTGTTACTATCATAAATTTTGTTTTATCTTAATTGATTGTCAGGGCTATCTTTTCAGCTGCCTTTTCAAGCAAGACAAATGCCTTGACAATAGCCTGCTTTGAATATCCAATGATGTCAATATCATCAGCAAAAGTTAATAATTTAATTGTTTTTTTGTAATATGGTCCCACTTGTATTAAGTTTGGAATCTCATACAACCTTTTCCAGAGCCAGATTAAACTACCAATATAAAAGTGAGTCTCCCTGTTACAGACCTCCCTCAATATAGAAAGACTGAGAAAAAAGACAATTAATAAAAAAGACAATTAATTTGACACTTAATATTTCTAAGTGTATCCCTGTGAGGTTTATCAGTTTCTTTGGGATGTTAAATTTAAACATAGTTTTATGGAGTCTTCCTTATTGATACTGTCATATGCAGCTTTAAAATCAATGAACTTGTGGTAGGCGTCTAAGTTAAATTCCCTTGTGTGTTCCAAGATTTGTCTGATAGTGTATATTTGACCAGCTGTTGTTTTTCTCCTGTGGAAACCACATTGGTAATTCTCAATAACTTTAGAAGTGTATCTAAGCAATATTTTATATAAGAGGGTGAACAAGATTTTATATGCTGTATTTAAATGAGTAATTTCTTTGTAATTACAATATTCTGGCTTGTCTCCTTTTTTTATGAATAAGACAAGTGGAATCTTCTTCCCTCTCAGTAGGCATTTGTTCCTCTGGGATATATTTATTACTGAGAATAATATTTTCTCTCAATAATAATCTGGAGTCAAGCCTTTTCTAAATGAGAAAAGAAGTTAGAAATATATATCCAAAATAAATAACTAGGTTGATATAATATTACTTTTAAAGCATAGGTGTTGTTTTTGTCTGTTTTTTCTGGATAGAAAAAGCCAAAAAAAAGGAAATTACATATAAAAAATTGCATAAAACATTAAAACTTTACTTAGTAGTATATAAAAATTTTTTTTGTAAATTAATTTTCATTAATTTATTTTAATTAATTTTTTCTAGAAATGTTAATGCTTATATCACATGATAAGTTATGCTTCTTTTGGATGATATAATTTGGTTGATCTATCAATTCAATTGGTCAAGTAATTTATAATTGTGTTCTGAATCTATTGTGGTTTTTCTAAACCAGAAAAACTTTCTTACTTAGAAACACATAAAATCAACTTATTTTTTTCTCAATAAATTTAATATGATGTTAGAGTTTGGAGGAATAGGAGTTCTAGTTTATGTTTTTTGGTACAAGGAGAAACCAAAAAAGGTTTCACTCTTGCTCCAAATTGGGAAACAGGGTTTGTTAACTATATGTATAACTATTTAGAAGTAAGGATAAATTCCTTAGTTATTTCTGCATTTCACAATCATCCTTTGGAAAGCTTCTTGTCCTGCTTTAAAAGCCTGGAATAAAAAACCTGCTTGTGAGATGAAAATTATTGATGTGTAATTTTAACTATTGTATTTCTGTGAATATAGGCTATACCTAAACTTTTGACAAAAAATTATAACAAAAATTTTTTAATATTAGTTGCATTTTTAAATTTATGAGGAAATTCAATTTGTCATATGCTATTTCAGCAGTGTTTATAGTATTCACCGGCACACAAAAGAAATAAAAACTGAAAGAAGAAGTCTGTGATTTAGTAATTTTTCTGAAAGCAATGCAAGTACATTATAGTTTTTGGCTATATATGTAAATTATCCATTTTATGTTAGTAGAAGGCAGTTCAATAGAAACAATATAATGAACCACTTCAGCGCCAGAATGCTCCTATTTACATTTGCATCAGAGGTATACTATTGAATTTTGGGTGCTTGATTTTACTATCATAAGGATTTATCATAAAAATATTTTGATTGATTAAAAAGAGATATTATTGCCAGTTAATACAGTTCAATGATATAACTTAAATTTTGTTTAAATTGTAAGGAAGGCTTTGCAGCTGTGATAAAATTTATAGTTTTGTTAGATTATTCTGAAAATAGGAAAGGTTTCTCTCTTCTTTATTATTATTATTATTATTTTGACTGAGATTAATGAAATGATTATAAGTTGTAGGGTGTGTCTTAAGTCTTCGAAGAGAAAAAGCAATTTATTTTGTGTAATATATTTATTATATTAAAAAAGAAAGAAAAAAACTTACAAAATTAACTTAAATGGATCTAACTTTTCTAATTTTATTTATTTCTATTTTCAATTTATTTTATTCTGTCTGTGATGAGCTACTGAACAATTGATTTAAATCAATAAATGTTAACAAAATTATTTGGAGTTGATAATTTTTTTAAAATGTGGAATATATGCTTTGAAATTAACACCATCAATTTGTATCCATGCCATTTCAATCTTTGAAGTTCCAATTGGCAGGGAGTATTTTAGTTGAAATATTATGTTAGTAATACTTTTATTCTGTGTTATCATTTTTGTCATCTCAGTTTTGTTTAAGAATATGGGATTTAACAAATTGCTTTTAGAAATTAATATTTCCCATTAATTAATATAAAGGAGCCATGTAAACAAATTATATAACTATAAAAATACACATAATTATTTCCAATATTTTAATAAGTAATTAAAGAATATTTAATTAAATTTTTTTATTTTAGCTATAGATTCATTTTATGCTTTTAATCATTATTTTAAAAGCATAAAATAAATCTATAAAAACATTCATATTAGTTTTTAAAAATATTTATTGGTAACATTATTCAAAACTGATTAAAATATAGATACATTTACCTTTGGTCAAAAATAATAGGTAAAGTAATATTTATAATGTGTAAATATCAGTACATCTTAGAAAAATTTAGTGTGATTCCATGAAATTTTTGGAATTAATTTCTTGAGAATTCGTATAAATTTTGTAATATAAAAGAAAATTTAAATATTTCTAATGTCAAGGTATATGATAATATAAAAACAATAAACTAGAAGAAGAATGAAAAGGAAATGTCATTGCCCCATATGCAGATGGGTAGCTCAATAACTCAGTTTCCGAAATGCCTCAAATTGCTTTACATTGTTGTAGATGGTCTGTCTTGAAAACCTCGATTTCAACCAAAATTGATAAAACATTTTTATTCTTTAGTTAAATACGAAATTTAATTAGCTTTCCAAAACAGATTTGTTTTTCTCGCTACATTAGATTCCGAGATATTAAGGATTTTGTAAAGATTAAGAAACTGGAAGTGGATATTTAAAGCAACAGAAGTGGGCATTTAAAGGGTCAGAATGATATTAAAAACTAGTTTAAACAATGTTTAATTTTTGAATATAAGTTTAATAAGCTATTAAAGGATACATCAAGTTATTACTTTTTCGGTAATTGTTTGGTAGCATAGTTTCTTTACATGAAGTGGAAGCATGTAACTGTTGTTTACATCAGAATTTTTTCTTTGCTAGTGCTTTATATGAATGTCAAAGCGGTTTATCTTATGGTTTTTTGAAGTTTTTATATTATTGTAGCTTTACTTTAGTATTATCTATTAATTATCGAATAATATTTGATAATGGGACATTAAAAAAATTGAAGGTTTCCATGTAAACATAAGTTCAAAGGAAACAGAAACAGATACACAGATACATGTCTTAGAAAGGACAGCAATGAAAATAAGGCTGATAAAGCTATTCCAACGGCAAGTGAATCTAAACTAAAAAGTGTCTCGCCAGCAGTGGAATTTTCTGAAAATGAACAAAGAAATATAATCTTTGTGATTTAAATATACTAAATAATGTGCAATTTCTTTTTTATGTTGCCCCATGTGTTTTGTTAGCAGCATTAGTCTTGTGGAAGAATCTGTGTTTGGTTTAGCATCAAATGAGACACTGAAATGCAAAAATTGTAATTATTTGAAATCATTTTGCACAGCTGCTAACTGCATAACATTGATATTGTATTTATTTTTGGTTGGATGAGGATATTCTTCAGCAAAAAAATTTTATTCAGATATGAATATAAATATCCCAAGCAAAACAGCCTTCAGGTGCTTAGAGAAAAAACTAGCATGTGCAGCAGAAAATGCTGCAAATGAAGTAATGAATGAATTGTCAAGTGTGATATATCAGTTGATGGTTCATGGGAATGAAGAGGCCACTCTTCTTTGAATGGATGTATAGCAGTTATCTCTTTTGACAGTGATAAAGTGTTAGACATTGAAATAATGTCAAAAGTGTGCAGGTTGTGTAAAAAAGATGATGGGGAAAATCATGTGTGTGAAAAATATTAAGGGACATCAGGTGCAATGGAACCTATTGTGTTTATCGTATCTTTGAACGTTCGTTGCATCTGAGGAAACTACAGCATGGCAATTTTTCAGTAATGGTGACTCAAAGGGATATGAAACCATTAAAGATATGTACAGCAAAAATACTGTCACAAAGTATGAGTGTATAGGCTATATACAGAAATGCATTGACTCGAGGCTTCGAAAATAAAAAACAAAACATCTTGGGGGTCAGGGAAAATTAACTGACATTTATTCTCATCGACAAATTACAGAATTACTATGGAATTGCTATTTGAAGTAATGTTAATGACTTGCAGGGTATTCTGACTGCAGTATTAGCTCCATTTTTTTCACTGTTGTTCAAGTTCGAAACTAACAATGCATGGCCAATGCCTAGTTTGTTGGGAGAGTTGGTGTAATTTTGAGAGCTGCCCCAAATGGAAACATATAGTGATAAGTCCAAAGGACTCCCACAACATGTGATAAATGCTGTTAAGCCAATTTATATGAAATTCTGCGACCAAATATTACTGTCCAAATATCTTCATGGAAAAACTCAAAATGCTTATTAGAGTTTCAATTGTATTATTTGGAAATTTATCCCAAGAGAATCTATTTGTTGAACTGCAAACCTTCAAATTGGGGGTGTATATGTCAGTAATTCAATTTAATTTGTTAAATTTTACAACATTATTGAGTGTTCTTACAGCAGTTGGAGTACATCCAGGTGAATACACGTGTGAAGGTTTTCACATTCTTTTCTGAAGCTTGAGGTCAATCACTGTCAACTAAAAAAATTGCCAGAAGAAGAAATAGGCTCAAGAAAAAGAGAAAATTGGCTAAAAATGATCAAGAAGAGGGTATCAGCTATAAATGTAGGGAATTTTAATCAGAAATTATGATATTTTCTTATAAAGACACAATACTTTAATCTTTAAATGCAATTTTCTCAGAACTGGTTTTTGCTTATAATTTGCTCGCTTTAAAAATGATAACTCAAAATATTTTCATAATATCACTATGAAATTTGATAAGCTTATTCTGTATATTGTTTTCTTGAGAATGTACTAAAAGAATTTTAATGACTTAAGTATTTCCCAAATTAAGGCTTGTTATTCGAATAATAGCTTAGAAAATTAGGCCAAAATTTCAGTATATATATTCAACCGGCCCTAATTTTTTTATTTTTAAACAAAAACTTAAAATTTTAGTACATGCTCTAGATAACAATCTATAGATTATTTGGTATTAATTTTTTTCAAAAATGATTAATAGTTTTTAATGTAGAATTTTTTAAGTTTTTTAAAAAAATACTTAAAATTATATACATATTTTACTTTTTTGAAAAATAATATTGACATATATCAAATATTATTAGATCAATATTAATGTTTTCTAAAACTAAATAAGAAAAAATGGTTACAATATATATATAGCAGTGTATTTCAAAAAAATTGCATTGAACATGTTCGGATACCTTAGTGAACAGGTTGGGCTTGGCAGAACAACTATACAAAATAAGTGAACCCTTAAGCAGTCATGACCAACATTCAGCCAAAAAGTCGTAGCAGCTGTGGGCGGGGCCAGTCAGAAATGCTGTTAATAATATTCAAGCAGATCTTTGTGGAATTTCTACTAATTAAGTTCTCAAGGACATTAAGGGTTGAGATGTTTCTAACAATATATTTAAGAATTGAAAACAAAATCACACTTTTAATCCTCTGTGAAACCATTAACTTTTTTTAGCTAAGAGGTTGGCTTGCTCATTTCTATCTATACCACAATGACCAGACATCTGCTAAAAGGTAACATGCATCTCTTTCCTCATGAGATTTTGTAGGAAAGTTCAGCATTGTAATACTTCCAAAGATGTTGAAGGAGCATCAAAGGCAATAACTTGAATAGCCTTTGAATCAGATTATATCACAACCACCAAAAAGGCCAAATCTGTAATAAAAAGTTGCTGCAGAATTATTTTTATAGCAGTTATCTCACCATCACATGTAGTTCCAGGTGGCTCGATAGAAATATATAATAATAAGAAGTCACAGAATACACTCCCACCAGCATTCAGTGATTCATCTGAGTAAGATCCATTGGTATAACTCTGAGGCAGCCATGTTTCAAATATCAAACTTCTAGCATCATGTATCACAGAACACAAAATTCAGGATATTATTTTTAGTCTGAGCAATAAAGTTCCATACTATCATTTAGTGTTATAAAATCACAGGATCTTGTAGGTTCCACTAAGTTTTGTGTGTCATCATCCAGCTTAAAGATAAGTTGCTATTTGAGAATTTTCTGAGTAAATCCATGTTGAATCTTTAAATTTCTGGGTTGGGGTTTGTGGTGCCTCCAGAAAATATCTCTTATTCTTATTACTGTTTCATATAAAATAACAGCTTACTTGCATATCAGTGTTACAATAGGTTTATTTTTTGTCAAAAGTAACATTGCATCAATTGTCGTGAATTTATAGCACTGGTTATTCAGTGAAGTCCTGATTCTGTAAGGTCTTTCACTTTTTGGAAACATTTTCGTACTACAAAAAAAGATTATTTTATCTTCTTTAAATCTTCTATTTCTACATCTTTAAGGTTTTCATTTATGTAAAAAAAAAAAAAAAAAAGTAGATCATTTATGTGAAAAAGGATTATGAGAGATTATCAATTATGTCAAAGTTATTATTTAAATTAAAAAGGACAATTTATATCTAAAAAGTTAATTTTTTGACACATAATAGATTTTTTCATGATATTAAAAAAATGGACTGTATGTGTAAAACTGATATTTTAGTAATTTTTGTAAGTATTATTAAAAATTTATAAAAGTTAGCTGATAAAGACATCTTACTTTGTGATATAGTTACAAATCTCTTCAATGAAGTGCTCTGCCTGAAATTTGTAATTGATACTGTTTACATATTGAAGTAGTGTGTAAAATAAATGCTGAGTAGTTTTTTTTTTATTTTTTAACTGGTGTGGATGAAAATGTTAGCATTTGTTATTTAGTTTGTTATTCATCCAAAAGTAGATGGATTAGTTGATAGTGTGTGTGAAAGATTTTGGCTAATTTGCTCTTTGAAACACTTTTTATTTGCTTGTTCAACTAATTGTCTCATCTGAAAGAAGGTTTCTAGACACAAGCTCATTTTGTTTTTGTTTATGTCCCTCTGCTAATGATCAAAATCAGGCAGAAGGTGAGCAGGTTGAAGATCAGGATCTTAAAATTGCATTCATCTCAAATATAATGAACTCAAATATAACCATTTAATAATAAATAAGAATCATTGCACATTAAATTGCATATGCACATTACCTATCAAAATAATTCATTCTTTTGCAGTGCTTGTTTGGCCAACCCAGTAATGAAAGATATTTGATTAGACATAAGTATATACACATTATATACTTTTTGTCTTGAAAGGTTTTATAGTTTCATTCTCAGCTTTTATTGTTTCACACTATTGTTTCTAATGCAATGGTTAAATAAATCTATTGTTTTATCTGTGTGTTATCTTTTTGAAATATCAGTTTATAATCACTACTAGTTCAACAGATTCAGTTCATTTTGTTAATAAATAAAATCTTTTTCTATTCAATGTTTTAATTTTTGAATTTATTTGAAAACTTTAAATTCATTGTGATTTAATTACTTAAAATCCTGAACCTTAAAGCAGAATTTGGTATTATTTCCAATAGCTTAATTATTGTACTTTTGAACAATATTTAACATAATAAATTATGAATAAATGTTCTTAATGCATGTATGTATATATATATATATATATATCATAATTCATTATCACTTTTACTATAATCTAAATTGTTTGTTCTAATTCTATTGAGATATTCTGAACATTTTAGAAGTTTATTAGATTACTAAATACACATATACTTTTGTAATTATCAAAAAAATAATTTCAGAATTTTTTCATGCATAATTAATTTCATAAATTCAAACATGACTTTTTTTTCAATGAAAATTCTTTGAGAAATTACCTGTGCTATAGAACTCAAAAAACGTAAATCAGCAAAAAAAGTGGGTTTTTAAAAGTTTAAAAATTTAAATAAATATGGCAACACATATTCTTATAAATAAAAATGTTTTTTATTTTTTGTTAAGGAAAATAATCCTTGTAAATTTCATTGGAACTTAAAGTAGTAACATTGAAAATGGAATTTTTTTATTAATTTATTATAGAGTTATAAAATAAAAATTATACTGTGACCGAATGTATATATTTTAATGAAATTTAAACTAATACTGTGATTGATATAAATTATAAGTTAATCACAGTTTAATATAAATAAGAAATATTTCACTTAATTAATTATGATGTATTATATAAAATTCAAAATAAATTACTTTGTAAAGAACACTGAATGCTTATTTTTGATGAAAGCTTTTATATCTTCTAAAATTTTTAAAAACGTGTTTTGCTGAGAAAATTACAATTTTTGAGAAACTTTTTTTCCACAGTTTTGGGAAACCTAAACCTTTGCCAGAAAGAGTTCAAAGAATTATTTCTGAAGTAAGTTTACATTTGTGTCTTTTTTACTATAATTTTAGTTTGTTTTTGTGAAAAAGTCATAAATTGCTTGAAATTAAATTTTCTACATAAATTCAAAATTTCTCAACTTTCTACATAACTTAAATATTATTATTTGTGATTAAATAGTTTTAACAAAGAAAATATGATGTTAATAATTATTTTACTATAATGTTAATATGTTTATGATTAGAAACAGTTATACAATACAAGATGATTACTATCTTGAATTAATAACTCCTGTAAATTCTCTCTTAATCAATCTTTTTTCATTTGTTAATCAATGATATAACTTTCTGGTGTTAAAAAAATTTCAAATCTATTATATAAGATAAGACTATTTTGTAAGTTGTTTTTTCATAGTTTACAATGATTTTCATATCAAATTAATTTTTAAACTTTGTTATTTATTGGAAGTATATTAGTGCAAGCAAAATTCTTTAAGAAGCTTTTTTAACTTCAGGGTATCTTATATTATCTTTTGATTTTAAAATAGTGGAAAAAAATTATTTTTGTTTATTATAATTTAAATTTTCTATTTCATATTATCGTCAAAGTTTAGGCATTGTCCTCACATATCGTTAATATCTTAGCCATATTCTTGATATTGGGCTTCAAATGTATAGCTAAAATTTAGTAATATCATATTTTAATAAATCTTGAAGAGTTTTTCAAATTAGATAATGATTTACAACCACATTCTAACTAGAACATAGACTTTAATTTTGTTTCGTTATGCATTTTTTTGGCAGTTAATTTGACACAAGATCTTTTATATGCACAAGTGAGTAATAATCTTTGAAAGCTAACTGTTCTAGCTAACTTTGAAAGAAACTGTTCATAATCTCATAATTATCTTGCTTAAATTATTCATTCATTTCAATAATAATTGATACTTTTGAAAATGATTACAAATATTAAAACTTTTTGCTTTATAAACTTTTAACTTTATAAATTATTCATCAATCTTTATTAAGTAATTTTTATCAATGGTTCATCAAACTGTTATTTTGGTACTGTTTTTTTAGAAACATTTGCATGTATGAATTGTATTTTAAATGTTTTTGCAAAAATATATTAAAACCTTTTTTTTAATTTTAATTTCTTTATAAAATTGATTTTCATCATATTCAAATTTTTACAAAGAATGTTTTTTAGTCCTTATTAAACAATAATTCGATCAAAGAAAAATGTGAATTTGATCACTTGAATAAACATACTACTTGTAAAGTTAAAAGTACTATCTATGGAAGTGATCAAAATTTAGGATCAAAATGACATTTTTTGTTAAATGTCTTGAAATTTAATTGTTATAGGTGCTTTAATGCACTAATTTATGTTTTGCTTTCTTTAATGTACCATTAAGTGATCTATTGAAAATTTAAAACGCATTTCCTGATTTTTATCAGTTTAATGTTTGTTGTTTTCAGCTTTCATTAAATTTACTGTGATACTTTACCACATTTCTTCATGTAAACTTTAATTACTAATCTATATCATATACCAAATTTTAGAGTAAAATTTTAAAAATTTTAATCCTGGTATGGTTCAAAACATTTCATAGTTAAGATATTGCAACTTATAAAAGGGCGTGATTGATTTGTTAGTGTATTATGTGTAGATTTGTAAAGTAAAAATATTTTGAGGATAGTACTCAGTTTCATCTTTTTGTAGCCATTTTTCTGTATTAAAGATATAAATTATATTTAATTAGTAATTTTTTTGACTTTATAAATTATTATATTAGTTTTTATTTATATAAATTTATTTGGAATTTAGGTCCTTAATGATTGCAACCTGAATGATGAAGATAAGAAAAAGCTTAAGTTTTTCAATGTAATAGGAGAAGATTTATTTCACATTGGTGGGATTAATTCACCATGGGGGGCAATGATTGGCATTCCATTTTATTATGATGATAAAATAAACTTTGGTAAATTACGTTTAAAAGGCCAAGACTCAGTAGACTGGATTGTCGATGGTCCAGATCTATTAGAAGCTCTTTCTTTATCTGATAAAGCAATGAAATTTGGTGTAATGCGTGAAATTGTTTCTTGTAATATTTGGGAACAGCTTGATAATGCTGCAATTGCACCTTTTTGTATTCTTGTCCCAGCAGAATTTGCAAGAAGAATAAATAAGTATAGGGATGCATTTAACAAAGTAAGTTTTAAAAATAGGTTTGCACTTTATGTAATGTGTTGTGCAATGGGATTACTTTTATACAGATTAATCAAAGATCCATTGGAACATTTATATGCAAGAAAATATGACAAACTTGCTGCAGAGAAAGGAACAGGTTATCTTGAAGGTGGAATAGAATTTTATGAGAAATCTCTATCAAGAAACAAAGCACTTCGGAATATGCTTGGCAAAGCTGGTGAAAAGAAATTTGATAAGGATGGAAATGAAAATTACTTACTTTTAGCTCCAAAACTACCTGTAGCTAAAAGGTTAGAGTTGTTAAAAGAATTGCAGAAATCACAAGTTGTTTCTGCAAAAGATGTTGCTTAAATGGCTAGCAAGTTAGTGCAAGAAAATTAATTATGTATTGTTTAGATAACTTCTAATTTGATGATTAATAATTAAATAACTAATTTTTTAACTTAGGATTTATTCAATTGAAGCATCAAATCTATATTTATGGCAATTATAATTGAAAATTCTAGAGTCAATTTTGTGCATTCATTCATCTATAATTTTCTTTCTTAATATTAATAAATAGAATACTTTTTTAAAATACACAAATTATTTCATCTTGCCATTGTTCATTAGATTATTAATAATTTTCCAATTTTGAATTTTGCTTTATTTATAAATTCAAAAATACTTAAATAAAATACTTTGCTTCTTAAAAATATATAAATTTTGCTTTTATTTTTCAGTTTGTAGAGTCTAAGAAATTCTGAAAAAACATACTCTTATTTTTAAAGTAATGACAATGATTTTTCTTTCAAAAACATTTTTATTCTCTATATCTAGCACAATAGTCTTACAGTGATAGATTTTATAAATGTAGAAAAAGCATACATTTTTTATAAAAATGCTATATTTTTTCAATTTATTCAGCATGAAAAAATAGCAATAAAAACTTAAGAATTCCATTGGATGACAATTAAAAAAATTAGGAGTAATGCATCTTTCTATTTTTTCTTATAAATTTAGATCGTAATACTGAAACAAATGAGCATATTTAATAATTTTTAAATTTAGTTTCTTTTTATTAAATAAAAATTGAGAGTGATTGTCATTGATTTTGATATGAAATAACCATATCAATGATTTTTTTTTCAAAACTCATAAAATTATTTAATGTTATGACAATTTCTAATGGTATGTTTTTTTTGGCATAGCTATTACATTATAAAACATACATTTGAATGTTATTGCTCTGTTTTATTGGGTTCACCCGCTTTCTAATTTTCATTATAATTAATCATGCTAGAATTTCATAAGAAGTAAAATTTCTTTTCAAAAAGTATACATTTAATGAAATATTTTAAGTTCAAACTTATAGAAAACATTTATTAGTTAAATGATCATTTAATGAATGCATTTGTAAAGATTCTCTGATTTATAGCAATGGCAAAATAGTTGATTTTTAATAATGTGTGAATTCTTAAAAATTTCAATTCTTGTTACAGCTTTGATTTCATAATTGGAAAGTAATTTTATGAATGTTTTGAACACTTTATCCATATAAAATTCCTAGCACAGTTGACTTATGAATTAGCTTCCCGATATAAACTATTGGTTTCTGCTGTTATCTTAAGTGCTTTTGAATGATTTATTCTTATAATTGTCAATTAAAAATTTTTTTATACAAAAGCTAGTACATATATTGGATATTTAAAAATTTGTGATATCATATGTCTGGTATACTTTTTTCATATATTTTGTTTATTAAGAATTTGGCAAGTTTTAACATGCATTTTGATAATGATTTCTACTTATAAAAAATATGTGTAATCAATAAGTGAGAAATTGTTTTATAGCATTAACATTTTTTTTATGAATAAAAGAAAAATATTTAAAGCTCTTGCAACTTTAATATGAAAATTTTATACTCATACATCTTAACAATTCATCATAGCTTCTGAAGTTCTGTGGAATATGTTTGTTAAGAATTTCAATTCCTATTTGCACCTAAGCATACATTTAATTTAAATAGAATACCCTCATTACAAACTTCAAAATGTTTCCTGCTGTGTTTGAAAAATGAATTTTCGTCAACAAAGACATCACTAAGCATCTATTTAAGTAAAGATTCAAATACCTAAATTCGACAAGTTTCAAGTTTAAAAGTAGAATGATACAAAGGTCAAAACATACATTTTACAAAATAAGGTTTCAGAATTGCAGGACTAATAAATATGAAAAGAATTTTTACGTTAAATATTTTGAACACATTGATTTTTTGTGCAGTTTCAGCAAAGTGGAAAAACATTCTCTAGTTGAGACATTATTCAACACATTAACTTCATAAGAAATTGTAACAAGAAATTAACACAATATTCTGCATTCCCACTCTTATAGTTGTCTAGTTCACATTACTACCAATATCATGAAAACAATTTAAACTGTAGTAAACAAAGCATTCTGATATAGGATCATGGGGCACTTCACATCACATTGGAAAGACTTGGGTTCTTCATTGGTAATCTATTAAAGTTTTTCATCTCTTATTTTACATCTATCTGAAAAAAAAATTATGAATTTATTGAAAATCCAATAGCAATAAATGCTTAAAATAATAATTATGGAGCCAAAATGCCAAAAATATTAAAAGATTTTTCTTTTTATACAAGGCTATTAACTATGAAATTAATGTATGCATACAAATCTGATAAATATTAAATTTTTTGTCATACTTTCTGAAACAATTTTGAAGTATACTCTTCTTAAAACCATTTACTATGATTTTTTATATATACAATAAGCATTTAGTAAGGTGGCTATTAAAGATAAAATTTTACATGTAAGACGTTTTACATAGAATTTAAAAGAAATAACTAGAAGTAAAGTTACATAAGGATTATTTTACATAATTATGTATACATGTGTGTTGCACACAAGAATATTATACTGTATATTAACTAAAGTTCCTTAGCATTCCCTTAATTTTGGAATCACAACTGCTTTATTCACAAAAGTAGCTATGTGTTACTGTATAAAAGCACTTAGCATGCCACCTAATGGAAAACAGATTTGGCATTCCTTTAAAACGGCATGAAATATAAAATTACAAATCTGTTGAGCAAAATCGATTTATTATAAATTTAAATTGTACTAAACTGATTTGGTAGTGTAATATAAAAATACATCTTATGGACGCTAAGAACGGTTAAATCTGCATTTTTTTCTGATTTTCTACATTTCAACATACATTTAACTTGAATGTAAAGAGAATGGTCATGTTTTGGGCAAAACAACACTTCAATATGAAGCAGCAAGAATTGCATTATTGTGCTGATTATTTTTATGAGCAGAGTAGACAATATAAATGTCTTGTAAAATTGTGTCATATCAATTCTACTTTTATTTAATATTTAAATTTCTTGGGGTTGTAGACTGTTGAGGCTCATGATCATAGAACGAGTTTCCAAACCTGAGTAATGGTATAGTTTTACAGTACAATGAATATAACTGTGCCTCAACAGGTTTTACTGGATGAGAATACACAGCAGCTGCATGTATGGTGCAATTTATAAAGAATCAGTAATCCAACAACTATTCTTGGCATATATAGGTGTGGATGAACGAAATCTGCTTTTTATGGAGAACATGCCATTGTTTAAACCCTAGGAAACTATTTTCAAAATGTCATTGTGCCTGCTATCAAGATATCTCCAGAAGTAGTATTTCAAAGTAATTTAAGAACCAAATAACTGGATATGGAGTGTTAAAAATTGGCCTTTACATTCAGCTGACTGGACTTCTTTTTGTAGTGATAGTTGAAGCAGTGGTATACATAATCCCTCCAGTAACATTGTAGAAATTTGAAGCCTGTTTTATGGACACTTGTGCCAAAGTGTCACACTCTATGATTCAAAATGTGGCACTCAAACCATGATTCAAATTTACATTACAGATGAACATCTCATAAGACGATATATTATCATAATTATTTTTCTTTCAAACCGTTTTCTTACATCATAGTATAATAAATAATGAAAAAGACAAATGCACAATAAAACCCATTCTATTCTTTGCATTTAATATCCACAAGGTGTCTTTAGGTTAAATTGATGGTCTATGACTTTGCAACCCACATTTTCCTCTATTTCATTGCATTTTGAAGATAATAAATATGGAATACAAACTCCGTATTTTTACCAAATGGTACCCTAGGTGATTTTATTCAAACAATATAAATATAGCAGTAGACTTCAGTAGTTAACAGAATGGCAAGGGATTTTAGATAACATACTGTATGATGGAGACACTGAACATGTTGCAGTTAGCATTTAAAACATATTTTTGTCACATGTTCACAAATTTTTATATCAGCATTTACTTTTTATTAATATATATCATTTGTATTTGTATATCATTTAAATTATGTTCATTAAAATTTTGCAAAAAACTTACATTAATTTATTTGGAAAACAAATTCAAATTAAATTTAAAATAAGAAAAAAGCATCTATGATGAAAAATGGCATTTCTTTCATAATTGTTCAGCTCTTGTAAAATAAGTGATATTTGATTGCTTATTTAAACAAAATTAAAGATGTATTGAAAGAGTATAAAAGTCTTCAGTTAGTCCAGCAATTTTATCTTAATATTGCTGAAACTCAAAGAATGTGCTTCATGAGAAACACTTCCATACTTATGATTCATTAACATACTTTTTACTATCTTTTATTAAATAATTGAATAAATAAATTATTAAATAATGAATTGTTAGTATTAATTTAATTTTAATGATATTAACTAAAGCAAATAAATTTTATACTGATTATATATATATATATATATATATATATATATATATATATATATATATATATATATATATATATATATATATATATATATAATCAATGTTATATTCACAATATTTTAGAATTAATAAAACATTTATGCAAATTCAATAGCTTAAATCAATGTTAAACCTTAATAAGTTTAAAAAAACTTATTTATTTTTTTATTAAACAAATGTGCATAATTAACTACTAAATATATAAAAATACTCTAATTAACTATAGACATTTTCTTTGCAGTAAACAATTTTTTCATATATATATATATATATATATATATATATATATATATATATATATGTTATGATAAAAGTAATTCAGTATTACAAGTTATTATTTATCATCCCCACTAAACTCAGTAAATGTAATGAATTATTGAATGTTAATCACTTTTACCAGTAAATATATATAATTCCCAACTAGTAATGGGGAATGTGATAAATTCTGAATATTTTATATGCAAATGATATTTTAATTTGAAAAAATTAATATTTCCAAGCAATATTAGAAATTTTGTTTTTTAAGAATTTGAAGAACATCATGGTACTTTGGAATAAAACATACAATAATCTTTCAATTTAAATTTTTAAATCACAATGGCTCTTTCACACATTCATTTTAGTAGGTATTTTATGTAGATGAATTAGATAATAACATAACTTACATATATTTGATGCAAAAAATATTATATAAGATCAAATTACAAAATCAAATGATCAAAATTACAAAGAGTAAAAATAAAGTCTAGCTCTTCTTATTTTAGTTAATATTTTATTTTTTATCAAAACAGAATAGAACTTACAGATAATTTTTTATCTTGTTAACTAAGTCCTGGAAAATGAAAATTTAGATTATAGAATTTATGAAAAAAACATCTCCATGTCAAAGCAAACTTAACCTATATAGCAAATAAGTATTTATTTATATTTATTGCAAGTTTATCAATTAAGAATCATTAGAAGGTTATGACATTTAGAATTACACAATATTCCAGCTTTCTTTACACTTGCATTCTGACTTGCAAACACATCATTAATATTACTGTGACTTTCAGAAAGATTATTTTCTAACACAATTTCAAAATGATGATGCTTAATCTGGATATCTTCATGCAAAGTAAATTTTTCTTCACAAATTGTGAACTGATTTCTGGTATACCAACAGGAAAATTTCCCATGTTTTGTCCCTCAATGTCTCAGTTTTAAATCATTAATAGATTTTGTGGGTCATCTCCTGCTGTCTATGCCTGGTTCTCATGTTTCACTGTGCCACCAATATTATCACAAGAAATATTTGAAACTTACAACATCATTTTTACCTGTAATTCCAAACTTTTTTTAGTGCTTTTTCTATATTTTTTTACTTGTTTAAGTTTAAGTATCTATGTTTTTAACATAGATCACTTCATCATTCGCATTCTAAATCACCAAATTCATTGTAGGTAAACAGTCTTTCTACATTATTTTCCATTTTATATTTATTTTTGATGAGTATATACTAAAATAATTTTTATTAATATAGTTTAGTTTTTTATTTTGTTATACAATGTTACAATATCAGATATTCTTTAGAAATTTTTTATGAATTAATAAACATTTCTGAAATTGAGAATAAAGAAATATTTTGTGTATATAGGTAGATAGGTACTGCTTGTTTAGTAATATTTTTCAAGTGAAACAATTTTATTATATAAAATAAATGATGAACTCAGATCACAATGGTGATAAATAGATAAAAAAAATAAAATTTTATAACAGTAAACTTGTGTTATTTTATACACACAAAACAAATCAATTTTATTATTTTAATATGTATATTTTTATATGGAAATAAATATTCTTTAATATGAGCAATAAACTTACCATGGTATGCTTTCAAAAGAGCTTCACAAATAAATTTATATTGCACCTAAATATCGAGAAAAATTCATTGAAATTACAAATTCAAATTTCTTTCTATTTATATTATTTAGTTATTTGTAATAAATGAATTCTATAAAAATATTAAAAATGTTATAGTTTTTCAATTAGGAAATGTGATCTTTTTTTTGTTTTCATAAATACTTTGAGTTAATACTTAAACTGTTAAAATCAATTGTGAATATGGAGGATATTTATCCATCAATGGAGAGTATAAATGATTTTTTTTCATTAAACATTCAATCATTATTTACAAGAAAAAGTTTAAAATAATTTAACTTGAAAATATAAAAAATGAGAATTTTTATATGAATAAAATAAATAAAACTCACAATGCATGGCATTTATTAATGAAATTTGTAGAACTGTATTGAAATACTTATTTGTAGACTTTTGAAGCTTTGAATAAGGAAACTAAGTTACTAACTAATGAATCTGATAAATACAATAAAAGGTTTGCAGCAATACACAATATACAAGAGCAGTAAATAAATACAGGTTATACAAAATGTAAAAAAAGATATAATCATATATGAAAATAAGTGTTAACTGTAGGATTTAAAATGAAAGAGCTTGACAGAAAGTGATCTTTCTACTTTTTCTGAAAAGAATGAACACTTAAACCTATGATAATTCCCTTTAAACTGGAGAAACTTTTAAAGAAATACAAAAAAGAAGAAAAAGTGTTGTATTGCTATAAAATATGTGACCTTTACAAAAAAAAGTTAACTCATGATATTATCTTAATTAAATTGTGGTTATGTGTAATATATATTTATTTTGAACTAAATTATATCTTTCTCATTTAGTTATGCAAAAAATTAGTTTATTGTAAATCAGTTTTTTTTTAATGAAAATATTGAACCACTACAATTAATACTAGAAATTAACTTTTCCATTATCCACTGCAATTCAAATCCAATACTGTGGATGCTCATTTGAATTTTAAGTAGAATACTGGAAACAAATTAATAAGGAAAAAAGTAATAACAATTTCAATTTCCTTTTATATTGCATTTATTTTTTTAATTATAATTGAATTTTTTTTTAGCATTTTCAGAAACACATTTCTGGAGATAATATTAATCATACATATACTTCAAATTTGTAGGTTTGATTACTTCTCCAAAATCAGATTGATTTTTAAATATTTACAGCTTAACTAGTTTCCAGTTTTTTGTTTTATATGCAGTGTGTCCAAGCCTTTAATTTCACTGCTTATAAAATAAAAGTGCAGTAGTTATGTGTTTTAATATAGAAATTTTCCATCATTGGGTTTAATTATTTACTCTCCTGTCTTATTATTGAATTGATTACATGGGGGAATCATTATTTTTAAAAGCTTATTACAACTTTTCATCATTAAGATATTGGATTATATTAACTATTTAAGTAGAAAAATTACTTAAACGAAGCAAAATTTATAAAGTAAATGGAGAGTGACACAGATGTTCTTTTATTAAACTTTTAATTTCATTTCAAATGTATAAACATCTGTAAAAATTCTTGTATTAAATACTATATCATAAAATATATGTGAAAGATTATTAAGTGTTTCAAAGCAGGATTATTTTCTTCAAGGAAAAATGTTAAACTGGATCTTCCATTACATAAAAAATCATATTTTTCTATGAGTTATCATATTCATATCAATAGTGAATATATGAGGAGGTTTTCAAAATCTTTTTTCTAAAGAATCTTCTTTTTCTTTCCTTCATTAAGTGGAACTTAATTCATCTGGATTAATTTCACTTACATTTCTTTTGTTCCACATAAATTGTCAAAGTGAAATTTTTCTGAATTTTAAAAATTTAAAATAACTATTTACTTCAGTACTAGTAATTTTTTTGAAGTTTAAAAATCAGCAATACCTGATATATTGAATAAAATGACTGTTTTATTTATTATGTAGATTCATTCCACACTGTGATACAATCGTTTTTTATTTCTATGTTCCTTAAATCTCTGGCAAACTATTGCATAAAGTGAATGATGATCATAACTATTTAGAAACAGAGGAACTTGATATAGGCTAATTGCTCAGAAATTAAGAGGCTTAAAGATAGTATTAGTACTTTTGCAAATGAAGCTTTAAACTATATTAAAAGCTTATGCGAAGAATTGCCTTTTTATCGGTCTTCAAGATGAATTTGGAGAAAAAAATTTGACCACTGGAAGTAGAACTAGATTTATTGCATGTAAGAAAAACTGTTTTCTTCATGAGATAGAGTAACCACTAAAATTCAAGGAAAGTTCCAATAATTTCAAATTTTAGCTAAAAAAATTTACCTTTTTAGCATTAGCAATGATTTTGTACCATAAAGAAAATATAATGATCAAGTTACCCAGGATATCATTAGATAACAAGTATTTAAACATTAAACTACTTATGTCAATTTGCTTTTATAGCAACATGACCATCAGAAAGAACTTACAGATTCCAGTTCATTGTTATTAAAGCTTAGAGTTCAAACTTGAAGTATGTTTACCAAATACAGTTATAATAATTATTAAGCAACATTAGTTGAAAAAAACTTATTTTTTAAATTTAAATTGAAAAAAGTTCTTAAGGTCTACAACGCCCATATTAATCTTTACAAATCTTGTTAATTGGCAATTATACAAAAGATGGCTATTAACATTAATGAATGTAATAAAGTGTGTTACAAAAACAAATGTTAATTTATGAAAGCCCATTTTCTTTGAAAATACAAATGAAATAGTAAGATATCAATTTTAATTGTGGAAAAGGAGGTGGACCAATGACAATATGCAGAAACTTTGAACAAATAATAGTAATGATGAAAAAAATTATTGACTCTACAAAAATTATATACTTGCTATTAATGTAAAAGTACTTGATAAATTTAATTAAAAAAATTGTTAAAAATGTAATAATAATGAGAATAGAAAAAACAAGCATATCAAGTTGAGCTTCACACGTTTTTAGCACACAAAATAGAATTGAAATTTTAATAGTTTGTGCCACTTTAAGTTGTCACTGGTGTAATTTTGAATGAATGCATAGTTATAATGTGTGTAACTAGTGTTGTTGTTGCATACTCCTGATGTCAGCAGCGCTAGACCAGATCTATGTGCACGTACACCTTCAAAAAGTCTAGCACCATAAGTGGATTCTCCATCAAATCTCTCCTGGAGAGACCAAGACATTGAAGAATATGTTCAGAAGAGGCCTGTTCATTTAAACACTTGGGGCAAATTTTGAATTTCTTTGTACCCTTGACGAATTTCAAGTTACTAAGATGGCCACTTCTGAAACGGGTAATAGCTGTTTGTTCTGGTCTATTAAGACCAGTAGCCAGGGAAGCACCTGGATGCCCGCAGCGGTACCAATGATGCTCAGGGACAATCCACGTTGTTTTATTCTCGTGTTTAATCTTTGAGTGAATCTCCTGAAATGTGAGAGGTGCCGAGGACGCACTGTCCTCAGCCACACCAGCTATGGCCAAAGTGTCAGCAATCTCATTCCCCTCGAGATCCATGTGGGAAGGAATCCACTCTAGGTGAATATAATGCGATACGAACAGCTGTTTTAACATTTGAAGTATTAAAACCCCAGTCCTGTCTCTCACATGTTGCTTTTTGGGCAAATGCTGCACTTTTACTATCAGATACAATCCAAATCTCAGCTCCATGAGGAAGTGAATTCAGGGAGCCCAGGGCTTTCTCTATGGCAATAATGGTGGCTCTACGGTGTAACTAGTTAGTAGCATTACTTGCATTTTGATCCTCTATTAAAATATCAATTAAGTTCAATTGAGATTATGAATAATTAATCTTTAACTGTTGTTAATGAATACATAAAAATTCATTAACTGTCATCTCTATGATACACAATTTGTAAAACATAGAATGATATAAATTTATTAACATTAAGTACACCCAATCAATACATGAGGTAAATTCTCCCTATATATAACATAATATACAGATATACTTGAATATTAATGCTCATTCTATGTGATTTTGTAATTTTTTATTGTTTATTTGTAATACAGCTATATCCATGAGAAAACCACTATACTGCTGACTGCCATTATGCCATAATTGAGCACTTGCATTTTATTGACAGACCAAGAGTAATTGCTGCAAGAAACTTATCAACAGAATGTAAACTTTTCAAAATGTCTCATTAATTAAGCTAATTACACAAATTAATGTAACATTGTTAGATATCTTTTATACTACAGGTATTCGCCATGTTCCACCACCTGGATTATACAACATTTTAAACTTGCATTGTAGTCACTTAAAAAGGTATTTTGACATCTCTAAATGACTAATAATTGCCTGTTTGCAAACTGACATCATATGATGTTAAGCAATGAATCCCATAGAAAAATGTTACAGGTGGTTAATGAATTTGTATGAAAGGTTAACATTTCTAGTCATTCTTATCACATGTATATGCATAGTTGATAGGGGTGTTTCACCAAATATTTTGTAAATATACTGTATTAAAAGATGGGTTTTCTGAATTTGAATTTTTAGTGAATTTTATTCATCTGTATTACATCATTTACTTAAAATAAAGTATTATCTTCGTTATTTACTTCACATATAAAAAAAATTGTGCACTAAAACATTTAGTCTATATATTTAAGGAAGGGGGGACTTAAGCTTATATTTTATGTCCAAAAATGTTGAAATCTTTTGTTATTAAAATATAAAATAATAAACATCTTCAGAAAATTGAACTTGAATAATTATTTTCCAATATTTGATTGACTAAACAACTTTAGTTTTAATGCTGTTGTAACTATGTCATATTTAATAAATGATCAAAACAACAACAACACACACACATGTGTGTGTATGTATAAAGTGCTGTTATGCAAAATGTTTCCAAAATTTTAACCATTAATTAAATCAGTGTAAAGAAAGTTTAATAAAACAAATCTTTACAAAAAATTTTAAATACTTTTGGTGGATTATTAAAAAAATAACCTTTAATTTACTATACTCTATACATTTTAAATGTAATTTACAAATCAAATTCTAACTAAATAAAATTAATTAAAAGCTTTTAATGTTCAAAGCATTTAACACATACCACAGTTTGTACCATCATTACTCTTTGATCTCTCATAGTTTGAACTAGCTCAAGTGGATAGATAGGTTCATCAGCATCCATGTAACCTAATGCAGTTTCCATGAGAATAAGCACACCTGTCCTACCTACACCAGCACTGATAAAATAAAGTAATTTATTTTAGAAATTTTCCATAAATATATAACACAAGAAAACATCTAAAACAATGGCAAAGTTAGTCAAATGAGAAACTAAATAACTGTATTGTAATACAACTTTTTTTCAAATGAAAAATATGCATGAAGGTTTATTTCCTTGACTAGTACCTAATTATTTCAAAATTTAAAATATGTTTTAGAAAATTTAGTTTTGTTATATTGATTATTTTTATTTTGAAATATTGATTATAATCTTATTTAAGAAATCAATTTTTAATAATGTTATTTGTTAGTTAAATAATGAAACAAATTATATTTCCCAATATGGAAAAAGAGATTAAGAGATATAAACATTAAAAAAAATGAAGTTCTAAGTTTTTGGAAAAATCAAACTCGTACTGGTTAAGTTGTTAAAGTGAATCAAAGAAAATGATAATATGCATACAAAATATTATAATGCATTAAATTTTTTTAAATAGATATAAATTTCATTCAATTCTCAAACTATTATTAAATAAAAAGATTTTTAAAAGTTAGCTAAAAATGCATTTAGAAGCATTGATATGTTTCTTTAACGTACAAGTACTTATAAAGTTTCTGTGATCTCTCATAAAATAATTATAATTTTAAACAAAGGTTAAGTGCACACTACTTCTTAGAATAATTGAAAAAAAGGAAACAGAAATTCCATTTCTTTTCATGAAAGAGATTTTCAAACAATCATAAATAGTCAAGGAAATAGTAAGATGACGTAAAATTTGATTTCATAACATAGAATTCTAATAATTTGGTATTTTAAATTTTTCAATCATTATAAGGAGTTGTTCGATGCATACAATGAAACATTATTTAGCGACTCTTAGTAGACTGGCTAATTAATTGACAAATTCAAAGATTGTCAATATACACATTAAAAAATTTTTCACATTTTAAAACCAGGAAAAAAGCATTCTGATGAATATGCACTTAATTTGTTAAATCCATAAGATTCTATTGCAACTTAATGGCAAGCAAACTTAATAATTTCAAATTTATATAATGATAATAAAATGCATTAATTTTAGATTATAATGCATGTGTTTTGATTGAAAGAATTGTTGAATGATTACTCATAACATTTAACAACCAATCATAACAATTATTCATGACTTTATTTAAATTATTTCAAACTATTTGCAAATAAGAAAATTAAAATATGAAAAGCATAAAAGATTTTTCATATATATGTATATTGTTTTTGCTTCAATTTCAACATACTTGGCCATTTAATGCATTTTTTAATTAAGTAATTATTTGGTGGTTTTAATAAAACATGGTTAAAAACCAACAAAAGAAATGGACATCAATTTAGTAACTAGGAATTTCATGTTTAAATAATATAATATTGAAAAAAATCAAAACTGAATTTTTTTGTGCACACAATAAAACATTAAAAAAAATTTAAATCACAAGTACACAACATTTAAGCACACATTTATTTTATCCTTAGAAACATAATTTTATGTTAGTAATTTTCATAGTTAGAAATAAAAACTTTATTATATATTGAAACAGAAAAACAATGTAAAATATGATTAAATAGTACTATTTTACATTAAATTAAAATGAATTATTTTTAATAAGTCTTTCTTTTTAATTAAAAATATATTTACCTGTATTATCAGCAACCTTTTGCAATCTAGAGTGCAACTTTTAAATTCCAAACCAATAAAAATCAATTGGTTTTTCAGTAAAATATCTCAAGATGGCATTTTGGATCTCATTTAAAATTTTTGCCACTAAGAAAATGTTGTTGGGATCAGAATAAATGGAAATCCAAGGGTGTGATATTGGGCAAGCATAAAGGGTGAGACAATACCTCTTACCTCAATTTATAAATTTTTTTCAGTGCTCACCTAGCATAGTGCAGTCTTGCATTTTCATGTTGTAGAATGATTCCATTTCTGTTCACAATAGCCTTTTTGACTAAAGAATGGTTGTTCAACTAAAGATGATTATCTTGACTTATCAATTAAAGATTGATTTATTCAATCCAACTGTTCACAATTAAGGTCTGAATTAAGAGTTTGTCCAGGTTTCAGCACTTCAAAGTGAACAATTCTGCAAAAACCTCACCAAACACACAATGTCTTTTTGGAATGCAAACCTGGCTTTGAATAGTTTGTGGTGATTCATTTGGAGAGAGCCACAGCCTTTTATGTTTCGGATTATCATATAGGACCCATTTTTTGCCCCCAGTGATCAAATGATCAAAAAATGGTTTTGTAGGGTGGCATTGAAACAATATGTTGCATTTTATGGATCGGTTTGCTTTGTTTTCTTCAAACAGATATTGGAGGTCCCAAACATCTACTCTGCTTAGTTTTCTAATCTATTCCAAATGTTCTTGGATTGTTGAAAAATGTTGGTCAAGGGTGTTTGACAGTTGCTCAATTGTTTGACATAGACTTGCTTCTACTTCTACCCTTAGCTATTCATTGTCTAATGTATCTGCTGATTAATAGGAGTTAGAGAGATTAAAATGATCAAATCTGAACTTGGAAAACCATCTGTGGTATTTATAAATGTTTAATGCACTTGAATAAGCATCACAAATGTTTTGATGGCAACTGTTGCATTTCCACCTTTGTGAAACTCAAAAAGGATACAATGCTGGATATGCTCTTTTGGTATTTGACTCACCATATCACCCCAAATTGGAGAAAAAAGTTTCATATTGAATTATTTAGAAGTGAGTCAACAGACAACACATGGAGAGCAGGCAAATCAGAAATTGAAATGGTCAGCTGCACTTACACAAAAATGAAAGCAGATGATATTATAAACTGACATGAGGTGACAAATGACAATCAAATATCTGCATGTGCAGAAGCAACATTACTTTCGAGTCTCTTTATTATATACTTATTGATGAATAACAAATATAAAAATATTTTCAGTTTTTGTCCATGGAAAATAATCACTGAAATATTTTTGATAAATATGTAATTTTAATAAAAAAATGAAAATTGTAAATTAAATTACATCCAATATGATTAAGATTTCTTTTTCCTATTATAAATTTACAAGCTACTTAATTAAAGTAGCTTAATGTAGGGTTCATACAGATTTCTAAGAATCAAATTCCAGGAATTTTCCAAGAATCAAATGAAAAATTTCTAGGAGGTATCGACATTCATGTTAAGTAATTTTTTATTTTATTTTAAAAAATAGTTCTTAACCAAATATGCATATAACTATGTATTTGCAACAATTAAATAATGGAAATAAATTGCAAAAATTAATGAGAATGTTTTTTTTATTTAAGTTAGAATTTTATTTAATAGTTACACAAAAGCCTTCATGAAATTACAGCTATAATCACAAGATTTCATATCATCTTTAATCCATAAAGTGCTTGAGCCATTTAAGTCACTAAGCAATATAAAAGATGTTGGTTGTTGATCCAATAAATTTTTCCACTTTCTTTTATGGAAGACAGTTTAAAAAGGTGAGTAAAGGCTGCAAGCAGTAAATGAGATATATACAGCAACAACATGTAGTAATATGTGTTAAGAGACTATACAGATTTAGGGAAGTTACAAGATACGAGAATGTATACATCTCAGACACTGTATCATGATAAACATCATGAATTTAAAATGTTTCTGATGTTTCAAGAACATTTCTTGAATGGTAAAACACATCAAATTATACAGAGTAATTATAGTTTTGAAATCTTTATAAGTGTGAAAACCTCTATAGTTCCAAGAAATGAAAGATGTGATGAAGAAAAACTTAATGACTCAATCTTAGAGCAAGTCATCTGGAATTCAGAGGAATGTTCACTGAAGAGTGTTTCATCGTGTGAAATTAGTTTTTTTACTTGTAAAAAGTAATTTACAAGGCCTTTCTCTCTCATGCCTTAATTTTTTGAGATCTCTTGGACTTTGATCTTACAAAACTTTGGAGATATTTGTTTTAGATTAGGTAAGCTATGTTTAGAAATATTTGAGGGTAATTTTGGAATAGGAAGACTTAAACAACCTGCTTGGATTTTGACTTTATTTTGGCAGCTTATGAATAACTAACACATTATTTTTGATACAAAATGCATTTTTAAGCAGAGGTGCCCTATATTAAACCAACTCAATAAAGAAGAACATCTTATTTAGGAGTATGGTATCACTCAGCATGTTTGGTTTTAAGAGTAAGAAAAGGAAAAGATGTGAAAGGAAACAAAATAAAAGGACAGATAATGGGCAAATTTGAGATTGACACCTGTATTTACTTAAAATGAACCTCCTGAAGGGTTAAAACATAAAAGAATTTACCTACAATGGATGATGACAATACCACCAGTATCTCGTCTTAGATCACGTAATTGTTTAACAAATTCTAAAAAATTGGAAAAATCCTCAGGAACACCATGATCAGGCCAGTTTATATATTGTAGTTGGGTAACATGACGCTCTACATTTTCCTAAAATCAGATAACAATTTAAATATATTTCCATAATCAAATACATTTCTACAGTTTGTAATAAAATAAATTATTCACAAATTCTCTCTAGTTTGCTAAATTGTCAGAAAATTTGAAGTACCTTAATTAAATGTATTGCTTTTGAATATGACACATTATCAAATACTACAAACATAAAAGATTTACTAGTAAATTATAAAATACTTTTGAAATTAAATGAAGATTTTAATAAAAAATATATAAAAATTTTTCCTAATAAAAACTATTTGGAAGTACAATAATTCTAAAAATATAATTTATGTACCAAATAAACATTTTCATAGTTTCAGATACATGATAAAATTATTTAGAAAAGTATAGCTACATCTCATACATGAATACTAAAATTAATAAGCATATCTCAAATTTGAATATCATATGATAATTCAAGGTGATACATGCCCAATTTATTTGATATTTTACTGATAAGTACATATGACAAAATTCTAAGCTTTCCTAATGCAATATTTGGTAATGAAGACAAATATATTTCCTTGAGGAGTATTGATAAACCAAAAGATTTTATTATGACAAAAAAATTAATACCTTTGAATTGATGATTAAAAAATCTCTAGTGATACCAGTTGATGAAGTTGATTCACTAAAACATGTGATTTCCATATCATTATATTTTAGAGATTGGGAAAGCTCAGGCCAATACTGATAGCATTTAACCCGATTTCTTTCTTTTAATGTAGTTACCATTACTATGATACTGCAATTTTGTTCCCACACCATCTGTAATGAAAAATAACATTTTAATCAACTGTATATTTACTTCATTTAGAAATTTATCTGAAATTTCTTTTAAAAATTTAAACTCCATAATAATGACTATAATATTAGTTAATATTTTTAGTTAATATTCTTAATATTTTTCTTTAATGATATATATTAGAAAACTTCTTGATTATATACAGTATATAATTGTATACCAGAACATGGTTTAAAATTATCAAATTATATTTCTCATATGAGCTCTGAACACAAAATATAAATGTAATATATAAAACTCAGTATAACATAAAGTCTTACAAGAAAAAAATAATAATTTAGTACATATTTCAAATACAAAATTCTGTGTAAATGTCCTTTGCTTTTAACATAATCAAAATAATAATTATCTTAACAACTAAGAAAACTTTTATTAATAAAAGTTAGAAAAAGTAATTTTAGCTTAGTCAATCAAAGTTAAATAATTTTCAATTTGTGATAAATTACAAAACAAAGCAAACAGCAGTTTTCTCGTAATTGTTTTGCAATATTTAATTTTACCAAAATAAATTAGTTGCTTTAATTTGAGAAAGTAATCTGTTTATCGCTCAGTGGTCATTTTTTACATATGAGAGTTAACTAGACAAGAAATTATGAATTAAAATGGATTCTGAATCACTACAAGCATTCAAGTCCAAGGTGTGATTCGAACCCACAATCTGTTGAACCAACAGCAAGAACATTAACTATTTTGCTACCAGTTCAGCTTTAATTAAAAAAGTCATCAAACATGCTCTTATTTTTCATAATACTACTAAACTTAATTTCATGCAACATAAAAAAATTCACCTTTTAAGTTTTATAGTCCACCAAATATAGCTTTTTTCAATGAATAAATCATATGCATTTATTCATTGAAGAAAGTTATTTTTAATGTCATTTACCTTTTATGAAAACATCAAAAAATTAATAATAGAAAATATATTAACAAATAATAAATATTAACAAAATATTAATAATTTCTTAACTGTGTCATTCATGAGTTTAATATTGATTTAGAATCTGCAGAGATCAAATAAAACAAATGCTTTACAATTTCATTTTCAATATGAACTAATTTACAGTATAATTGGCAACTCTAATGTTACTGATTTTCAAATGTTTGGAGAGAGAATGAAGAATAAACATTGAGATGAAGATGACGAGTTGGATGAATATTAATTTTAAAGAGTTGTTTGAATTATATTATTTTTACCTCATCACTGATTAGAAAATCTTAAAAGTACATAATATTGTTTTGAAACACAACAGTAGAAACTTAAAAAACCTACATTAAAACTTCAAAAGAAAATTTTTGGATGGGAAAATTTAATTTTTTTAATTCATCAAGACTTTAATCCGTCCCTAAATCAGAAAAGTAGGATCCTCAGAAAATCAATATCATAGAGTACACAATTTCATTTTACAAATTTGATTAGTATCTTATATATTAATTTTTTAATATATATGTATCAGTTCTACAAAGTAGACATATGTAAAAGTGAAATAAAATCAAGTCTATCAAATTTTTTTGTTTACAGAAAAACATCTTCAACAGATGCTTGACCATAAGAGAGTTGTAAAAGCAAATTAAATACTTTCCATAAATGACAACAATTTTGTCTATTTGAGACTAAGTTAAAATACAAGTATGTGTTCCACCTTTAATAAGATCGAATTACTCATTTATGCAATCTAAATCATTACAACCAACTGTAAGATTTCAAAACTCTTCTATAAAATTATGAAATCCTTTTAAAAGGAAATCACAATCTGACACATTTATATACATAGGCAAGTACAAAAAATGTTTCTACATTTTATTTTAATTGCTTGATTTTATTACATAAAAGATTTCAAGGATCTAAACATAATATGTTTTGTACAATAGAATATTGCATCTTCTGTTTTCTTTTCTGTCAAAGTTTTGCTTAAATAGAATTCTCTGATGACTTTTTGACAACAAATCCAATATCTAATTGATTACTTTTGATTATCTTTGTGTGTTACATCAATACTAATACATTTAACTTGAGAATCAGGCAGTAAATTATCTTTTAAAAACTTTTGCATTAAACTTTTCAACAATACATGAAAATCTCCTGCAATAAATGTAATATTGATTTATCAATTTGATAAAGTATTCCCCTATCTGAGCAATAAAC
The DNA here is from genome assembly GCA_037975125.1 of Latrodectus hesperus. NCBI lineage: Eukaryota > Metazoa > Arthropoda > Arachnida > Araneae > Theridiidae > Latrodectus > Latrodectus hesperus. The sequence goes on from CM075862.1 coordinate 61,773,556, forward strand.
ATAAAATTTTTTATTTAATAGTACAAGAACATCGTTTTGGACACTTCTAACTTTAAAGGAAATCTTACGTTTGGACAAAACTACCAAAGTCACCCTTAAATAGTCTGTAAATAAAAAGCACTTGCTATATCCTCAACTGTTGAAAATGAGGAACATTCAAGAAATAACATCTAAGCATTAAATTACCTGCCAGAAATCAACACAAGTTTCTGGTAAAGGACCTTGAGCAGCAATGTATTCATTTGCTTTTCGTGGATGAGGTAGCTGCATCTAAAACAAAGGCATATAATGAATGGAAACATTTTATCATTTTAAAAAAATATAATTAATTCAAATAGAGAATATAAAAAAATTAATATAATCTTTCTATATATGGTAATTTCTATATATTTTATTTCTTAACTTACATTTTTATTCAAATTCCTTACTTAATTTAATTGATATAAAAGATTTTTTTACATATGGAAATCTATAATTGTTTATTTTTTCTAGTTGTTTTACAGAATTCAAAACAAAATTGTTTAAATTTCCTTAAAAAAATCAAATGATTGTATTACGTGAATACCTTTCTCTTCATGTAATCAGTATTGAAAAATAAAAGTTGGAGTGAAATAATTATAGTTGATACTTTCAGAATTTACAAATTAAATTAAAACAATTCCTTGAGAACCATGATAATTTCTTTATATTATATTAAAACTTATATTAAAAATTGGTCTTAATAAAAAAACTTTTGTTCCTGTTTCAATAATTACACCTATTCTTGCTTTGTTAAACATAAAAAAGTAATTCTCAATATCTCAGAAGAGGGTTCATACAAAATATGGAAAACTGAATTTTGGAGACAAAATATTCAAAAATTTCCTGATCAATTACTAAGTATATGTGTCAACATTTCAGAATTAAAAATTAAGAACGACCTCTACTTTATCTAATAGTTATCATGCAAGAAATTACTTGATAGTAAAACTATATATCAAGAAACTGAAAGTTAAAGAAAGATAATAATAAAATTTAATAATATAATAATTAAGTAACATAATAAAATTTGTTAGCAATTATACAAAATAGAAATTAAAATAAATAGATTTTTTCTATACATTTTTAATGCAGAGAAGTTTATATGTATTTAGTTTTAATTAAAATTACTATCTTATTTACAGTCATTTTATATAATTTCTGAAAATGAATTAAGCTAAGCTCTAACATGGAACACAGAGATTTTCAGGCTACACAATACCAATTAATCACAAATATAACACTCTTAATTTTCTATAATTTAAAAATGTCATTAAGCTTTAAATTTAAACATATTCATAAAAATGAATAAAATAAAAAAATTGAAAGTTATAAAAGTATTCCCACTTGCTATAACAGAAATTTCTTATTTTTATCAACTTAACCCTTATAAAATAATCTGTCACATAAGTAAAAGATAATTTTGGTATATTTATACAGTAATTACTTTTATAATATTTATATAACATTTTTCATTTGTGTTTGGAAAATTATAAAGAAATTAGAAGAAATGTTTAAAATACATTTGAAGCATTAGCAAGTATGCCACTGAATTATTTGAAAGAAAGGCTTATTATTGTTGAAAATATAGCACAGAAAATATATTTCACAAATCAAAGTACTTACACTTATTGAAGCTTTTTGTGAGAAAGTACAAAGGCAATAAATATAAATAAATGGAAATAAAGTAGTATATATTTATTAAAAACCGAATAATATTCACTTTTTACGAGGTTGGATTTTACTTTATACTATCTAAATAGTAAGGGATTTATAATATTCTAAGAAATTCCTCGACTTTCCATAATGATTTACCATTCATGTGAATATAAAGATTTTCGAGAAACCTGCAAATGCGGAGCCAAGTAAATTTTTTTACTTTAATAAATTTAGAATAAATATTTGAGTTTTATTCTTGTAAATTTTACATTTTGTATACACAATATATTAGTAGCTTTTCATACCATCAGTAGGTTGATAAAACGGAGTACAAAGTATACTTGGGAACTAAATACTAGGGATTTCACATTAGACTGACCACCTAACCAAGACAAATGCTTCGCAGTTCAGGGCCTTTGATAAAGAAAATAGATATGGGCACTGTCGTCCTTGGCTCCTTGATGGGTTGAGTTTAGTATAATAAATTATTTATGTTTAGATTTTACAAGAATAGACAGTTGAAACTAAATAATTTAGAAAATTGTGAAAGAATATTAAAAATTTAATAGCAGTTTTAAAAAATGCATTAATAATTTACATAATACATACATGGACGAATGAAGCATTAATGTAATCACCAGTTGTTCCTCCTTTTAATTTGACACGAGAACTATCATCTAAAAGAATACAGTAATATAATCAGAACAACTATACAATGCATTTATTGAATTTTTAATGTCTGAACATTTAATGTGTAGTACACAAAAAATTTATGAAAAGTTTAAATCTTACTAAAACATTTAAAATGTTATAAGATTAAATAAAAAAAAATTTAGAGAATATCCAATGCATTTCCTAATGGAACTTAATGACTGCTGAATTACAGAACATTTGTTAAAAACATTTTAAAACAGAAAAATATCATAATAAAGTGGTTAAACCATAATTTAGATTAGGAAAAAAGAAATTTTGAGTAGCAAAATTAAATCTGATTTGTCTTATTTACTGTGAGCAAATATATAATAATAACTTCACAGTGATATTATTTGACACAATTGCAAATTCTGCCTTTTATATAAGTATAAACTGAGCTATTTATTTAAAATAAACTTAAATATTTATATGTAAAACAATTTAAAAGTATTTATTTATTTAATATTCTTAAATTTAAAATTATTTTATGATTGATGATATTTTTGAATTTAAAATGTGCTAAGAAAATTATTTATATTCAAATGTTAAATTACTCTATTTTTCATTTAATTTTTAAATTGCAGTCTACAAACAGACATAAAAGGAATCCTAAGCTTAAAAATGAGGAATTAGATTTCTATTTAAAACCAGTTTATACTATTAAGATAGTTTCCGCAAAATAAATCTAGAAACAAGCTTCACCAGCATCAAGCAAAGAGTTATTCTTTCTTACAGAGGCAAAATAAGAATTGATTAGTGAATTTAAACCTATAATCCACACCAAAGCACCTTTTTATAAAATAAAAGTAGTTCCTTACTCAATCAGGAAGGAATCTTAAGTGGGGTATGAACCATAGGACACTTAATTGCAATGGATTAAGGTGGATATTTTTATTTAATATCTTCAGTTCCTTCATTTTTAATTTTAATGTTTCATTAAGAAAAATGAAAAAAATTTAACTTACATAAAACCCATAAACAATTTTTAGATTAAAAATATTAATTAATCGAACAAGTTAATAAAATCTTTTTAGCATTGGAATTCTTATATAATACAAATACAAATGGCAAACTTTATCTTTTTTTTTTTAATAATTATAAAAATAACCAGTATTACTCATTCTTGTTCTTTTTTTAAATATTTTATGTTTTATTTTTTTAAATAACATATTTTTACAGTAACAAATAAGTACATTTAAAAAAATGGTACTAAATAGCTGTATTTAATTTTATTTTAATAAGCAATGTTGGAGCTATGTTTGAACAATTAGGAACGGATTGTAATTTCATACGAATAATATTTAAGATTTCAAATATTCCACTACAGATATTGTTAATATTTTGCAAGAGCCGTAAAAATATTAAAAGAGTAGAAATACTTAGATTTTGTGTAGAAAGAAATTTACACCTGCATATTTCTTGTCAAACACATTTCACCCATAAAGTAATTAATTGTTACTATCTAAAAATATAAAAAAGTAAAAATAAAAATCAGGAAAAGAATTTGGAAAAAAATGTAAGTGTAAATTAAGATGTGAGTAATATCAAAATTTGAAAACTTGAAAAATACTTTTTGGAGAAAAGCATTTAAACAAAGCAATTTTCATATTAATAGTGAACAAAAAATCAAAAAGTTAAACTTAAAGGAAGTAGAACAAATTAAATACCAATCAGCAAATATAAACAATAAAAATGAATTTATTTACACACATGGCAGGACATCTTTATATCTGTTTTTTGATGCATTTTCAGGTAGTTTGGCAACATCCATACTTTCCTTTTCTTTTCTCTTCTTTAACTTCTGAGAAAAATTAATAAAAGAATGTTAGATTTTAAAATTACAAATATTGAATTTTTTAAGTCATGAACATTTTTAAAAAATTTTTAAATTTCCTACATGATAAAAAAAATTAAAAATTAAACTATACAAAGTTATAAAAAAATTAAAGAAAAATTAAATTACAAGTTTGATTTAATGTATTATGAAATGATGACTTCATGAATTTTCTAATCATTTTATTGAATTATAAATTTAAGTTTGACAAAAGTAATGAAGTAAATAAATTATTATAAACAGCTACTAGATATGCACTGTTAATTACAAAAATGAAATTGTTAAGGCAGTAAATTTTAGCTTTATATTAATCCCATGAATTGTTTTTCAGGAAACTTCCATTCAATATCAATCTTATTTATTCTATACCTAAAGGTTAGAAGAATAATAGAAAGTATAAAAATTCAGGAAAGTACACTTATTATAATTCATTTCTTGACTTAATAACTCATTAATAGAAGCAACAAAGATGATTTCAATAGTAAAATTGATATGTATATATATATATTGTCATATGTATGAAAACAACCAAGTTTTTAGTAATCTGTTTACTTTATTTATGAAGGTATGCAATCTTAAAATTTGCTAAGGTCACGAAAATGGCATAAAAGTAGTAGTATATTACATAGATTGTTTTTTAATAACAGTTATATGATACAATGTAGAATTCTAGAAACTATATTTTTTAGTTTGTTTTGTTTGTTTGTCGCTCAACGGTCATGTTTTGCACACGAGGGCTAATTAGACCGGGACTTACGGTTTAAAGTGGAATCCGAACTACCACAAACATCCATGCCCAAGGTGGGATTCGAACCCACGAACTGTTGAACCGAAGGCATATATTTTTTAGATAATCATAATAAAATAGTATGTTTAAGGAGAAAGTAGAAAAAATATACACACATTTAGAAGTCAAGACTAAAAAAATCTATGATACTATTAAAAATCTTTGAAATGTGATCTTAAAAAACATAATGCATCAATTGTACTGTCATCAAGCCTGAAATGTAATTTTGACTTTTAATTTGGTAAAAATTTTTAAGAACGTTTACTATAAACTTCAGAAATTTGACTTAGTCTCTTTTCTTTTTTACTATTTTCATTTTTAAAATTATTATATGCAAATACCATAAGAGAATTTCTATTTATGTATAAATATTTTCTATGCAATTTTTCAATATAATATGTAAATCTTCAGATTGTGATGTGCGCTATTCTTTTAGTGACTGCAACATGAAATTTATTATTGCATTAGCTAGCATTAAACTAGAAGCTCCTGACATAGTGCCTCCACAGGTATTACGCCAGGAATTTGGTTTATGGAAGTAGAGCTGATATAGTTCTGGATATTAAGTCATTCACTATCGGAAAAATTAACTTGCAGGTTTAAGTCGATTATGGCTTTCTGGATTGGATGTTTCAGTTTCAAAAATTGTTCAATCGTAAGGAGAATACTGTTACAATGTGTTTTAAAATCTAGTATTAACATGTTTTGTTTTATTGTCAGTTAGTACATGTTTTTGCAATAACTACTTTTCCTAATGGAACGTTGAAATAACTTAATAATTTTTTAACTTTATTAACTATAGGAAACAATTCTTAATGAGTTAATATTTCATCCTCATTAGAAATACCTTCTTCAAAATTTACATTATCTTCATTGTCAGAATCACTTTTTTTATAGTCAGAATTAGAAGTTTTTATATCCACAATTTTTGGATTATTATATTCTTTATTTTTTATTATATACTTTTAATAGAATACAATGAGCATAGCACAATTGCTGATTTGCCCCAATCAACTTTTTTTACAATATCTTCTTACAGGGATATTAATCCATGTTTCCCTACTTTAGATTTAAGCACTTCCAACAAATTTTTCGGGTGGTATACTTCCTAAGACATGTGTAAGTTCTATATTCAAAATTATTTTTTTGAATGAATGTTTTTATTTAAATAGTGTCTAGTTCATACACTTACTTGTCCGTTCATATGTAAAAAACTAAATTCTTCACCATTTACAATTAATTGCAATAATTCGTACTTCAAAGAATTGTGAACACTATTATTAATTTTATAACAGTTCTTATAGTGTTAATCAATGTAGGTAGATTTTAATACTTTTAGCAATTAGTAATTTTCTTAATTCAATAGAATGGCAAAACACTTGAAATGGCAAACCATCTAATGCTTTCATTTTACTTACAATTTCATTCGAATTATTTTTTTCAAAATAATCTAAAAACCCTAATGGTATGGGCTTAAAAACTTCTTAAATTTGTATTTTCATTGCAATTAGATTCTTTCGCCTTTAACAAATTTGCATCAGGTTTCATTTTTAAATGTGTAGAGAGTCCACTTGTATTTCCTCCATTCACTTTAATAACATTTCTTACATTGTGCCACCATATTCTTTTCATCATGTAACTAATGAAACTAAACTGAAGTATTATCAACAGCTTTCTATGATTTTTATTTCTATTAATTATTATGGCTTTATTAATTATGAGCATATAATAAATCTGACAAATAGTTTGAACCTTAAAGTATAATATGCAAATACAATGTGAATAACAAACTCAACAATTTAAAAAATGTTTTTGAAATATTAAGTTTTTTTTTTTTTTTTTTACAACCTTGTTTTCACAGAACAAATATCAGATTTTGAGTCTATTGAGTGCAGTAACGCTCTGAGCTATAATATGATAATTTTGGCTCACTGGATGATTTTCACATATTTTATCAATTCTCTAGATTGTACGATGCAACTTTGCATTCAGTCTAATGAATTTTACCCATTAGGGAGACATAAAAACAAAAACGCATAATATTTAAACATGTTAGCGACCCCAGAACTAATAGTGAAAACAATTTGAAAAAAGTTCTAGTAAATATAAAAAAAAAAGTATTTAAACTTGTGAATACCAATATTACGAAATTGTACAAATGGTAAAATACAGGTAATACAGGTATTTGATATCTTAATATACAGATATTGCAATCCCTAGATAAAATATTTCTAATAGACCTTTTTATCCTGCTTCACTTTTCAGGCATTCTTTACTATGTTCTTAATTGCATCAAAATTTTACATGTATTTTTACAATTGTCCAGTTTTGTGGAATTAGAAAAAGTATATATATTTTCAATTGTTTGCATACATTCATTGTGAAAATTTTGCCGAAAAGCTCAATTGTAAATCAACTTGGTACTTCTTGAAGTTAATATATTCATCTTCTAAGTGTTCATCTGCAATCATGTTTAGAACACTAGCTAGTAATGTTTTAACAGCTAGCTCATTTTTTGTTTCTTTCCTCAAATGGAAAACATTTTCCATTACCTACTTCTTTAAAGGACTTTTACGAAGAACATTGCAATTTTTATCTATTGCTTAATTTTTTATAGGTATTACACATCATTGATTTTGTATTCAGCTGCTGCTGAGATACTTTTAAGCACATTCTCAAACTGAAGACACACATTTCTGGCAGGAATTAATTTTCTTCTTTGAATTCTGAGTTTTATAGTATGTTATGATCTTCTGATTGAGCATTGTTACTATAATCAATCACAAAATATCTACCCAGATAATGAGAGCATTTTGAAATATACTGCTTTCTCAGCATGATAATATACATTATGTATATTTCCTACTTAGTTTTTAAGCAAAAAATTTCTTGAATGTCAATAAAACGAAAAATGAATAGAGGTCCTATGTTTAAACATAATTTTATGGCAAACATGCTTCAATTGTTACCAATACAAAAAGAAGATACTAACACCAAACTCTAAACACTTTTAAACTATAATAAGGATCACACTAAAATTGCTAATGAATTAAAATGATCCCTTTTCATTACTCCTTACTGATTGAAAACAAGGTGGCAAAATTAAAAGAAGGGTGCAAGAGATATAGTTTTGGTGAAAGGGAAATTCTTTGAAGTAGAAAATTATGATCACTTATTCTATAATTTCATAAAATTAAAATGTATGTGCCAGTTATTCATTAACAAAAACTTACATCTTTATTAGATCATTAAAGTTGCAATTTGAATATATTTTTGATTAACTCATCTTGTATTATGCTTCAATATACATTATATATTATTTATTCTGAAAGGAGAAAAAATTAATAATTGACTAAATAATGAAAAAGCACTTTAATTTTAAATTCAGGAACCTGAGAATAATTGAATTTTAGGAGTAAGTTTGATATCTGCCCTCCAGTTTTTGTTTTGACTATAGTGTTGCCAAATTGAGGTTTTGCTATTTTTCAGATTTTTGTTGTTGCCATTTTTGTTTTTCCTCCTGTTTTACATCATTTTTACGTCATATATATAGTTCTTTTCAGTGGCAACAATATTTGAAGTTTTCGTTTTACTTTCAATTTGAACTTTTTGTGTAATGTTTGCTATTGTGTTTCATTGATGCTAGCATCCAAATATTTAATTGTTCTTTTCTCCAATTTCTTTTCATTTATTTATTTAATTTTCTTATATTCATTATTTTACTTTTTTTATATTTTCAACATCAAAAACTGTTTTTTTTTTTTACAATTTCTTTTTGTTTATTTATAATGACCTTTTTCTTATATATTCTGCTAATTTTTTTATTATGATTTTCTTATATATTTTAACATAATACCACCTAGCATATTTGACAGGTTCATTATTGTTATTTACTTATCTCTTTTACCAGTTGTTTTAAGAGGAGGCAAACTCGACAAAAAGGCTTTTGTTCATTTCCTAGTAATACTTTTTTAGATTTTTTATACTATTATTTGATTTAAAATTTTATAAAATGCCTTTTTTTAATTTTGGGAAAATTTTTGCGTTAAAAACATGCGCTTAACTTGGCGACGAAAAAAGTCACAATAGGGGGGTGAAGATGTCAATCAGGTTCCGAATTTTACACTAAATTTTTATATTTTAAATACTACGAAGTTATATTTAGTTATATTTTAAATGCATAATTTTTAGCAAGATAAGAAATTGTTTTTGTTAGAATATCTCTATTTTAGATTTTTATTCAATCAAAACATGGTGTGAGCACAAAAGATTCTAATAAACTCTAGAAGATTTAAGATTTAGAATTTAAAGAAAATATTTATATTAAAATTTGTAGACAAATGAATCTACACTAATGATGTAATTAAAAATGACTTTTAAAGATATTGTAAATGTTTGTAAAATCACTTATTAAGTAGAGGTTTTATTACTTTTAATTACTGAATAATTTCTTTCCAGTAAGTTTAAATTATAAAAGATTACGGTTATTTAAAAGTAATTAATCTTTTAAAGATAAATCCTTCAAAAATCACTTAAGGGTCATTTAGCAAAACAATTTAATATTTTAATCAGAAAAATTGATTTTATTATTCAAGAAACATATTTAACTTTTACCTTCCATCTAGAAAGATATCTAAAATGAAAATATTTATAAAAAGTTTTTTTGCATAATATATAAAGAGAGAATTACTATGCATTAAAGTGTTAACTTGAAATTTTTTTCACAAATCAAATAAGAAAACATTACAAATATAGCAGAGTTATATATAAATCATATTATTTTTTTCTTAAATGAGAGGTTGATAATATTGTATATTTAGCATGTATAGCACTCAACATTTTGAAAAGTAATTACTTCTGTCAATATAAAACTGATAGTGCTTTTAAATGATAAATCTTCTGAGAAACTATGTGAAATTTTACAGACAAATATTAAATAAATTATATAAATAGTTATTAAAAACATATAAATAGATTTGATACAAACATTCAATCACAATTGTTACAACTACAAGTAATATTAGCTAAAATCTTAGATAAAGGCAAGATATTTTGACCCAATAATTATAAAAATATTTAAATGAAAAATAATAAAAATTATCTTAGAGTAAAAAAGTATAATTTTCATCAATAAAAAGATAATTTTCATAGAAAAATTAATTTATTTTCAGAGTAAAATTTAAAAAAATGAATATTTTTAGACCACAAGCAGAACTGTTCTATAAATATTGAAAAAGTACGTACTGATTTTAACAGTCAAGAATCATTCTCAAGAGTAAATATAAATTTAAGAATATTTATTAAATTAAGTTTGTTAACCATATATGCAGCAATTAAAATTAATGATTTTTAACAAAAATATCAAAATAGAATATTTTAGAAATACTGAAAAACAGATATTTACATGGAAGTAAAATAACTAAAAATACATAATTACTTCGAAAGCTGAAAGTGCAGTTCTATCATCTAATGACAATTGCAACATCAACATGGACTCTTCCAATGTATGGCTGTTTTGGATAGTCTTGGACGTATCAATAAGGCTGCTTTGGTCTGTATGTGATGTATCTGCTGACTCCCTATTATCTGATGACTGTAAGGCTGTAAAATAATGTGTCCCTTATACATACTATTGAAAAATAGAATTTAAAAATTCCCCATGAAAATATCAAATAAATTTAATTTGTATTTTAATACATGTTAAGAGTTAGTGGTAAGCACCATTATAGTAGAAAAGATGAGATATATAACAAAACTTTACAATATTTGAGAAAGAAGTAATAATTAGTTTTTAAATAATATATCCTTCTTTCATTACCTTCCAAAAGATAATTTCACATTAGTTAACAAAAAGCATATGGAAAAGCAAGTTAGGCACTTTATTTTATTAGAATAGCGATATACCAGTGTAACTAATATATGTTCATTGCATGAATTTACTTTTCTGAGAAAAATTACATCATTTTTTTTTATTTGGAGACATAAAACTAATATTTCTGAATTATAATTTTTCAACACTTTATTTTAGACAGACAAAAATTCAGTTAAAAATACTGACTAGTTACCAAAAGTTATAATAAATCATCACATGTTAAATATAAATAATTTTGGATTGCAAAAAAATCTGATCAGTTCTAGAGTTTTATCAATTTAAATACTAATTACTTTAATTTTTTTTAACAATTTGGAGAGCTACCTGAATGACTTTTAAAAAAATAGTTTATATATTAGATAAATTTTATTCATGTTGCACTAAATACAATCACATGTGTAATAATATGTATAGTTTATTAAATAAAGGAAGAATTATTTGAAACATAAATGGCTCAAAATGTATGTATCATTAATGATACTTTATATTTTTATCCTCTTAAAATTAACTTCATTAATATCAAATCTAAATAAGAAAATAAAATTAATTATTTTAAAAAGCTATAAATAAGAAATATTAGAATATAAATAATAGTTAGAAACTACATGAATTTGTTTAACCTTAAGCATACGTAAGAAATTAGATAATGCAAAGCTTAAGTCAATTGAGTAATATAAATTGGCCAATAATTAGAAAAATTTAAACTAGAATACTCAATTACAAAAAGAATGCTCAATTGCTATTTTTAATCATATCATTTATGTTAAAAAGAAAATTACATTAAAGATTTTTCTTTCAGCAAATAGTATCTTGAAGGTGATATATATATATATATATATATATATATATATATATATATATATATATATATATATATATATATATATGAAGTTTTATAAATTTATGTTAATGACTTGCTATAAATACTGTTAAATGTCATAAATTACTTTAAACAGCAAATATTTTACTATCTATAGTATTAATTATATGTCAAATAGAAATTTAATTACTGAATTATGTTTCTATTTTGATGATAATTTGCACAATATTACTATATAAATATACTGGCAGAACTTGCATATCTACAATAACATATTGCTTCTTAACCAAAGCATATAAATATCATTATTTATTAGCTGATTTGATACTTGTTTTCCAAAAAATTTTTTCAGGGTTTACAATGAAGAAAAATCAGATTTAAAATTAAGTCTACTAAATATCTACAAGTAGATATTGTAAATCCATGAATCAGATGAAGAATCATTATATATCAATTAAAAAATTCTAATTGAAGAAATATTAAACCAGATGTTAAAGAATATAATGTGAATGCTACTAATTTCAAACTCCTCTTTTAAGTCAGAAGAATATATTACACATTTTTTTTCTTTTGAAATTTAATTATATACAGTAATAAATTTTGGCAGAAATATTACTTCTAAGAATAAGATTCAACACTTGTAAATTAACAAAAACTTTATTTTTTATTTCGTAGAATAAAAACTTTGGTAAACTTGGGAAAGACTTGTTTTAATCAGTTCCAATGAATGGAAAAAATTTATTTCAGTTTAAATTTATCCATATAGGTGTATTTCAAAATTATTGCTAATGTTAAAAGAGTTTAATTTGATTATTCAATAAAAATAATAAAATCAGAAAAAAATGAAGTTATAAGAAGTAATAAATAGTAATACCATAAACTTTTAAAACGGTTTAAGATCTATTAAAGTTAATGAATATAAAATACAGAAAATTTTAAAAATATATCATAAAAATATACAACTTAGAAATATAAACAACTCACCAGTTTGATAGTCATTAGTATTTTCAGATTGATAACTTTGATTGGAATGTACTGTTTGCACCACCTGAAAAAACTCAATGATATTTATAAAAAAAATACTTAACTTTATCTTCAAGTATAAAAAAACATTTTTATAATAAAAATTATCTTACAGCAGCTTATTATTAAAAGGATTTCATAACTTTAATGAACTTTAACATAAAAAATCATAATTATTTCATATTTTATAGTAATCACTCACATTTATTTTATAATAAACATGAAATAAATTTACACAGATAAAATGTAAATAGTAATTAGAATTCAACTGATGTCAAATTTAAAAAGGTATAAGAATGCGTACATTGTCAGAAATACAGTCTGTAGTTTGAATGGTGTTTGTTGTAATGGAAGAGTGACATTTGATAAAATCAGAGCATATTTCTTTCTTTTGTTTTTTACTATTATTACTCTCTAATGCATCAAAACAATTAATATCACTCAGTCGTTTCGACATATTTTGATTATTTATTTCTTTCGATTTTCATTTATATTCAACTATACATTAATCGATTATCGTAAGAAACGATGATACGAACACTTTATTGATCTTCATATCACTATTTGTTCTTTCTTATTAACTAATCTTCCACTTCAAAATCTCACAATCCAGGAAATACCCTTAATAAACAGTAGGAAATATCTTGTTCTTGATAAATAAAAAGCATTAATTTAATCAATAAGACGCCGCAAACTCTTTTTAGCTGCAGGCTAAATTTTATTTAAGTATCTTGCTTACGCCAATTCTTAATGTTTGAATTTCTTGAATAGTTTTTACTTCCTGAATTTTCAACACAGAGAACAATATTGTATCCAACATTTATTTTACGGAACATACAAATTTTATACATAAGTAAATTTTTACTTCATGATAAATTGTCTAATTTAATATTAAATACAACGCCAAGGAAAAGATATATTATTTAATTTCAGTCATAGATGGCGCAAAAATCGCACTGTGCTTTTAAATTATTTTCTCACGTATGACAGTTTGTTGACACAAATGCTCAAACTAATCATTTGTAAAAGTACAATTTCTGGCTTTTCATTTTTAAATTCTTGACTTTAGATAGAGTAATAATTTTTCACGTTGCTTTCGCAATAATAAAAAAACTGATTCCAATTACTCCCTGTGTAATTACTCATTTCATGCTTCAAATATGGTTCATGCCATCTTCTTTTATAAATTATTTACTTAACCGAGATATTTTAATTATTGGATGTGATATTGCTTTTGTTTTAAATTACATAATTAACATTTGAATTTTTAATAGAAAATCATTTTAGAATCAATTTATTATTTAACAAAAATTTTTAAATTGAAATCAGTATGGAGAATAATTGATTAAATATTTTATGCAAGTTAAATATACATTTTACCCTTATGCAAAATATTTTAGCTACTAATAATTTTAATGAAAACATAATTTACCCTGTTAAGAAAAAAATTACTCAAATTTAATAAAAATTAAAACTATTTTTTTATATTTTAATTAAAATCTGTTACAAAAAATGAAATAATTTTGAATTATTCAGAAATAATTTTAAAAAAAATTCCAAATTATTACTTTTGGAATTATAATAAAGTAGTGTAGTAATAAAATGTAATAAACTTTTATCAGATGTTTTGAAATGTTTTCAAAAAATATTTTTTTGGTTATAGAAACTAAAAATACTGTTTTAATTTTTAATGACGACTAGGTGAAAAAAGATTATATAAAAATATTACATAAAAAAGAAAAAAGATTATTATTGGAATACAGTTTATCTCATCAAAATCTTAAAAATAGTAGTCAAGAATACTTGAAGAAAAAGAATATTGTATTATTCTATATACAATGTTTACCTTCTCAAAAATTAAAAATGCTTGCGTATAAAACTAATTTTAATCAATTTTAACAATCTGTTGCTTCTGTGAGAAAAATTCCGACTTTTTGCTGTTTGCTTGATTAATTTTAGACAAATGACTAACACATAAATCCAATTTTAATTAAAATACCAAGAAATTTAAAGTTGTATAAACTGTTTCATACCTTATACTAGGATATATGTCTGAAATAAACATTAAAAAAAAAAAACTATTCTTTTATACAAGTCTCTGCAGCATTAATCTACTATGCTTGTCAAATTTTTTGTAATGTTAACAAATATTTTGAAAAAAAGCTGAAAATAATTGAAAATTAGGTATTTATGACTGTTTCTAAGGCTCCATTGAATGCATTTTCAAAAACAGAATTGCTTGATGACTTATAAACTACGATAATTGTAATATCTTTTTTTTCCAATGAGTGAAAAATTTTATGATCAACTTAAAGGAACATATAATTTCCTGAATTCCCAGTTAGGATATTGACAAAACAACTAATAATAATAGGTCAAAAACAGTCCTAATATTGGAGTTAAGTTCCTAGATGAAACAATGCAAACAAGGAAAGTGAAATCATGGGAGAAATAAGCACAAATATTAGTGAATAAAAACTATTGGGTTGGCAACTAAGTAATTGCGGATTTCACTCATAGATGGCTTCAGTTGAATTTTTAGGTTTGCAGACGTAGTACAAATGTAAAACACATTTTGTTATTTGATAGTTGGCAATTCAGCTGTCAATCAGTAAAAAAAATTTTTGATCAGTTGCGTAGTTTTCGTTTGACGTTCGTTGAAAAATGGAAAATCAAAAGGAATATTTTCGTCATATTTTGCTTTTTTATTTCCGCAAAGGGAAAAACGCATTGTAAGCTCATAAAAAGTTATGTGCTGTTTATGGTGACGAAGCTTTAAAAGAACGGCACTGTCAAAATTAGTTTGGCAAATTTCGTTCTGGTGATTTTTCACTCAAAGATGAAAAACACTCTGGTCATCCAATTGAAGTTGATAACGACCTAATCACCTCAATAATCGATTCGGATCGTCACAGTACAACAAGTGAGATTGCAGAGAAGCCTCATGTATCACATACATGCATTGAAAATCACTTAAAACACTTTGGCTATGTTCAAAAACTCGATACATGGGTTCTTCACGAACTGAAAGAAACGCATTTAACGCAAAGCATTAATAGCTGCGATTTGCTAAAGAAACGTAATGAAAATGATCCATTTTTAAAACGACTGATTACTGGCGATGAAAAATGGGTTGTTTACATCAATATCAAGCGGAAAAGATCGTGAAGCAGGCCAAGTGAACTAACTCAAACAACATCGAAAGCTGATATTCATCAAAAGAAGGTTTTGTTATCAGTTTGGTAGGATTACAAAGGAATTGTCTACTTTGAACTCTTACCACCCAACCGAACGATAAATTCTGATGTCTACATTGAACAACTAACGAAATTAAACAATGCAGTTGAAGAAAAAGCGGCTCGAATTGACAAATCGAAAATATGTTACATTCCATCATGACAATCCAAGGACACACACATCTTTGGTCAGTCAGCAAAAGTTATTGGAGCTTAGTTGGGATGTTTTCTACACCAACCATATAGTTCTGACCTTGCACCATCTGATTACTTTTTGTTTCGATCTTTACAAAATTCCTTGAAAGGTTAAAATTTCATTATTGAAATTTTTTTATTATTATTAATGATGATGTCAAATCGTACCTGATTCAGTTTTTTGCTGATTAAGACCAGAAGTTTTATGAACGTGGGATTATGCTGCCTGAAAGATGGCAATTTTTTTGACTAGTGCTGCATATTAAATTAACTATTTGTAATCGTTTCAATTTTTATGCATAAAAATACCCAACTACATCTATATTAGTATATATGAATATATGTTGCGTGTATACTGTTTATAATTTTGGTGGAAGTTTATAGACAGTATTTTTAATTTAACCTTACAAATATATAAATAAAATCAATTATTAAGAATTGTGCGAAAAGAATTCTACATTGAAAGTTTATTTAGTTTTTTGATATTGTAGTTACTATAATTTTAGTGTTAAATCATCTGTTTTATTAATCAAATTTGTATTATGTTCTTACTAAAAACATAATACAAACTTTTTATAAAAATCTTTAATTTTTTAAACTTTTAAATTTATTTTTTCTAAAAATTTTATGATTTATATTTATGCACTGAATTTCAATATCTTTAATGAGTGTTGTACGAAAAATAAAATAAAAATATGAAACACATGATGAATGCGAAATCTGATTTATATTGTTTGATATAAATTTTTACATAGATTGAATTTTTATAAAATCTCACTCTTAACATATATTTATTTTAAAACTAAATTGTAAAATACATTAAGAAATATTTTATAGCTAATAAATATTGCTCTTTTTAAATAGCATTTAAATTATTATAAGAACATGTTATGTATAGAGAAAAAATCAAGAAGTTCGAGATTTTTTTATTGGACATTTGCCATTTACCAATCATTGTATTTTCGTTAAGTTATAATGCATTTAACAAACAATTTAAATAATATGTAAAGTGTCTAAAATATAAATATTGATGAGTAATAGAATTGCTATTATTGCAGACATATTGTTACTTTTTACTGAATATAATCACGATTTCAATGAATAACATAGGAGTAATTTTAAGTATTGATTACGTTTTGATATAAATATTGAAGAGTAACAGAATTGCCATTATTGCAGACAGATTGTTACTTTTTACTGAATATAATCAAGATTTCAATGAATAACATAGGAGTAATTTTAAGTTTATTTTTGTACCCTTCTATTAATATTAAGTTTTATAGTTAGAAACTTTTATTACTTGCAACCTATATGTAAAGCTTGCAAAATTGTAAAAAATTTAGGCATGGCAAGGCGATACCTTAAAAACTGCAGTTAAGTTGCTCTTATTTTAAAAATTTTTTTATAGGAATATATTCTAGAAAATAAAAAAATAAAAAAAATTAAATTTAAATCTAGAATGGTTAGTAGATATCATGAATTATAGTCACAAAACAAATTATGTTTCCAAGTCTTTTTTTCTTTTTTTATTGACAAAGAAGTAATTTTTGAATTTGCTGTGCTCCTGAATTTTACTAAAATTTTTAATCAAGAAATGTAATAATATGGATCCAATGAAAGCAGCAATTTATCCAAGTTCAACATTGTTTCATACATGTGAAAGATTACGTTTTTATTACAAATTAAGGTTTCATCAAGAAATATTTCTCGGCATGAAAAATTTTCATGATATTACTGCAATCAAAATGAGAAAATAAAATGGAAGGTGCTAAATAATGTATTAAAATTTCTTATCTCTCCATGAAAATGATATTTTCTTACTACAATGTATTTTTATTTTCTTTATTTTCAATCCTTAAAATATCGCTTATCGCAATTTCAGCCATGTCGTTAAGAAAAGTTAAATGTTGCTTCATCAGGTAAACACCGAACTTTTGAAGCCAGATTTTAATATCGTAAAATGACTTATATAACAAGATTATATTTTTTAGGCATTTTAATATCAACTAATAAATTGCTTTTCTCAAGTATTTTTTTCAGAAATATAATAATCCGTAAGCATAACAATTTGAATACAATATACATACATTTGAATACAAATTTATTCACATATATAAAAGGAAAAAGAGAACATTCGGCAATATATATATAATTTTTAGAACAACAAATCAAGTTACAGATACAGAAAACTTCCTCAAATTTCAATCTTTGTTAACAATAAAATATTTTTGAAAACCAAATTAATAAGTATAGAACAAAACAATGCATTGAAATTCATGCAAATTTAACACTCCTCCTCAATGTTTACGTTTTAAGTATATAATATGATATTTTACTTTTACCTTTATGATTTTTTTACCTTTGTTTCCTCTTTAAATTGCTTCAACACAACATTCAATAATTGAATTTTAATCCAGAGACATTGATTCAAATTTTAATTTCGTAGGCAAAGTTGATTTCGAACTACTTTGCCCACTTAACATTCATTTAACTGCAATCATTTTATGTAAGTATGTGGTTTAGCATTGACTTTATGATTTACATACCTATATATGCATATATAAGAGCTATTACATTACTTTACTATTGCATTACTAAGTATTGTTAGTTTCTAATGGTTCTTCAGCTACATGTTTTTATGAAACTCCTGGTACCATAAGCCGAGCTGGCAGCCGAATGGTTAGCGCTCTTGCCTTCGGTTCAACAGTTCGTGGGTTCGAATCTCACCTTGGGCATGGATGTTTGTAGTGGTTCGGAATCCACTTTAAACCGTAAGTCCCGGTCTAATTAGCCCTCGTGTGCAAAAAATGACCGTTGAGCGACAAACAAACCAACAAACCAACCTGGTACCATAAGGAAGTTAGATGGCTTAATATCTTCTACTCAAGACTTCTTTAATTTTCGCTTTAAATAACTTTCTTTCTGTCGTTAAAATTATCCATCTTTACCGCATTCGTTATTTATATAGAATCATAATTTAGCTCTCTTCTAAATTTTTCCTTTTATAATACAATTAAAGTACTATAACATGAGAATTTCAAAGAGATAACATATGCATACTTTATTAGCATACAAAATGGTCCTTTTTAGGTTCTCCAAAAACATTTAGCAGAGTCATATAAATATCATGTTGTAAATTTCCATTTAAATACTATATTCAATAGTGCTATAATTCATTCTTATTTTACTAGCAACTGTTAATAAGGTTCAAAAGTAATCTGGTGGACAACTAGAGCAAAGACATCATCATAACCTCCAACATACTTTTATAAACATTCTTCAGCTATTAATTTCACCTTACATTTATTTACAGCTCTATCTGAATAAATTTTTTAATATTCGCTAGTTATAAACTGTTTGTCGAACGTAAATTTAAACTAAAACTCAAGTTTCATTATCCTTAAAAATTTGAAATCCTTTATTGTACTTTTTCCAAGAATAGATTTATCACACACGATTGCTTCATTATACATTGTTGCTTTTATATTTGTTCTTTTTCACCATATTTCTCTCTCAGATATCTAAGATATATCAGAATCTGAAATCTCAGATTGTTATCATTTCAGATTTTTTCTCTTTTACATATTGTTTTAAATAAGCTTTCTAATGGCTTTCTTTTAGGGATATATATATAGATTCTGATCTTTTAAATGTATTATTATTAGTTACATTAGTAATGATATTTTCTCATGAACTTAACTAGTAAAGAGTGTAAGAATTTCTCCTTTCCAACCCATCTGGAAGAGTAGAAGTAAATTCTTACGTTCTACGGAAGCGCCGTGTGAATAGAAAATTCCCACTTCTAGCCCCCTTTTCCCATTTTGTCACGTAAAAAATGGCTGCTTATTTTCTAGGGGCTCTTTTCAAAATTTAACTGTCTAACAGGGAGAAAAATCAGAAAATAAATTTATCACCACCCAAGTCCAAGGTAATTCATCACGACTCAAGCCCAAATTAGTTCATGACGATCCGAGCCAATACGGCAACACATCAATCACTACGTATCTTTTTCATTCGAATCTTAATATTTTCTACAATACTTGAAGAATTGAGTATTAATGGATTATATATATCCTCGTATTTTTTTCCTTTTAAAATTTTTATAACTTAATTTTCATTTTTCAATAAAATTTATTTCAGAAATTTTCGTCTTATTTATCCGTTTGCTTAAAATTCTATTTTTTCTAGTGTGTGCTCTAACATTTACTTTTGCTTTATAAAGAATTTAACACGTTCTTTAATGATAATTTTATTTGTTTTCAGATCAAAGTGTTTAGACGTTAGAATCTTCTTGATATTCAATAAAAGTCCTTTTTACTGACGTATCATTAAATTATATCGTCAAGTTTTCTCTGGAATTAATGAATATTCTTCAAGACCAAAATTATTTTTCTTCCTAAGTTAAGTATTTTAGTGTACCATTTTCCATAAAAAAGTAGCTCAATGTTTTTAGTTTTTAATCTGTTTGGTAGAAATTTTATGTAGTACCATTGCTGCACCCAAAGTGCTTAGTTAAAATTGGATTCCATGAATATTTTGTCATTTCAATCAAATATCTTCTTATCTGTAACAATATTCTGCTGGGTGCATATAATGCAGAAGTTTATCTTTTAATACCTTTCATTTTGAAAAATTTATCAATCGTTTTATACATATTCTTCTACTTAATCTGACCCAAAATCCTTTAATATTTTACCAAAGCTATTTTCTTCTGCTTAGCAAAATCTGTAATTTTCCAGTTATTTGTGATTTGTTTTCAAGTAAATCTTAATATAGCGATTGTAATAACTTATAAGAATAAGATAAAAATTGTCTCCTCTAAAAGAAAGAATGTAAATAGTGCCCTACACATTTGAATGAAATAAATCTACATTTCTTATGTATCTGAATTAGATTTATTGGGAAAACTATCTTTATATAATCATTTCAGCTTTTATGTGAATTCTATATTGATAATCATGACTAAATGGTTAATTTTGATACTTGTAACAAATGTTTTTCATTCTAAATCAATAATTACTTTAAAACCATTGACAAAGTACTCTGGATTCATGAATACAAAACATCTTCTTTTGCACATAATGCTTTATGCATTTAGATTCTATAATAAATTTTAAAAACTCTGTAATAGCTTCTTTATTTAATTTTATAGAACACTCTTTATCTTTCAAATTTTGCCAACTTGTCCTTTGACTGATAATAATCTTTTGTCAGATTCTGGTACATACATATAACATCTTTAATAAGAGAACTACACATACTTTATTTTTGATTAATCCTACAATATAAATATTCCTTACATTTTCCTGCAGTAAAAATCACAGTAAAAATCAAATGGATTTAAAACTTTTCATAAATTTTTTTAAATCAAATTTTTTTAGATTTTTCTTTAAGTTTTTCTTAAATGATTTAAAAAAAACTAGAATATAAATACATTCTTGAATATTGAAAAACTGTAAATTATTTGTGATGTGAAACACAACTCCAAAATCTATGTACCACTTAATAATGTATTCTGAATTAACATTATCAATGATGTAATTTTTTATATTTATTGTATCAATTTGATTAAGTTTTTCTGATGAGAAGTTTGTGTTTGTAACCATGCTTTATATCTTCTGCAACCACTTTTATCAAAAATCGAGGTTCATTAGAAATTATTTTCTTCTTAAAAATGCAGTGCTTTAAAATTAACTTTATCTGCCTTTTCTTGTTCTTTAGTTATATTTAATCTCTCTTTTTTAATATCTTCTTCAATTAGCTTGTTCTCTCTTGATGATTAGTTAATTCATGAGAGAGATCACATTTTGACTTAATTTCTAAAGCAGTTATTAAAGTAGATTAACTTATTGGAAGATGGCAAAATAGTAACACAACAATTAGTTGTCCTGCTGAAATGCAGGCACTTTGGCAAAGACGCATAATACTTGAAATTTTATATTCGTACTTCATATTGAATGCTGAAACAGCTTATAACTTTCGAATTAGAATATTCATGTTTTTAATTCAAATTACATTCCATGTTGATTGTAATTTTATTCCTATAGAACAACTATAAAACACCAGAAAAGTTTTCAAAGAACCAATTAAACACAAATAAAATATTTTGACAATATATATGAAGACCTGCATGTAATTTTAATACATATGTATAGTAATTATAGATAATGTAATGTAACCTGCATATATATATATATATATATATATATATATATATATATATATATATATATATATATATATATATATATATATATATATATATATATATATATATATATATATATATATATATATATATATATATATAATTTTTCTTGTGAGACTAAATGCAACATTTGGATATTTTCAAATCATTCATTATCCATTACCTCTCAGCATTTGTGGATATTAGATGTTTTATTAGGGGATGAATTATTAATTAAGGATTTCAAATTAAAGTTTATGGAATTTTTTTTTGAATTATTGAATATGGATTTTTCGAAAGTATCTGAGTGTCATTAATCCCCTTAGGCTTAATTAAGATTAGTTATTTAATATTTATATTACATTAAACTTGAAAACAAATTGTAAATTTTTGTGGAACGAATTTTACTGTGTCATAAAGTCTTTTCAGAATTCTTATTTGAATTTACTTCATCGATGTTACATAACAAGATTGAAGAAAAAATCTTGTAACCTTTTTCATCCAAATGCATAAATATTTCATTTACTTAAAAGAGGATTAAATTAAATATTAGAAACAGATTTTCTATTTTTCAAATGTAGACAAAATTCTTTATTTTTAACAAAATAGTAAAAGTGATGATTTAGGATTTTCAGAAACTAAATATTCGTAACCAACAGAATTATTTATCATGCAGTGCTTTTTATTTTTTCCAAATATATTGAGACGTATTTTTATGAAAATAAAATTTTTATATTTAATGCGTCTTTTAATATTTTTTATTATACATACTATATTAATTTTAGGAAAATACTATAAAATCTCTTTATAAAAGCTAATTTTTTCAGGAGCTAGACAATTCATTTATTTTTCATTTAACATTGAAAAGGGCCATAAGTAATATTCAGTATTATAAACATTTTTTGATTCATAGCTTTCGGAATAGGAAAAGAAATTTTAAATGTTAGACCCGGATAATTAGAATGAATAAAATTTAAATTCTCTATTTTCTATAAGTTTTTATAAAGAAAGCATTTTTGTTTTTATTATAAAATTTACAATGCATAAAAAATTTAACTCAATTGTCACAAAATTTCATTTTATTTTTTTGAAGTTTAATCTTAAATTTCCTTAATATGGAATGCTTAATGCATATAACTTGGCAAAAACTGATTATTTAGGATTGTGCAATCAGTGTTTATCTATCATCGGTATAGAATATGAAATACAAATAGATTTCATAAAAAATTCTTCAAAAATATTTCTTCAATTAAACGCATTTTTTCCTAGCAGCCTCCATTTTCAAAACTTAAAGTAATGTAGTAAAATATAAGAATTTAAATGATATATTTTTGATATTATATATTTTATAAAATCATGAATTCCCACTTAAGGGTGACTCATGATTAAGAAATTTATGAAATAACAATTAATAAAATCAAAATAAAAAAATGTATAAATAAAACAAATAATTTATCAAGAAAAAATATATATAATTTAATAACTTTTATAATACTTAAAAAGTATACGATAAAATCACACAATAAAAGATTAAATTTATACGTTTTCTAACTTTGCTTAGGTAAAAGTTTGTTAATAACTTATGGTTTTCAATATAAAATCAATAGTATTGATATAAACCAAGAAGTGGATTAAAATTCAAGGTAGAAATTGATTAAAATATATTGATTGCATGTTGGTTTCATTGAATTTAATCGCCAAAAGTTCCAAAATTCACAATTATTTACTTAGCACAGCAACTCATCGATATCATGAAAGTTTTCATTCCAACTACAAATATGAATATTAATTTGCAATAATAGATTACTGAATTATTAACAGATTTTAAAAGAGATATTTAACTTCGAGTAATTATTCACAAAACCATATAAAATCCATAACCTTAAGTAAGGACTCAATTATAGTAATTTCATAAATGCCTTAATACTTATTCCTTTATAAAATAAGCAACGAAGTAAGTTAAATGTGGTATTTACGATACTATTAAATCCTAAATTTAATTAATTTTACTATAATGTAATTAGTTCTGATAACAATCAACAATTGCCATAAATAGTTGTATATATATCAATATATATATATAAATATATATAAATATATATATATATATATATATATATATATATATATATATATATATATATATATATATATATATATATACATATAAATATATATATATATATATATACACATACATACATACACATAAATATATATATATATACATAATTAAGTATATATAATAAAGACACAATATACAAATTACAGTAACAGTGGGGTCAAAATAAGTTTAGTTGATTATTCTTATTTTCTAAATAAACTATTGGTGTGTTTTCATGAAATGCTTCAGTTAGTGAGTTCCGACATAATACATTTATCTTGCATAAAATATTGTTAAATTCTTATATAATATATTAATTTGTCAGAAAGTTCTGTCCATTTTTTGGAATAAAACAAAATTAAAATTTTTCATAACGTCAATAAATTTTATTAAATAATATAATTGTCATTATTATTAATGACTTCTGGCCAGCATGAGGGCAATTTGTATGCCTCCTTTTTGAAAAAATGTTTAATTTTCTCATGCAAAAAACAATGCTTGATTTATATCTTCTTCATTTGTGAATTTTTTGCCCTTCAAAAAATTCTGTGAAGGCAAAAGCAAGTGATAGTTGGAGGGTTATAAGTCCGGGAAATATGGTGTATGATATACAATTTTGTTATACCTTTTTTCTCACCTAATTGTACAATTTTTTGACAAAATTTTTCTTGGCCTCTTTCGTATAACATCCCTGGCTTCTTTTTTTGGCGGCTCCCCTTAAATTATCCAGTTGCTGATAATACTTTTCAGAATTGAGCTTTTCGTTCAATTTTTAATGCTATTAATGTATTGGTACTCAAATGTCCCACCATATACACACCATTCTCTTATTTAGAGCCAAATTTGTTTTAAGGACTAGGCTTTCCGTATAATATACCCTTTTCTTTATGATGTTTTCGTAGGCAACCTACTTTTCATCCCCAGTTACATTTCAAGAAGGGCTTAATTTTGTTCCGAACAAGCAGACATAACCATAACAGGAATAGGTCATCAAAATCCTTCTGACTTAACTCACGTGGCACCCATTTTAAATATTTCCTCACTAATCCTATCTTCCGAATATGGTCCAAAACAATTTGTGTTTAGCTGTATTATGCTTTCTGCGATCTCCGATGTTGTCAGAAAAAGATCTTGCTCTAATATGGTTTTAACAATACCGTCATCGATCAATGGACAGAACTTTCCGATGGACCTAATATTCATTGCCTATGACATGAGTTGATATGAGTTACCTGACTATTAGGCACTTCTTCTGAAGGAACATGACTGAAGGAAATTAGTTCGTTGCTGTCCTGTATTTGTTCATGAAAGAGTGATTCATCTGGCTCAGCATCTTCACTCTTTGACAAACTACCTGTTTGAGTCCTTTCAACCTGAAAACAACAACAGAATGTTCTTTTCAAACAGTTTGTGAAAGATATATAATATTTACAAGAAATCGCGAAGATGTTCAGGACCCTACTTAACCAAATTGGGACCGGAATGAAAACTTCTTTTGGAGGCCCCTTTGTGCTTCACAAGAACAATAAATAAAGAAAAACATACATTATTAGAAATTTAATGTAACAGAAAGAGATTATAAATAGTACAATAATACAACTTTATAATTTTGTGAAAAACTCATATTCCTGCTGACATTAAAGAGGAATTCAGCTAAATTTTGGCAATTACGATAGCTCAATTAAGTCAACCAAAAGCTTGTATTCTTGTTTACATATCATATTTTGTGATGTTCAAAAATACAAGTTTTTGATTGGCTAAATTTGTCCTTCGTAATTACAAAGTCTAATGCAATTTTGATCTAGAAATCTATGGATTTACAAAATATAGATTTTTTGTATTCATGCGATAGATGAATGGAGAAGCTAAAATAAAACTGACGGATTTTACACTGTATTGATATTTTATTAAAAAAAAGTTTATTAAGGAAGGAAACGTAAAATAAACTTTCAATTAGATTTGGGTACCCCCTTTGATGTGGGGTCAACTCCCAGGTATGCTCTTGCCTTAGTTAAGCCCTAAAGATGTCACGTTGTTTCGAACATGAAATCTAGTGCTAAATATAACTGAAATAAGAAATATGCACCAATTTTCTATTTTTAAGTGAAAGATCTTCAATCTAATAAATACATATTTTATAATTTAATAATAAATATATATAATCTACATATTTTAGGTTTTGAGGTAAATCATGAATTAAATAAGCATAGAACTAGTATAAAATTTTACATGAATCGTGAAACAACTAAACATATAAAATACACGTGTTAAAAACTTTATTTGTATTTACAGATAAAGTTTTCTTACGATAAATAATGAACTAATTGTCAATCAGGGATTTCGAATTTTACCACAATTAAAGATGGAAATTAGAATTCTTTAATATATTTAATAACATTAATAGCAGCATTAAATAACTCTTTCATTTACTTAAATTTTAAAAATTTATTCAATGATTATAAGAACATATATCTTACTATCTCACAAAATCAAGTTTGAGAAAAATGCTGAAAATGTGCAATTGAAACCGTGAGACATGAATGTTATCTTAAAAATTTCAAGCGTTATTCTTCTGCTGTGAGAAATTTCTGAATTTATTTGAAATGCCAAGTAATTCATAGTAAATTTCTACAATTTTGAAATTTAAGAAACTCATACAAGTTTTGCTTTCTTTTTTTCGTATTATTTTATAAATAATTAGAAAGATAATAAATTCGTGAAATTTTTACGTTTTATTAGAATTAAATATAGATGCAGAGGATGGAAAATTTCGGATTTGATCTCTATTTGACGCATGATGGTGTATCACTCCTTCAAAAATAGATGAAGAAAGGAGCGTACGTGGAGTTTTCTAGGCTAATTTATAAATGAAAAATAAATTCCTATTTAATTTTACGAGTTGCGCAAGATGAGTGATGGGCAGCTGGATTGCTTATCTAATTTTTTTAATTTCTTAGTGTGCACTTCATTTCTTAAAAAATGAAAAATGCACTGTAAAATACTTAAAACTTTGTGGTACTTTAGGAAAATTAAATCAACATGGTAGAAATTTCATGTGTAAATATTACATTTCACTTTAATTTTTTTCATAAAAAAAGGGAATAGGAAAATATATTTTATCTTTATTTAAATATATAAGAATATATTTAATTTGAGTGAGGCAATTGTTGAATGAGGGGGATGTTGTTTTTGACCTAATTGTGCGACATAGTCTCCTGGATTTGGTTTAGTTTATCTAAGCCAAGGTGGATAAGCAATAACAACATATTTAATTTGAAAATCCTGAAATTTAAATTTAAGATGTGTGTGTTTCAGTCCTTTATTTATTTAGTTTCTTCCAGTAACAACAAATTCGAAGATTCTAGAAGCTAATAATTTCTGAATGAATAATTTCGTTAAAATTACAAGGACTGTGTATATGAATAATTTTTTACTGATAAAAGTTGTAGCTGATAAAATTATAGACGTAAAATGTTTCTAATTTATGCGGTTGTGTTAAAGATGTATTTTTACTGTTTTAAATGAATTTTTATGATTATTATTTGTTTGAAAATAGTTTATCTCAAGTTTTAATATCAGAGTAAATTATAATAAAAATACATTTTTTTAAGAGAATATAAATTTACTTCTTATAATATAAGTTGTGGGAACAGAAAAAAATTCATAAAAATTAAAAAGTGAAAATAAATATAGAAGGAAACAATTATTTACAATAAAGAGGAAGACATTATTTTTTCACATTTCCTAAATATTTAAATTTAAAATTCTACTTACTTGGATTTGCATCTACACTTCTTAATTTTAAATGTATTGCTTATACTAAGAAGCTTTTTTTATTTGGTCACTTTTATTATCTATGCATTGGATATAACACACTAAGTCTTAAAATTCCTGTAGCTAAGAATAATTTTTATCGTGGAAGCAATATTTTTAATTTATATGTAATATTTATTAGTAATTGCCTTTTTGCTGAATAGGATGATGTTTTCTAAAAACAAACTGACAGAGAAATAAAAATGTTAAAGTTTTTTGTACTATGGAATAAAACTTCATGGAAAAGCATAGGAAAATTTAAATACCTTATTAAAAGTATTATATATTCCTCAACATATGAAAATTGTTTCTGAAATTTGGAATTATAAGATACTTTTCTAGGTAAGAAACACATAATAGAAAAGGAAAGCTCTGTAGGAATTCTAGAAAACTCATATTGAGAAGAATGAATTCTATATATTTCTTACCTAGTGATTTCTCAATAATTTTAAAACAATTTACCACAAAACCATTATAAATGTTAAAATGTTATCCCAAATTTTTAAATTATGATGCGGAAAGTTTGAAACAAAGTCTTAAATACAGGTGTTCACGATATTATACATGGATGAAAGAGTTTTCTTTAACATACACAAAAATATTTTAACTTTTGTCAATCCTGAAACGTCATTTTATTAAGAAATTTATAATATGAGTACACTTTAATTGGAACCATTTGATAGTCAGTTATGATTTTTCAAAATTTTATACTAGTTTACTTAGTTTAAGGAAAACTTTCAAATATCATTTAAAATTGTTTTCTTTTTCATTATTTAATCTAATTTTTGACAGTAATAAAGTTTAGTGTATTTGATAAATAAAAATGAAAATTTTAAGTAATTAAAATCTAAATAAACATATGATTTAAAGAAAAGATGTATGTTAAGGATTGGTATAATTATGAATCAATGGAAAAGAAATTTTAATTAAAACTAAAATAATTGTATTACTCACAGTCGAATGACACAATGAGAATAAATCCCAAGGAAAAGTTTCAAAAGACCAACCCTCCACATTGTGCAACAACTCCCACAGATCTATTACATCCATTGCAATGTTGATAAAATCCTATGTAGATAATTATATCCAATTGTTTGTAATGCTTTTAATCAAGCGGTTCAATAACTACACACAGTTTGAGTCTTCATTTCATTGTTCACAACTATTATAATTCTTGAAAAGTATGCTTCAGAATTAAATGTCCACGGAATGCTCAATAATAATGACCAATTCGGGACAGTTACACACGTATGATATACTTTAACAACACATAACAATATCATTTATAGAACTATTTTTATAATTCACTTGAAGTATTATTCCTCCGTTTTCTCATCATTCCTTGAATTTTATAAGTTCAGAAATTGATTCTTTTACAAAACAACACTTAAACAAGCTATCTTGATGAGAAAAGTCGTAGCTCTTGTACTCAACGGTAGTGGGTTTGATACTCAAACTAGCAGAAAATTGTTGTGCAAAGAGGCTTATGCACATTAACTCTTGCCACTCTAATGATCCACCATCGTTGACCGTAATTCACTTGTTATTTTAAAGGATAAAAATAGAGATTCAATAAGATATCGTAATTTCCTATCTATCTCTTCATACAATTATTAGACTTATTATTTAAAATCCATCTTTGAGGAATTGATTCCTTTATAATCACCACATGTTTTCAAAGTAAAAGATTGTTAATACTCTTTTGAAACTTGCCAGATCTTAGTCGTGCATCTTCTAGGTAATTTTCAGAGTAGCTAACTGCGTCTGAGAAATTTGTTCAGTGTTGCGTCAATTTTTTAAGTGTTCCAAACGCGAACGCTTGGCAGAGAAAAACCCTTGAGGATGGCATAAATAATCTTGACGTTTAAAGTTTAGTTTGCGCTTTAGCTTACTCAACCCCCCTTTTGCCATCATTTCTAATCTTTTCAGAGCTGGCTTTTTTTTTTTTCCCTCGAAGTACTTGACACTGAAACTACTCTTCAAATTTGATTCTTGTCCAATCCAAGTGTCTAAAAATATATCCAGATAAGACACTTATTCTTTTTTTTTTCCTTTGCTTATTGATGTTTTTTTTTTTCAACCTCTTTCTGTACTCCTAGATATAGAAAATGATTCATTTCAGTCTCATCAAGACGCGTTTGCAGTTGTCTGTTTTCTTGATTTCGATGACACTCAAACGAATTGCGTTGTCACACTTGGAGGATGACACACGATGGCGAGCTAACTGGAGAAAAGAAATTGATTACCTGTGTAATTTTTTTCTTTGGTTTTTGTTTACTTACACGAAATTTGTTACGTTTTTATAACTTGACTAAAATATAATATTTCTAAGCATCTTAAGTGATTTTGTAAATCTAAGTCAAATTTCAGAAATTTAGTTATTCTATAAAAAAGTATATAATTTTTAAAGGAGAATGTTGTTGTTTTATTAATTACGTTATATTATTAAAATATTCAAAAATACTTTTTTTTAATTACATTTAACGTTAAATTATTAAAATTTTGAATGCTTTTTGTTAGCGCGTTTATGTGTATTTTTCAGTTTTAAATTCTGTTACTATTTACTGTATTGTTTTTTAAATTTTAATTTCAATGTTCAAAAATAAATTATGGTAAAATTATTATTAAATATAATTCTATAAATAAAGCTAATTATACATATGCTGTGTATGTACTAAAATTCAACTTGTTTTTTTTAGTAATAATAGATGTACATTTTATGGAGTTTAGTTGCAAAAGGCTTTCGAGATAATAATTTGTGGCCATTGATTATTTCACTTTCCTTATGTAATCCCTTTTATCCTGGACTTATATGGCAATATGAAATAAGGTGAATCAACAATTAGGAAATATCTATATTGTCTTGCTTTTAAATTGCTGGCAAACAGTTTGACACCAGAAGATGTTGTATAACTATTAACCACATTCACGGCTTTTAATGGAAAAAAAAACTGGCTAACTTCTGATCATACACGCTGTGAGAAGTTCATGCGGAAAAAATAGGTATCTTTGTTATCGAAGGTAACGCCCTTCTTATGGTTTGACGAGGAGCGGAAAAGAGGGTAATCAGTTGGAGCAAGGTCCGGAAAATATGGCGGATGCTGAAGGACCTCCCATTCGAGCTCTTGGAGTGAGGTTTTGACGACTTGTGCAACATGGGGCCTGGTGTTGTCATGAAGGAGTATGGTTTGACCATGTCGCGTGATCAGGTCTTTTCAGTCAAATAGCCTCATTCACGTGGTGTAGCTGGGCAATGTAGAGCTTCTTGTTGACTGTGGTATTCTTTTCAAGCATTTCCCAGTGCACCAAGAGGTCCTTAAAAACTGGCTCAACCACTTATTTGCCACCAGACCAGGTGATTTTTTGCGGAATGGCATCAGCAAATTGGTTGAGGTGGGAAGAGGTTGTAAACAGCAACAGCGAATATATAATTGATTAATTTATTGATATAATTATTGTTTTTTGTTTAAATAAAAGTCTTTGGTAAAAACGCTAAGAACTTAATCCCCAACCAAATAGATTAAAACCAGGAGTCTTTCATTTTGATGAGCATGAGCAGGAATATTCTCTTTAAAATTTAATGCTACGTAATATATAATCTAATAGCCAAAGGCTGTTATGATTTTTTGTAACTATTTTGTATTTGTACTTTTTAGAAGCACTTTTAGTAGATAGCATTCGCTTATAAAAAAAGAGAGACACTGAAAACTAATTTAGATGGGTATTTACGCAGAAAACAGGAAAGTAATGCACATCTCTCGGGGTTAAATGGTAGTTAAGAGATCGAAACAAAACTATTAATGGTGAGATTGTAAAAGCAAAATTAGAAGAAAAATGTATTTTGTTTGCTTTTCCCTGACTGATGAATTCTAAGAGTCTATTAATCGAATAAATTAAATATTACTAGAACTTTTGATGCTTCACTGTTGAATTGATATGAAATAGAGAAAAAAGAATGAGACTGCTCAAATGTTTTGCTACCGTAATTTTTGGAAGAAACGCCCCGGTGTTTATGTGCTTAAAAACCATCTTTTTAGTAGTACATTGCTTATACTGATTCAACGTTTATATGAATTTACAGGAATAAAAATATCCTACGTGATTTTCAAAAAGGTAAATGAGTGGAAATCGGTAAAAATATTATCAATAATATTAAGATCTAAAGATGCTGAAATTGTACGTTGATAGAAAGATTATACAGCAAGAATATTATTATGAAGGCTTTACAGGCATGTATTATTTAGATTCTGATTCAGTAAAAAATGTATTGTTATTTCAATTCTTATAGGCTGGAATATCAAATTTGAAAGTTATATCTAATGTATTGTTTGTTGTAATAAGTTTGATTGATAAAATAAGTATTTTATCTCTACCTGAAAATTTAATATTGTCTTATTATGATATTCTTAATAATTTAATATGAATATCACAATTTAATATGTCGATATTTACTCGCTAAAAGTTGTTAGTATTTATGATATTCTTAATAATTTAATATGAATCATAAATACCGACAAC
Organism: Latrodectus hesperus; assembly: GCA_037975125.1. Classification (NCBI taxonomy): domain Eukaryota; kingdom Metazoa; phylum Arthropoda; class Arachnida; order Araneae; family Theridiidae; genus Latrodectus; species Latrodectus hesperus. Next base: position 61,806,315 of record CM075862.1, read on the forward strand.
TTTTAGCGAGTAAATATCGACACATGCATAATGTATTTATTTTCAAACATTATTTTAATTCATATTATTTTTACCTCATTTTATGAACTTTTTTTAACAATGTGTAAGGATTTTGAGATTTGCTGAGCTTGTCGATACCATGCGAAATTTAATTTAATGTGATGTTTACGTCAATGGGTTTTTCTTCCCTGAAACTGTGGCAGTTTGTTTATTATTTATTAGTTATCACTTCACAGCACTTTTATGTTAATTTATTTTTTGCTGCTATTTGTGCAGAGTATGGTATAAGTTATGCATCATAAATAATAGTTATAATAATAATCACATGTGCAAGTTCCCAAAGTTTAGAAAAAATTGTTTCACTAACATATACAGGGTAATCTTTTTTAAAGTGACAGTATTTGGAGTGTTCTATAGCACGATCCAATAGCCGGAATGGCACCAAACTTGGTCAGAATTCAGACTAATCAAAACACGGGAAAAACATTTAGTCCCAAAAATCGCCGCTAGGGCATTTTGTGGCACTTTACAATGTATAAAATGTGAGAAAAGGAAAATACTTGACACATACAATCTTACAGTTTATTACAATCTTAATATTTATTTATTACATTAACTTCCCGGTGAGGAATTGGACCACATTTCATGTGAGCACCGTTCTCAGAAATAACACCGTGCATTCTGCGTACAACGTTCCCCACAGTCGAACGTAACATGTCACAAAGAATATCCTGTACTGTTGTTTTTGTTATGTTGTCCTTAAGAATAGACACTTTTGATACTCCACCAACATAAACACATGTTCCGGTAACGTGAGAGGCATGGCAACTGGAGCTCGTTTTCCTCTGCTAAGATTATTTGTCGGAGCTGTCTACTACTTGCTTTTATAGCCCCTATTACTGGCACTGTCATCGAACAACATTTGCATTTTGCTTTGATACCTGTTTTTTTTATAATAATTCTCGTTATTGTAAGCTACAGCAGCGCCACAAAATGCCATAGCGGTGACTTTTGAACTAAAACTTTTTTTTACGGATTTTTTTCCCATGTCTTGATTAGTCTAAATACCAAGTTTGGTGTCATTTCGGCTATATTAGATCGCGCTACAGGACGCTCCAAACACTGTCACTTTAAAAAAGATCACCCTGTATTTGCAGTATGAAGATTGACTATGTGTGCATCAACAAACAAACAGAGACAAACCTAATTGGCATTGTAGCTACATTTTTAAAAATATTTGTTCTACTTCTAGTTGATTGATGAAGTCAAGTGGCATAGATTCTCTCTCTTAATTCATTTGTGTTGCAAAATGAAATTAAATATACGATTAAAGAAAGCAATTAGTTCAACTTTTAACATGAACCGAATGAAATAGATAAAGACGTGAATTTAAAGATATATATTATTTATTAACTTGAATTAGTTGAATGCTATTTAAACTCTTATGCAATAAATACAACTGTTTTGCTTTTAAGATTACGTTTGTTCCGTTTTAGTTTCGCTTTTTATAGGTCCTCATAGAATTTAAAAAGAGCTGGCAGAAATCCCATGTTTATTTTTGCCACAATGTGTAGTAACTTCTTTCCATAAATAATCCCGAGTAAACGTCATTTCTTGCGTCAGTTCTCGACTGTTATCAAGCACTTGCGCTTTTTCTTGAGCGATAGTTATAGAGTCTGCTTTTTTAATCAAGAATTTGCTTATTTTGCAACTGAAAATTGCTTATTTTTTCCACCCACTTGCATCCGCTCTGGCATTTTTCAAATTTCTTAAAATAACGATGACCATTACAAAGATAAGTTGTAAATATATATCTATAAAATTAGCTTCTGCGATGAAAATATTTAGAGTATTTAGTATGTGAAAATCATAGGGTAAATGGCTCATCCAAAATATTTTTTACTTAATATATTAGTTATTCTCATATTTGCATACAGTTTGTATAGTTTCTTAATATAAAAAGTATCCTGAAATACTTTTTTATTAGGTAAATATTGTTATGCTAATTGTCAAATATTTTTAAATATTCTCATTTTTAGAAGCAAACATATAACTAAATTGCAGATTAAAACTGAACCGTGTAAATTATGAGTCACATGGTATTTTCAAATTCAATATGACAAGCATTTTGTCTTGGTTGTCTTACATATCAAAGCTATTATTTTTTTTTATAATTCTATAGGCATTTGTATGACTATTTTTTCATTTAAATTTAAGCATTATAATAAACCAAGCATTATAATAATTCATCCACGCATTATAATAATTAAATCATCTATGCTGAAGAATGGGTCTCGGGATTTACAAAAAAATTGGCTGCTAAGAAAAGCAGCATACATCAAGCAAAATATAATAAAAAACAGAATATCAATAAAAAATTTAAATAAATTAAATGTAGGAATCAACACTTAAAGTACAAAAACAAAACCATAAGTTCAAAAATAAAACCATTTAACATTATTTAATTTTGTATTTCACTTAGTTTTAAAAATGTATGAAGGTAAATACAATTTCGTATATAGCACAATTTAAAACAATATCACAGATAAAACTCTATTTTTAGAGAAAGTAGGGAAAAATTTCTTTTCCCATTCATATTAATTGCTATAGTTCTTTTTTAAACAGGCTTTTTAATTTAATGCTATTAAATTCCATATTTTAAAAATTCTATGTTCTTAAAAATTAATCTGCAATTTTTTATAGTTACCAACATAGTTTTGAACAATTTTAATAAAAAGAATTAATATAGTAAGGTTGCAAGGAAAACATTTATAAATTATTGCATTGAAAAAGAAATATTCGGTTTATAATAAGTAGGAAAAACTCCCTCGATTTTATCGAGATAAAAATACAAGCATTTCAAAATAAATTCCTATAGAACAGACTATTTTTGTAATATTATTAAATGTATCATCAAATTTATTTTTTGAAATTTTTGCAGAAATAAATTCTATAAGATATTTTATGCTTAAAAAGAATCAAAAATTAACATTTAAATGAATCAAGTTTCAATAATTTGAAATCAAAATTTATTATATATTAATTCAATTTCAGTTTTTACTAATAATTTCATTTGAATATCAAGTTCAGAGGTAAAAAGCGAATTTTAATTGGTCAAATACATAATAACTTAAATTTACATATGCTTCTCAAAATCAATTAAATATATTACATTGTCTAAGAGAGTGTTGTGAAACAACTATATCCAGATTTATAGGCGGAAAATGAAGACAATGCTTTTATTAGTAATACTTCAGTGTGAAACTTGTTAGAATATTTTCTTTTTTCAAAACATCACTGATTATTTCAATTTATATTCTGACCATAAATTTACGTAGAAATCTGCATGCGTTACTTTGCTGGAAAATATTACTTTTGTTGAAAATATCGAGAAAATCAGTACACGTTTTTACAAATTTAACGATTAAATTTCATAATCAAAAGTTAATAAGTATAGTTATATAAATATATTTGTTTTTGAATGATACTATGAAGAAAAACGTTGTATCAAAGATTCAAATTTTATGAAAAATCAAGAAGAATTTTAAATATCGTTACATTTATCAAAATGATGCAAAATTATCTTGCAGAAATAGTTCTCAGATCCAACACGACAAGAATTTTAGAATTCACAAATATATTTCTTAGTACCACTTCTTTGAAAGCAACCCATAATGCCAGCTTAGCTGGCACACGACAGCAACATCAACAACATTTAGCGTGTCATAAAAATAATGTTTAATTAAAAAAATAAGATAACAGTGCAAAAAGATAGGATTGTAAAGGAAAGGATATTTGAGTAACATCCGGGATTTAAGGGCTGAATTAGATAATAGTTGTTTAGGCTTAACCTAATTCCTAAGAGCAGGGGACAATTACAAATGTGGATGGTCCAAATGTTTTATCTGCTTTGTTACTAAGCTAAAACATCCGAAGGATTAATTATTGATTACATTAAGAAATACTATAATTCATCATTGCTGCTTACATAACGAAATTGATTTATTAAGACTTGTTTGATTTAATATTAAAAACAATATTAATAAACCCAAAATAAATGAATTTAGGTATGAATAATTAATTTTATATTGGAAAAACATTTGACATGAGCAGAAAATACTATTGAAAAGCAGTCAGTAATAATTAAGGAGAGATCTATTTAGTATTGAAGTGATTTCGCTTCAGATATTCGCTTCAGAATACAGGAGACTAATCAAATCAAATCCATAACAAAAAAAGTATGAGGTTAAAAGAAAATTACGATTAAAATTTGAAGAATCAATTCCATTTCAATTAGTTTTTGGCCACAACCGGGAGCCAAGTGAAGTTCGATAAAGAAATGCATTATGACCTTATTGATGAAAACAACATGATGGTATTATTAAGAGAGAGTAAGAAATAGATTATATGCGGCAATCACAAACGTCTGCCGCTGTTGTTTGGAGTGAAAAAGGCTACTAGAAAATTCATATCTAGATCTTTTCATTTAAGAAACGATGCAGATATTCATAAGACTGTCATCTTTAGGTACCATTTACTTAATGCTAAATTATTAAATGATAAATGTAAATAAAATTGTTCATATATTCAACAAATTAATGATAAATTGTACCTTGAGAAACCATCACTTGTGAATGGCATGATGATTTTTTACTTCAGGATGGTAATATACAGCCTGATTTTAATTTAGACTACGAATTTGGGCTCATTTTTAAACAGCTTGGCATTTTTAAATGGATTGGAATTTTACTCAAAAATGAAAGTCTATTTTTATCAGCAAATGATTTGTTGATAATTTATCTCTTATCAAACACTGTAGGATTTCATAATCTCCTATATAAAGGCTTTTATATTCTAATTTGATGCAATTATACGTAAAAACTTCAGAAATGATGAATTTTAGCATTATAAACGTGATGTAAACAGAAATTATTGGTTTGTAAACAATGTGTCAATGTTAATTCTGATAAAGCAGGTATTGTCCACACATTTTTGCTTCCACTCTACTATAAAATTTGCCTTTCATATGTAATGTCATAGTATTATTATTAAAGGAGAGAAATAATAGTTTAGTTACATGATTGATAAATTTAGACAAATGATGATTACATTTGCCTAATATAAAAAGAATATTAAATGATAAAGGGAATTCAACTTGTGCCTAAAAATTAATAGTCATCTTAATATGTTACCATTAATAAAAATCTATATCTAGATACACATTACATGTATTATTATTCTTTTTAATAGATATGTTACTAAAAACATAAATAAAGTGGTGACAAACATAAACCATAGAAATGATATTGTATTTTGGTGAAAAAAATTATTATAATTGAAAATAAATTTAATGATTTATTTAGATTTTAAAATGTAATTGAGATAAATCTGAGATTTAGTGCATAATTTTACTGAAACTAAGAAACAAATCGTTTATCACCTTCATGAATGCTTTTTAAAATAATTCTAATAAGTTTTCAATAATTTATGAATTTATAATAATGAAAAACATTGAAATGTACATTGATATCCAAAAGTTTTTTTGCACTCAATTTGCAAATGAATGAATGTAGAAATACTATATTTGGATGACATGTGCACAAAACAGATATGTATCAGTTGCAACATAGAAGTTCACATAAGAAAAACGTATGATGATTTACAACAAAAAAGAAAGCAATCTCGCTGAAAAAGTCATTTCTTAGAAAAAAGAATAATTATGAGGTAAAATGTCAGAGAAACTTAACAAAAAGGAGTTTTAATGAGGGATATGCTGCCCCCCCTAGTTTAAATGCATTCGTGGCAGTGACATTCCATGCTGTCTATTAAGTTGTTGGTTACGAAGAAATGGGAAGCGAAGACCAGACACGGAATAAGCTGCTTTCAACTCTCCAGACCTTGAAGAAGGAATAAAAGCAGCTACCTGTCTA